>JAMPIV010015299.1:0-640077 GCA_024509875.1 Oreohelix idahoensis
TAGTCCCCCGTAGTTATAGGGCGGGCTGAAGGAAAGTCTTATTGAATACCAGTGTGTCTCAGGAACCTCGAACAGACGTGGCGTAATGCAAGATGAGTTTATGTGTATCCAATCCTACAAGCATAGTGAGCGATTTCAATAGCACCTGCCAATGATGAAAAAGGCTAGAGACTAGATAGCAAGGATTATCAAACTACTGTGACAGATATTATAATTTCATTGGAAGATACATCCAAGATTTTTTTTCTATTATTGATTTTAATTTGTAACTATAAATAATCATACATTTTACCATCTTCCAACACCCATTTCTCATTTTAAGACTAGATATATGTACATAATAAATTATGAAATTGTACTCATTTGACTTGGTAAATTTTTAACTGTTAAATTTTTAGTTACTTCTTTTCTAATTTAATTATATTATCACATAGGGTTACTATAGCGAAAGTGGCGCAGTATACTTCTGAAGCCTAAATCTATTGTCCAGCTCAGAGTATTCACAGCCGTAACTCAATTGTGATACCAGTGTACTTCTCTTGCACTGGGACTTCATACTTTCTGGAGAGAAATTCTACTTCGTCTCTACCATCATCTTCACACTAGAAAAACATGTCGCTACACTTGGCTCACAGACTGTTTGCTCAGAGAAGTAGGTTTAAGGCACTGGAAGATGCCTTTTTTCACGTTTCTTGGAGGTCGTTACTTTAACACTCCCACTTAACACCTTGTGCAAACTCCCACTTTGACTCTGTGTTTTAGATTCCTCAGATTCCGGTTGCCCTTGTTAAATGGTAGAGTTTATTATGGGCTCTGAAGTCCTCAAAATTGTTCAAACAATGGTCCGGTTCAGATATAAGAATCTTGATACTAGTCTTTAGTCTGGCAGTCTGGTGGTCGTCTTAGCAAGCGATTCTCACAGTGAACTAGACTTGAAAAGAGCCAGGTTATATTGCCTGTCTTCCCCCGCATTAGTTTGTTATGATGCTGAGCAGAGCGCCAATCGTTTCAAACATGCGGGTTTTGTGGAGTAATTTCAAAATTATTTCCGCCTGAAATTCTGTGCGTGATGCAAAAGGTCACCTTTCCCATATATGGCATAACACATCCGATTGCATTCTCTGCAATGCCGACAAATACACCATCTTACTTTTATCTCAAGTAGTATCTTCGTAATACTGCTATCCGGAAGCTATTACTTCATTCCGTCTTCCAAGTGCATGTCGGTAATATGTCCGCAGACGGATAATTTATCTCCCCCATCCTTTTGCAAACACCGACCCTCGTGTAACTATCTAGGCTGAGTCTCTTCACGACAGTAATTAGGGAATCCAAATCGCCATATCAGCGCTAAATAAACTGACTGGGCGTACGTCGTGCTAATCCGGCGCGGCCAAGGTTTGGTGCACGAGAATTTTACCAACATGACTGTCGTTCAATATTGATTCACCTATCTACTCTCTCAGCAGGCATGGTCAGGTAAACAGACAAGACGAATTATTACTGAAAGGAGTGAAAGAATGTTTGAAAATACAAAATATCTGCTACATAGCAGAAAAATAAAGAGGTGCCGACCATTTAAAAGCATGTAATTAGTCAGTACAGCAAATGTAACTGATTACTGCCCTAGTGAAGCAGAGATTGACCCAAAATTATGTCACAACTGTACTTCAAAACGCTTTCTGTGATTCAGAAATCGCAAATAAATGTGCACGCGCCAGAACCAAAACATCTACTATCGTCTTTTATTTGACTGCAAAATACTTGCTTGATACACTTTTTGAAAGACTGAAAAATAAACAACGTCGTTTGTTATATGGTTCTCACTGATGTGAGCAAATACAGCTCGGGCACAATGTTTGAAATAAGTATTAAGTATTTCGTTTGGAATGTTGATGGTTTACCATTTATATAAATTAAGGTACAAAATACAATAAATAAGGCACCAGAAACAATGTCTAAACTGAAATACTTGCAAAATATGACTTCCTAAGATACATATGTTGCATTTAATTTGGATAAATATAACAAAATGTTATGTGGAATTGGGCATAATTCAGAGGGCAACAATTTGATTTTATGTGTATTTAAAAAGTAATTCATCTTTACTAAAGAAGATTTTTATCATCTTAATATACCAATAAACACAAAATCAAGTTGACTTATTGTTTGATATGTAAAAAAATGTTCCTCTGTCATTTACTAATTAAAGTAAATATGTTCTACTTTTTTGTCCTCTGTTTCTACTAGTGTCCTCCGTTGTCCGCCTTTTCATGACAATCAATGGAATATTGTCCTCCTTTTTTCCTTGTAACGATATGGTAACTGTCGTAATTAGATAGGTTTGGAAGTTATTTATGGTCCCGTCTGAGTAGAGTGGATGGTGATAAGTACGTGAGAAATAAAGGTGTGAGAAATAGATTTCACAGGTAGAAGATCTGTCTCTGGAATGAGTAGTTTCTCTAGTCCAGCATATCTATACGACAATAGATTAGTACAACACAATCTTTCCCTCCCTACACATGTAAATATAAGTTTAACTACACACACAAACAACTATGTGACAACAAGACACACAAACGTGAAAAACTATGGTTAATTGGGTATGGGTCTGACCAACAGACAAAGTTAAGTTTCTTTCGTTGTTTATTATCATTAAACTTGACAACATCGAATATCTAAAGAAAGATCAAATAAAATCAGAATTACATACATAGGAAATAACAGAATAAATGTGCCCTCTCCTTATTGAGACAAGAACCCAACAAGTTAATAATCCCAAAGGTCAAAGGTTAGCACTATGTTACAGAATAGACTGTAAGGAAAAACAAAGTTCATACGAAATGCTACCCAGTAAAAGTAAACAATTGTTAAGCACAATCAATGTTGGTACAATACTTGTAACAAAAAAAATTATTCACTCTCTCTGTCATACTCTCTTTCTGTTATACAGAGGCCACTCAATCACGCTTACCCTATTCTTCGCGATATCCCTTTGGAATTACAATGGTTCCTGAATATACAGAAAGTCAGGGTATTATCCAAGTTGGCCCCAGTCCACCCTCTAATCAAATAAGAATGTATGAAGGGGACGCCAAATTTGGTGGTGTAATCCTGGATGAACAAATATCACCTCGAATGGTTAGTGTAGAAAGAGAGATCTTGTGTTCACAGCAAACAGTGGAAAATACTTCCAGTATTTGGAAACATCTAGTTGCTAAAAACTGTTACAATTGATAAATGATGGTAATCCTAACGGCTGGCTCTATGTGAGTGCCGATTATGAAACAGCTTAACTCTTCTGGATAAAAAATCCACTTGGATACGACTATCAAAAGTCGGGAGAAATTTTACTGTTTCACAACCCAGTGGGCTGATAAAATTGAACAAATTATTTCGGGTTATATAAGTCCAGTTAAATTTACCATTTAAAATGTTACTAGTCTCTTTGGCCAATCCTTTTCACAAATGAACTTGGGGACGCGTAAGCCAAGAAAAAGACAACATTAATCAATCAGTAAATGAAGAGAAAGACCGAAAAAGAAGCCGCTGGCCGGTCTTGTGATCAGGTCTGCGTGGAATAAAGAACATTTATCAAAAAACAATTGCTACTATCCTATATACACACGGACGGGGACAATACGATCTCTTATCCACTCCGTCAGTCCTGATTAAATTTAAAAGGCACACAGTGACTTTAGCCTATCCAATCGCGCGTCGCTTTTCGCCCGCACTGCAATTTCAGGTCGGATGAAGGTATGCAACCCTCTCTCTGCCCCTTACGCACGCTGTAACGATTAGCGTACAATGTCAATTATTATTTAATTATCACTACGCGCACTTACATAAATATCGCCTGTATTTAATAGCTATTAAATTGTAGTCGTCGATTGGTCATCGTATGGTATTAAATAATAGCCACTTACTATAATTACACAAAATGAAATATAACGTGAATTATATCTTCCACTATCAGTCGCGCCTAGCATATAATATCAGTCAACTAAACCGTATCTTCTTGTGTGAGAAAGCGGGTGGTTAAAATTAACATTACAGCTGAAACATCTGGTATAGAACAGCTACTCGTTATTATTTCACTGGTTTTAACCGCTAGAACTCTAAGTGAATTAAAATGGTAGAAGCTTTAACACTTTAGCATTTAAGCACTAATTTCTATTACCCGAACATCAGAATGATAATCCCCACAAATACTTTTAACACATCTTCCACAGTGGTTCTAGACTACGTGTTTAGACTATCCGAGAAATTCTGAGTGACAACTGATAGCTGGTTTCGGAAGACACCGTTTACATATCATCATGTTTATCTGATCTCTAGAGGATGCTACTTTTCACACTATAGTGCGTAGCAGAGAAACAGAAGCATGTGTCCCCCGGATGAAAGGCTTTCACGGTAGCTCTGTCGGGAGTTGCTAATCGACATCAGAGACTTAAAACCGTGTAACGGGGTTCTCGGAGAATTTTGCCCCGCTTCTGAAGATCAAAGCGTTAACTCCCCTCTGTGTACGAACTTCAAAGGGTACACGGGGAAATATTTCCGATGATTGACAGATCAGCTCGCGGGAAAAACGTGATAAGCAAACGCTATTCGCTCCCCGCTCCCCGCTATGACTGGCAGGTCGCGAAAGCTGGTAAACAACTTCGTTTGTTTATGTTCAAGGAAAAGAGGCATGGATTAAAAAGTGAGTAAACGCAGGCTGTAAATGCATGGATTTGCTAGCAAATTATAGAACGCCACGAGGTCACAAAAAGACTGTCAGATTATCGTAGGCTATATTTCCATTATACGTCACAGTAACCATAGTAAATGAAGCGACATTTAGTTCTTCCGGATATTCAATGCAACTAAAAAGTTACAAACCTTCATAAATCGGTGCTTGCGTAGAAAAGAAAGATTGAAGTGGTATGACAAGATTGTGACTAATGTGGAACTGAAGATCAGAACCAGACAAGTGCAAGTGAAACAGGAGAAGAGACAAAGGTCTCTGGGGATGAAAAAAGCACACACCGAGGAAACATGCTGATTGCACTTCAAGGCAGTTCTCATTCTGGAATACCCAGAGTAAAAGAAGCAGAGGTACACAGAAACAAACTCGGAGAAGAGAACTAGAGACAAAAGTACAAATGATGAGGAAGACATGAAAAGACCAGTAGCTGATGGCACCGGACAGGAAGACTTGGCAGACGTTTGATGAACGCTCATGCTCCTTGAGGAGTTCACGTGTGATGATTATAATCAATACTCTTAATCCCTTTACTACCCATGCATCCCATTTCGCCTAAGTGGTATCCTTCTTCTTCTTCTTCGTTGCGTTGTGTCCGTTTACAGCGAAGCTGCGATATTTGCACCTTTCGGCAGACACATACGACTTCAGCACGACATTTTTTGTTTCCAGGACCATCACTTGGAGGTGGAGTAGGGTCTTGGTTAGCTTTGGGTCGCTGACCCTGACGCAAGCAGTCAAGCTATGAGTCGCTGACTGCATTCATCTCTCTTGCTGCGTCTTCGGTCCCGTCTAAGTCGTAGCCAACAGAAGGAAAAGAAGTTAAAGAAAGTACTGGCGCAGGCAAACAAAATCAGAGATCGAAATTAAGGAACGGTCCCGTCTTTTTTTCTTCTTGGCGGTTGCCTTGAAGAGCAAGCCTATTCAACAACCCACTCCTGAGATGTCATCTTATCAAAAAAGTCCATATATTTCTAAAAAATGATGTCAACCTTTGGAGATCGGGTCAAATCGGTTTGTAATCCGCGTTAGAACGTTAGGATTTTTTTGGTGTAAAGAAGCTGGTGTAATGGGAGATCGCGAGCTCTTTCTGACAGACGGTCTCTCGGGGATTTAGGAGCGGTCCAACAATAGTTGAGCAAATATTCAATCAAAACGAAGAGGTGTTGTTAGCCACGCTGGCATCTCATATTGCATTATTTAATAAAGGCAACACACTTCGCACAGTTTCACTTTGTCGATCTATCATTGTCTCCTTGACATACAATTCAAGTGTGACGTCACCAAAATGTTGTCTCTTTTGTGTTCAGAGGAATCAATGTGCGCACCAGCAAACGCGACTCGAAACTATTGACCGGTATACACTGGGCTCTCTCTCTCTCTGTCTGTCTCTCTCTCTTCTCTCTCTCGCTGTATATTCTCTCTCTCTCTCTCTCTCGCTGTCTCCCTCTTCTCTCTCTCTCTCGTTCTTGAGTTTTAAAAAAAATTGTTTTCGATTTTTAATCACACATTTTTATTTTATTACCATAGAACAGAAGGAGACCATAGAACAGAAGGAGATCAAAGAACAGAAGGAGACCATAGTATTTACTCTAGGAACCACAATATAATTGAAGCGTGTCGTAGAGGTATTTTAAAAAATCCTCACACGGAAATGTTCGATGTAGCATTTACAATATTTAGAAAAGAATGGATTGAAGTGGTATGACAAGATCACTAATGCGGAACTGATGACAAGAACCAGACAAGTGCCAGTGGAACAAGAGATAAGAGGAAGGTGCTGGTGATAGATAGGGCACGCATTGATGAAACGTAGTGACAGCATTACGAAGCAGTCCTTGTTCTGGGATCTCCAAGGTAAGATAGGTAGAAGGAGACCATAGAACAGAAGGAGACCATAGAACAGAAGGAGACCATAGAACAGAAGGAGACCATAGAACAGAAGGAGACCATAGAACAGAAGGAGACCATAGAACAGGAGACCATAGAACTGGAAACAGACAAGAAGAGCACGAAGAAGACCCTGAACTGACGGCACGAGACAGGAACACGTGACAAAGGTTAGTGGAAGGCCTATGCTAGCCTATGCTTCGGGAGATGTGATGATGATGATGATGGTTTACAATATTGCGAATTGTGCTTGTTGGAAGGTGTTCTCATGCCTCCACATATAATCGTGCGTGCACATGTTTGATCTAACTAAGCCAGGGTCCTCAACCTTTTCTGAACGGCAGGCACATTTTACATTTAAGGAAGAGGGTGGCGTGAACCAACCAAATATCGCGACTCACTCATAGAAAAATGGTTTATTTTAACCCCCCCCCCCTCCTCCCCCCTCTTCCCTTAAAAAAATAAAATACAAAATATTTATATTTGGCTGGGTAACACATTTAATGATATAATAAATATTCAGGATTTAAAAAAAAATTTAACTTCAAACCATTTGAGTCAAACATATAAGTTGTGTGATCTTTGGCACTGCATGTCACTAGCCAACCTTTCATAATAAGGAGTGCATGTGTCTTTTCTTTTTCTTTTTTTTTTAAATTTCCTCGCATGAGGTTGCATATTTTTTCCTCGCATGAGGTTGCATTGGCCCCACCCCAAACCCGGCCCTGGTCAAGACCACATGTCCCAACACAAGAAGACCCAATGACAACATGTATCATTGTAGTGGTCTTCTGTGTTCTCTCTCTTTTTTTTTTTTTTTAAATTTCCTCGCATGGGGTTGCATATTTTTTCCCTCCATGAGGTTGCATTGGCCCCGCCCCAAACCCGGCCCTGGTCAAGACCACATGTCCCAACACAAGAAGACCCAATGACAACATGTGTCATTATAGTGGTCTTCTGTGTTCTCACACAAAGGACCTAATGACATGAATGTCACTACTGGTCCCTGTGTCTAGACACATGATCCTAGCCAAAGGCCAGATATTTTTTTTTCCCCTCGCATGAGGTCGCATATTTTTTCCTCGCATGAGGTCGCATTGGCACCCGCCCCAAACCCGGCTCTGGTCAAGACCACATGTCCCAACACAAGAAGACCCAATGACAAAATGTGTCACTGTAGTGATCTTCTGTGTTCTCACACAAAGGACCTAATGACACATGAATGTCACTGTACTGGTCCCTGTGTCTAGACACATGATCCTAGCCAAAGGCCAGATTTTTTTTTTCCTCGCATGAGGTCGCATATTTTTTCCTCGCATGAGGTCGCATTGGCACCCGCCCCAAACCCGGCTCTGGTCAAGACCACATGTCCCAACACTAAAAGACCCAATGACAAACTGTGTCACTGTAGTGATCCTCTGTGTTCTCACACAAGGGACCTAATGACACATGAATGTCACTGTACCTTTTTTTTCCCTCGCATGAGGTCGCATTGGCACTGTTACGCACAGATTTTTCTAAGGCAATATTGATTTACCTGTCTTGTTGGTACAATTTAATTTTTGTACTCAAAGGTACATAACTCTTGGTTAGTTGATGTTACATTTTACAATAGTTGTTACCTTCTCTTGTGTCTTAACCTAGCGGTTTATTATTATACCCATGTCTGGTTGTTTCCTTATATGGCTAGAATAGATCAGCTTTTCTTGGTATGTTTGCAACCTGAGTTGATGTTTATTCCCTGACCATATAAGGCTCGATTTGGTCAGTATCTTTGCTTGGTATGTGTCCAACATCGGCCCGTTTGAGTTTTACTCAGGGATCAAGCGCTTCTGCGCATGTGTCGAATTTTAGGGGGTTTGAAAAAGACTTCCGTACCAGGAGTGGAGGATGTGATCTGTGTCGGGGTAAGACGTGTTCTCGTCCACCCGAGTTTCTTTTTTCATCATGGGCAGGAAGCCTCTGTGAGTTCGATTGCAAGTCTACTGATATTAGTCCCATGTGTTTATTTCAAACGTCTGGAGACGGTTAGAATTGTGGTGTATTTCGAACGTAAAGGTAATTGCTCTTTCTACTTCGATCTGCAGCCAGTTAGGTTTTGACATTGTTGTTCCTACTCGCTCATTATCTACTGGCAGAGAAGAGTCTCTACTATTAGAAGTACCCCAGGTATCCTCATACCTTAGATTCATATGTATCGGGCTACTCTATGCCTAGAGAACAGTTGCTATGTTCCTTGAACTCCGCTATACTAGCGATAATACCTTAATCAAGGTTAGATCTAGAAATGTCCACAGAGGTCAACTTGAACTGTACACATAACCCCGCCATTTCCGTGCGGCCTGCGGTAGACTTGTCTACATCTGATTTATTGGTATCAGAGAGGAGTTTGTTAAACTCATAAATTGATTATATTGGACTTAAGCTGTTGAAGCTGGAATTATACGAAATCAGCTAACTTGATATATGCATAATTTTCTGATGAACTTTTTTAATGCTCATTGCTATGTCCTGCATTGTCTGTGACTCATATATGTTGATGTCAGCGTACCTGTCGTTGTGGCGTCCCAAATAAATGATGGAAAACGTCACCTGCTGTTCCTATTTATTGGACTTCCTCGTCGTGAGTCAATGTGACGATCTCATGACCTATTTAATGTAATCTCCTGTGTGGAACTTCATCTACATATCTATCTGATATGTTCCATTTTCACATCATCAATAAACCAGACAAGAGACACCATCCTACACTGCCTCCAACATCCCTGGTGTCTACTGTGGTAGTAACATTACACGGCTACATCTCCAGCAGCAACATTAGACATCTATTTTTCTTGGTAGCCTTGTATAAAATAATACTGCTACATTTCTGGTGGCCAACAGTTGGTTTTGTCTGGTATCCAGCAATTACGGGGTCCATAACCCATTCGTCGTGCAACACATCAGAGGTCAAAATACAGTGAACTGTTGTCACTTCATGCCTGCAACATATCTGGGTTAGCTTACTACACAGTTTTCCCTGCACTCAACATTGTGACGAGCCAGCGTAATATGTCTGCTGCTGTACCTGGGAGCTGAAAGTACCCGGTGCTGCTCGATAGATTGTCGACTTTACAGTTTCTACTGCATTTAGAAGGTCAAGTGCCGATTGAATCGAGTTACTGTATTTAGAAGGTCAAGTGCCGATTGAATCGAGCTACTGTATTTAGAAGGTCAAGTGCCGATTGAATCGAGTTGCTGTCATATATGAGAAGGCCAAGTTCCGTACCTTATTCAGTACTACGTCAGAAGCTTAATTTTGTAACCATCGTCTTGGCAGTTTTATTGATGCAAGTGCAGATGTTCAATCAGCGTTGGATCATCTGGTCTTTAGAACACTGATTACTACCTGCTCGTTGCCATTTTGACGTTAGGATACATAAGATAAGTGGCATTTTGTTTGTGAACTGTGCCCTTGTATTGTTTACTGAGCCTTCTGTATTTTCACATTCATTTGTTATATGTTATATGTTATACGTTGTGTGTATATTTATATTTCAGCGGGTCGGTTGGGCAGGTGACTGTTATAAGGATATACCACGTGACAGAGGTCTTATAACAGCGTTCTGTACAAACTTTGCAAATTTTCCATTGTGGAATTTGTTAGCGACATTTGTTGCTATTGTTGTTTAGGTGTGACGAACTGTACCTTCCGTTGTTATCGTCATATTTTTTCTGTTCTTTAGTTTTGTTTTGATTTGTTTGTATTTGAGGTCTCCCCTTCCTATTGTTTAGTTTTATACAACTTTATGTTTATACACTGTGACGTCATTTGTTTTGTTTGATTTTTTCGCAGTTATCATCATAGGCTCTGTGATTATTTTTTTTATAGTTTTTCTTGTTGATTTAGTTGATTTCTGCGAATGTTTTCGTATTGTCTTTTATAATTGTCCTTTGTCTATGTTGTTTGTTGACATACGCTATTAATAGATATATTTAGTCACGCACTATTGATAGACATATTTGGTCATGCACTATTAGCTGTGTAGTGCACTTATGATAAAAATCGACTGGTGGTGTTATTATAATACAGTTGATTATACAAGTTCTTTTGCAAAAGACTTGTCTCCCACAGATATTGGGATAATATAATGTGATTATACAAGTGCTTTATTTAAGACTTGTTACCATTAAGGTTGGAATAAGATAATTTATTATTTCAGGTTTTGGTGTCATATTATTAGACATTATGTCTACACTTGAGTACTTTATTGAGCAAGGGAAATCCCTTGGCAAGACTGGTGATAAGTAGGAAGAATATGCGACTACTCAATATGACAAGGCATTAAAGTCGGAAAAAAAGAGAATGGAAATAGAAGCTGAACAAAAGAAAGCAGAAGCTGAGAATTTAAAATTGCAGATGCAGGTGGAGGAAAGGAGATTCCAGATGGAAATGGAAAAACAGAAAAGAGTAGCTGAGGCTGAAGAGAAAAAGTTACAAAGAGAAACTGATGAGAAGAAAATCCAGCAACAAATAGAGGCTGAAAATAAAAAACTACAAATAGAATCTGAAAATAAAAGAATAGAAAAAGAGACTGAAGAGAGAAAGTTACAAAGAGAGGCTGAAGAGAGAAAAGAAAAAGCAAAAATGGAGCACGAAGAAAAATCTTAGCTTTGGAGTTAGAGAAGTTAAAGTTGATGAACATGGGTAATGCTAATGATCCAAATAGGGTGTCATCTTCTGATAAGTCTAATGCTAGTACTTTCAAGATTAAACTACCAGCTTTCAATGCTTCTAGTGACGATATAACGTTCTATCTGGACAGATTTGAACGGTCATGTAAAACACATAATATAGATAAATCACTATATGTTGATCAATTGTCGAATATACTTAAAGGTGAAGCTCTGAGTATGCTAAGCATGGTAGATGAGCCTGACAAGAACAATTATGAGGTTGTCAGGGCGGCTTTACTAAAGAAATACCAACTTAACGAAGACGGCTATCGTCTTCAATTTAAAAATATGTTGCCAGAAACTGGAGTAGAATTCTCTGAATTTATTGCAAAAATACGTCTCACGTTTACACGTTGGGTTGAGCTGTCTAAGACAGAACATACATTTGAAGCACTTATGGACTTACTACTTAGAGAAAAAGTTATGTCTTCTGTCAATGAGTCTTTTCTTGCTTTCCTTCATGAGCGTAAGCCTAAAAACATAAAAGAAATGGAAGAATATTGTTGCCAGTATGTCACTGCGCACCCTCATGTAACCATTAGCAACTCTAAAGTGAAAGAAGGTTTACCAGTTGCTTCGGCAGCACCATATGGACCAAACTTCTTTCGTAAATTTCAGGGTACTCAACAAAATTTTAACAGGAAAAGTAACCGTAATTATGCTCAGAATCAGGGCAATCAATCGCATAGTGGTTCTTCTTCGAAGAACTGGAGACGGCTGACAGTCCTCGTTATTATGTACCCAATAATTATAGACATTTTAGAAGAGGTTATAATAATAGAGGTTATCAAAACTATTCTTCACGGAGACCTCAGAACCAAACAAATAGATGTTCTCATCAATGTGAACATGATAGTAATCGTGGAAACTGGAATTCGAACCAGGATAACAATTACAATAGAGACAATAATAACTGCAGAGATAATAATAACTTTGATAATTGCAGAGGTAATAATAGTCGGGGTAGATCTCAACACAAAAAAGAGATATCAGCAAGCAAACGCTGTACAGCAAGAATCTCAGGGAGCCTGTAAACAGGTTGATGATAATAAAAACTCTAGCGCTGTCACATGTTCTGCCTTTGACTTTGGGAGAGCAAATGAATGCCCCCAATGCACTACGTTGTTCGAACCGACTACTGTAACTACCTTGAGCTGTGGTCACCCTCTTCCCGCTCTTCCTGCTGCAGTTGCGCACGACGGGAGAGGATCCCTTATCCTACATAAAGGTCTAGAAAATAAATAATCCAGTCTCAGTCCTTTTTTATTCTGGATGAACTACTATTGGAGTTAAGCAATCTCTTGTAGATCCATCCTGTTCTACAGGAAAAGTGATCAAATGGGTCACATTTGGTGGCACTTTAGAGAAATATCCTACTGCCATAATTCACATTGCTACTCCCTTTTTTACGGGAGATGTGCACGCGTGTCTTCTACCAAACCCTATTGCACTTCTTATTATCGGTCGTATTCACGGAGTTAGGGAATGTACTCCGCAGCAAATTGCTGCTTGGGAAGAACAAAATATTTAAGCTACCAATGCTGTGGTCACAAGAGCACAGACTCATCAGCTACCTCAAACATCATTAACTGATAATAATGAAGTTGATAGCCAAGATAGTCACTTAGTAATCACTCGTGACTCTTTAATAAAATTGCAAGAAGAAGATCCTTCTTTAAAAAAATTCTTCGTTCTTGCGAAGAAAGGTGATCCGAATCAGGATACAAATCGAAAATCTTGGATTACTATGAAGAACGGCGTACTTGTGCGTATGGTACAAGACTCGACGGCGTCTGCACATTCACAAATTCTTGTGCCTAAGAGTATGAGATTACAGATATTGCAACATGCTCATGACTCGCAATGTGCTGGACATATGGGTTTTTCCCGTACAAAGTCGAGAGTTCTTGCGGCTTTCTTTTGGCCATTTGTGAGCAAGGACATACGTATTTACTGCCGATCTTGCAAAATATGTCAAGAGGTCAAATCTAGAGGACCATGACATGCAGCGCCTATCCAGGCTGCAGACATTCCTATTCGGCCGTTTCAGAAAAAAGCAATAGATATTATTGATCCTTTTAGGATCAAGTCGGCCAGAGGACATCAGTTTATCCTTACATGTGTCGACATGTGCACACGTTGGCCAGAGGCTATACCTCTTAAGAGCATCTCCACTGCCGATATCGCAGACGCTCTTTGGCTAATATTTTCTCGTTTGGGATTCCCCAGAGAAATATTGTCAGACCATGGTACCCAACTTATATCAGACACTATGTCGCAGGTAATGTCTACTCTGCACATTAAAAGGTCTCTCAGCAGTATTTATCACCCAATGTCGAATGGGTTAGTTGAGCGTTTGAATAGAACACTCAAGACTTTACTTGGGAAGATAACTGAGGATCATCCTCAGGATTGGGACAGGGTTTTACCCGCGGCACTCTTTGCTTATAGAGAGGTTCCCAATGAACACACAGGGTTTTCTCCTTTTGAACTTGTATTTGGCGCGCGACCGCGCGGCCCTATGTCTTTACTCCATGATCTTATCACTGCTGATAATATTAGCGATGACACCCAATCTTCATATGAATATGTCATTGCTCTGAGGCAAAAGATCATCGAGGCATGCAAACTAGCAACTTCTTCATCAGAATTTGCTAAAGAAAAGGCAAGGCAGTTTGCAAATAAGAATAGATGTCTACGACAACTTTGTCCAGGTGACAAAGCACTCGTTCTACTCCCTTCTAGGGAGAATAGACTTCTTATTGCATGGAAAGTTCCGTATACGATAGTCTCAAAAATTTCCGATGTCGACTATGTTGTCGATATTGATGGGACGCATAAAACTTTCCATATAAATAGGCTCACGGAATTTCTTGAACGACCGGACTATTTGAAGCCTATTTTCCAGGCGACGGACGATTCTCCGGTACCTCATGGTCATTACTCATCCCTGTCAGTTATACAGGATGAGGAAACCACTTTCTCAGATGTCAATCTTCCTCTTCCTGTGATCCCACTTCATTCTACGGAATCTTGGAAAAACGTTACTGTTTCTCCTAGTCTTTCCGTTGAGGAACACCGTCAAGTCTCTTCGATGTTACAAACTTTTCAGGATGTCCTTACCGACATTCCTGGACACACACATGTCATTGAACATGACATAATACTTACTGACCATAATCCTATCAGAGTCAGACCCTATCCTATACCTATCCATTTTCAATCACAAGTCGAAAAAGAATTGAACCATCCACTTCAGCATACTCTTCGTCCATGGTTATTGTTCGAAAGAAAGACAATAACATACGTCTTTGCGTTGATTATCGCAAATTGAACCAAGTTACGAAGTTCGATGCTGAACCTATGCCTTCGTTAGAAGAGCTACTAAATAAACTTTCTAATTCTAGGTTCTTTACCAAACTTGACTTATCGAAAGGTTATTGGCAAGTTCCTTTAACTGAACGCACCAAACCTCTTACTGCTTTTTCTACACCCAGGGGTTTATTTCAATGGAATTTCATGCCTTTCGGCCTTATGAACGCCCCTGCTACGTTCGTTCGCATGATGCGTCGAATTCTCTCATATCGTACAGATGTCATAGCATACTTAGACGATATCTGTCTCTTCAGTGATTCCTGGGAAGATCACTATTTGGGTTTATACGAATTGCTGTCTACTCTTCGCGAGTATAATTTGACTGCAAAACCCTCTAAGCCTTTACAGGATTTAGTGAAATTTCTTTCCTGGGTCACCGTGTTGGTCATGGTCTTTTAAAGACAGAGGACCACAATATTTCCAAAATATTAAACATTTCTGTCCCTAAGACGAAAAAACAAGTACGTAGTCTCCTAGGTTTGATACAATTTGACGGACGATTCATTTAGAATCTGTCCTCCATTATGGCATCTCTTTCAACCTTGTTGAAAAAAGGATCGCCTAATCTGATCCGCTGGTCTCAAGAATGCCAATCCTCATTGGACCAGATTAAAACTTTATTTTCATCTCCACCTATCTTAAGGCTACCTACTATTGAGAACACTTTTGTTCTTCTAAGTGACGCCTCATCCACTGGGATTGGGGCAGCACTAATGCAGGAGTATTCAGATACTCTGCAACCGGTGATGTATATCTCTAGGAAACTAAATGCGGCAGAGAGGAATTACTCGGTTCTAGACCGCGAATTGTTGGCTATGGTTTGGTCAATTCTCAGGTTACAAAGATTCCTTCTGGGCGCGCATTTCATTGTGGAAACCGACCAGAAAGCTCTTACTGCTATTCAGAGTAAAAACTTGAAGAGCTCGAGGTCCACTCGATATGCCATTGCTCTTCAACCATTTCATTTCACGGTGCGAGCTATCCGAGGTTCGGATAATGTGATGGCAGACATTTTGTCCAGATGCCCACATGATTCCTCTTGACTTTTCTATCCTATATTTCCTGATAGACGTCGAGATTTATAACAGGTCTCTAATATAATTATATAGCAGCACATCTATTCTCACTTTATGAGAATTTATAACATTGAACTGTATGATTTCCTTTTTTCTGTTACCCATTTTGGTATAACGGAAGAAGGCTAAGTTGGCAATATAAGGGCCAAAAGTCCACATGGCCACAATTTTTAGTCAAGAATGTATTTTGATTACTGCATTAGAAAATCTAACATTTATCATATAGAATTGTGTTATTTATATTTTCGCAGCAAATCATTGATGTGTGCGAGATGCTGTAAATTGAGTCAACCACGAAGTATAGCGAAGTACTAACTTACCTTGGAACGACTCTGTAGATGTGCCCTCTTAATTTATGTCCACGTCTGCTGGGATCATCGACTTAGTTAATATTATGTATACAGCATTATGGTATAATATTAATACATGTGTACATAATGTAATGTTTGGCTGTTAAATGATTATATATCTATAATGCGGTATATTATGATATGACACCGCTGTTTTGATGACATTCCATTGTTTAATCCTAATAATATATTTAATGTCAGATAAATTTTTATGTGTATAATTTTGATTGCATTATAATGTTGCCAGCATTGTGGTGTATGTTGGTGGCACCTCCCTGGAATATATGTATACTTAGGGAAATACTTTCTCTAAGGATCTGAAATATAGTCTCACCTAACGCTCCATGCGTCGAGCTAGCCTTACATTAGGCATTATAAATTTTTTGGTGATACCTTTTGTCCGCGCATCATTCGTGCGTTTCGAGCTTGTTGGATCTTGCTCTTGGATTCAAAAAAAAAAGTTTCATTTTTATTCCCGGGGGGGTGCGGTAGTCTGTTACGCACAGATTTTTCTGAGGCAATATTGATTTACCTGTCTTGTTGGTACACTTTAATTTTTGTATTCAAAGGTACATAACTCTTGGTTAGTTGATGTTACATTTTACAATAGTTGTTACCTTCTCTTGTGTCTTAACCTAGCGGTTTATTATTAGACCCATGTCTGGTTGTTTCCTTATATGGCTAGAATAGATCAGCTTTTCTTGGTATGTTTGCAACCTGAGTTGATGTTTATTACCTGACAATATAAGGCTCGATTTGGTCAGTATCTTTGCTTGGTATGTGTCCAACATCGGCCCGTTTGAGTTTTACTCAGGGGCCAAGCGCTTCTGCGTATGTGTCGAATTTTAGGGGGTTTGAAAAAGACTTCCGTACCAGGAGTGGAGGATGTGATCTGTGTCGGGGTAAGACGTGTTCTCGTCCACCCGAGTTTCTTTTTTCATCATGGGCAGGAAGCCTCTGTGAGTTCGATTGCAAGTCTACTGATATTAGTCCCATGTGTTTATTTCAAACGTCTGGAGACGGTTAGAATTGTGGTGTATTTCGAACGTAAAGGTAATTGCTCTTTCTACTTCGATCTGCAGCCAGTTAGGTTTTGACATTGTTGTTCCTACTCGCTCATTATCTACTGGTCTCTACTATTAGAAGTACCCCAGGTATCCTCATACCTTAGATTCATATATATCAAGCTACTCTATGCCTAGAGAACAGTTGCTATGTTCCTTGAACTCCGCTATACTAGTGATAATACCTTAATCAAGGTTAGATCTAGAAATGTCCACAGAGGTCAACTTGAACTGTACACATAAGCCCGCCATTTCCGTGCGGCCTGTGGTAGACTTGTCTACACATTTGATTTATTGGTATCAGAGAGGAGTTTGTTAAACTCATAAATTGATTATATTGGACTGAAGCTGTTGAAGCTGGAATTATACGAAATCAGCTTACTTGATATATGCATAATTTTCTGATGAACTTTATTTATGCTCATTACTATGTCCTGCATTGTCTGTGACTCACATATGTTGATGTCAGCGTACCTGTCGTTGTGGCGTCCCAAATAAATGATGGAAAACGTCACCTGCTGTTCCTATTTATTGGACTTCCTCGTCGTAAGTCAATGTGACGTTTTCATGACCTATGTAATGTAATTCCCTGTGTGGAACTTCATCTACATATCTATCTGATATGTTCCATTAACACATCATCAATAAACCAGACAAGAGACACCATCCTACACTGCCTCCAACATCCCTGGTGTCTACTGTGGTAGTAACATTACACGGCTACATCTCCAGCAGCAACATTTGACATCTATACATTTCTTGGTAGCCTTGTATAAAATAATACTGCTACAGGCACCAACCCCAAACCCGGCTCTGGTCAAGACCACATGTCCCAACATAAGAAGACCCAATGACAAACTGTGTCACTGTAGTGATCCTCTGTGTTCTCACACAAGGGACCTAATGACACATGAATGTCACTGTACCGGTCCCTGTGTCTAGACACATGATCCTAGCCAAAGGCCAGATATTTATTTTTTTTATTTTCCCTCGCTTGAGGTCGCATATTTTTTCCTCGCATGAGGTCGCATTAGTACCCGCCCAAACCCGGCCCTGGTCAAGACCACATGTCCCAACACAAGAAGACCCAATGACAAACTGTGTTACTGTAGTGATCTTCTGTGTTCTCACACAAGAGACCTTATGACACATGAATGTCACTGTACCGGTCCCTGTGTCCAGACTTTTTTTTTTCTCGCATGAGGTCGCATTGTCCCCGCCCCAAACCCGGCTCTGGTCAAGACCACATGTCCCAACACAAGAAGACCCAATGACAAAATGAGTCACCTAGTGATCTTCTGTGTTCTCACAAAAAGAACCTAATGACACATGAATGTCACTGTACCGGTCCCTGCGTCTAGACACATGATCCTAGCCATTTTTTTTTTCCTCGCTTGAGGTCGCATATTTTTTCCTCGCATGAGGTCGCATTTTCCCCGCCCAAACCCGGCCCTGGTCAAGACCACATGTCCTAACACAAGAAGACCCAATGACAAACTGTGTCACTGTAGTGATCTTCTGTGTTCTCACACAAGAGACCTAATGACACATGAATGTCACTGTACCGGTCCCTGTGTCTAGACACATGATCCTAGCCAAAGGCCAGATTTTAGGTCTTTGGGTTTCACAGCGTTATTTGCGCTGTACATAAGGTTCAGATGAACTGTAATTTGGTGTGGATGAAATAAAAGAGTAATGGAAAATGGGTTAGAAAATATAAATAATCTAGGAAACGGGCTATTTATCTTAAAGATGGGAGATAAAAGATTGTACACCCGTGCTTGGAGAGAAAGGGAGAGAACCCTTTAATTCCAAGCCTCTGAAAACAAGGCTGGTTTACACTTAGTTAGTTTTAGGAATATACAGTTGTGGTGTACGAAATTTGCATAATGAGTGTTCTAATAAGCCTTAAGTAAGGGAATGTAACATTAAAGCAAAAACCTCAAAGGGAGACTACAATTAATTAGGGCCCCTTGCAGATTAAGTGAGCAGAGAGAAAACCTAACGCACGAGAAAAATGAGCAAGGCGTAAACAGTACGGAACAAAAGCTCACTGAGTTGTTTACGTAGGAGAGGAGCGTGAGTTTTGTGATCGGTGAGTTGGAAGCGATGGACCAATCGTATTGACTGAAAAACAAAAACGGATGACGGGATGATGATTTGAAGGACAAAAGAAATTAGTATTGGCCGAGAAGTTAACGAGGCAAGTTGTGTGTTGCCAGGCTCTCAATAAGTGAAACAGTGAAACCTGTGGGTGACAGGAGTTTTCAAAGATGAAGTAGCTAGATTTAGCATGATTAGCGGTAGCAATTCTGGAGATTAGCATAAATTGTGTTCATTGAATTGTGTTAAACGTAGGATTAGCACATAGGGGTGATTTAGTAGGAAATGTGATAGGTACTTGGATTCATTTTGACACGGTAAGAAAGACTCTTGCTATTTTTATAGACTTTCAGTCAACTTATAACCAGAGGTTAATGATGCTCATATTTAAAGGGGCTACCACAAGATCTAACATTGAAACAAGTACGACTGAAGAAGGTATAAAGTGGATAACATAACTTTTTATTAGCTGATAGCCAGGATGGGCTGTTATATAAAAAAAATGAGTACGACAATATAAAGTGTGGATAACATTTAAATATTAGCTGATAGCCAAGATGGGCTGTTGTATAAAAAAGGAAGAGGTATTGTCATTAGACAAGAATAAATGAACAAGGGTTCTGCAACGCGGACATCCTTGAGATAAGACATGCTCTCTCTCATTGAACAGTAAATCAGAGGAAAGAAGAGATAATGGTGAATTTGATAACTATGAGACAACTGAGGTGCTCTCTCATTTGACAGTAAGTATGAGGACGCCACAACAGCTGTACCTGACATGATTTGATTTTATATATGAACCATGTATAGATATTGATGTAATTTTTTATGAGTTAGGCCTGACAGGGCAGATACAAGAGATAAGGTGGAGAAATAAAGAAAAGAGAATAAATTGTGGGTAGATCACCTACGCATAAGTAAGAGTCTGCAGGAGAGGCAATAAATATACCTTTTGGAACAAGTTGAATTAAGGGCTGGATAAATGAACATGAAATGGAGTTTTAAACCATACTCCTTATTGGAAAATGTCGGAACTTTAATTTTGTAAATAAATTTGTTATAAAGTTGAACCTACCACACAAGTTGACTTGATTTATAGAAGGTTATGGAGTGGGTGTGAGAAATAAGGAGTAATAGCACAACAAAAATTAATATCATGGTACGCCACAATACGATCTAGTCGCTACACAACAACAAGGAGGGAAGAACGTGACCTGGGTTGATAAAGGAACCAAACCATAACTCATCCAAGAATCATCACCTCTGGCGGTAAGGGCCATTAAAGAGATAACCTTACTTGGAAGATAAAGTCAAAGATAAAGTCAAAGACATAGTCTGCCAGTTCGAGTAGACTACGACTAGGCCTGCCTCTGTCACCTAGTTATTGAAAGGAAGTCCCAGCACTGTCACGGTTAGGACTAATTGGCGCCGTGACCACTCCTCCTACAGCGACATCATGGCTACACCATTTCCAGAGGAAACATACCAACAGCACCACCTCTAGACTAAGAATCATAGAGAACAGAAAGAAATTGTTTCAAGAGGGAATACATATGAAATAATTGTAAAAGAGACTTCTACACAATAGACATAGCAGCATAAATCTTAGAAGAAAAGCTTTTACTAAAGTTTGAAAATTGCAGGACAAACGTAGATACCCGTTTGATAACTGGAACAAATACTTAGTTATATTTATTTAATGTACTACATTTCCGTGGTCGCCGCATGTATGAATCGCTTGGGAGACAATATAAAACCTATCACCAGATGTTGCCCGTATGAAAAAACTGAAACCTTAAGTCGCGGGGATTCGAACACACGAACGAAGGAATGTTTCTTTTATAAATTTCTACTATTGATCGATTGTGTTTTGACCTTGTGACGTAAACAGAAATTTACGCGCGATGTTTTGCTCGGGTCATCGATCTGGTTCCAAAACAAGGAAGGGTAAAAGCTCGTGTTTGAACTTTATTAAAAATGAATGAAACTGGCCTCGAGATTGTTCGAGTTACAGACTGCAACACTAAGGAGGATCTAGTTGGTGTCATAAGCTAGTCTGCCTGTGACATGTATCTCTACGGTTGTGTTCAATAAAACTGTTTATTTGGCCTTGTCCAGCGTTTGACATTATTTTTTATGTTGGAGACTACGGCTGTGTGCGGGGTCACTTACATAGCACTAGATGGTCATTGGGGTGAATAGATTTAAATTACACTCACACGTAGTTATTTTATTCAAGAACGTGAGAATCCCTGCGAACAAAACACACAAGTCTGGTTGTAACATCACGAGAACCACCGCTACTCACTCAGTCACAAGACTTTTTTTTTTTGGGATACACAATTAATTATTCATACCCACCTGCGAGTAATTAAACATCGTTTCTTTGTAACGAACATGGTAAATTACATATCGATAACGGCTTCCGACCATTGTGGAACAAAACCGCGCGCGCGAGCTCTGAAATTATCGATCACGCATGCGGACTGCGCATGTGAGAGACAATTCTGTTTTTGATATAATCTAAGACAGAAGTTTTTGGAACATATCGGTCGTTATATTCGTGTAAAAGGGTACAAGCACAACGCCTTCCAATAAAAATGTTAAAGCTACTTCTAAATCAGCTTGCTGTTTGTAATAAGACTACAACTCATCCACATAAATAACAATGTTCTGATGAGATCACTTTTGGACAGTGTCCCTATACCTAAACTTGCATGAAATACACAAAAAGAAAAACTTTTTCTCATCGATAACGAGTCAAGTATCGATTAGTTTATCCAATAAGCATGCCCTGACTAGCGCGAAACAAATCTGAACACGTTTCAAAAACCAGATTAAACTGATATTCCTTCATATAACTAGACACTTGGAAGACCAAGGCCCAGACACTCACGTTCATACTTTACTGAAGAGGTGGTGTGATAACGACAGACGCTCGCAAGCACAACGCGTTGAAGCTGACTTCCCCTGTTCCTACCCACTGGGTGTACATCAAAAGAAGTGATGACATGTTATCTATGCTGTCTAAATATGATATGTATAAATATCGTGTGTATACATATTAATATCTGTTGTAAAATATATATTGTATAAGTATTGTATAAAAAGACAACACAATGCCGAGTCATACACAATACAACAACACACAAAAATATCTACACAAAAATGGTATAGCCAAGTCTCTAACACTTCACCCCCACCTCTCGATGCTAGACCTAGCCCCGCCAACTCACAATACACCCATGCGTCGCCACAATACACCCATGTGTCGTCGCCCTCGCCAGCACAAAAAGACTCCACTCGATTCAAATACCCCCTTAGTAACCTACTCGCCGTTATCGATTTTTTATATATTCCTCTTTAACTCAAGTATTCTTTTAAAAGAGATCATTAACTATATACTTCTATGGTGTAAAAAAAATATATAACTAAATAGTTGTAAAATAAATATATAACTAAATAGCCCTAGTAAAGGTTCTAACACTTCACTCCCATCTCTAGATGTTGTCTCTGGTATAGGCAAGTCTCTAACACTTCACCCCTGAGTCATACACACAACCACCTGCTACACCACAAATTGTACACACCCATGCGTCGTCCCCCTCGCCAGTACAAAAAAGACTCCACTCGCTTCAAACTCCCTTAGTAACCTCCTCGCCATTATCGATTTTTTATATTTTCCGTCATTATCGATTGTTTAAAAATATTATATATACATATATATATGTATATATGTATGTATATATGTCTAAATAACACACCCAACATCACACAAAAAATCCCCCCTAACCTACACCCGCCAGCTACATTACACCCATGCGTCGTCACTCTCGCCAGCACAAAAAAACCTCCACTCGCTTAAAAAAAACCTTAGTAACCTACTAAACCGCCATTATTGATTTTTTAAAATATATTCCGTCGTTATCGGTTTTTTATGTTTTTTATATATATTGTATGTATATATGTCTAAATAACACACCCAACATCACACACAAAAAATCCCCCTAACCCACCCCGCCAGCTACAACCATACATCGTCACCCACGCCAGCACAAAAAACCTCCACTCGCTTCAAAAACCCCCTTAGTAACCTAATCCAACATTATCGATTTTTTAAAATTTTCCGTCATTATCGATTTTTCATATTTTATATATATATATATTGTATGTATATATGTATAAACAAACACACCACAGGTGCATCCTGACAACGTCACCACATCTTCCCTCAACATCTAAAATATCTCTCTTCCACCACCAAAACCATACCACAACACACAAAAAATCCCCCTAACCTACACCCGCTATACATCGTCACCAACGCCAGCACAAAAAGACTCCGCTCGCTTCAAAAACCCCCAAAGTAACCTACTAATTATCGATTTTTTATATTTTCCGTCATTATCGATTTTTTATATGTTGCTTTTTATATATTGTATGTCTATATATGTCTAATTGTTGTATTATATGTAAATATATGTATAACAGTACAATACAACATCACACAAAAATCCCCCCTAACCTATACCCCACTATACATCGTCACCCTCGCCAAAATACCCCCCCTAACCTACACCCCACTATACATCGTAACCCTCGCCAGCACAAAAACAATACCCCGCTCCCTTAAACAACCCCCTGTTGCGTGATAAATTCTCGCAACATCGTTTTTTACAATATCTATTTTATAACGCAAGGGCAACAACTGCTTGAGATTTATAGTCACTTTTCTCGGTAAGCATTTGTCTTCTCGCGTTGGTATCGAATGCAGTTAAGTTTGAGCTGTGGTCATTTTGCGCTGGACTGCGCATGACTTGTCTTGCTTCTTGGTCGATCGGTTTCCGCCCACCACTAGTGGAGTGAGCGATTTGGAATGGCGAAAGAGATGCCTCGTTGAAGAGGGGATCTCCGCTATTTTTTGTTCTGTCAGGGATGTGTAGTCCTCTTATGGATATTTCGTTTATTCGAGATAATACCTCTAGTGTTTCCCACATGTCGGGAGGCGTGATATTTCTGTGTATTTCATGAAAGCAAGGTAAATTGACTTTTTCATTAACTCTATCGATTTTGGGTCGTGAGCGATTTCGATTCATAGCCTGTCTTCGAAAGTCGTCGTCACGAGATGTTTTTTCCCAGCTCACATGTCGCTGCATTGTACTGCATCGGTTGATGCATGTACCAAGGACCATTACTTGCTACTTTGTTAAATGAACTAGGTTTGGAAAACCTTTATTATCTAGAGGATATTTTTGAGGACATTATTTATACTTCGGCAGACGTGTCTGTCTTGCTGAAGTCAAACTAAGGAGAGTGAACTGATCTCATACATCTGGTTATCTCCTGGCTGTTATAGAAAAGGATGGAGTTTTTCACCTGACTACATTTACAGCACTATGAAATATAACATGCATCTGACTCATCATTGTAATGCTGTCTACCGTCTATTGCTGTATTGAATGTTGCTGTGATAATGACTGTTTGATGTGCCTACACATTTGCGTAACCATTTTGTCACTGTGGCGTCCACAATAAATAATGAAGAAAAACGTCAACGGCTGTTTCAAGACTCATTGACTTTATACGTCGTGAGTTTACTGACGTCCTATGTGGATTGCCCTGTTATTGTTGTATGAACATTGTTTTGACTGAACACATCTACACACTACACAAAACCAGACATGCGGATACCATCCATCATCATATGGCATCACGCATCATTTGGTGGCCATAAGCTGGTTTGATTCTGGTACCAGCAAACACGGGGTCCCTTACCCACTTCATTTTCAACAAGAATTCATCAGCATCCTTCAAGAAATTAACATTCTTCAATACAGTCAACATCTTCAAAATTTTCAAAGTACTCGGCGTTGCCCGGTAAAAGTCAAAATTTCAATTTTTTGACGGAAACAAGAATTTGACAGTACCCGGCGTTGTTACATGTTGCCGGATAACTCGGACTGCTGTTATCTTTTACGCAAGTCAAGCAAGTTGCTGCTGTCAAGGTTCCAGTGCTGTCGTTTTTTGAGAAGGTCAAGTGCCGGTTGAAACGGGTTGTTTTCTGAAGAAGGCCAAGTACCGATTTCCATCAACTTACTTTTGGATTAGAAGGTCAAGTGCCGAAACAACTCAACACACAGTATTTCAGAAGCTCTTGTACCATCGTGTTAGCAGTGGAAGCAGTTCAGATGTGCCATCATCGTTGGAGCTTCGCTCTTTAGGACGTTGATTGACATCCGTTTTTTCTGCTGTTCTACGATTGGAAGCCTATAAGTTAAGTGGCCTGTTTGTATGTAAACTGTGCCCTTATACTTCTGCTGAGTCTTCTGTGTATCATCTCATTCTATATGTTATATGTTTATATGTTATTTGTATATTTATATGTTTATATTTCAGCGGGTTCTCGGTTGGGTGGTGTCTCCGTTAGATTATGCCACGTCATAGAGGTCGTCTATTGTGAGCGTTTTCTGTAGGGTTTGCAAATTTCCGATACTGGAATTTGCTAAGCGACTTCTGTTGCTATTTATGTTAGCTGTGATGACATGTTTTAATATTGTTTTCGTTATTATTTCGCATTCTTTAGTTTTGTTTTGATTTGTTTGTATTTGTTAGCCTACTCTTGTCTATAATTTAGTTTCATACAACATTTTTGTTTATACACTGTGGTGTCATGTATTTTGTTTAATTCTATCGCAGATATCGTCACATTTTTTGTGATATTTCATTAATTTCTGCTTTATTTTTAGTTGATTTCTGCGAAAGTTTTTGTATTGTTGCTGATCTTTGTTATTGTTTACATTGTTATTGTTTACATTGTTTGTATTGTTTACATTTTCAATGTTTACATTCTGCATGTGTTTACATAGTCATTGTTTACAGTTATAGTAATTAGTTAATGGGCTATGCTAATGCACTGTTACTACTACACTGATGATAAATGAATGATGAATAGTGTCGTGCACTATTGAATGAGAAGTGCACTTATGATCAAGAATTGAGTGCTGATATTTCATATACAAGTTCTTTGATTGGAGACTTGTTTCCCACAGAGACTGGGATAATATAAGGTGATGTGAATATACAAGTGCTTAATTAAGACTTGTTACACTTAGGTTTGAAATAAATTAGTTAATTATTTCAGGTTTTGGACTCATATGTTAGACAACATGTCTACATTTGAGCACTTTATTGAGCAGGGTAAATTGCTTGGGAAGACTGGTGATAAGTTAGAAGAATTTGCAACTGCTCGATATGATAAAGCAATGGAAGCTGAACAAAAGAAACTGCAGATGCAGGTGGATGAAAAAAGATTCCAAATGGAAATGGAAAAACAAAAAAGGGAATCAGAAGCTGAGGAAAGAAAACTCCAGCTACAGCTAGAGGCTGAGAATAAAAGACTTGAAAAAGAAGCTGAGAATAAAAGACTTGAAAAAGAAGCTGAAAATAAAAGACTTGAAAAAGAAGCTGAAAATGAAAGACTTCAAATGCAAGGCTGAGGAAAGAAGATTACAGAGAGAGTCTGATGAGAGGAAAGCAAAAATGGAACATGAAGAAAAGGTCTTAGCTTTAGAGTTGGAAAAATTGAAATTGACGAGCATGAGTAATGGTAATGATTCAAACAAGGGTTCATCTTCTGGTAAGGCTAATAATGATACTTTTAAGATTAAGTTACCAACATTTAGTCCTTCCAGTGATGACATAATGTTCTATCTGGACAGATTTGAACAAGCATGTACAGCTCATAACATAGACAAAGCAAAATATGTTTATCAGTTATCAGGGATACTGACAGGTAAAGCTCTAAGTATATTAAATATGGTGGATGAACCTGACAAGAACAATTATGAGGTTGTCAGGGCCGCTTTGTTAAAGAAATATCAGCTTAACGAAGACGGCTATCGTCTACAATTTAAAAACATGTTACCTGAAAATGGAGTTGAATTCTCCGAGTTTATTGCAAGAATACGCATTACTTTCTCACGATGGGTTGAACTATCTAAGACGGAAAAAACTTATGAAGGACTTATGGACTTAATACTTAGAGACAAAGTCATGTCGTCTGTCAATGAGTCTTTCCTTGCTTTCCTTCATGAACGTAAACCTAAAACAATAAAAGAAATGGAAGATTTCTGTTGCCAATACGTAACTGCGCACCCACACATAACCATGGGTAACTCTAAGGTGAAAGAAGGTTTACCAGTTGCTTCGGCAGCTCCGTATGGTCAAAACTTTGCTCGTAGATTCCAACAAAATTTTGATAGAAAGAGTAGCGGTAATTTCTGTCAAAATCATGGAAATCAATTTCATGGTGATTCTTCTTCGAAGAATTGGAGACAACCTGATAGTACTCGTTACTATCACCCTAATAATTATAAGCATTTCAAAAGAGGATATGGTAATAGAGGTTATTCCTGCCGAAGACCTCAGAACCAAACAAATAGATGTTCGCATCAATGTGAACATGATAGTAATCGTGGAAACTGGAATTCGAACCAGGATAACAATTACAATAGAGACAATAATAACTGCAGAGATAATAATAACTCTGATAACTTCAGAGGTAATAATAGTCGGGGTAGATCTCAACACAAAAAAAAGAGATATCAGCAGGCTAATGCTGTACAACAGGAAACTGAGGGAGCCTGTAATCATGTTGTTGATAGTAAAAACTTTGACGCTGTCACTGGTTCTGCTTTTGACTTTGAGAGAGCAAACAAATGCCCCCAATGCAGTACTTTATTCGAACCGGGTACCATAACTACTTTGAGTTGTGGTCACCCACTTCCCGCTCTTCCTGCTGCTGTTGCGCATGACGGGAGGGGTTCTTTAATTCTACATAAGGGTCTTGTTAATGATACTCCGGTCTCACTACTTTTCGATTCCGGATGCACCACTATTGGTGTTAGACAATCGCTTGTAGATCCATCTTGTGCTACAGGAAGGGTTATTAAATGTGTCACATTTGGCGGCACTCTAGAAAAATATCCTACTGCTGTAATTCGCATTGCCACTCCTTTCTTTACTGGAGATGTGCATGCTTGTCTCTTACCTAATCCTATTGCGGACCTTATTATTGGTCGTATTCACGGAGTTAGGGAGTGTACCCCACAGCAGATTGCTGCTTGGGAAGATAATAACATGCAAGCTACAAATGCAGTAGTTACAAGAGCACAAGCTCTACAAACACCCGAAACTTCACTGAATAGTGATAATGAAGTTGATAGCCAAGATAGTCACTTAGTAATCACTCGTGACTCTTTCATAAAATTGCAAGAAGAAGATCCTTCTTTAAAAAAATTCTTCGTTCTTGCGAAGAAAGGTGATCCGAATCAGGATACAAATAGAAAATCTTGGATTGCAATGAGAAACGGCGTACTTGTACGTATGGTACAAGATTCGACTACGTCGGCACATTCGCAAATTCTTGTTCCCAAGAGCATGAGAGTCCAAATATTACAACATGCTCATGACTCGCAATGTGCTGGACATATGGGTTTTGCCCGTACGAAGTCGAGAGTCCTTGCGGCTTTCTTTTGGCCTTTTGTCAATAAGGACATTCGTATTTACTGCCGATCATGCAAGGTATGTCAGGAGGTCAAATCTAGAGGACCACGACATGCTGCGCCTATCCAGGCTGCTGACATTCCTATTCGGCCGTTTCAGAAAATGGCCATAGATATTATTGGCCCTTTTAAGGTCAAGTCGGCCAGAGGACATCAGTTTATCCTTACATGTGTCGATATGTGCACACGTTGGCCAGAGGCTATTCCTCTTAAGAGCATATCTACTACAGATATCGCAGATGCTCTTTGGTTGATATTTTCTCGCTTGGGGTTCCCCAGAGAAATATTGTCAGACCATGGCACTCAACTCATATCTGACACTATGTCACAGGTAATGTCTACCTTACATATTGAACGATCTCTCAGTAGTATCTACCATCCTATGTCTAATGGGTTAGTTGAGCGTCTGAATAGAACGCTCAAGACTTTGCTTGGTAAGATAACTGAAGATCATCCTCAAGATTGGGACAGGGTTTTACCCGCGGCTCTCTTTGCCTATAGAGAAGTCCCTAATGAACACACAGGATTTTCTCCCTTCGAACTTGTCTTTGGCGCGCGTCCACGCGGCCCTATGTCTTTATTACACGATCTCATCACTGCCGATGATATTAGCGATGAAACTCAATCCTCATATGAGTATGTCATTGCTCTTAGACAAAAGATCATTGAGGCATGTAAGCTAGCAACTGCTTCATCAGAAATTGCTAAAGAGAAGGCAAGGCAGTTTGCTAACAAGAATAGATGTCTACGACAACTTTGTCCAGGTGACAAAGCATTCGTCCTACTCCCCAGTAGGGAAAATAGACTTCTTATTGCATGGAAAGGTCCGTATGCAATAGTCTCTCGGATTTCCGATGTTGACTATGTGGTCGATATTGATGGAAAGCATAAAACTTTCCACATAAACATGCTTTCGGAATTTCACGAACGTCCGGACTATTTGCTGCCTATTTTCCAGGCAACGGATGATGCTCCTGCACCTCACGGTCATTATTCATCCCTGTCTGTCATTCAGGATGAGGAAGCTACCTTCTCTGATGTCAACCTTCCCCTTCCAGTGGTTCCATTACATTCCACGGAATCTTGGAAAAACGTTTCTGTTTCTCCTAATCTTTCTGGTGACGAACATCGACAAGTCTCGTCGATGTTACAAACATTTCAGGATGTTCTCACTGACATTCCTGGACACACAGATGTCATAGAACATGACATAATTCTTACCGACAATAATCCAATTAGGGTTAGGCCGTATCCTATTCCTATACACTTTCAGTCGCAAGTGGAAAAGGAATTGGATGAAATGATTCAATTAAATATAATTGAACCATCGACTTCACCATATTCTTCTTCCATGGTTATTGTCCGGAAGAAGGATAAGAACATACGAATTTGCGTTGATTATCGCAAATTGAATCAGGTCACAAAGTTCGACGCTGAACCGATGCCTTTGTTAGAAGATCTACTGATTAGACTTTCTAATTCTAGATTCTTCACTAAACTTGACTTGTCTAAAGGTTATTGGCAAGTGCCTTTAGCAGAGCATGCCAAACCTCTTACTGCTTTTTCTACACCTAGGGGTCTATTTCAATGGAATGTTATGCCTTTTGGTCTCATGAACGCCCCTGCCACTTTCGTTCGCATGATGCGTCGAATTCTGTCACATCGTTCGGATGTCATCGCATACTTAGATGACATCTGTCTCTTCAGTGATACCTGGGAAGATCACTATTTAGGGTTATATGACTTACTGTCCACTCTACGTGAGAATAATTTGACAGCAAAACCTTCTAAAGCTTTTGTTGGTTTTGGTGAAATCTCTTTCCTGGGTCATCGTGTTGGTCATGGTCTCTTGAAGACAGAAGACCACAATACTTCCAAAATACTGAACATCTCTGTTCCTAAAACGAAGAAACAAGTTAGGAGTCTCTTAGGTTTAATTCAATTTTATGGGAGATTTATTCCAAATTTATCTTCGATCATGGCACCTCTCTCAACATTGTTGAAGAAAGGTTCGCCTAATCTGGTCCGTTGGTCTGAAGAATGCCAATCTTCACTAGACCAAATCAAGAATATATTTTCTTCTCCTCCCATCTTAAGATTACCTACTCTTGATAGGACTTTTGTTCTTCGGAGTGATGCTTCATCCACTGGGATTGGAGCAGCACTGATGCAAGAATATGCAAATACTCTGCATCCTGTTATGTACATTTCTAGAAAACTAAATGCGGCAGAGAGGAACTACTCGGTTTTAGACCGTGAGTTGTTAGCGATGGTTTGGTCAATTCTAAAGCTACAAAGATTCCTCCTGGGCGCACATTTCATTCTAGAGACTGATCAGAAAGCTCTTACAGCTATTCAGACTAAGAATTTGAAGAGTTCGAGATCCACTCGATATGCTATAGCTCTTCAACCTTTTCACTTCACGGTACGAGCTATCCGTGGTGCGGATAATGTGATGGCTGACATTTTGTCTAGATGCCCACATGACTCCAACTAATACTTCTGTCCTATATTTCCATATATTACAGAGTCATAACACACCTATATTTCTACAATAGATTAGCACATCTGTACTTACTTTATATGTACACACTATCGTGCTTTGTTGTCATCTTCTTCTGTTCGTTTTTTAAGATGATAGAGGAGGACTGAGTAGTTAATATAAGGGCCGTTAGTTTACTAAACAGCCACAATTATTAATAATGTATTGTACCTTATGAAGCATATTAGTTATTAATTAGCATTATATTGCTTGTACTTTCTCAGAATGTCATTGTTGAGCTGAGGACTTACCTTACTAGTATCAAGCATGACGAGTTCTAGATTGTGTACTTACCCTCGGAATACCAGAGCATATGTCCTGGATCGTCATGTAGTTTAACTTTACTATGTACTTATGTCATTACATGTCAAAGAATGTACTATTTAAATTTTCCTATCAGATTTGTACATCCATTTTTAAAGACAATATTAGAGTATGCTGTTTAATGATGATTATAGTAACTTGCATACGTATATTGTGTTTACATGCTAACGTGATGTGTGTTGGTGACACCTCCCCGATGTGAATATTTTTTGAGACATATTTATTTTTCTGTTGAGGTATATCCTCACCAGACACTCTATAATTAGCCTATTGTTTGGCAATTTAATTAATTATCAGCGCATAATTCGTGCGTTTTGAGCCGCTTATCGCATGCTCTTTGATATTGAAAAAAAAAATATGTTCCACATTTTTTTTTTATCGGGAGGAGGTGGTGATATGTTGCGTGATAAATTCTCGCAACATCGTTTTATTTCAATATCTATTTTATAACGCAAGGGCAACAACTGCTTGAAATTTATAGTCACTTTTCTCGGTAAGCATTTGTCTTCTCGCGTTGGTATCGAATGCAGTTAAGTTTTGAGCTGTGGTCATTTTGCGCTGGACTGCGCATGACTTGTCTTGCTTCTTGGTCGATCGGTTTCCGCCCACCACTAGTGGAGTGAGCGATTTGGAATGGCGAAAGAGATGCCTCGTTGAAGAGGGGATCTCCGCTATTTTTTGTTCTGTCAGGGATGTGTAGTCCTCTTATGGATATTTCGTTTATTCGAGATAATACCTCTAGTGTTTCCCACATGTCGGGAGGCGTGATATTTCTGTGTATTTCATGAAAGCAAGGTAAATTGACTTTTTCATTAACTCTATCGATTTTGGGTCGTGAGCGATTTCGATTCATAGCCTGTCTTCGAAAGTCGTCGTCACGAGATGTTTTTCCCAGCTCACATGTCGCTGCATTGTACTGCATCGGTTGATGCATGTACCAAGGACCATTACTTGCTACTTTGTTAAATGAACTAGGTTTGGAAAACCTTTATTATCTAGAGGATATTTTTGAGGACATTATTTATACTTCGGCAGACGTGTCTGTCTTGCTGAAGTCAAACTAAGGAGAGTGAACTGATCTCATACATCTGGTTATCTCCTGGCTGTTATAGAAAAGGATGGAGTTTTTCACCTGACTACATTTACAGCACTATGAAATATAACATGCATCTGACTCATCATTGTAATGCTGTCTACCGTCTATTGCTGTATTGAATGTTGCTGTGATAATGACTGTTTGATGTGCCTACACATTTGCGTAACCATTTTGTCACTGTGGCGTCCACAATAAATAATGAAGAAAAACGTCAACGGCTGTTTCAAGACTCATTGACTTTATACGTCGTGAGTTTACTGACGTCCTATGTGGATTGCCCTGTTATTGTTGTATGAACATTGTTTTGACTGAACACATCTACACACTACACAAAACCAGACATGCGGATACCATCCATCATCATATGGCATCACGCATCACCCCCTTAGTAAACTAAGCCGCCGTTATCGATTTTTATATTTTCCTCTTTAACTCAACTATTCTTTTAAAAGAGCTCATTAACTATATACTTCTATTTATAAACCTTTGTATCTATGTTGTAAAATAAATACACGTCTAACTAAATATTTTGTATAAACAACAACACAATGCCATACTTGAACTATGATAGGACGCAAGCTGCTCGTCAGAGGAAGTCACCCCGGCTAAAATATATCGCTATATAAAAAGTCACGTGCCTCGTGCGCTCCTCCTGCGCTCCGCCTGAAATCGATCGAGTATGTTGCTATATAAAAGTCACGCCCCGCCTGCGCGCCGCCTGATTTTCCTTATATAAAAAGTCACGCGCTGCCTGCCGCGCCGCCTGAATTCGACCCGTAAACAACATTATATACTACTAACGTTACTAAAAAAAATGTTTTTCTATCTTTTTTTTTTTCTTTAACCAGCGGCACTCGAGCTTTCCGGCTCTTTCGGCCCAATGACATGTCATTGCGAGGCTGGGGGGTCAGTGGACTTTCCTTCCAACCCGGTCAGGAGCTTCGCTCCTTCCCATCCACACGGGATTTATGTGCAGGAGCCGTTCAGATTATTCAGTCAAATTTCCGGTCGTAAACATTTCTTCAAACGCCGACGGCCGGTTTTGAACCATGAACACCTGGTCGCCAGTACAACGTCGTAGCCATTACACCAGCGCGGCTCCCGGTTTTCTATCTTATATAGTTCACAAATAAAGTGAATTATAGTAAGCTAACTGGCGGGTTGTCGCTGGAAATGCGGTGAAAGTATCTTTAAACCTGGGGTCACTGCTCTATTAAGTGCCGGTGAGAGAGTGCTAGTGCGAAATTTACCTAGGTTAAAAATTCGTCGCCACCCCCCCCCCCCCCCCTCCCCCCCGGTCACCTACAGATCTACCAAGTGATATCTTTGGGATCTACAGGTAGATCAAGACGATCGCTTACCGACCCGTGCTCTAAACGTTTATAGTTGGGGTTCCGACATTTTTTTTTTAATTCTGAGGCCTCCTTCACATAATTTGCAACACGCCACCATTTTGAGAACAAGCCTAGATATTCCTAACTGTCAGTGTGTCAATAACAAATAGATATAATATGTTCATAGGATACCATATGAGATATGAGCAACTGTCCTCGATATCAAATCTCTACATAAGACTTACTTACTTAGTCGTTCCCCTTCTACCGTGAGGTGTAGAGGTTTGGAAGAGAGAGCGCCAGACCATTCTATCAGCTGTCTTCTTCCTGGCCTGGTTCCATTCTAGTCCTCGGTCCTTCAAAGATTGTCTAATGTTGTCCTCCCAGCGGACTCTGGGTCGTCCTGGAGGTCTGGATCCCTGGCTCTTTGTTTCCCATGCTTGTCGTGGTAGCCGATCTTCTCCCATTCTGCAGACATGGCCAAACCATCTTAGTTGGGACTGTTCTATTTGGGTCTGCAGCGGATGGGATTTTAGGCCTTGACGGATCGTCTGGTTGCGGACCATGTCTCTTCTTGTTACTTCAACCACTTTCCTCAGATACTTCATTTCTGAGGTTTGGATCTGGCTTTTGTGGGTTGTAGTCATTGCCCACGACTCGCATCCATATGTCAAGACTGGGACATAGGTGGAGCGGTATACAGCCATCTTCGTTTTCTTACCAACCTCTTTCTTTCTGAGGAATCCACGATTTATGGCCTGAAAAAGTCTCCCAGCCGCTGCTTTTCGAGTGGCCAACTCTTCTTTGATGCCTCCCTTTCGGTCTATAATAGCTCCGAGATATTTAAAGTGGTCGACCTGCTCCAGGACCTGTTCTCCCAACTTAATCTGATGTTTTCTTTCTTCTCGTGATATCACCATGGATTTTGTTTTAGAGCTGCTTATGACCATCCCTCTCTTCTCCAGCTCTTCCTTCCAGACTTGCAGGTTGGATTGGAGATGTGCCTCTGATTTAGCAATCAGGGCAACATCATCAGCAAATGCCATCTCCGAAATATAGACCTGTCTCATCTTCCAGTACCCCACTGAATACTTTCTTGTTCTCTCCTTACATGCCTTGATGACATCGTCCATAAGGAGTATGAAGAGGTACGGTGATAGGATATCACCTTGTCTTACACCAGTGGTGGTCCTGAACTCTTCTGACTTATGGTTTGCTGTTCTCACATAATTTCTGCAAGACTTGTAGAAGCTCTGTATAGCATGAATCAGAGGTGCTGGAATATTCTTCCTTGCCAAACAGTCCCAAAGTTTGCTCCAGGGGACCCTGTCAAACGCCTTTTCCAGATCTATGAAACAAGGATGGATCTCACTCTTATACTCAAGGGCCTTTTCACTCAGCTGTCTGAGTGTGAAGATTAGGTCTTGAGTACTTCGGTTTGCTCGGAATCCGCACTGGACCTCATCCAATTGTGGCTCAGCTAGGCGTCGGAGTCTCTGCTCTAGGATTCTAGAGTAGATTTTACCAGGGACACTGAGAAGGGATATGCCTCTATGGTTTCCACATTGTCGATTATCACCCTTTTTGAAAATTTCTACATAAGACGTGTAAGCAAATCAAACGCTTACCGCTTCTGTTCATTAGAACTTCGAATGACAGAAATTTAACAAATCTTGTAGTTCATAATTTTTCTTTGCGCTCATTACGGAGCATGAAACAACCACTGCAGCTGGTCCCTTGTTGGAAGCCTGTACCGAGCATCCCCGTGCTCTTGCAGCTGCGGTTTTATGTGACAATTTGTTTCACATGGTGCGGTTGCCAGTCGTATGCACAACTTCATATTAGTCGCCGTGTACGATACATGACTCAGGGTGAAATAGTACCTTTTTTTTTGTTTCTTGAGAGACCCCCGGGACATACACAGGACAAATCATGTAGTTAAAGTCACGTTATCATAAGTATCTCAGGTTTCAAACACTTGGACATTGAATCGTAGCAAGAATATTCAACACTTCTGCTCACTGTCTTCTTTAATTGTCACGGATACTCTTTCTGTAAATCTAAAATGTCTTGTCAGATTTCTAGGGGAATTAACCTTCTGGTTTCTTAATCAAAACGAGGTCTGCAATTGTGATTTACACAAATGTGTGTCCGAGTTCACTAATCCCGGAGCGAGTCGCCCAATTGTCCCGGATTGCCTCTCCTTAGCTCTGCAGTAGTGGTCCACCAATGGCCAAAACTCAAGAGTGTCTAAAATGGGTCTTCAAAGGTGTCTACCTTCGCACAGGATTACTCTTGGCAGAGTTGTAGATAGAAGGATAATGATGCTTCTATCTCAAGGGAGTTTTCACAAGTTGTTTCCGAAGTCAAGAACAATGCTGCATAGGGCAGAGCACTATTAACTTATATCTGATCCGTCGCCTTTTGTGAATAATTACGGAATGGCTTTAGCCCGTTCAAGCACCCAGCTGGTGTAAATACAGCGAAATTATTTTATAAGTATTTGCTCTATAGATGTAAATATATGTCTTTGTTAAGTCATGATTTTGAGTGGGAGTTAAGTGTTTGGGATTTTTATGTACGGGTCTGATTTTTTATAGGCACGCTAGTAAGCACGTTTAAAGTTATGAGATGATTTTTTATTTGGGTGCTTGAACATAGCTCAACTGAGTATGTGTTAGTTTTTTTAAACATAAAGAAAGTGTTCATATGTTCTGAGTAGTTAGGGGAGAGATACGGGTGAGCTGAGCTCACATCTCAAGCTGTTAGTTCGCGCTTGAGTGAAGATGTACTGAGTTGTATTGAGAAACAATAATCTCGGTTATTAGATATCTGGCAGAGATTCGAGACGGTTTTTTATAGTCTCGCTAGTGTGTCCAGAGTGTTTTTTGAAGGCAAGAGATTCAATATATTATTAATGCCATGGATTATACCGGCTATTACCATTTATAATGAATTGCAGTTAATGCAACCAATTTCTGATGGATTATACGTACTTTCACAATTTATGATGACTTGCTGTTTTCTGCAACCTATTTGCCATGGATTATACCTGCTGTTCTAACTTGTGATTTGCTGTCCATGATGTCGATGTTGCTGTCGTATTAATAAACTGTGTAATAGTTGAAAACTTAATTCGCATTATCCGTTGGTCTATTTCCTGACCTAACGTTACTGTTGTGTGGGTGACATCAGAGACATACGAATTTAAAGAACTCACGACATTCGCCCATTATATTTACACACCTGTCGGCCACTAACAGTAAGCCGACATTGCTGACGTCAACCTTGTCAGCTGTGCCGAACAATAGCCCTATCTCTTTCATACAACCCCCACACATACACCAACAGAAGTGGCAGCCAAAAGAGTCATGCAACAGAAGTGATGGCCTGTGTGCCTGTAATAGAAGGGATGACCCAAAACAACAATAACAGTCTAGATGTATATATATTAAAGCTTTTTGCTCATACGTTTGCTTTCACGCCTATAATAACTGAATCAACTATGATTGTTTTGTTTTAAAATAACAAGTAACAAATTTAATAATCAATTAGTTTTAACAGGTTAAAGTAACGATGAAATGATGCTGAATTGTAGAGGTAAATAAAATTGTCTTCATTGAGACTTGGGTGAGGATTTTAAAAAAAGCAATTGTCCTTTTGCTCTTTCCTTAATAAACTTAGCTGGTCCAAGTGAGTCCTGCAGCCGTGGTTTCGTCAATTCTTTTGTGATGAGGGCACTTCTTCGCACAGCTTGTCCAATTTAAGCGGTTAGTGCTGATTCCCTCTTTTTAACTCACAACTTGTGGCGTCGAAACTTTTGTCTTGCAGCTTCGTCCCACAAACAGTCCGATAGCTTCGAATTAAAAGTAACTTTTGGGAACACGATCTCCTGGCACAGTTTAGAATGGACACAGCAACTTAGGTTAGATGCTTTCGAATCACTTGGTCTGGGAAATTTTAGTATTGCTCTTATAACGGGTGATCTGATTCATTAGGTCTCCAGTCTTTGTATTTAAAAATGCGGGTTTACTTTTAAGTTTCAAAGTTGCCCAAATACTCTTTCCTGGTCCATTAAGTTTCCAGTCTTTGTATTTAAAAATGAGGGTTTACTTTTACGTTTCAAAGTTGCCCAAATACTTCGACCTGTCATTTATAACTTTGGAGTTCTTAGTCCGATCCTTCTCTCTGTCTTTGGTGAAGTGCTAGCTTGACTTGGCGATGCAGTCTGATTTGTGACTCCGATTTCGCTAGATTATGTATCCATTTCTCAGTTCAAATCCCAGAGTGTACTTCCGACGAATTTGCCAATGAAAGTCCAAGTCTATTTCGGCCCTCACATTCAGCCAATGGTAAGTTCTTTAACACTATATGGGTCGGGGTGTTTAATTTTATTTCCCCGCGTGTTTCAGAATATAAAATTTTAAAATTCCAACGCGTGACCTCTTTCTAATAAGGCAATAATACTTCCGATTGCATCTTTATGCAAACTCACAAACAAATCTGTGAACTTATTTCCTGTCTAGATAGTTTCCCACCAATATTGTCTCCCCAAACAGATTATCGGTAATATTAATACAAAGATGGGCCAGCGGCCACGATTACATTTTATCATCTGTGTTTTCGTGCATCCGCCAGAAGGTTTTCTAAGACAGAAAATATGGCTTTCTTTTCATCGATCATTCGCTACCACCTTGTGTAAATAAGGATCGACTCTATCAAAGGTGGCTAGACGGCTTAGGTGATAAACATATTATCGGCTGACCTGTCTAATCAACTTGGTATTGTTACGATTCACCTGGTCAAACGTAAACAAGTCTGGGAGCGGCTCAGAACAAAAAAACGTAAGGACATAAAATATGTCAAATAATAGAATGATCGGTGAAGAACAAAATGAAGAAAAGAAGTAATACTACCGGAGAGGACGAAAGTTATAAACGTGCACAACTGATTCGTCAATATATATATATATATATATATATATATATATATATATATATATATATATATATATATATATATATATATATATATATATATATATATATATATATATATATATATATATATATATATATATATATATATATATATATATATATATATATATATTTGACCATTTAACGAATCCGTTTAGAAAAAAACGTTTTATTGGCATATTTTGTTTTTAATAATTTCTCTATAAATTGCTATGACACAATTATGATGGCATGTCGATTGTAATCACGTGACCTTTTCCTACTGTAGTTCAATCAGCTGTGGCACTGGCTGACAGATATTTGCTAACACGTGAGAAGCGCATGTCAGTAGGTCATTACCAGCTTATTTCATTTGCTAGCCACTACTCTTAACAAATGATAAGAAGATGAATAATGCAGCTAGTTCTTCGGCGCGTGGTTGCATCGGGCGCCGACTTTCTACCCTGCTAGCAGCATGAAGTGTCACGAACTGATACATTATTCCCTCAAGAGCCGTTGCACTCCATCTTGATGCTTTGGTAAAAGCTATAAATTGATTAAGGCAGAAAGAGTTTTAAAAACTATAAAAATCGTACAATTCTACAAGAACCAGCAAATGAACCAGACATTTTTACAGTAAACAATTATTAACTTATATGAAAAAGATCATTTTCAAACAAGTCTATTTTATTCCTTTTTCAAAAACAACCCATTCAGCGCTCATCTGTAATTCACCGTGAACGAAGAAATTCCTTGTAAAACCCATAGTGCCCGCTATGACGAAGATGACAGCAGTACGACTACATTAAACCGTGAGGTGAACGAAAATAAACAGTATCTTAGTCAATACCAAAATGTTGGATAAAGAAATGGCCCACAAGATTTTAGTCAGTGACAAGACATACGAAAACAGCAGTGGAGAAAAGAAGGTGAAAATTATCTAAATATTTTGTTTTGTTTTTTTATAACAGGGTTATGACTTGCTGAAGATGGTCTATGTGGATAATGCGGGAAGTCTATGTCTGAAAGTCTGCAAAAGTGGAAACGAGAGCTAATGCTTTATTTGTCACTCATATATATATATATACAGTAGAACTCCATTTATCCGAACCCCAATTATCCGAACATCCAATTATCCGAACACTTTTTCCAGAAAAAAAAAATCAGGCGCCACCAGTCACGTTAGACTACATTTCTGAATCTTTTGATGCGGCAAGCTTCAAATGTGTGCGAACAATTTGTAGAGGATGGGATGGGCTAATGGTCGGTCGCTTCGGTACAGGAAGTCAGTTAGATTATAAAGTCAGTTAATATCTGGTTTACCAATCCAGTGTACGTGTGCGTTCTAGGCAGAACACTGGCTAAACAGATAATTCAACTTAAAATAATTGTGTCTGCTACTACAGCAGAATAATTTTGGTGTACAAGTATTTCTCTATGCGATATGGCATCTTCCAGTAGGCCTAAAGCATATAAAAGGAACCGCAATGGTTTGTCAATTGAAACGAAAACAGAAATTATCAAGAGACTAGGAAAAGGTGAAACTGTGTCTTCACTTGCGAGGATTTTCAATGTTGGGAAAGCTACCGTCTCTGACATCAAAAGTAACAAGGATAAAATTATGAGTTTTGCATCGAAATTGGATAGTGAAAATGGGTCGAAGAAACGTAAAACCATGAGAAATGCGAAAGATTTTAAATTGGAAGAGGCTTTGTATATATGGTTTGTGCAAAGAAGAAGCAAAGGGGAACCTATCTCTGGCTCTCTATTGTGTGAAAAGACACTTCAGTTCAACAATCAACTTGACGGTCCTCCTGACATTAAGGCTAGCCAGGGATGGTTAAGAAACTTTAAATCTCGTCATGGCATACGAGAATTGGAGATTCAAGGGGAATCTTTATCTAGCGATGCAACTGCCGCTGAAAATTTTAAAGAAACATTCTTGGCTTTTTTGGAAGGAGAAGGTTATTCACTCGATGATGTGTATAATGCCGATGAGACTGGCTTATACTGGAAATCATTGCCTCAAAAATCACTTGCATCTCAGCGCGAAGCAGCTGCACCTGGGTTTAAAAAGTGCAAAGAGAGAGTAACAGTTTTGGTAGCCACGAATGCCAGTGGAAGTCATCGTTTACCGGTGCTAATGATCGGCAAAGCCAAAAAACCACGTTGTTTAAAGAATGTGACATGTCTCCAATTGTGCTACAAAGCACAGAAGAGTGCTTGGATGAATAGTGAAATATTTCTTGATTGGTATACAAATCAGTTCATCTCAAATGTGAAGAGGTTGAGAGAACAAGAAAAGAAAACTGGAAAAGTAATTCTTCTACTGGTCAATGCACCATCCCATCCAGAGACGGATACATTGAATGCAGTTGATGCAAATTTTAAAGTAATTTTTCTGCCTCCCAATGTAACAGCACTGATTCAACCAATGGATCAGGGTGTTATAGCAAAGCTTAAACAGATGTACAAGAAGGAAGTCCTGTGTCGTTTATTGTTGGCTGAAGATGAAGAAAGTGTGGTGGCATTTTCCAAAAAGCTTAATCTCAAAGACTGCTGCTATATGTTAGCTGATGCTTGGACCACCCTGTCACAAGATAATCTCAACAAGGTTTGGAATAGATTGCTTGGGAAAAAAGGAGGAAATGAAACTACTGCAGTGGACACAAATGAGGATTGTATAAATGAAGTAGTGGAACTGTTTCAAGCAGTGCCCGGATTTTCGGACTGTGACAAAGATGATGCACACATGTGTCTAGAAGATGATAATGATTCTGGTTTTCAGTTTTTGAATGACGAAGAAATTTTGTCTTTTGTGCAAGAAGAAAACCAAATACATGTAGTGACCAATGATGAAGACTCCTCAGAAGTACATGATGTACTTGTAGATTATGAAGAAAACGCAAATCGTCGACCAAGTCCTGAAGAGGCCTTTATAGCACTAGAAACAGCGATGGCTTGGTACGAGCAAGAAGATGACAGCTGTCCTACACAGCTTCTGCTGTTGAAGAGAATGCGGGACTTAGCAGCCAAAAGGAGACTATCCAGTTTGGTGCAAAAGAGGATTCCTCATTATTTTAAATAGTGGGCTACATCTGTGCAAGTACATGTATACGTAAGTTGCGCCTGGTTTTGAATCGTTTGTAATGTTATTTTGAAAAGATTTCTCTTTCTTATAAAAAAATAATTAATACAAGTAGTACATGCATGGGAAACAAAGAGCCAAGAATCCAGACCCCGAGGACGACCCAGAGTCCGCTGGGAGGACAACATTAGACAATCTTTGAAGAACCGAGGACTAGAATGGAACCAGGCCAGGAGGAAGACAGCCGATAGGATAATCTGGCGCTCTCTCTTCCAAACCTCTACACCTCACGGTAGAAGGGGAACGACTAAGTAAGTAAGTAAGTACATGCACTGCAGTGTAATGAAAGATTTTGGGGATACAGTGATCTAATACAGTGTGGGTATTATTATTACAGTACAAGTAAATATGTTTTATAGTGTATTTTCCTTGTGATGGTTAATTATTTTTAGAAATATGTGTACATGTACTCGATACATTATGTAATCCAATTATCCGAACATTTGATTATCCGAACGAGGCTCGGTTCCATGGGGTTCGGATAAATGGAGTTCTATTGTATATATATATGTATATATATATATATATATATATATATATATATATATATATATATATATATATATATATATATATATATATATATATATATATATATATATATATGACAAGAAACTCTATACAGCGCGATACAATAGGAGATCATCAGTTAGTCAAGTGTTTCGGCCCATAATCTCCTTTACACTATAAGGGGAGTGTGCCCACTTGGGTCTAGACTCCCAAGTGGGCCCACTCTCCTTATCATCAGTCAGTCAAGTGTTTCGGCCCTTAATCTCCTTTACACTATAAGGGGAGTGGGACCACTTGGGTCATGACTCCCAAGTGTCAGCCTCCTGATGTCTTGTGCAGAAAATTGAACCCACTCCCCTTTGGTTGCAGCTTTCAACTTCACTCCTGTTTTCTACCAGCTGGAAGAAATCGTGAAAGCAACCCCTATGTTGAAAACAAATTACTGTCCCAAGTTCCACAGCCCGTTGCGATTGTTCCATGGCCAGCACGATGCCCTTTCCGCAGTTTCGCGGAGCCTCTTAATTGCCCTTGTTCTTGACTGTCCTTTTAAACCCATCAGTTTCAGTAGATCATACACTGAGGCAGCCACGAGACCTCTTGTCACTACCTCAACAGCCATGACCCTTGCAGTGAACCCATCATGTATCAAGTCCGTGACCAGATCATTATGCTCGGCCACTTTGAACGAGTGTTGTTCGTCCAATATGTATTCAAATGGCACGGTCAGCTCAATCATTATAATCTGATGCGATGATAAGGAATACAGCACTATATCTGCCGTCTTGGAGATCTTATGATACTCTCTGGATATGTCCCTATCCCAGGTAGGTCTACTGCCATCTCCCAGTCAATTGCACAATCAAGAAGAGATGGTAAAGTGCTACTTGATCTGTAATGTGCTGACTTTATTAAATGCCCTTGTTCTTGACTGTCCTTTCAAACTCAACAGTTTTAGTAGATCATACACTGAGGCAGCCACGAGACCTTTTGCACCCACCTTAACAGCCATGACCCTTGCAGTGAACCCATAGTGTCTCAAGTCCATGACCAGATCATTATACGTGGCCAATTTGAACGAGTGTTGCTCGTCCAATATGGATTCAAATGACACGGCCAGCTTAATCATTATAATCTGGTGCGATGATGAGGAATGCAGCAATATATCTGGTCGTCTTTGAGATCTTCTCATACTCTCTGGATGTGTCTCTAGCCCTGGTAGGCCTGCTACCATCTCCCAGTCATTTGCACAGTCAAGATGAGATGGTAAACTACTGCTTGATATGGGATGTGCCGACTTTCCTGCTCTCAGAAAGTATGTATTTGCGGTACTCAGTCTGACTGCTGTTCGCCTTCACCCTTGCTAGGTCTATTGTAGCAGCCAGCTCATTTAGTACTCTGTTCTGGCGCTATGTGTGTCGCCCTTGCCCCAATGACACCTTGCAAGTTGAGAGCACATGTTCAAGTCTGCTTCTCATGACTGTGATGGTATTGCCTCCCCTGCTTTGCAGTAGTAGTCCAACAGTGGCCAAAACTCAAGAGTATCTAATATGGGCTTCAAAGGAGTCTACCTTCGCACAAGATTACTCTTGGCAGAATTGTAAATAGAAGAATAAAGATGCTTCTATCTCGAGGAAGTTTTCACAAGATATTCAGAAAATCGAAAACAATGCTGCATTGGCTGAGCACGTTAACTCTATGATCTGCCGACAACTTTGGTGAAGGATTAAGCAATGGTTAGTTTCAGCTCGTTAAGCCCCCACCTCTGATCTACTCAGTGTAATTAGTATTATTCTGGTACATCTTTGGTTAGAGTGTGTTTAGTAAATTGACAGAGATAAACATGCAGAACATTTAAAATGATTGAATCGAAGTTAAATTTGTATAATTACAAATAACAGATTTAATAATCATTTCGTTTTAACTAGTGTTAAAATAACTGAATAGTTTTTTTTTTAAATGTTCATCATTGAATGATAGTAGGTTTTATGAAACAAGTTCACTTTGGCAGCTTATATGTTTCACTTAGCTGCCAATAGTAGTTTCTGCTTCCGCTGATGGGTTCTGTGCAGATAGGTCACTGACGTTCTCACGTCTCTGGTTAAGCTTAAAGGTGCAGCACTTTTCAACTACAAATAAGAAGTAACTGCCAAGCTGGTCCCACGTTTCTACGTCAGTCCACTTCTACCCTCACTTTGTTCTGTGGCCGGGTAGGTAGTTGGGGGCTAGAGATTGAAATTTCTCTCCTACAGTCTTACAGGAATTTACCAGGTTCTGGGATGATCCTCTAAGGTGTATTATTTAGGAGCAGTTAATAAAGCATTATAGTTTTCTTAACAGACGTTCCTTCCTTCCTTTTCAACATATATCTGTAGCAAGGTATATAAATGGACGACCTCTCTTTGGTCTCAATGTGAATTTTATTCAACTCAACTTATATACATAATGGCGTGAAAGTTAACAGTATATTTCGTTCAAATATCATTGTACATCGCTTTCATTAACATAGCGTAGGAGACTGACATCATGTGAATCACTCAGATTCAACATTTGAGGAAAATTCTTCCCTGCTCAATACCATTTAACGAGTAAGTACATGTTTGCAGTTCATCACTCTGCTTGTTCATTTATTCAATAGCTCTGTTTCCTACCGCCATGATTTTTCCTTTAGTTTTGCAAAAAACCATCCTGTCTCGACCTGTCAAATATTATAGGGTAATTATGGCAACAACTTACTGTCTTCCAGTTCGGAATTTAAACACAGATAAGTGCACTTTGAAATTAAAGCACGAAAAACTTCAGATTTTCTAATCCCACAATTAGAAAAAATCTTGATTGCAGTAAACCACTGCGTTCTAGACACATCTGCTTGTCTCTCAAGTTAGGCACGCACACTGACTTTTGGGTTCTGGGCCGCTGGGGACATCGCGTCTGTTCTAAATTTTCTGAGCTCACGATTGGATAAAAACTAATCTACGCTATCCTTATTATGGTCTGTTTCTACTATAACTTTACGGTTTACTTTTATTTTTCTAACAAATTCTTATCAACCAAGCTATAGTCTATTTTTGGTTAGAAGTGATAATTCCTAAAAGTGACGCACTCACTGTCACAGTTCCAGAGATTAGTACCTTCACTGGTACCACCACCAACAACTATGGTTAAAGAATAAAAACGAAACGCTCTCCTGAGTACTGCGTTTCCTGACACATACTTATGTGTCCCTTTCTCTTATTCTACCATCCCATCTATCTCAGAATTTACCCTCGATGAGAGTTAAACTTAATCCTTCGAGAGAAACTGTCTTTACATTTAAATTAAATAGCTTTATCCTTATCGTAACACGGTCTATTCCTCTCTCCATCTTTGTCTCCATTCTCTTCCACTCTTCCTCTCTTCTTTATTCTCGGTATTTTATATGTTACACTACGGTCTTTTCGGCGCTGTAGTCGGCGTTTCTGTTTCTCAGACATCACGGGGCTTACTGATGGTTACTGAGCAAATATCGCAAATGCGTAAGCCCCAGGTAATAACACGTGGACAAAGAATATACCTTTGTTAAGAGTATCAAGGCGTCTTAAAGTTTGGAAGCCTCCATTGCTTTATTGTATCCCATTCGATAGATCTGACGCAGAACGCCAGCATCAAATTTGACTATAAAGGCAAGTGCCTGTGTCCTGAGTAACCATTATTTACAGCGCGGTGAAGCTGATTGCCGGTCAATATTGCGTCACTACAAGCTCAGAGGCCAGGGGAGTGAATTTACGTGTAATTACGTCGGAAACCCCCCCCCCCCCTTACCCCACTCACTATTCAGTAACGTGAGCAACGGTGAAAGACCAACGAACGATCTAGGATATGTGAGGAGAGATCCATACAAGTTAGAGGCTTATACCTGAACGCCACTTACACGCACAACTTGTGGGCCGAGTGCATCTATATGGCGAGGAAGTCCAGATTACTGGCTCTTTGGTGTTAACCAAGCGGTATAATATGATTTCACTCTGTTCAGGTTGGTATAGACTTTGCAAAATACGTATGCAGAATATTCATTGGTGTAAATTTATGTTATTCTTGATATGATCTGCACAGCGGCTATGTGAGTGACTTCTGCTTGCATTAAAAACGTATCACAGCTACCCCACAGCCAATAGAAGATAACATCTATCATATTAATTGCTTTATCTATTACAAAGATAAAGGCAGGCCCATGGCAGAGATTGTCATAGGGAAATGAAGTGTTAGAAGCTTCACCATGAAATATCCAGCTTTTGCGAGGTTAGGTGACCAGTTCCCTTCCACGCTGCCTTTTCCTTCCCTACCTCAGGAGCACAGCTGAGTGCCCATTTACAGCGGGTAAACTGGAGTGTGCCACGGCCAGGTTTCAGTTCCACAACTATATAGTTGTGCTACAGAGGAATGCGCTCTGATCGCTTGGCCAGTCGATCACTCACATTATCTATTTGTGTAATATAAATGTATTATATTTTATTGCTATTCATCATTGTGTGAAGGAACGGACTATCATTGTAGAGCACAGTTCTTGGGAAAAGAGATTGGCTAGATTAATTAACTCTTGAAGTTACATAGGTCTAAGTTTACCTATCATGTCTAGCATATGAGATGAAGTCAGAGGACATTACGTTGAAATGCCTGATGCATGACTGTGTGATAGTGAAGTATGCATATCATGTATAACAGGGAATTTTGCCTGTAAACTCTAGACTCTGTAACACAATAGCCATCTCAAGAAAGGAAGTCAGATAAATATAACATTGCTATGCCTGATGTATTATTGTATGAAAGTGAAGTATAAATATCTTATATAACCTGGAATGTTTGCCTCTAATCTCTAGATTATATGACATAATAGTCCTCTTATTGAATGAAAGAGGATAATTCTGATATACCTGGTGTATGCGGTTTGAATGGGAATGATAGCTGTTCCCATATGACAGTAAAACTCATGAAGCCACATTTGTGTCTTCAGACTTTTAGGTTTCTGAGCGGACAACATTTGCAGGTGCAGAATTCAGTATCCGGCGCCTGACGGTAACAGACAGTCAGTCTTTTGACCGAACAGCAGAACCTAAAGCTAGAGATCTCGTCAACTCCTAAGCATAAAGGGGCATAGATCAACTCTCGCATGTGTAACGTCAAACCAATGCTGGATGACAGCACTTAACAACCTGCGCCAGGGCTGACAACACAGGATTACAGCTAAGTCCATAAAGCCTATGGATTACTTTTCCTCCAGATATCTCTGAGATCTTACTCAGAATTTTGAACAAAACTTTCACCCGAATAATCACGGAACTTTTTAAAGTGCCTTCCAGATTATCACCAAGGAACTTTACAACCCAAAAACTTTAGGCAAACTCATGATAGTCACGCCAGTGCTAATGATGATTAGTAGGACATACTAGGACTTTTAGTCATTCAGCATTTATGACCATATTATTTTCGTTTACCTTTTCATTTTGTGTGTGTCGTATATGTGGTTTAGGGATTAAATATCTGTATATAAGTTTTACCATCTACCAAGTGGTCGAGTGAGTTTCTTATATGTACTGTCTCTTAAATCTATATATATCTCATTTCCTCAGTATGAGAGGATGGGGGCTTTATAATAATTATAATATTCAGTAAGAATAATAGGGGAGATTTGTCGCAAGGAAACAGAATCCATTCTCAAGTGCTCTTCTGAGACATTATCTTTGTGTGAGACTATTCGCCTTCCTAACTCACCCCCACCACATATAGGTTTCTAACATTTAACGAGCCACGTATGAGATCCTCTATATCTTTCTTACATTTTTTAATTTACAACTTTGTTATCCAACTGTGCTGTGAGAATTAATGTCCAGTTTGGGATAACGGCGCGATAATCCTTATTTTACATTTAAACGAAAAGGTTAGTAGTACAGATAGAATATGTTTACATTTACATCTCCACTGTTTGAAAAGTGTTCACAATATAAACTGAATCTGTTTTCATTTACATTTACACTAATTGAAAAGTTTGACACTTTCATTAACTTTAAAGTGAATATGTTTACAATGACATTTACATTTGTTTGAAACTGTAAGTATTGTAATAAGAATGTGCATCATTTCTTTCATCTTTTCCATCCCTGCTCCATATGGAACCTGGGACTACTTATGCTTTTAGTTCTCTGTAAAAAAACTAGCAATAAAGCGGTCACCAGCCCTTGCAGTGGTGGTTCATGAAATCATCATTCTATACGCTGAGGTTGCCAGCCTCAAATGACTTGGACATCCACTAGCGATTTTCACATATTAATATTCACATTCCAATGTATACATATTAGTTCACATGTTAGTAATGAAAAATATAGAATGTAAAATGACAACTTACGCCAATCCTGGCTCGCAGACTTTTTGCTCAGATGAATAAATTTAAGGGACTTGATTAGGCCTCTCACACGTGTTCTTGGGGGTAGTTACTTTTATAAGATAATTCACTCTATGACTCCGTGTGTTTCAGTTTCCTCAACCTTCCTTATTAAAATGGTTTTCTTGGGCTATGTAAGTCCTTCGAGATTGTTCCACAAAGTCCGGTCTGATAAATGGAAATTCTGAATTCTAACTTCTGGCAAGTCTGGTTGTGTCTTGGCAGGCGTGAATCTCACAGTGTCTTAACTCTGAAACGCGTCAGGTTTTATTCACTGTCCTCCCCCGCATCTGTTTGTTATGAAGCTGCTCGGGGCTCCAATCATTTCAAATACAAATGTTGGGTGGAGTAAATTTCAAAATATCTTGACATGGAATAATTTTGCGCGTGATGCAAAGGTCACGTTTGCCATATATGCAATCAAACCTCCGATGCCGTGTGTACCAAATCACAAACACATCGTTAAACTCTCTCAGCAATGTGTGTGAGATGTAACATCTTATTACTTTATCGAAAGTAATCTTGTCATAACAAGTCGGGCGGGAAGCGATTAGATCATTGTAACCGCCTGAAATGTCACGGCCACCATAAATGTAACGTACTGTTTATGCGTGATGTGAAAGCTGGCAGAGTGAACGTGTCGTTTATCACCTGGACTGTGTAATGTTGCGGTGTTGATGTAGGTCACCAGCGTGAGGTGCTGCCAGGGGTAATATGATTACTCACACAAAACAGCGTACATGTTATAGATGTGTGGTACTGGTATTATGATGTGCTGAGTGTGGGTGTAGACGAGAACGCGAATGCTTGAAGCTCTTAGTAAAGTCAATAATTCACCCATATACTCGCATGCAGTAGTCAATGATGATTTGAAGACTGTTGGCACGTTTCAAACATTTATTTACGAAACTGACAGTAGCATCAACAGGACAGTCAAATCGACAAGATCAAGGACTTCACATAAATAATGAATGACTGTTAAATGTCTGGTAATCAAAGGCTTGCATCATACATGAACTAGGACATACCCAAACATCATCTGTCCTAATGTTACAGTTTATAATGTAGCTTCCGTACCATTGACTTAGCGCGTCAGGTACTTAATTAGCTCTGTCGTCCAACAAACGAGCTCCTAAATTGCGTAGCAATAATACATAAGGCTGTTATTCAACTGGCATAGCGCGCCAGATATATTTCCTCTTGCTGAAAAATATTGGCCGTAAAACAGGTGTGGCCGGGAGAGTGGACGGGAACGGCACCAAATCAAGTTAGATGTGACCGGGAGAGGGGAAGGCTGTGTCACCAAATCAAGTCTAGTGTGACAGGGTGAGAATGGGGTGGAATCTTTTATCAATGTTCATCTGTTGTTTTACTGGCGACTGCCAGAGGTGGTGCTTACAGATATGAATTGGAACATAACCCAGGTGTTCTTTTGGAGACTCGTAACTGTGTTTATGTTTTAGGCTGCATGATCGTCGAAAATATGGTAACATTCTTTTCTCTATTACCTGATGTAAACAAACGACACTTCCTACTGACGTTCAGGAAATAAGGTCAAGCTGGATTAAATATGAATGAACACCTTTATTAAGTGTCTGCACACTCTGACAACTTCATAATAGTTCATAAATACATGTGCTTCTGCGGTATACAAACCAGTCATCCCAAGAAATAACACAGCCATCGAACTTACAAGATGGTCCAAACCCCAAAATCACTGCCTCGCTCGTCTCGTGCCTAAAACCAACTCACTTAACCCCCTTCTCTCAAACCATCACTTCCGTCCTAGCTACTGAGCAATTCTACCCCAAGTTCGATGACGTCATTTATGAACACTTTAGTTAAATCACTCATAGGATTTGTGACTAGTGTTATTACACTAACTAGACACGCTCAAATACTTAGTGTTTAATCTTGCTAAGTATTCTTACCCTAACTATAATTAAGTGGCAGCACCTTAGTGTTAATCCGACGTAACAGTCCGTACTGTCACACAGGGCCTCAATATGTAGACAGCTGTGTATCCTTTGTTAGCAGGCACGATCAAACCATGCTAAACATATATACCGCCAACCTGCTGCGTCCACAATAATTTATCATCATCAATAGGCTTCTGTTCAATTGAAAACACATAGTCTCATTTGGCTAGAACAAAAGAAGCAAAGAAGGACTTCTGTCTCTCAAGATCTGTGAGCTTCACTCGCAGATAGGTAACTTCAAATGTTCTGCAACCAAAGGCATATTAATAAGAATGTCATTTACCTTTTACAGAATCTTCCGGATACACACTTAATAAATGTCGTCACTCTTGACGAACGAAGAATCACTGGGGAAAACATTGACATTTCAGTCATATCGAAAACTTTCCAATCCCCACGATGATATAGAGAAAATCACAACGGACATCATGTCCGACAGCCCAAAAAACACAACCTCCCTGACGGAAGTTTTCTCAGTTCGCGCTCAGAACTTGAGTATGCCCAGACAGCATAAAACTGAGCATCGTTAAGACAGATCAACGACAATGATTGAAAGAAAGAGAAGATAACCCTTAAACAACCTGTCATAGAAGTTAATACCCAATTATCCAACTTTGACCAACAAAGTTTTACAACAGAAGTATTAAATAGATTTACCTATTATGACTCCGTCAAAAACGATAGCAACAATCATCTTGTCTGTCCAAAATGTGTCACCCAGACAAGCAATCTCTTATCTGTCGCGCACCCTGGCTTTATCTTCAATTAGACAAATACGCTGGCGATTTTCGTGTTAATCGGTAGCGGCCAACGTTTGGTACACGAGAATTAGCCTGTCGTTTCAGTATTGCATCACTTGTATACTATCTCAGCAGGGATGGGCTGGTAAACAGACAAGACGAAATATACTGAAGGGAGTGTAAGAATGAAAATACCAAATATCTGCTGCACGTAGCAAAGAAAGAAAGAATGAAAGAATGTTCGACAATTGAAAGCACGCAATAAAAATCAGTACAAAAATGTAACTGATACCGCCGTAGTGAAACAGAGATCGAGAAGGGTCGCCCCATTCTGTCACAATGGCACAGGTGGCACTGAGCATCGTCAGACTTTCCCCATCTCATATGGTTTGCGGACGATGGCAGGAGGTCATACATTGTTCTAATAATGAAGTCTTATGCCAGACATCATTCCATGTCAAGGACATTTGCAGGGCTCCTTCCCACGTAGTCCATTGGCCTTGTTCAGCCTGCTTTTTGCATCCTCTTATCATTCTCAGTGTTGCGGTCAGTTTGCTGAGTCTATAGTATGTTAAAATGTACCTGTTTAATTTTGGAGACTTTAATTTAATAGATTCTTGATCAAAGGGGAGGTACTCATGTTTTACTGGGATTGTAGTTAACTGTGGTGGTTGTCCCACTTGTCTGTTAACCCAGCGTCTAATTTTAGACTCGATGTCAGCTTTTCGTAACATGTTCGCCCACCTGAGCTGAGCTCAAGGGTCGAGCGTCACGACGCAGGCGCGAAGATTCTGGCGCGATTTAAGACAGACTGTGTTGAAGGAGTCGAGCGGTAGTTTTGAGAGGCTCAAGACGGTTTTGGGGAAGTCCTCTGTGTGTTCGACCAAGATGGTTAAAGATTGTTCCCCGATGTTATATTCTGATGCGCCTAGGAGGCGAGTGAGTTTTGTGATGTTTATTCTGAAGGGACATTACGGTAATTTACCCTTAAACAGTTTCCCTCTTTTTGCCAGAATTATATATGACATTTTGTAGCCAGCTAGTGACTTTTCCCTGGGCGGGAAAGAGTCCATCTAAGAATACCAGTAATGGAGCTCACGAAGTATTCTAATATTATATGCACTGGGCTGGTGTATGCCCGAAGAACTTTACAGGTGCTGTATTCTTCTATCTGCGGTGATACCATTTAAACAAGGTTTGACTCACCCTGTTTGTTATCGAAATACCACAGAGGCCATTGTATCTAGGGGCCCGCCATATTGTGCGGCCTGCTGAAGACCCGAGAACATACCTGACTTGCTGGTGTCAGAAGGGAGTTTGGTTAAACTCACATAATCAAGTCCCGTTTCCAATACGGGGTATTTCGCTGTAGCTGACAAAAGGGGAATTGAACGAGGTCAGCTTTATTTATATATATGCACAGCTTATCGATGAACTGTTGTGTATACTTTGTCCTGAGTTGTCAAATGACTATTTATATTGATGTCAGCGTACCTGTCGTTGTAGTGTATTAAAGTCTATCAAACGTCAGAGGTGTTCCCACTCTCTATGAATTCCTACGTGTATTTCTACCAAAGTGTGATGTCAGTTAGATGCCGGTCTTCCACGAACCATCATACACCCATTCGCACTCATTGATGTCTACACACACTTTATGACTGCAACACCTCAACACTTTCAAGTCAACTGAACGAATGCCAGCATCGTTGCGGCCAACCAGGGCCTATTACATTTAACTACTACATTTACAGTGGCCAAACTGAGCCTGCCACATTCATGCCACGGACACCTACTACGCTTCAACGAACACTGATCATTTCTGACTGTTACATGTAAAACAGCCCTTTACATTTATAATGTCCAGAATGGGCTTTTACATTCAGCTTCTCGCATTTCCTGGATTACCATGTCTCTGCGTTCATATTTTTATGCCTTGAACCACCAGCGGATGTCACCATGGCCAAATACCCGTCTATTGCGGATGTCACCATGGCCAAATCCCCGTCTATTCGTCTGTGTGTATCCGATTACCTCCCTCAGCTTGAGCGTTTCTTGGGTAGCACCAACAGCTTCATCCATTTTCCACTTCCTTCCAGTTTTCAGTGTGGGCTGAATGGACTTAACTACGTCATCTGCTAACTCGCACATCATCATTGCGAGCTTTGCCTTTCCTGCTTTGTATTCTTCAACAACTGACTTGAAAGGAAGACCAAACCTTGCCTTCTTGCAGTACAGTGCTACGTCTGACAGACTTGGTGCTACTCCTAGCCATTTTCTCATGAACCTGTTGACCTTTTGCTCTATAGTTTCCACTGCACTGGTGATTATTTCATATATAAGCAGTGGTCATAGCAATTTAGGGATCAACATGAACAGGAGGCACTACAGTTTGAACTTTTCTAGGAGTCTATTTTGGTCTATGATCTGTAGTCCTCTGTCTGCCATTTCTATTGTCTGTTGAACAGCCTTAGAATCTTTTAATGAGGCATCATACACCCTGCCAAGACTTAACAGGTTCCTCAATGACAGTAGGGATTCTTTGGTTTATATATATAATCCGCCAGAAGCAGTTACGATATTTTCAGATTCACTATCATCAGTACAAGCAGTAGAACACCAAGGTATATACAGCCGGCCAGACATCAAGGAAGAAATTATTTCAATTAATACATCAGTAGGGAACAGAGGCTGCAGTGTGAGGCTAGTGCGGGTTCCAGCACACATAGGTATAGCTGGTAACGAGTTAGCAGACCAAACTGCCAAATATGGAAGAATAAGTAAAAATACAATACGTTGACTTTTTTGGTGTACTAGTGAAAGGGCTGTGAATGAGGGGCAACAGGCGGCGTATATTATAAGAGGTGTTAGGCACAGAATTTATGTTGCTAGCGCTCAGTGGCTGGCCTCGTCGGCTTCGCGCAGGTGTCTCAATGTGTGTCCTTAGTTGTGATGTGCGACGGAACGAACGGAATAATTTGTCTTCTCTTTGTTACTTCCACAATTGCCTCCACGGCTGGCGGAGGTGTGGATTTTAAAGCTGCTATCATGAGTGAAATGGGCTCATTTTCGATACAAGACAACAGGAGGCTGAGACGCTTGGGAGTCATGACCCAAGTGCCCCCCCTTTAGAGTGTAAAGGAGTATACTGGGCCGAAACACTTGTCGAATGGGGGGACTACTTCTGATGATCAGATTGCCTCCTATTGTATCGCTCTGTAAAGAGTTTCCTATCATAGCTGGTAACTAGTTAGCAGACCAAACTGCCAAATATGGAAGAATAAGTAAAAAGAATGTAAGAGCAGGGCTTGAAAAATCTGAGATTAAGATTCAAGTGAAGCTAACTATTAACGAAGAATGGAAGACAATAAGGAAGGAAAGTAGTAAAGGCAGACACTCGTTCAAACTTCTTAAAGAACCAACAGTGGCGTGCCAGATGAAAGAAGAACTAAAGGTACCGCTGAGCAAAACGTTGTCGCGTCTCCATCTATGTGCAGCATACTTTATGATAGAGGAACCCCACTGCCAAGCATGCCAGGAAGAAAATAATATAGACCACTACCTGATACACTGTAACAAATACGAGCAACAGTGACATGAATTTAAAAAGTACCTTAGAAATCACAATATAGACATTACAGGTGATAAAGTGCTAAGTACAGATGCCCCAGGGGAACCCCAATTAATACTAAAACGGTATATACACAAAACAGAGCAAAATATATAAGGTTAATAACAGTGACAATATTAGTAATAATAATAACAATAATAATACTAATTCAGGAAAACAATTCACACCAATAATAATTAATCAACATAAACTAACAAACCATTTTTTTAAAAATTATTGACTACTCAAAATGTAAGGACAGACATTGTAGTAACAAAAAATAAAACACGACTTAAAAAGAACAAATTCCAATAAAAATTAAAACCATCAATTGAAAAAGACAGTAGTTATCTAAACATTAAAAAAAAAACTGAAAAGAAAATGACATTAAATACCCTAATTATAACCGACTATTAGGTTGAGCTGGTTCGAAACCTGCTGCAGGCGGTTTGGTAGCAGATCGCTATGTGTGGATTTTTAACAATGGTATAAGCGCCGTACCGTTCAGAAAGCAATGGCAAACTACTGAATGAAAAAAAATTGCCTAGAAAAATCACAAACAGCCAATAAAAGCTGGGGTTGATTGCCACGTCCTGTAAAGGATAAGCAACTAACTTATTAGGTTGAGCAGGGTAGACCAAGATGGTGGACGAGTAGAGGGAATAACGGTCAGCTGTTACTAGCCCTCTCTCCACCCATCACCTTAAAAAAAAAAAACCCTTCAAGAGGTGCCATCAAACGAGTGTAGTATGCGATTTCTGTCTCCTGTCCTGACAATCTGTGGCGTCACTAGTGGGTATCGGGGGGTGCGGACCGCACCGGGTGACACCATCAGAGGGGGTGACACCAAAATGACTGTCTATAACATTTTTGTGCCGTGTTTCAGCAGAAATTTATTATTTTTTATAAAAATATCCCTGTAGTTAGTTATAACTACAAAAACATTTTTCGTAAGCACAGATTACATGTACTGTCTCAATATAACTACGTTTTTACTTCGAATTCTATTGTTTTCTTACCGAATTTTCACTTTAACCACATGAAACTATGTAAATACATTTAGGCTGTGGGTATGATATTGTAATTTAAAGGCGTAATTTTAATTTTGCTACTTATTTATGTCACAAATATTTCCATTACATTCAGTGATATACGGGAATTACGATTTACGAGTAACATTAGTACAAAAAACATTACTAAGGATTCTGTATGGTCTGGTACGGGAGGAAGTCCATGGGGGTGACACCATGAGTTACCGTACTGGGTTTCACCAACCCTAGTGACGCCACTGCAGACAATGGTACCATTTTTCCTGTATTCAGTTTCTCCCTTTCTATTTCCTTCTTTCTTTTTCTACTTCATACTCTCAGACGTCTACTTGAATGTTTTCAAAGAAAGCAGTGGTCAACTTGAGGCTAGAATTATCTCCATATAGAGTTTTTCTAAGAATATTACTGGTGATGGTCATGTGTGCTTTCTCTGTTCCTCATATGTTAGGCATCTTTGAAGCAGATGTTTAGCAGTCATTTTATCAGTGCCACAGTTACACTCATCAGTAGTTCCTATCTTTAGCTTGTTGAATAGATGGTATCTCAATCTGTTGTGGCCCATGCGGAGTCTGAAAATTACCACATGTTCTCTTCTGCTGAGCAGATAATATGCATCGTTTTGTGTGTGTCCTGGATGTTCTGCATCCCATTTGTTTCTGTATCTGATGCTGATAAATCTCTTTGCCTCGTCGAAAGGTATGCAAGTATCAGCCGTGTACCCTGTCCTTGAACCTTTCACCTTCTACCGAGCAAGTAAGTTCGTCAATACACACCGATACTTGGGAACTATAATTAACAAAGAACATACTTATTAAAACAAAAACAAAAACAGATGCCTGAATTTTAAAAAAAAAATTACCTCTAACGGGAATCGAATGCAAACGTTTTAGTTGTGATGGCTACCATTCTAACCACTAAAATACTGACACACTTTGGTATTAGTAGATTCTTTAGTTATGACTGTTTATATCCCTCAGCTGCGTGTCACTTGTTGCACACATACGAAGAATCGCATTAAAAACTTATTAATTTAATTTACCTCATTATTATCCTATTACTTTGTATTATATTTTTATTTCATTATATTATTATTCATCTGCGAGGTGTGACTAAGCCTGGTGCTGCAGCCAGCATGGTTTGGGATGGTCTAGCTCTCTCACGCGGCTGAAAAGCAAACATTAGATTAGTTTCCTGGCCAATGCTCTGTGATAAAAACAAGCCAAAACCCACTCCTTCGTGGCGAAGACTGGAAGTTAACTGTGATGCTACAGACTGACTGAGCTCTGGCCACCAGGTATGAAAATGTTTACCTATTGTCTCTGACGAAGAAGACGTTGTGGTCGCAATGTTTGCCGTTTCCACTTTTTCCGAATAATAGTAAAAAACTGCCCATTTATGGTCATCTGACTATTAATAACTGATCGTAACATGATGTATCGGAGAATGCCACATAACCACAGACGCGAGTGAGTAGAAAATAGGGTTAATCAAATGGCAGCTAAGTGGGTCACAGTCAGACATGAATTAACGGTAGATCATTGTTACACTCACACATATACACAGACACGCTGTAAGACTCAAGTGGTTTGACTGAATGAAGTACTCTCAGACTCACTAACGCGTAAGTATAAATTTCGACGAGGCAAAAAGTTTTATTACAAGCAGATACCGCAACACATGGAAAGCAGAGCATCCAAAACACACACACACACACAAATGATGCATATTATCAGCTCAGCAGAAGAGAAACAATTGGTAATCTTCAGACTCCGCACGGGCCACCACAGATTGGGATTTCATCTATTCAACAAGCTGTAAATTGGAACTACCGATGAGTGTGACTGTGGCACTGATAAAATAGCTGCTGAACATCTGCTTCAAAGATGCCCAACATATGAGGACCAGAGAAAGCACATGTGGCCGTCACCTATACCATTCCTTGAAACGCTCAATGTAGATAGAAACAGCCCCAAGCTGACCACTTTCTTCGAACATATTCAAGATGACGTATGAGAGTGTACGAAGAAGCAGAACAAGACTCACTAATTAATTACATGTTTTGTTTCGTATTATCCATAAAGAATACAATGTGGTCCTAACGTTGGCAGATTTTTTAAAAATCCTGTATCCCAGTAAGAGAGCCGTGGTAGCGCAGTGGTTAGTGCACTGTTCCGAGCTCAGTGGTCAATGGATCGATTCCCGGTTGAGGTGGGATTTTTAACCCGAAAACGGCTCTGGGGTCGACCCAGCCACATGAGTTGGTTACCAGAGCAACTCTGCGAAGGTTAAAAGCGGCCAGCGTAATGCTGACCACATCACCCCTAGTGTGCCATATGGTCAAGAAAATATGGGCCTAACACCATTTTCCCCAATATGCCTCAACAGGCATGTAACAGGATCCTTTACCTTTTTCCCAGTAAAACTCACATACTGCCAGTTTTGTTTCACTTCATGATTAACAACAACGTTATATTATTTATCGAAGGATGTCTCGTAACTGCAGACGCGAGCGAGTAGAAGTGTAGCTGGTCGAAATGCTGGTTGCGTGAGTCACAGTCCGTTATGAGGTAACGGAAGATCCATTCTTACACACACACACACAAATACACACATAAAAATACTTGTGTGACAGGCTCTTTAAGAGTTGAAGGATGGCACTAGTTTTCTTCTATTGCAGGGTGTCAACTTGATTGACACGGTGTATATTTGACAAAATGGTCGGTGATCGAAGTGGTATCCTGCCCTTTAAGAGCTGAAGATCTGTCTACAACCCATGTGACTTTCCTGATATTTGTTCAACATAACTCTTCTCTGACTCATTTCAAAATGTCAGTCTAGAAATCTGGACTGGTCTTGAACAGTTTATTTATTCTTTCAGACTCTTACCAAAATTTGTGTCGTTTACAATAATATCTTCATTCCATATCATTACAAAATGTCAGTAACATGGCTCCTTGGATGCCAGCATGATATTTCAATGTTCTTTCTCTACGGCAGGCTACTGTCTGAGTTCATTTAGGTAGAATTGTTCAAAATGTTTTGACATCAACAAGAGGAAATTATCATAATGAAGACTCAACTTATATGATGCAGGACACAACTGAGCAGTTATCTTGTAGAAAAAATACTTCTCGAACTGTATGATACCAATAAAGTTTCTCTTTCTAAAACGTTCTGCTAATTCTTTATCTTGAGATAAAAGATCTGTTAAAGATTTTCCTTCAATGATTACTTTTCGAAAATCCTTCCATCAATAAGGTTCCTTGAGCGCCAGTTTACGTATTTCTCTAAATTCGTAACAAAGTTCACAATAAAATGTCAACTTACATTCTGCTTCTTTAAATCGTAGATATCTCGTTCATATGTTCAGACGACCACTAAGTGAATGGTACTGGAAGACACATCTTCTCCGAATCACTAACATATATTTCTTCTTGGCGATATCTCGCACTACTAGAAATTAATACACAGACAACACGGTTTTGCTGGCTAGATGCAAAGTTCTCAAGAGCCTTCTAAAACTACCGCGCACGACCCTTTTTATCCCTACGCAAAAGAATTGTGGTATGCAAAAACGCTTAGGACTCTACTTTGATTAGTCGAGGAATTGTGGGAAATGAAAAGTATGTGGAAAATTGTATCGTTTTCTCCAATCAAATTTATCGCTCCATAATTATAGTAAAATTTATGCAGAATCGACTAAATGTTGTTTAAGGTCTAATAAGTTATTTTTAGCTTTAGTTTACAATTAATAGCTTGTTTACATGACAAATTTGACGCTTGCTAGAGATCGTGTTACTTCTACAAGGTCAATTAAAAAGACGTCTTTATTACTTACTTACTTACTTAGTCAAAGACACACTGAAAGCATCATTGAGCAGCTTCAAAATTGATGTCTCCTCCTGGGAGACTATCGCACAGGATCGCTGTGCCTGGCGGACAAACATTACTCAAGGTGCTCGCATTGCAGAACAGAATTTAGCTGATAAGGCAGAAAGCAAGCGTGCTGCAAGAAAGGCCAGAATGCACAGCAACACTTCTATCGACTCTAATCATGTGTGCCCTGTATGTGGCAGGGCCTGTAGGGCCAAAACAGGATTAATTAGTCACATGAGATCACGGCACAGATGTGTCACAACTCAAGTTGAAACTGTCGCCATCTTCGCTTGCGATGGGCAACTATTTTATTATTACTTACTTAGTCGTTCCCCTTCTACCGTGAGGTGTAGAGGTTTGGAAGAGAGAGCGCCAGACTATCCTATCGGCTGTCTTCCTCCTGGCCTGGTTCCATTCTAGTCCTCGGTCCTTCAAAGATTGTCTAATGTTGTCCTCTCAGCAGATTCTGGGTCGTCCTGGGGTCTGGATCCCTGGCTCTTTGTTTCCCATGCTTGTCGTGGTAGCCGATCTTCTCCCATTCTGCAGACATGGCAACACCATCTTAGTTGGGACTGTTCTACTTGGGTCTGCAGGGGTGGGATTTTAGGCCTTGACGTATCGTCTGGTCGCGGACCAAGCCTCTTCTTGTTGCTTCAACCACCTTCCTCAGATACCTCATTTCTGAGGTTTGGATCTGGCTTTTGTGGGTTGTAGTCATTGCCCATGACTCACATCCATATGTTAAGACTGGGCCATCTTCGTTTTCTTACCAACCTCTCTCTTGCTGAGGAATCCTCGATTTATGGCCTGAAAAAGTCTCCCAGCTGCTGCTTTTCGAGTGGCCAACTCTTCTTTGATGCCTCCCTTTCGGTCTATAATAGCTCCGAGGTATTTAAAGTGGTCGACCTGCTCCAGGACCTGTTCTCCCAGCTTAATCTGATGTCTTCTTTCTTCTCGTGATATCACCATGGATTTTGTTTTAGAGCTGCTTATGACCATCCCTCTCTTCTCCAGCTCTTCCTTCCAGACTTGCAGGTTGGATTGGAGATGTGCCTCTGATTTAGCAATCAGGGCAACATCATCAGCAAATGCCAGCTCTGAAATACAGACCTGTCTCATCTTCCAGTACCCCACTGAATACTTTCTTGTTCTCTCCTTACATGCCTTGATGACATCGTCCATGAGGAGTATGAAAAGATAAGGTGACAGGATATCACCTTGTCTTACACCAGTGGTGGTCCTGAACTCTTCCGACTTATGGTTTGCTGTCCTCACATAATTTCTGCAAGACTTGTAGAAGCTCTGTATAGCATGAATCAGAGGTGCTGGATTATTCTTCCTTGCCAAATAGTCCCAAAGTTTGCTCCAGGGGACCCTGTCAAACGCCTTTTCCAGATCTATGAAACAAAGATGGATCTCACTCTTGTACTCAAGGGCCTTTTCACTCAGCTGTCTGAGTGTGAAGATTAGGTCTTGAGTACTTCGGTTTGCTCGGAATCCGCACTGGGCTTCATCCAATTGTGGCTCAGCTAGGCGTCGGAGTCTCTGCTCTAGGATTCTAGAGTAGATTTTACCAGGGACACTGAGAAGGGATATGCCTCTATGGTTTCCACATTGTCGATTGTCACCCTTTTTGAAAAATGGTGTTATGATGGCAATCTCCCAATCCTTTGGTATGGTCTTGTTGCACCACGCTGCCTGTAGGACCTTTAAGAGTAATAGGTCGCCTGATGCTCCCATGTACTTAACCATTTCTGGTGTTATACCATCATGCCCTGCTGCTTTGCCCATCTTGATTTTCTCCAGTGCTGCCTTCAGTTCTTCCATCTTTATGTCATCTTTACCATCATTGGTTTTCTCTTCTGTGCTAGTGGTTATCATTTCTGATGCTTGACCTTGCTCACCATCCAGGAGTTCTGAGAAATATTCTTTCCATCTTTCCATTACTTCCTACGGGGCAGTAAGCAATTTGCCTTGCTTGTCCTTTATAAATTTGAGAGGGCCTTGGTTTTTCCTTCCTCATGTTCTTTAGGGTCTTATAGAACAATTTCGTGGGGGCAAGCGTTTCGTTCATTGCCCTCGTCGTCGCAGGCGATCTTTGTCCTCTCAAGGCTGTGTGTGGTCCCGGTTGCCGGGTCCTCCCAGCGCGGCAGAGGCAGCGAATGGGTGATGTGCCTGTTCCAGATTTCTCTTTTTTGCGGACCTTCGGTCCCGAAAGAGTGTTGGCTGGACCGACGTCTCGGTAAAGTGGAGGTTTTATAGTGGCAGAAGGAGAGTACACACGAGGGCAAGTTCGGGCATTAATCTCATCTCGTCGGTACCGATTACGAGATGAACTTAAGTGTGCAGGCGAACGCTGCCCTGAAGAGACCGTGTGTGGTCCCGGGTGTCGGGTCCACCCAGTCCAGATGGGGCAGAGCTGTGTGACCGTCCAGATGGCGTCTTTTCGGCAGACCGGTAAAGGCGGTGGCTTCACCACCGCAGCACGTCCCCGGGCGGATGGGGGTGGTGGCTGTGACACTAGAGCCCCCTCGGGGCAAGGTACACACGCCTAAGCAGTTTAACAAAGCCCATAACTGGCAGTTGACTGACCGCCTCAGAAGCCCTAATCGGTGGTTGTCTCGGTGATCGTCTGGGAGCTATGACCTCCTCTGCAGAGTAGGGAGGCTCAAACCTCTTGACAGCGCACGCACGCCATAGTGGGCCTGGTGTAGAATGTTGATGAGTCTAGGAACTCCCTGGGGTTGCAAGAAAGCTCTGCATAACGAACCCTCTGTGGATGGGAAGGAGCTATGATGCTGATTAGCTTCTGACCGGGTTGGTAGGAAAGTCCACAGACACCCCAGCATTACAGTGCCAAAGGGCTTTGTTCCCATGGCCGCTGGATACGTCAACAACAACAACAACATAGAACAATTTCCAGTTTTCTTGCGCATCTTTTTCTAGCTTTTCTCCAAATTCTTCCCAGGACTTCTGTTTTGCTGCTAGCACTTTGTTCTTTGCTTCTGTTCTGAGTGTCACATATTCTCTATATTTTTCCATTTGTCCTGTTGTGTTTTTAGCTCCTAAGTATTGTTGCCATGCCATTTTCTTCTCTCTTATTTTCTCTTTGACTTCCTCTGTCCACCAAGGTGTCCTCTTTCTCTTGTTCCCAAGTCGGACTTCACCACATGCTTCTGCAGCAGCTGTCTTTATGATGTCCTCGAATTTAAGCCAGAGGGTTTCCAAGTCATCAGGCTGCTCTTCTGTGCTGGTCACCGCTGTAGCAATAAGCCACTGATATTTGGTCTCAATTTCTGGCTCTCTCAGCTTGTAGGTCTTAATGCTTATTTCTCCCTTTCGTTTACTTAGTTTTTTTGCGTGATGTTGGGCAGTTCCTAGGCTGAGCAACTCTTTCATTTGTTCTTTTGATTGTAAGCAGGTAGTGATCACTTCCAATCTCTGGCCCCCTCCAGACTCTAGCATCCCGGGACATATTTGAATGAGCTCCTCCTAACAATGGCATAGTCGATCACTGACTTCTCATTCTTTGTTGGTTCACATCTAGTGTATGCATGTATGCGCTTATGGGGGAACTTTGTGTTTTTAATGATCAGATTCTGCTCACTGCAGAATCTAAGGAGTCGCTTTCCATTGTCATTGAGAGTATCTTCTCCATATCTTCCGATAACTCCACCCCATCTAGCATGGTCATTTCCAACTCTGGCATTGAAATCTCCGAGCATGATAATTTCATCTAGGCAGTCATCCACTGTCCTTTGAAGCAGGTCGAAGAATTCCTCCTTGACCTCTGCTCTCTCATCCTCATTTGGCCCATACACTATGACCAGGTTGACTATGGTTTCTCCTTCTTTTAGTTTTACAACCATAATGCGCTCCGAGACAAGTTCCATCCCTTGATACTATCTTTTTGGTTTTTGGCCACAATGCAACCCACGCCCCCTTAAGCTCTTTCAGATGTGGGTACACCACTGTAGAGCAGCATGTTGCCACCGAGATCCATGACTCCTTGTCCTTTTTTCTTTGTTTCCGTTATAGGCAAGATCTCTAGTTTTGCTTTCCTCATCTCTTCCACCAGCTCCTCTTCTTTCCCATTTATACTTCTTGTGTTCCAAGTTCCATAAGTCGTAGTCCGCAGTCCGTTCCAGTTCGTCGCCTTTAGAATCAGTCCGGTTTTCTCTCTTGCAGTTCTGGTAATCATGATTTAAAGCAAACAGGTGATTCGCCTGCTGTGCCTTTGCATGGTGGAGGGGCTGCCTCCTTACGGCCTCCATGCAGGCCACCCTCCTCCTTTTTCAGCCGGGCTTAGGACCGGCCTAGGCGGAGTTGACGTCTTTGTTTTGAAATATATCTTTAAACTCCAATATGTCTTGATAAGCTATGATAGGAAACTCTTTACAGAGCGATACAATAGGAAGCAATCTGATCATCAGAAGTAGTCCCCCCGTCCGACAAGTGTTTCCGCCCTACATACTCCTTTACACTCTAAGGGGGGCGGGCCCACTTGGGTCATGACTCCCAAGCGTCTCAGCCTCCCGTTGTCTTGCACCGAAAATGAACCCATTTCACCCATGGCAGCAACCCTAATCCACAACTCCGCCAGCCGTGGAGGCAACCGCGAAAGTAACAAAGAGAAGACAAATCATTCCGTTCGCTCCGTAGCACATCACAACTACGGACACACACTGAGTCACCTGCACGAAGCGGACGAGACTTGACACTGCGCGCTCGCCGCTGAAATTCTTTTTGACACCCCTTATAGTATACATCGCCTGTCGCCTCTCAGCTACAGCCCCTTCCCTAGTACGCCTAAAAACTCAGCGTATTGTGGACTTAGAAAAATTCCTGGTGTTTTCTGTACTGCAGCGTTTATTGTCACGGTTTCCATTCCCCCTTGCGGTTGTTCCACAGCCAGCCTGATGCCTTTCGGCAGTTTAACTAAGCCTCTTCAGTGCCCTTGTTCTTGACCGTCCCTTCAGTCCCAACAGTTTCAATAGATCATACACTGATGCAGCCACAAGCCCTCTTGCGCCCACTTCAACTGCCATGACCCTTGCAGTGAACCCGTCGTGTCTCAGATCCGCGGCCAGATCACTATACTTGGCCGCTTTGAACGAATGTTGCTCGTCTAATCTGGATTCAAATGGTACGGTCAGTTCAATCAGTATGACCTGAAGTGTTGCTGAAGAATAAAGCACTATATCCGGCGGACTCCGCGATTTTCTGATACTCTCTGGATATGCCCCTCGTCCAGGTAGGTCTACCGCCATCTCCCAGTCGTTTGCACAGTCAAGAAGAGATGGTAAACTGCTACCAGGTTTACTCGGTTTGGGGTGTGCTGACTTTCCTGCCCTCAGAAAGTATGTATTTGCGGTGCTCGGCCCGGGTTTGCTATTCGCTTTCATCCTTGCCAGATCTATTGTCGCAGCAAGCTCATTTAGCACTTTGTTATGGCGCCAAGTGTATCGCCCTTGCCCTAATGACACCTTATACGCTGAGAGCACGTGTTAGTGTGTCTGCCTTCCCTGGCACAGGGGGCACTGCTCATCATCCGACTTTCCCCATTTCACAAGGTTGGTGGCCGACGGCAGCAGGTCATACATTGATCTAACAACGAAGCTGAGCCTAAGAGGTGCCATATGCCATATATCATTCCATGTCAAGGACCTCTGCAGGGCTCCTTCCCATGTAGTCCATTGGCCTTGTTGGACCTGCTGCACTGCTTTTTGCAACCTCTTATCATTCTCAGCTCCTCGTATCTCCTGAACTACCATGTCTCTGCGCTCCCTGCTTGATGCCTTGGACCACCAGCGGATGTCTCCATGACCAAATCCCCGTCTATTCGTTTGTGTGTATCCGATTACCTCCCTCAGTTTGAGTGACTCTTGGGCAGCATCAACAGCTTCTTCCACTCTCCACTTCCTTCCAGTTTTCAGTGTGGGCTGAATGGACTTAACCACGTCATCAGCTGACTCGCGTAGCATCATTGCAAGCCTTGCCTTTCCAACTTTGTACTCTTCAACAACTGACTTGAAAGGAAGCAGAAGTTTTGACTTTTTGCAGTACAGTGCTACATCTGACAGACCTGGTGGTACCCCTAGCCACTTTCTCATGAACTTGTTGACCTTCTGCTCTATGCCTTCCACTGTACTTGTGCTTATTTCATATATAAGCAGTGGCCACAGCAACTTCGGTATCAACATGAACTGGAGGCACCACAGTTTGAACTTTCCCAGGAGTCTGCTTTGGTCTATGATCTGTAGCCCTCTGTCTGCCATTTTTATTGTCTGTTGCACTGCCTTCGAGTCTTTTAATGAGGCATCGTACACCCTGCCAAGACTTTTAACAGGTTCCTCAATGACAGTAGGGATTCTTTGGTTGGAAACCATGAATATGTCCTCTGCTATCTTCCCTTTCCTGACTGATAGGCTTCTCGACTTCTTGGGTTTGAAGCTCATTCTGCACCAGCTGACTAGTTCATCCAGGCGTTCTAACATCCTCCGGGCCTGATGTTCATCTGATGTCAGAATTGTTGTGTCATCCATGAATGCTTTGAGCGGTGGCATGTGACACATTCCACCAAGCTTTGGACCTATAGCCATTCCTTCAGCCGCATTGAGGATTACCTGCATAGCCATCACGAATAGTATCGGAGAGATGGTACACCCCATCGCAATTCCAACTTCAAGGCCAATCCACTTCGTTGTGTACTCTCTGGTTGAAAATCTGACAGCAAACCCTGCGAAATACAGCTTCAGCATTGCTGCAATCTCTTGTGGAACATGATACATTTCTAGGGCCTGCCACAACATCTGGTGAGGAACGGATCCATAAGCATTCGCTAGATCCAACCAGATTACATGGAGGTTTGTTCTGTCAGACTTTGCCTTTTGGATTGCTTCCCAGATCATTGTGGCATGCTCTAGACATCCTGGTGTACCTGGGATACCTCCTTTCTGAATGGTAGTGTCAATGTACCCATTTGCCAGGAGGTATGTAGTGAGTCTTTTCGCCATCACTGAGAAGAATATCTTCCCTTCCACATTGAGTAGTGAGATTGGCCTGAACTGACTGATGTCTGTGGAATTTAGCTCCTTCGGGATGTAGACTCCGTTCGCCTTTCTCCATTCCTTACTTACAAGCTGGGTTTTCCACGCAATCTTCAGTAAACGGAGCAGTCGTTTGAGAACTTCAGGGCATCTCTTATACACCACATATGGAACACCATTGGGACCTGGAGCTGACTTGCACCGAGCTTTCTGGACAATGCTTTCTACCTCTTGCGCCGTTTGGGGCTTGGTGTTAAATTCAGCTCCTGGCTTACTCGGCCATTTAAGGCCTGCCATGCTGTTGAGCGGCTCATCTCTGCGACCATCTTTAAACTCCAATATGTCTTGATAACTACTTCCTACCTTATTGATTTATATCTCCTTTTTATTGTCTTGTCTTCCTGTGCACATTGCGACTAAACCTGACATATTTATAATAACTAGTTTCGATGTTATAATTATACTGTACAATGCTTGAGGCCTGTAATGCTGGTTCTATTATTTTATGCTTTTCTATCTATTTCTGATCTGCGGTTTCTATTTACGGCCACACTTGCTCTAAGATTTAACGTAGCATCTCACAGATGAAGAAGTTCTCCTACTCACTCATTGTTTCTTACTCTGAGGACGCACGTGTAAGCTGTTCCTAAATGAGTGAAAAATTGTAGCTGGCATTCATCATCATCATTTTACTTTGCACTCATTAAGGAACATGGAGCAACCACTGTAGATGGTCTCCTTTCAGGAAGCCTGCACCAAGCATTCACATGCTTTTGAAATAGGAGTGACGAAATAACCTCATTCGTTACATTTTCCTGTGCCATCCAGTAATTCATTCGGTGCTCTTTCCTTTTTCCCACCTCTGACAGTAGTTGTGATTTTCGATTCATTGTTTACACTTTTTTCCTCCAATTCTTGTAATGTCTGGGCTTCATCGACCATCTTTACTGATTATTGCAACCACTGACTTTCGTTGGAACCCATATTGACTCCCGGATCTGTAGAGTAAAATGTTGTTTACGAGTGTGCAAAGTATTTCCGACCAGAAAGTGAATGGGAGCGTCCTGGATTAATACGTAATCAAAGCAGAGATGGCCACAGATAGTTGTGTTATCAATGATAATATTTCTGTCTGGACGGTGTTGCTTGATAGTTGTGTGTTTTCATAGGAACGTGTCGGAAAATATCAATCTGGTGATATGTAAAAGACACGCATTTAAGATAACTCAAGGGATTTTGGAGCACGGAAATGATATAATCGTTTCCGGACAGATTTGTCGTAGGCAAAAGTTACGATACGTTGTAAACCTTGAAAAATATTTTCACTGATAGATCTATGAAGTGGTGGGTTGTAAACATTATCAGTATTAACAGAAGTGAAAATACCTTACATGGGAGTGACTTTTGAAAAAGTCACTTTTTATGTGTCATGCAGGAATTTTCTAAGAGAGGGTAGTGTTGATAGCCCCTACCAAAGTACGCAAGTATTGATATTAGTTTGTCATTTGAGATGTTAAAATACAACATTTCTGATGGAGGCCTTGTCATATAGTAGCAACCTGGATACGTGGGTCGAATGTTGCTTATAATCTAGCACATTCTGATTCTAAGTCACTGCTAATTCAACTCGTCAAGAAGACAGTCAGACGAGTCAGAATAAAAAATAGAATCGGGATTCTAAGTTTAAGGACAAGACAAAGTATTTGAGCATTTTCTGGACTTTGACCAGCAAGACAACTAAACTCTACATTTATTAAAACGGATAGCCTGGAATCGTAGGAACCTGAACACTAAGTCTTGGCAGACTACATGTAAGAGGCATCTGAACCAAGCTGCCGAAACTATTTCTCTGAGCCAGAAGTCCGTATTGCCCAAAAGTTATTTGGGGTAAGTGGTACATTTCATCATTCTATATTTTGCAATATTAACATGTGAAAATAGCTAGTGGATGTCCAAGTTCATACGAGGCTGGCAATATCAGCATGTAGAATGATAGTTTCACGAATCACCACTACAAGAGCTGGTGACTGCTTCATGCGGGTTTCTCAATCGAGAACCAAAAACAGAGGTAGTCCCAAGTTCCATATGGAGCAGGGAGTGGATGATGACAGAAATAATGTACATAATTATTATATTAACCTTTTCAACCAGTGCATATGTATATGTAAACATGTTTTATATAAATGCAATAGGTGTTTTCCGCTCACTGGGATTAACATTAATGCTCAGAGAAGGTAAAGTTCTGAGGCAGATGGGATGGTTGAATGAAAGGGAGGGACACCTGATTTTCTTGTTAGGAGACCCAGTGCTCAGAAGTGATATTTATTTCTCTCTCATTTCATGATAATAGTTGGTGGTACCAATTGATGGTACTAGTCGTTGGAACAAAGTGTTTGGTACAAGTGACCTTCAGTCAAAGCTAGACATCTACACCAGTCGGGTCTTGAAGACACTGGACCATCTTCGTAATTACCCCACGAAACTACGAGGCATGTGTTACAGCCACCAGACGTTACTAGTTGCGAAAGTAAACCAGTCTTCAACCTGCAAAGAACAAATATCGGCTGAAGCAGAAGCCAGCCAACATTTTACTGGCAGCTAAGTACGCACTTAAAGTAGCCAAGTGAACGCTTAAACCAAACATTTTAGAGCACAAGACCAGCACCTATGCGGAGCCCTTAGGCTAAAATTTTCTTTCTTTATTTTGCAATGTTAACTATAATTGATTATTAAATTTGTTATCTGTATATATACAAATTAGAGTTGATTTAATCTTTTTTTTTAAATTGAACTGCATCCGTACGTCTCATTCATTTTAAATACGCATAAATAGAGCTATTTCAGTAATATTTCACTGATTTCAATCAGTTGGGGGGGCTCATCAAAACGAGCAAAATTCTTTCTTCTCATGGAAGGTCTTGGAAGATAGAAAGTTCACACGGACTGAATCCTATCAGCCGTAGTACCTGATTTCTTAAACTCCTATGATTCTCCCTAGAATTGAAGCACCGTTCTTCAATTCAAATGTTTGCCAAGAGTAATCTTGAGCGAAAGGTAGAAACCTTTTATATCCCTCAGTAGGTATACTGAATTTTGGCCACTGTTGGACCATCACTGCAGAGCAAGGGAAGAAATCCCGAGACAGTAGTTTCTGAGGCAATTTGTTTTAAATGATGAATCTCAAGCACAACATTGACATTGCATAAGATAAATTTATATGTGAGAAGTGATGGATATTTTTATATAATTATTACTCTTTTTAAAGATCTACTACCAGTAGACAATCTGTACAACTGTCCTGCATGCCTTTACTGAAAGTGGCTATTCAATATTTATTATGGAATCCAAAACTGTCAACATTTACCTTAACTGCAAAATTAGTCATAAAACCATTTAAGAACTGAGAACATTCTGCTAGCAGGCATGTTACTGGGCTGCACTTGACACATACGAAATCACTTGATTAAGTAAACAATTGATCGACGAGGAGACCTGATGATGATCAGATTGCCTCCTGTTGTATCGCTATGCATCGAGTTTCCTGTCATCACAGGTTATTATTCATAAACAACAAATTACCGAAAATGTGCAATAACAGAAAGCCCAGGGTACTAACTGGAGAAGGGGGGAGCTCTTCTGCAAATTGACACTGAGACCTGTCTCATAACACTGATGCTAATTATCTCCAAGACTAATGTACATTTAGTTTATTAATTATATCTGATTGCCTCGTTCATGGAATTTGTATTGGGTATATATTCTCTTTCGCTTTCCAGGTAACACATTATGTAACAGTGTTTTTTTTTAAATATGAGTTTTGTCTCGTTTTGGCGAAGTGCTCCCCGCTCAGCTTAGAAACAAGGACCATCGGTTATATTAGGGCGCAAGACCAAATAAAAAGGCCTTGCAGTGTGGTATTCTAATGTGAATGTTCCCTGCAGCGTTGCTTCCTTGAATACTGGGAAGAGCTGCCGTCTACTGAAACAAACTTAAACAAGGAGACGTGCTGGAAAAAACATTCAGCAGAAATAAAAGTATTATTAAAACTAGCAACAACCCGCCAAAATTGGCAAGCTGTTAATTATAGTGTGTTGGTTCTGCTACATGTAATACATGACGGTACTATCACTGCTGTGGTCATGTCGTTGCAGACGACCGTCTTTAGATATTTGTAGTGATTATATAGATGTATTAAATATGAAGACATGAGTAGGTAAAGAAGGTAAAGGATCCCGTTACACGCCCATTGAGGCTTATTGGGAATATGGTGTTAGGCCCATATTTTCTTGACCATCGGCACACTAGGGGTGATGTGGTCAGCATCACGCCGGCCGCCCTAACCTTCCCAGAGTTGCTCTGGTACCCAATTGAGGCTGGGTCGACCCAGGAGCCGTTTGCGGCCTAAAAAAATCCCACTTCATCTGGGGATCGAACCATAGACCACTGAGCTAGGAAGCCAGTGCACTAACCACTATGCTACCGCGGCTATTTGTAGTGAAAATTATATAGATGTATTAAATATGAAGACATGAGTAATCCAACCTAAATGACATGTAGAGCAGGGATAATGGTCTAATGGACCGTAAATTGACTAAATAACTAACATTTATTTTATGACAGCATGTCTCGTAATTGTTCGTGCATCTTTTAAAATCTTGCCCTGGTCGACTTACCGCCTCTGAGAAGCCATGGTCGACTAACTGCCTCTGAGAACAACGTTTGAAGTTTGACGAAACTCCAGTTCATGTACTGTTTATCAATCGTGTTGTTAGCTTCTTTCCATAATCAAACTGTTCATGCACACCTTCATTTGCGCACTTTTCTTCTATTTTCGCGAGAGTACATATAAAGGGAACAATACAATTATTGTCTAACTTTCAACCACAGTTGCACCCTCTTAGCTGTGCTTGAAAGTTAATGCACTCCCTCGAAAATAGAAAAAAGTGCGCAAATGACGGTGTGCAAAATGTGACAGACCGACCGACCGACCGACCGACCGACTGAAATACCTTACGGCGGGAATTATGTATTTTGATGATAGCCTAGTTTATTTGCTGAAATTGCAAAGGTTAAAGTTAAATAGAAATCAAACTAAGTATATGTAGTTCTTGAATGATGCAATCTGCAATGGTGCCACCTTATTAGGTTAGAGGCGGGTGGGAGGCTCCTGTTCGGGGACTCAATCTGAAGTCGCCCAACCTCACACGTTGCGTCAATTTTGTTATATTACGTTCTAAATCATACGGAGATTATTATTCAAAGGTGGACTAAACATTCTTCAACACATAAACATAACCTAACGTTAATAAAAACGCCACGCAAACAAAATTCTAAGTCACGCTGCAAATATTAGAACTTGGGAGGTGGGGGTGGGGAAGGGGGCTCAACATCGGAAGCTCCCGTTACTAAACTCGCAACTGCTTCCCGATGATGTGTTCACACACTCACACACACAAAATTAATAAAAACAAATCGCGCACACACAAAAATTAGTGTCTTTTATCAGGAGCTACACTCTCCGTCAACGAGATTACCTAGCAAATGGACAAGCTAAATTGCCTTGGCAATTTTATTCCAGCGGGAAGAAAAATCGGATCCTCGAAGAAGAAGCGTGGTAATTCATAGAAGAGAACTACGTGATTTGAGACGTTGTAATCTCAGATTGAATCAGTTTAATTCACGTGAGAACAGCAGTGTAGGGCAGACCTGTAGTAAACCCTTTCTAAACGTGAAGGTTCTGTCACCGTGTTAGCACTATAACCTGCTTGTTGTTTGTTTGTTTTTTGTTTTTTAAGCACGCCTTCTTGGTTTAGGGCTTAGGCCCCTTGAAGTCCCCGGATGTACTGCATTTGTATGGTCACTGGTACTTTGATGTAGTTTGTATCATTTCCACTAGCTTGAGCGGTGGTCACTGTGACCGATAGGTCTTCGATAGTGCCTATTTATCGTATGCTGTTTCGCAGTGGTAGCATTACATATTGTGTATTTCACTATGGCAATGTTTGGCCAATTTGTTGTTTCCGTAATAAAGGGATAGGAGAGGTTGGAAGCTTTGATTATTTGATTTTTTGAATTTGATTATTTTGTGTGACAGCAGCTGTTCGTGTGGTCTTCTAGTGTATACGAGTCCTGTATCTATCTTGAGTTTAAATCCAGCACGAATAGCGGTAGGGTGTAATACTAGTGCTGTCATTTAGTACTTCTATCATATCTTGTCATCCGGCCAATCTTAAACCACGGTTTGCCTCGCAAAACGAACACGCAGTATGGAGTAAAACGTTGGTTGTGAGAGCCCACCCACTTTAAGTAGTGACAGGCACTGACAGAGCACAAGTATGCCAATGACACTGGACAAGCAGGACGCTTAGCTATTGGATTAGGGGGCGCAGTCATACGGCCCATTCCGCGACTTCTGACACATCGGCAATCCAGAACTATAACGAGACGTCCACCAGAAATCAGTGCGGAGTTCTCAACATCGCGGCGCATAAGAGTTTTCCCTTCAGCATAGCTTATGCACAGCTTGTTCTAATATTTCATTCCTGTGTGGATGTTTGATTCATATCTATGGAGTTTAATTGTATAACGTGTTTAAGGAATTTGCGAAGGGAAAAGGAGGTTAGTAAATCTGATGAAAATTATTAATACTTTTTCTTCTTCATTAGTTAAGATATATTTTTGCACTTAACCTCATCAAATATGCGAAAGACTTTTTTGATTACTTCTTTTCGTAAATGATTATTCAAATCAAAGACATTTTTCCTGTAAGATAATACGGATTACTTAATATTTATAAACGTCACCTTCATCTAGACTGTTAGATTATTATTACAGACTTATTGTGAGAACACACTTTCACGCACAGTATATTTAACACTTATCATGTGCGCCTCATATCATACTCCATTACAAGAGAAAGTAAAAACAGAGGGACCAGTACTGAGGAATAAGATGAAACAAAGTCAACCAATGATATTAAATGTGCAACTTATGAAGGCACTTTTGTGTGTCTTCATTCCATCAGAAGTCTCAGTCTACGCACTACGTGTTTGACGTCTAACCGGAAAGAATCTAGCAAAGCGTACTTCCGGATAGCACAATTCACAAGATAGGACATCCTACACTTCTTAAGTTACAAGGAAGATTTATACGCCCGCATTTGTAAACGTTGTCTGAGCAACATTTTATTCACCTTTTATCAAGTACCCACAAGTTGACTCTATATACATATATCAAGTTCAACTCACTCAACAGCTTTCCGCATATATATATATATATATATATATATATATATATATATATATATATATATATATATATATATATATATATATATATATATATATCACTCAAAAGCGTACTTACCCAAATCAAGAGTATAAACTCACAAGTTAATCAGTCTACCTACCAAGATCACTTAGTCATACATTGATTCGCCAAGACATCAAGCTCAAATCAGCAAGTTCAGCTATTCACTACGTCAGTGCAAGAAGTGCATTCTTCTACTTTCATCGTAAATTGCACGACGTAAATTCACTCATACCAGCTTCATTGCATGAAATTCACTTGTTACCAGAAGATCATCTCGTGAAGAGCTTCAGTCTAGTCAGTGCCTTTCCGAGATCAGACAGCAGATATTTTCCTGAGATAACTGTCAACGGTTTGTCAACGATAGAGAAATTTCTAAAAATGGGAAGCGCAGGAAATCTTCAACGTTCTCTTTACTACAAAGATTTTCATCAGTACGTTCTCGATTTGGAGATACGCCACACGACATACCATACACCTACACTGGACAGTTTATGCATACCTGGGTATAACGATACAATGGAGGAAAATTGAGAGACACATGGACAGTGCAGATTGGACATCAGTGTGGTAACAATTATTATATAACATCATCATTTCACTATTCACATAGGTTCAATCTCATATTTAACTAACTACATTATTTACAATCTCATCTGTGTGTGTGAATTGTCTTTCATCATCATAACTTTTTATCTTCTACTAAACCTATATACGTATATACTTAACTAATAAACTACATAGCCGGGTTGATCATTACCTAGTTCGTTATTGTATCACTCGTGCTGTCGGTGTTAAGTATTAATAAATAGTTAAAATCCTTCATTTAGATGAGGTTGGGGGCTCTTTCTTTATCGAGATCTGAGGGCAGAAGCTAAGGTTATAAGGAAATAGAACACTTTCCATAATTTATTAGAAAACACTATCCAGTGGAGAGCATTCACATTCTTTTCTTCTTGTCCTTATCTCGAATAGTTCTCTATCTTTCTTAATGAGCCAATTTCTGGAGACTTTCTTGAGAACATTCCATAGGCCATCCCCAGTGACAACTACTGCTGTAACTGCACCAGCATACATATACGACAATTACATCAACAAAATTTTTAATTGAACGAATTAAACTAAGGAAGCGAAGAAGCAGTGGACGAAGAAATAGAGGAAGAAGAAGAGGATAAACTCTTTATCATCCAGCATTTACGTTAAGCCTTGAAAAGGACTGTAAGCTCTTATAGCTAGTATTACGCAGTCCTGACAAGGACTTCTAGGTGCATCTTGCTGTTCAGGAATGTTCAGATTATATTCAGTTTGGAAATCAGTTTCAGTTATCAGCACACGGTTTAGTGCATCAAGAATATGATATCAGCAGGTAATTCAAAGTCAATGCTGTCACGGGATTTCCTCCCATCGATCTGCAGTGATGGTCCAACAATAGCTATAATTCAGAGCATCTACTGGGGGGTCTTCAAAGGTATCTACCTTGCACTCAAGATTACTCTTGGCAGAGATGTAAATAGAAGAATGATGCTTCTATTCTACGGTGCCTCGCAGGATTTTAAGAAAGCAAGCACAACAGCTAAGATCATCTAAGCCGTCATGAACTTATTATCTTCCCAGACCTTATATGAGGGAAAAATAGACTTCTGCTCCTTTGATGAGCCCCCAACTGATTTATTAACTCAGTAAAATATTACTTCAATGGTTTTGTTTATGGATATTTTAAATGACTGAAGGGTACAGTTCACTTAAAAAGATTAAATCAACTATAAATTTGCATATACAGATAATAAATTTAATAACAATTATAGATAATAAGGTAAAGGTAAATAAGGGTGTTGATGGAAATTTTTTACCCTTTAAGCATTCATCCCAGGTGATGATACGGTTAGTGTTTTTATTTGTCAAAACAAAATTATAAGAGTTCGTTTGGCAGCTCTGTATGGGTACTTAGCTGCCAATATGGTGTTGGTTCGCTTTTGATCAAGTCTATGTTGGTTTTTAGCAGGTTGTAGATTGGTGCTTCTCGTCAATGATCAAGTCTGGTGGATGTAACACATCCCATGGAGTATCGTGGGGGTAATTACTAAGAAGGTCCATGATAAGGGTGGATTTAGGCTGACTACTGGCTACTAAAGATGATAGACCACAAATCTGTCCACTATGGACGTTACAGGTATCAGTCCGAAGTCGTTGACAATCAGCAGCCCAGTAGAGTACCACCCCTATAGACACCAGGGATATAATAGGTTGAAGTGTGAGGTGTCTTGTCTGGTTTGTTGTTGCTTGCTGTGAGTGTGGGTGATGTGGTTTCACAAGTTCACAACATATGTGGTATGACATGGAAAGTCATATAAAGGTGTAAACTGCTATTGACGTTTTCCATCGTTTATTTTCTGACGCCACAAGACAGGTAACTGTACATCCATTTCACAATAAACCATAGTCATGACAGTTCACGAAATTCAGCATAAGTTATGTTCATCAATGCATCTGGCATATATTCAAAAAATGATATGGCGCCAAGGGGATTATACTGTTGGCTCCAATATTACAAAAGTGCATCAATACTCCTCTCACTGATCAGATGTGCTAAATGAGTCTAATCATAAGTCGCACGAGGATGGTGTTCCAGGAGTATAGGTCAAGCTGACCTTTACAGGCATTCCTAAGTCTAACCTCGACGTAGGTGCAATCGCTGACATAGCGACGTTCATAGAACATAGAACTGTCCTTCGGGCTAAGTATGACCCGTGTACATATTAATCTCAGGTATGAAGATACCTGGGGCGTGACTTCTAGTAGAAGAACCTCTCTTTCTGTAATTCGTAAGTGAGCAGAGATCGACCATTGTCAACATAAAGTTAGATTACAGATTTGAAACATAAATGAGGTATTACCTTGCTTCGAAATCAACACCACAAAACACACGCCTCCAGGCGTTTTGAATCATCAAGGGAAGGACCTTGTAAGCTAAACTAACTCACAATAGGACTCCTAATTCCCTATCAAAGAATCACAGACGCAAGAAGCGTCCTCTCTGCTTCACAACTTTCATAGACATCCGACAGGAAGGCTTCTCAAGCACACCTAACGTCCGGACATGCGCAGAACGCATACACCTGAGTAAGAATCAAAACGAGACGATGTAGGAGACATTCCAGATAAAGATTTGTAATAAATCGCGCCTTATATGGACAGGAATAAAACCTCAACACTGGTTTCAATCATTCCAAGAAACAGTTGACCGATACTACTATATAAGGAGAATGACCACACATCGTTCAAAAAATGGACCGACGCGTCCCGTCACAAGAGAAGGTAACCATCATTGAAAATGGTAATCACAGTCAAACAAGGGTTATCTAGCTTTGACCGAAAAAAAATTAAAGTGTACAATTCAGACAAGTTAATTATACAATGTCTTTAGAAAATAATTATACAATGTCTTCGGAAAAAATTCTGTGCGTAAAAGATTACCGCACCCCCCGGGAAAAAAAATGAAACATTTTTTTTTAAATCCTAGAGCCAGAAAAAACAGGCTCCTAACGCACGTATGATGCGCGGATATAATGCCTAATATGAGGCTAGCTCGACGCATGGAGCGAAACTGAGAGTATATCTCAGATCCTTAGAGAAAATATTTCCCTAAGTGTACACGTATATTCCAGGGAGGTGCCACCAACATACGCCATAGTGATGGCAACATCATAATGTAAGCAAAATTATACTGACATAAATACAAATATGTTATCATAGTATGAAGTGTAATGAACTACACATTTTAAACCAAAAATACATTATACAAGCATAATAATATGATGCTACAATGCATTACTAATCAATACTAATAAATCAGCTGTTCCTCGTAGACATGGATATAATTCGTTCCAAAGTAGGTAAGAACTTGACATACTTCATGGTTGACATAATGTCCATAATCTCGCTGACGTCAATGATGTGCTGCGAAAATATCAATAACACAAATCTTTATGACAAATGTTAAATCTCTTAATACAGTAATCAAAATACAATATATAAATGTGGCCATGTGAACTTCTGGCCCATATATTGCTAACTAAGCCTTCTTCCGTTATGATCAAATCGGTAACAGAAAAAGGAAATTATATGGTACAATGTTATAAATTCACTAAAAGTGATAACATATGTGCTGATATGTCATTATAGTAGTGGACTGTATATCAGGAAATATATATGACAGAAGAATTAAGTGGAATCGTGTGGGCATCTGGACAGAATGTCTGCCATCACATTATCCGAACCACGGATAGCTCGCACCGTAAAATGAAATGGTTGAAGAGCTATGGCATATCGAGTGGACCTCGAGCTCTTCAAGTTTTTGCTCTGAATAGCAGTAAGAGCTTTCTGGTCGGTTTCCACAATGAAATGTGCGCCTAGAAGGAATCTTTGCAACTTGAGAATTGACCATACCATAGCCAATAATTCACGGTCTAAAACCGAGTAATTCCTTTCTGCAGCATTTAATTTCCTAGAGATATACATCACCGGATGCAGAGTATCAGAATACTCCTGCATAAGTGCTGCCCCAATCCCATTAGACGAGGCGTCACTTCGAAGAACAAAAGTCTTCTCAATAGTAGGTAACCTAAGGATAGGTGGAGATGAAAATAGAGTTTTAATCTGGTCCAATGAGGATTGACATTCTTGAGACCAGCGGATCAGATTAGGCGATCCTTTCTTCAGTAAAGTAGAAAGCGGTGCCATAATGGAGGACAGATTCGGAATGAATCGTCCGTAAAATTGTATCAAACCTAAGAGACTCCGTACTTGTTTCTTCGTCTTAGGGACAGAAATGTTTAGTATTTTTGAAACATTGTGGTCCTCTGTCTTTAAAAGACCATGACCAACACGATGACCCAGGAAAGAAATCTCGCTAAATCCTATAAAGGCTTTAGAGGGTTTTGCAGTTAAGTTATACTCGCGAAGAGTAGACAGCAATTCGTATAAACCCAGATAGTGATCTTCCCAGGAATCACTGAACAGACAGATATCGTCTAAGTATGCTATGACATCTGTACGATATGAGAGAATTCGACGCATCATGCGTACGAATGTAGCAGGGGCGTTCATAAGGCCGAAAGGCATGAAATTCCATTGAAATAAACCCCTAGGTGTAGAAAAAGCGGTAAGAGGTTTGGCACGTTCAGTTAAAGGAACTTGCCAATAACCTTTAGACAAGTCTAGTTTGGTAAAGAATCTAGAATTAGAAAGTTTGTTTAGTAGCTCTTCTAGTGAAGGCATAGGTTCAGCATCAAACTTCGTAACTTGGTTCAATTTGCGATAATCAACGCAAATGCGAATGTTATTGTCTTTCTTTCGAACAATAACCATAGACGAAGAGTATGCTGAAGTGGATGGTTCGATTATTTCTAATCGTATCATCTCATCCAATTCTTTCTCGACTTGTGACTGAAAATGGATAGGTATTGGATAGGGTCTGACTCTGATAGGATTATGGTCAGTAAGTACTATGTCATGTTCGATGACATGTGTGTGTCCCGGGATGTCTGTAAGGACATCCTGAAATGTTTGCAACATCGAAGAGACTTGTCGATGTTCTTCAGCGGAAAGATTAGGAGAAACGGTAACGTTTTTCCAAGATTCCGTAGAATGAAGTGGGATCACAGGAAGTGGAAGATTGACATCAGAAAAAGTAGTTTCCTCATCCTGTATGACTGACAGGGATGAGTAATGACCATGAGGTACTGGAGAATCGTCCGTCGCCTGGAAAATAGGCTGCAAATAGTCTGGTCGTTCATGAAATTCCGACAACATATTTATGTGGAAAGTCTTATGCTTTCCATCAATATCGACAACATAGTCGACGTCGGAAATCTTGGAGACTATTGCATATGGACCTTTCCATGCAATAAGAAGTCTGTTCTCCCTTGAAGGAAGTAGGACGAGTGCTTTGTCACCTGGACAAAGTTGTCGTAGACATCTATTCTTATTAGCAAATTGCCTTGCCTTTTCTTTGGCAAACTCGGATGACGAAGTTGCTAATTTGCATGCCTCGATGATCTTTTGCCTCAGAGCAATGACATACTCATAAGAAGATTGAGTGTCATCGCTAATATTATCGGCAGTGATAAGATCGTGAAGTAAAGACATAGGGCCGCGCGGTCGCGCGCCAAAGACAAGTTCAAAAGGAGAAAATCCTGTGTGTTCATTGGGGACCTCTCTATAAGCAAAGAGAGCCGCGGGTAAAACCCTGTCCCAATCCTGAGGATGATCCTCAGTTATCTTCCCAAGTAAAGTCTTGAGTGTCCTATTCAAACGCTCAACTAACCCATTAGACATTGGGTGATAGATACTGCTGAGAGACCTTTTAATATGTAAGATAGACATTACCTGTGACATAGTGTCGGATATAAGTTGCGTGCCATGGTCTGACAATATTTCTCTGGGGAAACCCAAGCGAGAAAATATCAGCCAAAGAGCGTCTGCGATATCAGCAGTTGAGATGCTCTTAAGAGGGATAGCCTCTGGCCAACGTGTGCACATATCGACACATGTAAGGATAAATTGATGTCCTCTGGCCGACTTGATCCTAAAAGGACCGATAATATCTATTGCCATTTTCTGAAAAGGCCGAATAGGAATGTCAGCAGCCTGGATAGGCGCAGCATGTCGTGGTCCTCTAGATTTGACCTCCTGACATACTTTGCAAGATCGACAGTAAATGCGTATGTCCTTGCTCACAAATGGCCAAAAGAAAGCCGCAAGAACCCTCGACTTTGTACGGGAAAAACCCATATGTCCAGCACATTGTGAGTCATGAGCATGTTGCAATATTTGCAATCTCATACTCTTAGGCACAAGAATTTGAGAATGTGCAGACGTAGTCGAGTCTTGTACCATACGCACAAGTACGCCGTTCTTCCTAGAAATCCAAGACTTTCTATTTGTATTTTGATTCGGATCACCTTTTTTTGCTAGAATGAAGAATTTTTGTAAAGAAGGATCTTCTTCTTGCAATTTTATAAAAGAGTCACGTGAAATAATCAAGTGACTATTTTGGCTATTTACTTCATTATTATCAGTTAATGAAGTTTGAGGTGTCTCCCGAGCTTGTGCTCTTGTTACCACTGCATTGGTAGCTTCAATATTTTGTTCCTCCCAAACAGCAATCTGCTGTGGGGTACATTCCCTAACTCCGTGAATACGACCGATAATAAGGTCCGCAATAGGGTTAGGTAGAAGACACGCGTGGACATCTCCCGTAAAGAAGGGAGTAGCAATATGTATTATGGCAGTAGGATACTTTTCCAAAGTGCCACCAAATGTGACACATTTGATGACCTTTCCCGTAGCACAGGATGGATCTACAAGAGATTGCCTAACACCAATAGTAGTACATCCAGAATCAAAAAGGACTGAGACTGGATTACTATTTACAAGACCCTTATGTAGGATAAGAGAACCTCTCCCGTCATGCGCAACTGCAGCAGGAAGAGCGGGAAGAGGATGACCACAGCTTAAAGAAGTGCCGGTAGTCGGTTCGAACAAAGTACTACATTGGGGGCATTTATTTGCTCTACCAAAGTCAAAAGCAGAACATGTGATAGCATTAGGGTTTTTATTATCATTAACCTGTTTATCTGCTCCCTGAGACTCTTGTTGTACAGAGTTTGTCTGTTGATATCTCTTTCTCTTATGTAGAGATCTACCGCGACCATTATTGCCTCTGAAATTATCATTATATTCTCTCCTGTAATTGTTATCCTGGTTTGAATCCCAGTTTCCATAATTGTAATTATCATCTCTGTATTGATTAGAAAATCTAGCAGTTTGATTTTGAGGTCTACGCGAAAAATAGTTACCTCTATACTGACTACCTTTGCGGAAATGTCTAAAATTATTAGGTGCAGAATAACGAGGAGTGTCACCTTGTCTCCAGTTATTCGAAGAAGAATCACCATGTGATTGATTGCTATGATTTTGATCATAATTACGGTTACTCTTTCTATTAATATTATGTTGAGTACCCTGAAATTTACGTTTGAAGTTTTGGCCATATGGTGCTGCCGAAGCAACTGGCAAACCTTCTTTTACTCTAGAGTTGCTAATGGTTACGTGAGGGTGCGCAGTCACATACTGGCAACAGTATTCTTCCATTTCTTTTATGTTTTTAGGCTTACGCTCATGAAGAAAAGAAAGAAAAGATTCATTGACAGAAGACATAACCTTGTCTCTAAGTAGTAAGTCCATAAGTGCTTCATATGTATGTTCTGTCTTAGACAGCTCAACCCATCGTGAAAAAGTAAGACGTATCTTTGAAATGAATTCAGAGAATTCAACTCCAGTATCTGGCAACATATTTTTAAATTGAAGACGATAGCCGTCTTCGTTAAGTTGGTACTTCTTTAACAAGACTGCCCTGATAACCTCATAATTGTTCTTGTCAGGCTCATCTACCATACTTAACATACTCAAAGTATCACCTCTAAGTAAATTGGACAACTGATAAACATACAGTGATTTATCTATGTTATGTGTTTTACATGCACGTTCGAATCTATCCAGATAAAACGTTATATCGTCACTGGAAGCATTGAATGCAGGTAGTTTAATCTTAAAAGTACTTGCATTGAACTTATCTGACACCTTATTTGCATCATTAGCATTACCAGTGTTCAACAATTTCAACTTTTCTAACTCCAAAGCTAAGAGTTTTTCTTCATGCTCCATTTTTGCTTTTCTCTCATCAGCCTCTCTTTGTAACCTTCTTTCTTCAGCCTCAGCCTCTCTTTGTAACTTTTTCTCTTCAGCCTCAGCCTGTAGTCTCTTATTTTCAGCCTCTATCTCTAGTCTTTTATTTTCAGCCTCTTTTTCAAGTCTTTTATTTTCAGCCTCTATATCTAATCTTTTATTCTCAGCTTCAGCTTCTCTTTTCTGTTTTTCCATTTCCATTTGGAATCTCCTTTCATCCACCTGCATCTGCAATTTCTTTTGTTCAGCTTCCATTTCCATTTTTTTCTCTTCCGCCTTTAATGCTTTATCATATTGAGTAGTCGCATATTCTTCCAATTTATCACCAGTCTTACCAAGGGATTTCCCTTGCTCAATAAAGTACTCAAGTGTAGACATGATGTCTAATATTATGAGTCCAAAACCTGAAATAATTAATTATCTTATTTCAACCTTAATAGTAACAAGACTTAAATAAAGTACTTGTATAATCACAATGTTTACCCCAATCTCTGTGGGAAACAAGTCTTTGACAAAGAACTTGTATTATCAAATGTATAATAATATCACCAGTCACTTCTTAATCATAAGGGCACTACACATCTAATAGTGCATAACCATATATCCATCAGTTATTTATCATAACTGCACTACACAGTTAATAGTGCATAAGCAAAAACCACCAGTTAGTTATGATAAGTGCACTACACAGCTAATAGTGCATAAGCAAATATTTAACAATAGTGAATGCTAACTAAGAACTATGTAAACAATAACAAAGATCCAAGACAATGTAAACAATAACAAAGATCAAAGACAATACGAAAACATTCGCAAAAGTCAACTAAATAAACAGCGAAAAATAAAAAATAAAAATATCACAAAGAATGTGATGACAAATGCGAAAAGGTAAACAACAAATGACGTCACAGTGTATAAACGAAAATGGTGTATAAAACTAAATAATAGGAAAGAGGAGACCTACAAAATACAAACAAATCACAACAAAACTAAAGAACAGAAAAATAACGAAAACAACACTAACACATGTCGTCACAACTAAACGTAAATAGCAATAAATATTGCTAACAATTTCCAATTAAGGAAATTGCTCTGTTCCTAACGACACGCTCTCAATAGATACCTCTATGACGTGGTATTATCTATGAGAGTCACCTACCCAACCGACCCGCTGAAATATAAACATATAAATATAACAAATAACATATAACATGTAACAAATAACAGCAAGAATGTGAAGAAATACAGAAGGCTCAGTTAGAGTATAAGGGCACAGTTCACAAACAAAACAGGCCACTTAACTTCTATATGTCCAAACGTCAGCACGGTGCAGAACAGGTGATGATCAGCATTCTAAGGATGGTGATCCAACGTTGATCGACATCTGAACTTGCTTCCATAAACAGTAATGACGCAGGAAAACGAGCTTCTGATTCAGGAATGAAGTTTCGGAACTTGTCACAGCAAAACGCTTCACTCGGCACTTGACCTTCTAAATGCAGCAAAATTGATTCAAACGGCACTTGACCTTCTGAATGCAGCAACGCCGGGTACTTTCAAAATATTGCATGAAGATGTAGAATCTTGAAGGTAGTGCAGTTCAAACTTGATTGATTTTAGCTGTATGGGTTTGTTGACCCCGTGAGTGCTGGTACCAGACGACCAGTTATTGGCCACCACAAATGATAAGGGTGGATTTAGGCTGACTACTGGCCACTAAAGATGATAGACCACAAATCTGGCCACTATGGACGTTACAGGTATCAGTCCGAAGTCGTTGATAATCAGCAGCCCAGTAGAGTACCACCCCTATAGACACCAGGGATATAATAGGTTGAAGTGTGAGGTGTCTTGTCTGGTTTGTTGTTGCTTGCTGTGAGTGTGGGTGATGTGGTTTCACAAGTTCACAACATATGTGGTATGACATGGAAAGTCATATAAAGGTGTAAACTGCTATTGACGTTTTCCATCGTTTATTTTCTGACGCCACAAGACAGGTAACTGTACATCCATTTCACAATAAACCATAGTCATGACAGTTCACGAAATTCAGCATAAGTTATGTTCATCAATGCATCTGGCATATATTCAAAAAATGATATGGCGCCAAGGGGATTATACTGTTGGCTCCAATATTACAAAAGTGCATCAATACTCCTCTCACTGATCAGATGTGCTAAATGAGTCTAATCATAAGTCGCACGAGGATGGTGTTCCAGGAGTATAGGTCAAGCTGACCTTTACAGGCATTCCTAAGTCTAACCTCGACGTAGGTGCAATCGCTGACATAGCGACGTTCATAGAACATAGAACTGTCCTTCGGGCTAAGTATGACCCGTGTACATATTAATCTCAGGTATGAAGATACCTGGGGCGTGACTTCTAGTAGAAGAACCTCTCTTTCTGTAATTCGTAAGTGAGCAGAGATCGACCATTGTCAACATAAAGTTAGATTACAGATTTGAAACATAAATGAGGTATTACCTTGCTTCGAAATCAACACCACAAAACACACGCCTCCAGGCGTTTTGAATCATCAAGGGAAGGACCTTGTAAGCTAAACTAACTCACAATAGGACTCCTAATTCCCTATCAAAGAATCACAGACGCAAGAAGCGTCCTCTCTGCTTCACAACTTTCATAGACTCCGACAGGAAGGCTTTTCAAGCCCCCTAAAGTCCGGACATGCGCAGAATGCATACACTTGAGTAAGAATCAAAACGAGACGATGTAGGAGACATTCCAGATAAAGATTTGTAATAAATCGCGCCTTATATGGACAGGAATAAAACCTCAACACTGGTTTCAATCATTCCAAGAAACAGTTGACCGATACTACCATATAAGGAGAATGACCACACATCGTTCAAAAAATGGACCGACGCGTCCCGTCACAAGAGAAGGTAACCATCATTGAAAATGGTAATCACAGTCAAACAAGGGTTATCTAGCTTTGACCGAAAAAAAATTAAAGTGTACAATTCAGACAAGTTAATTATACAATGTCTTTAGAAAATAATTATACAATGTCTTCGGAAAAAATTCTGTGCGTAACAGTCCAGCGTCGTCAATACCCATCTGATGTTGGTGCTTAGCTTCGACTGATGGCCAACTTGTACCACACACTTGTTCCACATATATAATACCACCGATTAGTACCACAGACTAGGATCATGAAATTAGTGAGAAACAAATATTCCTCCTGAGTATTGAGTCTCCTGACACGAAAATCAGGCGCCCTTCCCTTTCATTCCACCATCTCATCTGCCTCAGAACTTTACACTCTCTGAGCATTAATGTTAATCCCAGTGAGCGGCACACACCAATAGCAAGTATATAAAACCTGTTTACATATACATATGCACTTGTTAAAATGTTAAAAATTGTTTTTATTAAGGTGTTTACTATTTTTTTGTAGCGCTCACCTTTCAACCATCTACCATATACATGGAACTGTTGGTTATATCAGGACGTGTTTCATTTATTGTAATATATTTTGTTTGTATTTATTTTATGCTTTATACTATATTATCTGTAGTAGGTATTTTTCATTTTGTAGTTATAGTTGAACATGGTTTTATTATCCAAAAATGGTATTGTCTAAACTGTTATGCATTTAATGTTCATTGGAGGATTATTTAGACAATCCGTATTTATCTGGGTTGGATCTTCCACCACTGTAGACTGACTCGCATCCTTATGGCCACTGCTTATAAATGAAAAAAGTACCAGTACAGTGGAAGCTATAGAGCAAAAGGTCAACAAGTTCATGAGGAAATGGCTAAGAGTAGAACCAAGTCTGTCAGACGTAGCACTGCACTGCAAGAAGGCAAAGCTTGTGCTTCCTTTCAAGACAGTTGTTGAAGAATACAAAGCAGGAAAGGCAAGGCTCGCAATGATATGGTTTGAGTCAGCAGATGACGTAGTTAAGTCCATTCAGCCCACACTGAAAACTGGAAGGAAGTGGAAAGTGGATGGAGCTGCTGGTGCTGCCCAAGAGTCGCTCAAACTGAAGGAGACAATCGGATACACACAGACGAATCGATTTGGCTATGGTGACATCCTCTGGTGGTCCAAGGCAGCAAACGGGGAACGCAGAGACATGGTAATTCAGGAGATACGAGGAGCTGAGAACAAGAAGAGGATGCAAAAAGCGATGCAGCAGGCCCAACAAGGCCAATGGATGACATGGGAAGGAACCCTGCAAAGATCCTTCACATGGAATGATACTTGGCATATGGCACCTCTTGGACTCAGCTTCATTATTAGATCAATGTATGACCTCCTGCCATCGTCCGCAAACCTTGTGAGATGAGGAAAGTCAGATGATGCTCAGTGCCCCCTTGTGCCATGAGAGGCAGACACTTGAACATGTGCTCTCAGCCTGCAAGTTGGCATTAGGGCAAGGGCGATATACATGGCGCCACAACAAAGTACTAAATGAGCTTGCTGCTACAATAGACCTGGCAAGGGTGAAAGCGAACAGCAAAGACCTAGCACCGCAAATACATACTTTCTGAGAGCAGGAAAGTCAGCACACCCTAAACCAAGTAAATCAAGTAACAGTTTACCATCCCTTCTTGACTATGCAAATGACTGGGAGATGGCAGTAGACCTACCTGGGCTAGGGGCATATCCAGAGAGCATCAGAAGATCTCGAAGACGGCCAGATATAGTTCTGCATTCCTCATCATCGCTCCAGATTATAATGATTGAGCTGACTGTGCCATTTGAATCCAGATTGGACGAGCAACACTCGTTTAAAGTGGCCAAGTATAATGATCTGGCCATGGACTTGAGACACGATGGGTTCCTTGCAAGAGTCATGGCTGTTGAGGTGGGTGCAAGAGGTCTCGTGGCTGCCTCAGTGTATGATCTACTGAAACTGTTGGGGTTGAGGGGACAGTCAAGAACAAGGGCATTCAAGAGGCTCAGCAAAACTGCGGAAAAGGCGTCGTGCTGGCTGTGGAACAACCGCAACGGGCTATGAAACTCGGGACAATAATTTGGTTTCAACATAGAGGTTACTTTCACAATTGCCTCCAGCTGGTAGAAAATAGGAATTTAAAAGCTGCAACTAAGGTGGATTGGGTTCAATTTACCGCACACGACAACAGGAGGCTGACACTTGGGAGTCATGACCCAAGTGTGCCCGCTCCTTTACAGTATAAAGGAGATAAAGGGGTCGAAACACTTGATCGATTGGGGAAAGGCTTCTGATGATCAGATTGCATCCTGTTGTATCGCTCTGTATAGAGTTTCCTATCTTTGTTAATACTGTGACTATTCATAATTCGGTCACATTTCACACTGTTGGGTGAAACGAATGAGCACTGATACACATTACTGATAATTTGATTTGTTTGCGAGAGCAGTGAGTTAGAGTGAGGATGCGTGCAAAAAGGAAATTTAAACGTCGGTTTGGAACCAGCAGTGTATTATTTGCCTCATACCTAGAGGAATTTATGTGACGAAATTTATGTAGAAATCATGACCCTATCCGCTACTTTCTTCTTCGCCTATCTAAAAATTATGCTGAGAGACGAGAGCACACTTATGTCTCAGAAGGCAATATATTGTTGGTCATTTTCCATTGGGCTCCCCACGGAGCATGGTGCGTCCACTGAAGCTGGCCTCCTTGCATGAAGACTGTATGCAAATTATATGCTCTTGCAGCGCCGGCTAATTCTACTAATTTATTTTGACAAGATGATGTTGCTAGCTTTAAGCATAAACTCATATAGTTTCCTATTACGACACGCCCAAGTTTTGTCTGTGGAATCGAATCACTCAGCCTTGTACCAGAAAACTACCCGTGCGCTAGACATGCAACCCTTCCACACTCCTTACTTTAATGTAAATTGTATTGTCAACTTTAGTCTTATTTGTACATATTAAAGGGAAGTCACTCTTGATATCGGGACGAACTGTGGCGCGAAAGGTAAATTTGACCAAAATGCCTTTTCCTCACTGACGTCTTTCAGGTAATCCTCATTACACTTCTTAGCTGTCCATAGTTTTCTTAACAATCCTCTGCGAAAAACCATATCTCTGTGGCCTCCAATGATTGTCCTGCTTATCTACTAATTGCCACATATGATGGCACGAAATTTTTTTGTTTTAAACCCCCTCCAACCCCATTGTCACATTTGACAAAAATTCAGACGCCATCCCCTTTTTTGTGACGCCACAAACCTCTTTCCTCACCCAAATTTTTCCCCCAGTTTAAGTAAAATATTGTTTCATTAATCAGACTTTCTCAAATATCTTCCATTTTCATGCACTGCGACCCAGCAGGAGACAGTGACCAACCTATGCCCTACCGAGCTAAAGGCTTTTGTATTCATCCAACTCCCCCCCACCCCCCCCCCCCCCCCCCCCCAGCGAACAATACATTTAAACCTTTACACAAGGGTTTCTTAACCTTTGGTATGGGTCCGTGAATGGATTCTATGGGTCCTGAGCACGAACCCATAAATTTTAAATGTAAAGTATTTTTTAAAAAATTATGCTTCAATGTAAATTGTTTTTTCCTAGAAGAGGTCCATTGCCTTCAACGAACAATCAAAGAGATCACTAGCCTTCAACGAACAATCAAAAGGGTTCATGGCACGCACACACACACACACACAAAGTTAAGAAAACTTGCTTTAATAACCAACCCATATTCCCTCTTCCAACTTGCTAAACGTTTGTCTCTTTGATCTCATTGAACTGTTGTCAGGATGGTAAAGGTAAAGGATCCCGTTACACGGCCAGTGAAGCATTTTGGGAACATGGTGTTAGGCCCATATTTTCTTGACCATCGGTACACTAGGGGTGACGTGATCAACATCATGCCGGCCGCCTTAACCTTCCCAGAGTTGCTCTGGTACCCAGTTGGGGCTGGGTCGACCCAGGAGCCGTTTGCGACCTAAAAAAAATCCCACCTCATCTGGGGATCGAACCACAGACCACTGAGCTAGGAAGCCAGTGCACTAACCACTATGCTACCGCGGCTCCCTTGTCAGGATGGTGGTAACTTGTAATTGTTTTATTTTTTAAATCTAATTTTAAGATTTAAGCTTATTTAGTTTGCAATTATTTTAAAGTGCGTATAACATTATACAGTATTTAAAAAAGAAATAATAGTTAAAACAATTTAAACCAGTCGAAGATTATAACAGTTATCCGATATTTCAGTGGAGATTGTAATATTAATATAAGTCGTCCACGAGGGAGTTGTTAATTATTGAGAATAAAAGCAGAGAGAGAGACAGAGAGAGAGAGAGAAGGAGGGAGAGAGAGTGTGAGAGAGAAGGAGGGAGAGAGAGTGAGAGTGAGAGAGAGGGAGCAGTGGCGTATTACGGGAAGTGCGAGGGACGGTCCGCCCTGAGTGAAAGTCGGGGAAGGGTAAGTGTCATCGGACACTATTGTAACAGTTTTAAAATCTGTTTACTAGCAGTGCCGGTATGTCACAGAACGTCTGAACATGCTCTTTTGTGTGATCTCTCACACCTTCAGCCCTACGGCAGTATCATTTCTTTTTCTTCATTTTTCTCACCAATCGCTTTTATTTGGCATAAATCATGCCTTTTCATTCATTATTTTGCTCTATGCTGGATCTAGTAGGGTGAAGTCTCTAACACTCTACTCCCCTACGGACGTATCTGCTTTACACGCAGAATTGTTTACGTTCCGCAAGGTAAATGCGATAATACCAGGTAATTATACCGGTCATACGCTTATCTATTCTATCAGTCGGACCATCTTTTGAAACGCGTCGGTCCAACATTTGACCCCAGGTGAAAAGCTGGTGACAACACGGTCTCGTCCGATCGACATGAAAAGAACCCAAGATTGTCTGTCTGGATTGCCGACGTCGGTGTATGTTTGTCTGGCAGATTACACAGAGGGTAGATGTGCTTATCGTTTGTTGTGGGTCAATCCCTGGTGATTGTTACAGATAATTATAATCTATCTGGGTAAACACCTTGGCGGAAGACACTACGCCAGGCAAACATGGTCACGTGTTGTTGTGAGTGGGCGGAAGTATTACCGCATGATTTGAAAGAGTTCACGCGTTGGAATATTAAATTTAATATTTTAAAACACATGGGGGATATTTTGAAATTAGACACCCCAACCCAGTGCTAAAGAGCTTACGATTGGATTAAAGTAAGAAGCCCGAATAAACTATGGATTCTACTGGAACATCCGACGGAAGCACCATCTGTGATGTGAACTGAGAACTGCACATATAATAATGTGAAATCAGAGACACAGAACTGAGAGACTTCAGCGCACGGCATATGAGCGACTCCCAGAAGTCAGAGAAACATCGAATTTAGAATTCCTATATTATAAGTGACAGATCGAAGTATTTGGAAAACTTAAACCTTAAAAAGTAAGCCTGCCTTTACAAATACAGAGACTGAAAAAACTTAAAGGACCAGGACTTTAAATACCAAGACTGGAATCCTATGGAATTGGATCACCCGTCATAAGAGAAACTTTCCCAGACCAAGTGTTTCGCAGATTCACCCGTCATAAATCGGATTCAAAATTTCGAGACCAAGTGGTTCGAGAGCATATAACCTAAATAGCTCGTGTCCATTCTACCCTGCTCTCCTCGATTGTGTATTCCCAAAAACTTTGGGGTAAGTGTAACAATTATTTTACAAATGTAAAACATGTGCCTAAAGTGTATAATATTGTGTGAGATAAATGCAGTTTGTTAATTGTTACTCTGGCAACTCATTATTCGTGCTGTCCAGCCACATTTTCCCAGTTAATACCCAGAGGAATATGGTGAATTTTATTAATCTTCCCTGAGCTACACTGTGTACTCGGGAATTTAATTCTTCTGAGAGATTAACATTGGTGGGTGCACAGCGAGAATGCGCCTGTTAATTCGCAGCCCACAAATGTACTTAGCAGGGACATTTGTTTTTCTATTTTGTCTATAAAGTTCGTGGTTACAAGATATCAGCCGGTTCGAAGTACTGAAGTTACTACGCCACTCGTGTGAGAGAAGTACACTCATCACCAAGAAGTGATGAAAACCACAGCTGCAGGACTCCCTTATATAAGTTAAATGCTTATAAAAAGACACCAGCAAAAAGGACATAATTTTCTGACTGTATCCCCACCCTAAATCTCTGTGAAGAAAATATTTGATTCCAATATAAAAGACAGCAGCATTTTATTTATTTTAAACTGTTAATACTAATTAATTATTAAATATGTTATATGTTATATTAAAACGAAACAAACATTGTTGATTCAGTTATTACATGTATGAAAGCAAACGTGTGAGCCAGAATATTTGATATATATATATATATATATATATATATATATATATATATATATATATATATATATATATATATATATATATATATATATATATATATATATATATATATATATAAACATCGAAAGATAGATTTACCTCTAAACAGAGCTATACCATTATAAGAGGAAATTCACGGAATTGACTCAGCTGGGGGCTTGAACGGATTAAAAACCATTCCTTAAATCCTTCACAAAAAGCGACGGACAGATATAAGTTAACAAATGTTCAGCGCTAAGCAGCATTGTTCTTGACTTCTGAATAATCTTGTGAATTCTTCCGTAAAGTAGAAGAGTCATTAACCTTCTTTCTACATCTCTGCCAAGAGTACTCTTGTGCGAAGGTAGACACCTTTGACGACCCATTTAGATATTCTTGAGTTGTGGCCACTGTTGGACTACTACTGCAAAGTGGGGGAGGCAATCCGTGACACGGTGCCAGACTGTTTTGCACCCTAGGCAATGCTAACTACTCCCACGCTCCCAAAAAAAATTACCATCTTCAATTTTCAAAAACAGAATTCTTGTAAAAGAAATGAAAAGCATAAAACTTTAAACTGCTAAATTTATTTTAAATTGCAAAAATAAGTAATACAACAATCTTTGATTATCATTTTCAAATACGAAAGAAAATATTTTAGCACACAAATCATTTTGAATTATCTTGTGAATTGTGATGTTAACATTTAAGTCTCTCGAAAGCTTCAATTTCAGGCACATCAAAGTCTCAGACTTCGTGCCTTTTCTTTTGCAAATGTTGCCACCAATTACTTCAGGTCACTTGCTGATTCTTGGTCATGTTCAACTGATATAGTTGCCAAGCCAACTAGACTCTTTTGCAATATTGTTGAGCGACTGTTAGTTTTTATAAATTTGAGCTTTAAGAAACTGCGTTCACCACTTGCCAGTGACATTGAACATGTGAGAAGGATCCCTAGAGCAACAACAACAACAAAAATTTGGCACATTATCCAGAAGTTTTTGTTGTGCATGAAGAGAAGTACTTATATTGCGGCATAAACTTCGGATGTCTTCGAGCTATTGCTGTAAGTTTACAGCACAGTGAATGTTTTGTTTAAACATTTATAACACATAAGGAAGGGAAACCACGAGGCCTGTAAACAGTAAATTAATATGAAACAAATATAAAGGTCTGTTATAAGGCACTCGTAGGAAATGATATATAGGGGAACAACAGAAGTGATTGCGTCATTAATAGGCTGAACTGCCCATGGTAAACTTCCGGTGTTATGTATAGCGGTTCGCACTAATGACCTGTCATTGAAACATCCTTTTTTGGGGATGCGTAGATGGCAGGGAGGACAGTGTGATTCGCTTGCATAGCTAGGCGGTGTTGTCGCACGGAAGGTCCAGGGTTCAAATCCTGGGTAAGCCACTCATGTCTGTTGTTTTTCTGTTGTCTAGTGTTCTATTTCTTTATTTCCTACGAGTGCCTTATAACATACCTTTATATTTGTTTCATATTAATTTACTGTTTACAGGCCTCGTGGTTTTCCTTCCTTATGTGTTATAAATGTTTATACAATACCAAACCTACCCTCTGTCCTGTTCTTACTGTTCTAAGTCTACTATCATACTGGACACAGTATTAAGGTCTTTGTCTTGTTGGACTGACCAATACTGATATATAGGGGAACAACAGAAGTGATTGCGTCATTAATAGGCTGAACTGCCCTTGGTAAACTTCCGGTGTTATGTATAGAGGTTCGCACTAATGACCTGTCATTGAAACATCCTTTTTTGGGGATGCGTAGATGGCAGGGAGGACAGTGTGATTCGCATGCATAGCTAGGTGGTGTTGTCGCACGGAAGGTCCAGGGTTCAAATCCTGGGTAAGCCACTCATGTCTGTTGTTTTTCTGTTGTCTAGTGTTCTACTTCTTTATTTCCTACGAGTGCCTTATAACATACCTTTATATTTGTTTCATATTAATTTATTGAATACTTTGTTTCCATTGTGCATCAATGATTTTTTCAAATTCTAGCAGGACTCAAGTACATTTTTAGTAGATTTTTTGTTGGTACTGTAAGCTGTATATCATTCAAAAAACAAAATAGGGAATTACATTGTTGTAGCTGTTGGAATCTCTCTCCAACAGATTGTATGGCCATGTCTGAGCAAAGTAAAAACCTTCTTTGAATTTCAGTTTTGGCCCTTGCGGTGCCTCATCTTGGGTCTCAAGCTCAAACTGCTGTTTCTTTCTCCTTTTTCTAACTAGTTCTGTCTCAAAGTTTGGTAGTATCTCTAGCATCTTTGTAATTTCAGTAGTATCTATCAAAACGTGTTGAAAACCCTCATCACTCCTGCAGTCCACAAGATAATTCTTGGCACTTGCAATTGGCTTGTAGCTGAATTTAAATTGGCTTCCGTTTTTGTAGTAGCTTACTTGTAAGATTGATTTCGAAAAGGATGCTGTATAATGTAACCAGGGATATCACAAACTTGAACTTACAAATTGCAAAAAAAAAAAAACAAGGGGGTGGGTCGTCAGGAAGGAAGATTATTGCTAAACAAAAATTTAAATTTATCTGAGGCGTGAAAATGCGTCTTGATATACAAATACATACATGTAGGTTATCAGTTCGTGATGCGTTGTGTGTAGCGGTAAGATGTATACATTAACATCGCGACACTGGGTCTACTTGAACCACGACACTTGTACAAGTTTTTTGAAGTAATTGTGATTTTATTGTTATAGCGCCTGTCAGAATACACACAAGACTACTTGTGCTGTCGGATCAAACCCTATTTGTACTGTGGATTTAACAGGTTAACACATGGCAAATCTGTAGACTTAGGCGCACTATCTACAGGTATGACCACAGCACACAATAGCTGACATTAAATAACCAATAACACCTGGAACAGGTAAGGACCCTTTAATAAATATTGTACACTCACAAAAGCCGGACACGGCTAGCAATACACCTGAAATAACAATGCAATGGAAATGCCAATCTATTTGCCATAATCAACAGCTCAATATAACAGTACATAATCACCGACATATCCTATCCAGTGAATAAACCATGACTTTCGCTCACCAGCTAAGCCCTGTACTGTAGTAAAGCAATGCTCAAACGTACGATACTTAACTTAAATGATCTACACGAAAAAACCACTAGAAATTACACCACCGTTCTAGCGATATACAAAATAATCCTGATCACAAGAATACCGGCAAGAAATGTGAACCACAATGGCATTCAAATAATCCCAGCAAAAAACCGCTGACAAAAGGACCACGTCCTCTCAGTACGGCAGGCATCACGTCTAATGATTTGCGCCAAAAGTGTTATATCCTCTTCCGTTCTGGCTTAACTGACCAAACCGGTTTTTTATTCTAACAGCGTTGCCACTCTCCAACGTGACCAACTTAATATTTCGGCGAATGTCTATCCTGTGACATCCCCCCCACCCCTCCCCCCCTTTTAAGAAAGAAAACGAAGTTTTCTTCCACCGGAGGAGTCACGCCCAACCCCCTTCGGAGTATGAACGAACAAAATGCCGAGACGGCACCTCCTCATCAACCTGGAGAATGCCAAAGTTGACCCATACCATTGTCGTTCATGCCATCTCACACCATGCATCAAATATAATTTGAGAAAGGACTAATCGTCGCAGGTACTGGTAGTCGTGAAAAATAACAATGACTGTCCAGATCTGGTCTATGAAATATAATATATGTTACAAATTAATTATTCATATCAAGGTATCAAAATAAGGCATAATCTCATAGTATAAACACCCTGTCTACATACTGTAAATATACATATATAATACCATGATTTATACATACATTGAATATAACTTTGTCTATATTGCCTTTATGGCATCATGACATATCAATTACAGAACAAGGCATAGTAAAGTATCAACATGACCCTTAAATATTACAGGACCATCATATTGCATAGGTCTCTGATAAATGCACGCCAGGCTTGCCTACAGTGCACCTGCCTACAGTATGCTTGCCTACAGTATGCCTGCCTACAGTGTGTCTGCCTACAGTATGCCTGCCCACAGCACACCTGCCTACAGCGCACCTGCCTACAGCATGCCTGCCTACAGCGCACCTGCCTACAGTATGCCTGCCTACAGTGTACTTGCCCACAGCGTGCCTGTATGGCATCATGCCATATAAATCGTATCCCATAATACATCTTCATAAACATCAACTCTAATAATTATAATACATTTCTTCCATAATCAAAGTAAATACTCTCTACGGATGCTCCCGTCCCACACAAACTTCATAAACTGGACAAGACATCCGCTACAATATTATGTACTCCCTGAATAGGTAAAATAGTAAAGTTGAATTGCTGCAGCAATAATGCCCAGCGTGTCAACTTCGCACCGGTGGATTTAGCCGACTGAAAAATAGCAGTGGTTTGTGATCTGTTTGAAGGGGAAAAAAAACGGTCCCAACAGCTATCGTGCCAACTTAGACACCATGGCACATAATTACGTACACTACAAAACATACCATAATACAGCATTATCATGCATTGCAAAGCATTACATAATATTTACTAGTTTACAAAGTACTCATATTCATATAAGAATAGAACTGGGGGCGTGGATCAGACTCGAAGGTTCGGTTCAGGTCAACCGAAACATCTTTACTGAACACAAACCCAAAACCTAACCCTAGCTATTGTTGAACGATCAGCAGATGGTTCTGAAGCAACGACATATGCTTCTGCCTAACTGCATTACGCGCACCCCATTTATTCGCAAAAGTCACCCGTGCCATTTTGGTATTGTCGCGCAACGACAATACCTCTACAAATCTAACCGGCGCGACCTCATCAAACACTCTTCTGAGTGTGCGCCAACTAGCACTCAGGGGAACGTTACGCACCCAAACTGTGCGATCGCCAGCTATCGGACCCTCGCATAGGTTCCTACTGCTCCTAATCATGCCATTTGGTACTTGCCGGGACCCGCGTCTACGATGTACCTTCTGGTAATCCCCCTTGGGAGTTTGGTGATGCTGAGCCTCTGCTCCAGCCAGACCCACGGCACTATGCACTCCGCGTACATTGCCGACGATTAAATCGGCAATCGGGTCCTCGAGGACGAACGCATTTACTCTCCCTGAGAGGAACGGAGTGTCCACATTAATATTCGCCTGGGTGTAAGACTCAACTTTACCCCCGAACGTGGTGCACTTTACAGTTTTACCTGTAAGGCAGGAGTCGTCGATACACGACCGATGCACCCCAATTGTGGTGCACTCAGTGTCCCTCAACACCCGGACTGGTCTATTCTCCACCTTGCCTTCGTGGAGAATCACTCTGCCAGTCTCTTGGACTGCTGACAGACATGGTGCCGCGTGTCCACATTGAAGCACTACCCTCTCGTTCGCGTGGAACAGAGGGCGACACCCGGCACAGTCCTCGCTATTAATTGTGTCCAACACAAACGCGGAATTCGCGTGTTCAATCGGGGTGGGACACCTGTCTGCACAATGATTATTTCCACTAAAAATGGCACACAAGCGCTCTTTCTTCTTCTCATCGCGTGTACTTTTGCTGGAGCCTTTCGATGACGAAGACCCCGCATCCGAGTCGGAAGATCGACTCTCTGAGGAACCACTCCTCTGCTTGGAATGTTTTGCTTTATACCAAAACCGGTCTTCGTCCCGAGAATTCTCAAAACGTACCTGTTTACGCGCTTGGCGCTCCTCTCCGTCGCTATTACTTCTGAATTGTCGGCTCTGCCAACTCGGCCGACCATTCCTATGAGAACGGAAATTCCCATAATTTCCTCTATGTGGCTGGTAGGGACTGGAGGGCTTCTCATACTTCTGCTCTTGGCTCCTGTCTGACTGATTTCGCCAAGGATGGCGCTGAACTTTGCCGACAGTGGCAACTAAGTCTTCTAACAGACCCGACTTCTGAATAGGTTTGCCCGGATGGGCGAGGACATAATGGTGCCCCAATTGGGCCATGGACTCAATGTCCTTCGGTTGACGTTCCTGAAAAAACGCCACCAACTCACTGGAACACGAGGACAACACTTTGTCCCGTAGCACCAAGTCTAGCAAGCCATTATAGTCTTTAGAAATTCCCTCCATTTCGATCCATCTATTCAGCAGAAGTTTGATCTTCGAGATAAAGTCCTTAAAGACCTGGTCTGCGCTTGGTATCGCGTTTTTAAAACGCGTCCGGTAGCCGTCAGCAGTCAGACGAAACTTCCGGAGCAACCTTTCCTTTACTTTGTCGTAATCGGCCCTTTCCTCTAAAAGGAGGCTATAGAAAGTCTCCATCGCAGGCCCCAATAGCAGCGTCGATAACAGAGATGGCCACTGATCTCTGTCAGCCTTATAAGCCACACATTCGGCCTCAAATCTTTCAAGGAAGAAATCTAAACTATCAATTTTATCATTAAAATTTGGCAGACGCAGCCTAAAGGGACGATGAGCCCATCCCGGAGTCGAGTTCTGACCACTCGCACCCACTTCCAATTTCTTCAATTGTATTTCCTTATCCATTCTCATTCTCTCTAATTCTAACTCTAACTCTCCTCTCTCTATCTTCTTTTCTTGCAATTCTCGCTCTATTCTCTTTTCTTCCAATTCTCTATCTTCTCTCAACTTCTTTTCTTGTAATTTGAACTCTCGCTGTTTCCACTCGTTTTCTTCTTTCATTTTCCTTTCTTGTAACTCTTTATTTTCTTTCATCTTCTTTTCTTTTAATTCAAATTCTTTCCTTTTTAGCTCTAGCTCTTCAGCTCGAGCATCTCTTCGAGCATTCTGTTTCTAAGTCCTCTCCTACTCCAGGGCTTTCTGATTCTCTACTGAATAAAATTTTGCTTCAGCAAAATCCATGAGTTCTTTCTGGGTGTACCCACATTCTTTCCCAACCTGAATGAAAGCCTGTAGGTCCATGATGTACACTTAGAATGCTCACTATTATCTCTGGCTATAGATTTTGCTATAGAAGTACTCAGTCGTATATATTTCACTTATATCAGCAAATAACTCTCTGCGTGCAAAATATGCAGTAATAACAGTAAATATTGATATCAGTACTCCAATATACACACATATATTTATGTATGTAAGTATGTAACACCTCACCTCTCACTGTATACACATCATCAACCTTTATCTCTCGTAGTATATAATTTTAATTTGCCACTTGGCTACTGTCTCATCACTGTGAAACTTTGGTCTAACTGACCACTTAGTCTCCGAGATACACTCAAACAAACTTACAATAGTCGACAGTTGTATAATAACAACTAATGAAACTTCCTGATACCTTGACACCACTATATCAACTTAGTCCAAAAATCAGGTTTTACTTCAAAGTCTGTTACTGGCACCCACACTGGTGCTATATTCAGATAATACTTCACTTACCATTAATCTCAATAACCTATATTATGCAAGTACTACCTATGGCAAAATGAGCACTACACAGATGAAAGAAACACATACATCACATTAGGAAAACACAATTCCAGTCACGAGGAACAAGATGATAGACCACGAAGAGAAGAGGTAGATTAATATATACTTTGCGTGACTGCACACGAACGAAAACAAGGGATACCTGTAAACGTATTTACAAGATAGAAAGATGAAACAAGAGAATACACCACTTAAACACAACAAAAGAATTACTGGATGTGCACGACAATATAAATACACACTACACGATTACACCTAACACCAACAGGGCTTGGAATGTTAAGCAGGGCAGTCGCAGGAAATCCCGTCTGCCTGACTCCACCACAAAACAAACACAGCCACACCCTAAAAGAATCGGTCTAATCCAATCTTTTCCACAAGAGGCCAAGACTGGATTAAACTCACCACCCTTCCTCCCTTGAACACACCAATACAGTATAACACCAAAGACTCAACAAAAATTAAAGTAAACAATGAGGTACTGGAAGCTATATCTTCCACGGAGCACTGATGAACCACTCCAGTGAAAATAAACTAAATAACTTATCAGCATAATTAACTCTATAACACTATAACTAAATCATCTAATCACTCCGCGTACTAAAGAATACAGGGAAAGATCTACTCCAACTAACTATTCACGTACATATATACAAACTAAGTCATACTCGGAAAATAGGAAAAAAAAGACACAACAAAAGGAAAGAAAACAATAACGAACCAAGAAGCACATAAAGAATCAGCAGTATATTACTACACAGATTAGGCTAAATGATAGTTAGTACCAGATAGAAAGACAGACAAGAAAATTTAGAGTTTCAGAAAAAACAAGAACATATCAATATAATACATTATACAAAATCAAACAAACAATAACTTATCTGAAGGTCCAACGACGCTTGAGCAAGAAGTATCCTCAGCACTGACGATGTATGATGAACACGGTACAAACCAGACTCCACACTAGAAAACGTACAATCCAAAAGAATCTAAGTCCAGGAAACAAGCTTCTCCCAAAGTCTGTGTGTCAGTAACTCGCAACAGAATTCCTTGTCACGGTATGGTAACCTCTAACACGATGACTACACTGTTCTATACGGTGCTCACACAACACTGTCCACAATATAAACAGAACTGTCTAAATTCCTACAAGTTCAGCTGCACAGCTAGTATCATCAGAAATACGTCGGATAAATACATGTAAGTCCCTTGGCACTGTAATATGACTGTAACACGAAAAGTTTGTTTCACAGTTCGACACTCCACGGATCACAGCAGTCTACAAGGTAACGTATACTGGACCCTCACAGGTCGGCAGGACACATTGCACGTAAGAATTCACCCCTGGACGGGCACGTCTGCGTGGTAAGGAAACGTCACAGGCGCCGGCTCTCACCCCTGGTTGGGCACATCTAAGTAGTAAGGTCAAGTCAGAGGCGTTGACTTTCACCCCTGGTTGGGCACATCTGAGTAGTAATGACAAGACCAAAAGTCCAACACGATGACTTGAGGTACCAGACACCCTATCAACCTCCTAACAACTACAATTTCCTAACACCAATCTCCTTCCACCCTATACCGAGGTTGACCAAGCTATCTCCCATATGACACTCCATTTGCCGTCTGGGCCAATCTAGCTAGATGGTACCAACACCCCAAGCTCCGCTGCTCCACCTGGATCACTGTCACCAACCACCAATAAGACTTAGAGATACACCAAACTGACCTGCCTGACGCACGCTGCAACCCTAGCCTATCACTTCAACACACTCGTACCTAGAACTGGAAACATAACAGTGCAAACAACTTGAAACTCAAATGTACAATACTTTAACGACGACAGACTGAAAAATATTTATTCACTGAAAAATAGCCATCACTACTGAGACGCTGTAAGTAGGTCAGCTATCGTAATCGAGGTCAGGTCAAACAACCGTAAACAGTACACTACACTGACTGACAAACACACTGACTTTCTACTGGACGATCAAAATAACTCACTCCCGTGAGTTGATACTAACTAGGAAGGCGCCAACACGGCTGCCAACTCCTAATACACTGTGTGTACAATTCTTAATGGCCTGATTATAGCAAACACTGGCTCTACGGCCTTGCTATCAAATATTATAAGATACTTCAAAACCACTGGCCCCACGGCCTATAACATAGACACGCCATTCAGATGTCAGCTAGCTGGGAATTAATATTACAAAATACAGGTCCCACGGCCAAAAGAATGGACGAGCCCGCAGCTGTCAGAACACACACAAGACTACTTGTGCTGTCGGATCAAACCCTATTTGTACTGTGGATTTAACAGGTTAACACATGGCAAATCTATAGACTTAGGCTCACTATCTACAGGTATGACCACAGCACACAATAGCTGACATTAAATAACCAATAACACCTGGAACAGATAAGGACTCTTTAATAAATATTGTACACACACAAAAGCCGCACACGGCTAGCAATACACCTGAAGTAAAAATGCAATGGAAATGCCAATCTACTTGCCATAATCAACAGCTCAATACAACAGTACATAATCACCGACATATCCTATCCAGTGAATAAACCATGACTTTCGCTCTCCGGCTAAGCCCTGTACTGTAGTAAAGCAATACTCAAACGTACGATACTTAACGTAAATGATCTACAGGAAAAAACCACTAGAAATTACACCACCGTTCTAGCGATGTACAAAATAATACTGATTACAAGAATACCGGCAAGAAATGTGAACCACAATGGCATTCAAATAATCCCAGCAAAAAAACCGCTGACAAAGGGACCACGTCCTCTCAGTACGGCAGGCATCACGTCTAATGATTTGCGTCAAAAGTGTTATATCCTCTTCCGTTCTGGCTTAACTGACCAAACCGGTTTTTTATTCTAACAGCGTTGCCACTCTCCAACGTGACCAACTTAATATTTCGGCGAATGTCTATCCTGTGACAGCGCCTGTCACGAGACAATAAGGTGTTTACACGCACACCTTTGTCCCTGACAGCAGCGACACTATCGCTGTTACCACTCATCTCACACAATCAGCAACAACAACAACGGCAACATAGTCTAGCGGACACGTTTCCACATTGTATATAGCAATAAATAAATGAACTCAAAGACTGTGTTAATCTCGACATAATATAATAACAACTAGTACATGCCATATTTATGAGGTACTCAAAAAGCACAAGAAATTACCAATCTATTTCGACAACCTACCAGTATTTAAATAATACTTATATCACTTCTGGGACTACGACAATTTCCAAGATCATATATTACATCGATCCTAGCAACAACTAAAACCACACAACAAACACCGGCTCTTCTACACAAGAGCAACAACAGGACACGTCCGTTCTCTTCAACAAAGTCTGTCAACTCCCTTTAGACAACCTTGTAACCTTTTCACCTTCAATACATCATGCTAACTCTAGCCAATAATAACTACTACTTTAGTCACATGTCATAACAATCAAAGTTCAGCTGCTCGTGCAACATCACATGCAACTCGCAAACGTTTAACTCGACTTACATTGCAATCACGTTTGCCAAAACAATGTACATAATAAACCTTGCTCACCCAGGAGCACACTTACTTACTTAGTCGTTCCCCTTCTACCATGAGGTGTAGAGGTTCCCAGGAGCATACAACCATAGCAACTTCTTAAAATTGCATCTTTACATTCACCCTCTCCTTCAGATTTTCAGGCAAACTCAAAACATTACCATTGCAGCAGCACACAAAAAACAATGTTCTGGTTGAAAAATTACAATACTGATCACAATAACCAAAACAAATACTTTAGGACATGATGGCACTATTGGACACCTCCGCCAAGCCACTCCCACAGCCTATGTAGTGCGGGACTCACAACGCACTACCAACACAACACTGTTCAAACCGATGCTTCATTACCCAGAACCAAAGCTGAACAGACTAGTCATACTACCGGGCATCAACAGTTCACACAGAACTGACCCTGACTAGTTTCATTATTATATCTATTTCCCAGAGCGACAGTTCATTACCCAGAACCACGATCCTTGCATAGACTACAATACCTGGCGCTATCACAGAGAGCTTCCCTCTCGCGCCTCAATCACCTCTGGGCCCAAAACAACAGAGTAGGACTTTCCTCACTCTTCTTCTACTAATATATGACTCGGCATTGTCCCTCGAGTCTATCAAATATATAGGCTATGTTGTGATCTCAAATCACAACAACAACAAGCGGCACCCAGAGTACGAGAATGTGGATCCCACCACATCTCAAGACTGTGCCCTTGTCGAGGTCCAATAACCAACTTTTTACAAATTTGTCTAAGGCAAAAGTCATATCAGCGTTTAATTAATGAGAGTTTGATCTCACGCTAACCATGCTAGCTTAATATAACTATAAAAAATGCAACATGTCATCTCTAAAATAACTCAGTAAAGCTTGAAATGATGCTCTAAGGAAATATTAGCAAAAAGCTTCAGAAATATTTTTAAAACCAAAAGAGTAACAATATATGTCAATTCTTCTTCTTCTTTGATCCATAACCACCAACCGTCAAAGCAGTCAGCGGCCATCACGCCTGGTGGCGTCTTGTAGGGCAGCAACAAATTTATTCCACTTTGCTCGGTCGGCGGCCATCCTTTGTACAGTGCCCCAACTGTGGTTCATTCTTTGCATCTCTGCTTCCACAGTTCTCCGCCAAGTTGTTTTTGGTCGGCCTCTCTTTCGCTTTCCCTCGGGGGTCCATAGCATAGCTGTTCTTGTGATGGTATCAGGGTCCCTACTGAGGACGTGGCCAACCCAACTCCAGCGTCTGCCAGCTATGATGGTGTGCATGTCCTCCTGGTTACTCCAAGTAAGTAGTTCTTGGTTGCTGATGGTGTTTGGCCAAAAGATTCGGAGAATTTTCCTTAGGCAGATTGTGTGGAAGGAGGACAGTTTCGACATTTTTTTCTCTGTTACTCTCCAACATTCCCTGTACGGGGAAGACTTCCAAATGTTGTTGAGAACAGCAAAGGCTGTTCTCGCTTTATTCATTATGTTGTTAATGTCCTTGCTTGTTCCGCCGTCAGGTGTTACTATGCATCCTAGGTAAGTAAATGTGTCTGTCTGTTCTAATTTCTGGTTCCTTACTGTTATATGTCAATTGGATCAGCATTAACATGTACTGTGGCTACAATAGCCAAAAGATAAACTAACAAAAATCAAACTGTAGGTGTCATTGATGTCGTCAAACTGTAGCTACCACTAAACAATATAGGTCTGTCTCACAATTCCTGGTCCAACTACTGACAATAAAGTTACCTCAAAATATGGACGACAACAATGTCAATGATGATGATGTAGTGTACGAATCGCAAAACTAACAACCACCAACAGGTTGGGGAACAAAGATGACAGAAAAAAAAGAAGAGTATAAATAGATGCGTTTATACAAAACCATGATAGGAAACTCTTTACAGAGCGATACAACAGGACGCAATGTGATCATCAGAAGAAGTCCCCCCTGTACGACAAGCGTTTCGGCCCGATATACTCCTTTACACTCTTAGGGGGGCGGGCCCACTTGGGTCATGACTCCCAAGCGTCTCAGCCTCCTGTTGTCTTGTATCGAAAATGTACCCATTTCACTTATGGTAGCAACTTTAATCCACAACTCCGCCAGCCGTGGAGGCAATTGTGAAAGTAACAAAGAGAAGACAAATTATTCCGTTCGTTCCGTCGCACACACTGAGACACCATCGCGAAGCCGACGAGTCTAGCCACTGCGCGTTCGCCACTACAATTCTGACACTGATACCCCTATAATATACACCGCCTGTTGCCCCTCAGTCACAGCCCGTTCACTAGTACACCAACAAACTCAGCGTATTGTGGACTTAGAAAAATTCCTGGTGTTTTCTGTACTGCAGCGTTTATTGTCACGATTTCCATTGCCCATTGCGGTTGTTCCACAGCCAGCCTGATGCCTTTTCGGCAGTTTCACTAAGCCTCTTCAGTGCCCTTGTTCTCGACTGTCCCCTCAGCCCCAACAGTTTCAATAGATCATACACTGATGCAGCTACAAGCCCTCTTGCGCCCACCTCAACAGCCATGACCCTTGAAGTGAACCCATCGTGTCTCAGATCCACGGCCAGATCACTATACTTGGCCGCTTTGAACGAATGTTGCTCGTCTAATCTGGATTCAAATGGCACGGTCAGTTCAATCAGTGTGACCTGAAGCGTTGCTGAAGAATGAAGCACTATATCCGGCCGTCTCCGCGATTTTCTGATACTCTCTGGATATGCCCCTCGTCCAGGTAGGTCTACCACCATCTCCCAGTCGTTTGCACAGTCAAGAAGAGATGGTAAACTGCTATCAGGATTACTCGGTTTGGGGTGTGCTGATTTTCCTGCCCTCAGAAAGTATGTATTTGCGGTGCTCGGCCTGGGTTTGCTATTCGCCTTCATCCTTGCCAGATCTATTGTCGCAGCAAGCTCATTTAGCACTTTGTTATGGCGCCAAGTGTATCGCCCTTGCCCTAATGACACCTTACACGCTGAGAGCACGTGTTCGAGTGTCTGCCTCCCCTGGCACAGGGGGCACTGCTCATCATCCGACTTTCCCCATTTCACAAGGTTGGTGGCCGACGGCAGCAGGTCATACATTGATCTAACAACGAAGCTGAGCCTAAGAGGTGCCATATGCCATATATCATTCCATGTGAAGGACCTCTGCAGGGCTCCTTCCCATGTAGTCCATTGACCTTGTTGGACCTGCTGCACTGCTTTTTGCAACCTCTTATCATTCTCAGCTCCTCGTATCTCCTGAACTACCATGTCTCTGCGCTCCCTGCTTGATGCCTTGGACCACCAGCGGATGTCTCCATGACCAAATCCCCGTCTATTCGTTTGTGTGTATCCGATTACCTCCCTCAGTTTGAGTGACTCTTGGGCAGCATCAACAGCTTCTTCCACTTTCCACTTCCTTCCCGTTTTCAGTGTGGGCTGAATGGACTTAACCACGTCATCAGCTGACTTGCGTAGCATCATTGCAAGCCTTGCCTTTCCAACTTTGTACTCTTCAACAACTGACTTGAAAGGAAGCAGAAGTTTTGACTTTTTGCAGTACAGTGCAACATCTGACAGACCTGGTGGTACCCCTAGCCACTTTCTCATGAACTTGTTAACCTTCTGCTCTAAAGCTTCCACTGTACTTGTGCTTATTTCATATATAAGCAGTGGCCACAGCAACTTCGGTATCAACATGAACTGGAGGCACCACAGTTTGAACTTTCCCAGGAGTCTGCTTTGGTCTATGATCTGTAGCCCTCTGTCTGCCATTTCTATTGTCTGTTGCACTGCCTTCGAGTCTTTTAATGAGGCATCGTACACCCCTGCCAAGAATTTTAACAGGGTCCTCAATGAAAGTAGGGATTCTTTGGTTGGAAACCATGAATATGTCCTCTGCTATCTTCCCTTTCCTGACTGATAGGCTTCTCGACTTCTTGGGTTTGAAGCTCATTCTGCACCAGCTGACTAGTTCATCCAGGCGTGCTAACATCCTCCGGGCCTGATGTTCATCTGATGTCAGAATTTTTGTGTCATCCATGAATGCTTTGAGCGGTGGCATGTGACACATTCCACTGAGCTTTGGACCTATAGCCATTCCTTCAGCCGCATTGAGGATTACCTGCATATCGCAATTCCAACTTCAAGGCCAATCCACTTCGTTGTGTACTCTCTGGTTGAAAATCTGACAGCAAAAGCTGCGAAATACTGCTTCAGCATTGCTGCAATCTCTTGTGGAACATGATACATTTCTGGGGCCTGCCACAACATCTGGTGGGGAACGGATCCATAAGCATTCGCTGGATCCAACCAGATTACATGGAGGTTTGTTCTGTCAGACTTTGCCTTTTGGATTGCTTCCCAGATCATTGTGGCATGCTCTAGACATCCTGGTGTACCTGGGATACCTCTTTTCTGAATGGTAGTGTCAATGTACCCATTTGCCAGGAGGTATGTAGTGAGTCTTTTCGCCATCACTGAGAGGAATATCTTTCCTTCCACAATGAGTAATGAGATTGGCCTGAACTGACTGATGTCTGTGGAATTTTGCTCCTTCGGGATGTAGATTGCCTTTCTCCATTCCTTGCTTACAAGCTGGGTTTTCCATGCATTCTTCAGTAAACGGAGCAGTCGTTTGAGCACTTCAGGGCATCTCTTATACACCACATATGGAACACCATTAGGACCTGGAGCTGACTTGCACCGAGCTTTCTGGACAATGCTTTCTACCTCTTGCACCGTTGGGGGCTTGGTGTTAAATTCAGCTCCTGGCTTACTCGGCCATTTGAGGCCTGCCATGCTGCTGAGCGGCTCATCTCTGCGACCATCTGAATATGTCATTCTAAGGTGTTCTTCCAGGTCTTCTTTCTTGATGTTTAGCGTACCCGACCGTGGCTGCTCAAACAGTTCTTTGGCAAACTTGAAGGGCTCCCTGAAGAATCTTTCCCTATCCCTTCGAGTCTTCCTTCTCTTCCTGCACAACCTTTCTTCTCTACAAAGGGCATTATGTTGGCCTTTCAGGTGCTCCCAAACCTGTCGTAACCCTTCCTTCTCTGTGGCAACTGCGTTCTTGAAAAGTTTTCGGGCATGCTTCTTCTGTTTCCTGATTTCTTCTATTTTAATTTGTCTTCTACTTTTTCGTGGTGGGTTACCTTCCCTTGCCTCCCTCACTCCGAACACTTTGCGACAGTGCAGATATATTATGTCGCCGAAGATTTCCAGCTTCTTCTCCAAAGTTATCTGCTTCAGGTTGTTATCCAACTCTTTTGCCAAGGCTTCGTCCAGCTGTTCCCAAAGCCCTTTTGCACTGGCAGGTGGAAACTTGATTGCATCTCTCTTCCCGTCCAAGAAGTGTGTGAGATCATCATCAGGCAGATCAACTTGAATGTACTCAGCACTGTGGATTGACTCCTGGCTGCGTTCTTCTAACGTCTTATCCGTCGAGACAGAGCGCTGTTGATCTCCCCCAGATGACCTCCCACACCCCTTTTTCGTTCGGTGGATTTTCATTTCTCTCTGTGTAGAGAATTCCCTACCACAGGCACATAGAAATTCTAGCCGTTGTTCAGAGCTCGAAGTCCGTGTAACGGGTCTGGTCGATTCCAATGAGGAGCCTGTGGATTCATCATTCTCCCTCCCTTTCGGTGAATCCTGGGGGCATCTATTATTTTTGGGTCCTGTAGCAATTGAATACAGCTTACGGGGTGCTAACCCGGTCAGCCGGTTTCTAGTCTTTCCCAGTGTCATCTGTCTTTCCAGAAGTCAATCGGTCTTTTCCCGATCGTCACTGGTTTGACCATGTAACTATGATAGGAAACTCTTTACATAGCGATACAACAGGAAGCAATCTGATCATCAGAAGTAGTCCCCCCGTCCGACAAGTGTTTCGGCCCGATATACTCCTTTACACTCTAAGGGGGGCGGGCCCACTTGGGTCATGACTCCCAAGCGTCTCAGCCTCCTGTTGTCTTGTATTGAAAATGAACCCATTTCACTTATGGTAGCAACTTTAATCCACAACTCCGCCAGCCGTGGAGGCAATTGTGAAAGTAACAAAGAGAAGACAAATTATTCCGTTCGTACTGTTTAACGAACAAACACACGAGATTGAAAAAATAACATATTTACAATGATAGTAAGATACTGACTGGAGGATACAACAGTAAAAACGCTACTTAAGGAATGCTTAATATACAACTCAATGTATATTGTATAACAAACACAACCAACACAGCTAATACACAATTAATGCGCAACTAATTATGCAGGGCTACAATCAAATCACCAGGTCAGTTACTGACCTATAATCCCTACCATAATTAATAAAGCAAAACCCCACAGAAGACGATCCAACGCAAATTCCTTCTTAAAGAAGAAAGATTCGTTTAATTCACCACCCTATCCACTCTTTTAGAAGAAAAAAAGTTACAAAATAACTGATACTCCTTGACGTAACAAAAGCAACATTAAACGATGATGTGACACGAAGCTAATCAAGAAACTACCGCAGGACATAGGAAAAAAACTAACTTAAATAATCTAAGTACTACAAGATAAACATGTAAGTAACTAAAAGTATTGTAATATTAACAACAATGGGATAAATACAAAAACAACAAAAGAAAATAAAGATAACTAATATAAAATCTGAAAAAAAAGGTTTCTCACACAAATAAATAATGGAGAGAGCGAGATGGGGGGAAAAAAACAGCAATGCAATATGAAAAAAACATCAAATAAATTACACTAATTATATATACAAAAATTTATATAAGTGCCTTTGGATAAGGCGCTGGCTTGATCCACTAAACAGATGGTCCTGAGTCACAGGTGACTTGATAATAACAACACACTAGCGACGATTCATAAAGTACAAGATAGATATAGCGTTACTGAAAGTTCAGCTGTTCTGCACAGCTCAAACGTTGACCAAACGTCACTGGAACACACGACTGCAGAACCCTCGAGCACGGCTCAAACAGTAGCATTACAAATAGCACCATTCTTCGCTGTCAGTTCTTCATTGACATTTCTTCACTGTCTATTCTTTCATGTCTTTTCTTCACTGCACACATCAGGGTATAGTTGACGAACTCTGTAGGTTTACCTCAAGTCAAGACAGGCATCGACATCAGGTTTGCACAACACATCACGCCAAATCATTACATGTAGACAAAATGTCACTAGAATAGGCCGGTACCGAACTTTCATGCGCAGCTCAGTAACAAACACCATGGTCGGGTGTTGTCTAGTGACTGGAGACATACACGTTGTAAGCAAACGTCAGATCTTCACGCGGCTACACATCGGCCTGATCAGGACATAACACGTCAGGTGGACATTGCATGGTATGATATGAGTAGCCTACCACAGCAGCACAGGAACACACATCAGGAGGCCATAGAAACAGGAAGTCACGGAGACTTCGTATAGTACTGGTATGAGTATGAGTACCACAGCAATACATTTTAGGGGCCTGGCAAGCACGAAGTCAAGAAGGTCTTTTATTATACTGATATGAGTATAGCAGCAGATCAGGAACGCACAGCAACATATCACCCCAGTCAGCACATCACCAGATCAGCAAAGGTTGACGTCTCACAAGTTACCCGGATACAGCACACAGCTGGGGACGCATGTAGGTCCGGACACCTTCACAGGGTTTGACAGCAGTGACATAATACGATTGTTAGGTCCCTTCATCACAGTGACTGACATAACTGGCAGGATAAATGTCTTAACAGCAGACACCAGCAGCAAGGGACATCGGCACTAACAGTCTGGCAGCACTCACTCAGCGGCATGTAATGTGTTACGTATTCACACGTGTCCTCGCAGGCAGAAGAGCCGCCCACAGCCAAGGACCTAAGAGGCAGGATACGTCAGCCCACTTGTCCAACACGTGCAGCAGAGCTTTATAATGACTGGAACTGAGATTTTTCAACCACGTGACAGAATATCAAAAGCACTGCGAAGAGCTGATAACACATTATGATAATAATAGCAACACCCAAAAAATCTTTGCTGACACGTACAGTCAGGCAGTGCGACCGTTAGCCCTGACAAGGACTACCACAAGCCTTGAACTACAAAACTTTAGCTCCGACAAAAACTACACATGCAGAAACCAATGTTATAATGAAAACCTGCACACAACTGTCTGAACACGTCAACACTACTACTAAATCTTCTGTCTCGTTATAGGACGACTCAAATCAACCTTACTGGCAACACTGTAGCAGTAGAACATCGATGGACTAAAACACCGATATTACAGCAATCTGAAAACAAACTACCAAACTGGAAACAGTAGGCTACCAAAATAAATGTGAACACATAATTAGGCACTCAAAACTTGGCTTAAAGTGTTAAACTCGTTTCGCTTGACTGGGCACAACTCACCACAATCTGAGCACGAAAATTTGACCTTTAAGCATGACTCGTTAAATCAGAAACATGGGGACATCACTGACCAACACAAAATTCCACTGTCCAGAAAAGAAACGACTGCATATAAGCTTGAATAAATACCTGCAATTGACCCTTTTAACACAACTTAAACTATCTGCTATACGGTCAGTAAATGAAATAGCGTGTAACAAAACAACTTCACCAAGTATTGAGAGTGAGTGCTTTAGGTTAGGCATTAATAATTGTTTATTTAAATATTCACTACTTCATTAGTGTAGTGTGCTATTGTAGCAATAGTTCTTAGTGTTACTACTTTCATTAAATAGTGTTATCCGGAATTCCAATAGTTTTAGCAACCACAAAAGAGATTTAGACATGGTGAATTCTACTGGATCTATGGATGGTTCATTTTCATCAGCATCATCATGCGATGAGCCTAAGCAAGAGTGCAGTAGAACTTGTGATAAAAGAAGACGAAGGAAAGCTCTGAGAGAATTAGCGTTAGCGATAAGGAATGGTGAAACATACGAGGTGTATGACTAGTGTAAAGGTTAAGAAAGGAGATAAGATGAAAGTTTATTGTTTAAAAATGAAGAGTACCTTCGAGACTACAATACAGCCTGAATATAGTTATTTTAAGAAGAGACCAAAACTGAATCTCAAAAGGAAGACTATTGTATCAGAGGACATGGTTAAAACCGAAACAAGGAATGGTTCTGTTCAGACTGAGAAGAAAGGTGTTACTGTACAGGCAGATAACCATCGTGAAGATACTTCAGCCTCAGTTGTCCAATATGACTGTAGATGTACCACTGAAGAAGACTATGATCAGTGATGATTCGGCTAGATGTAAAGATAGGTTATGCACTATGGAAGGAATCCATATGGGTGTAAGTAAGAATGGGAAAGTGTCTACAAAAGCCTTTGAGAAATCAAATGGAGTGTCACGTTTGGCGCATGAGGAAACATACCATACATCCCAAGAGGTTTCTTTACCAAAAAACAGTTCTTGGTGTAACAAGGATCAGTTAGAGGTGAACAAATTGTTTCAAGAGGAAGAAACCTATGAAGTAAAAATGAAGAGGATGGAAGAGGAATCCGAGGCTCAGCTTCAAAGAGCGGAAGAGGAATACAATAATGATATGCAAAGGGTAGAACAAGAATACAAGATGAGGCTTAAAAAAATAGAGGATGAATACACAGCCGATATGGTAGTAATAGATGATGATTACCTTGCTGAGTGGAAAAGAATAAAGAATGGTTATGATGGTAATATTGAAAGTATAAAGGCCAAATATAGTGCTCCAAGGGAACGGAGAGAGAAGGAAGTGCTAGCAGTAAGGTATAGCATGGAGTTCAAAGCCAAAGTAATAGAGGAGAAATATTTGGCTGAAATACAAAGAGTAGAGGAGCAAGAGTCAGCAATGAGAGAGGAATACAAGGCGAAAGTACACAGAGAAAGGGAGCAAGCAAAAGTGGTGGATGTGGTGGATTTGGTGTTATTGTTGTTATGCGTTATTATTGTCAACAGAAGGGGTCGAGCTATGTAAATCCCTGAGTCTAATTGTTGAATTTAGGATGACTTCTCAGGGTATCTATCTGCTACCACCAGGTGATCTCACTCTGTGATTATTTAATTACAATATATTTTAAATGACTGGATGTCTAGGGTAATGCAGGTGTATGCTGTGTTGTTCACATAAACATACATATAAATTAATACTATCAAATAGACACGACTGGGTGACTACAACCACGAATAAACTACAAATCTATGATATAACGTATAGAATTCTGTGGTTGAATATTAGGTAATAAAGTATATTACAATTTTATTTGTCCTGATCAGAATTTTCTGAGTCAGGACCAACGACAAAATGAAATTGATTGTTTTATTTACAAAAAGTCAAATGTCACAATGGATCTTCTGTCCATCTAAATGAATATTAAAATCTAAGTATATTTAGGTATCACTATAGAATAAGGTTAACACTGGTAATTAATGGTGGGTTGGGGTTTTTCATCATCCCCTCTCTTTTCTTTTCTTTTTCTCTTGTGGAATGTTTTATTTCAAAAGTCAAGTAGTTTATTTATTATTTAATGATATAAGTGGATGAATGTCTTAGTGCGAACACACTGGCACTTATCTTTCTTTTTTTGTAGTAGTTCGAAAATGCTGCCAATCTCTCCCACTTTCTGTGTTGATGGTGGTAGAGAGCGTGTACCAGCTAAATTTCAAACGTACGGCCAATCTCTTAATTTTTCTGGGGTAGTTGTGGTAGAGAGCGTGTACCAATAGACATCGTCTTCTCTCACAATGATCACTCCACCAGAAGTCTGGCACTATGTTTAGTACCAGAACAAAAACCCTGAAACAAGGTTATGATTCTTTATAACACATCTATACTATCATTCCACAAGTAATACATGGTACATGTCAATTAAAAGAAAAGGGTCAGATCTTGTAGACAACCCATTTCAACCATTATATTTTTATGGGACAATTTATACCTCAGTGTTCCTCTTTCTCTCCCCAAATAGCTTCAACGCCTCTGCCACTTTGAAAAGTGATCTTCTTCCATACAATAATGTGGGTTAGACTTCCCACTGCTAACTTTGGAAATCATTTTTTAGTTAGACAACCCATGTAAGTTCTATTGCGTTTAAGCAACACCACAGGCCCTGCCTACGTCTGCTAAGGGACCTATGTACTTAGTCGTAAAACATTCCCAATAAAGCAGTATCTCATACACCAATTTTTTGTAATAACAAGGTTAATAAATTCGTTCTTACCACAATTCAATGAAAATATCACAAGCACACGTTGACTGGCATTAGCATTATAATTAATATAAGTTCAGCTTTGCCCCTGTGCAGACTGCCAAGTTTTATTTCACACTTAACACTGCTGTTCTCAACGCAGCTTGCATACTCAAATTATTGTCTCAAATGGCCTCAAGCCTTGGAAGCTTTTTGCCAATATCACTAGGCTGGCCCAATCACAGCGAGGGTCTATCAATTCAATTCAAATTTGAAAAAAAAAACCCAAACAGGCTGTGTGTTTCTTAGTCTGTTGGTCAGTCTGCCCATGCTATTACACTGAAAAATATGTATCGTTTTTCAGCTAACAATTACTGCCTCTCCCTTCCTCCTAGCGGTAACCAATCAAATTTGAATCACTCTAATGCCTCTTTTCAAAATTGCGTCCCAAAAATGTTACCAATAAAATGAGCAAAAACGACTGTCCGTAGATATATAGTATTATTTCAATATCTTGGTTATTAATTGGGCGATTTTGTATATTGAAATATACTATTGATCAGGAGACTCTACTCTATTAATCTATATAAGTTTAATTGCCCTATTCATTGTCGTTTGTATTTTCATATTTTTCCTGTTAGTCGTCAATTTTTCCTTTACTATTGTTTTTATTCAAAATAAAACAACTTGTCTGTGTTTCGTCAGAAAATACAATACTTGGCAGGAAATGAGAGCTGTGTGTGTGTTTATACACTACCATCTCCCTATTTAAGCGGTTATACATTTCAACTGTGTGACTATAGAACAAGGCATGTATGTGGCTTTGCGTCGTTTTTTTTCAAATCTGCCGACAGCAATACTACGCGCGTTCGTTACAATTTGCGTTTCAAAACCAACTCGTCAATGGTAGCCTTTTCCGTCTCTCCTTCCCCCCTCCCCGTTTCTTTCTTCTCTCACTCTTTCTTGGAACGAATACGCCTTGATTTTGTCAAAATGTTATATTTAATTCTCAAGGACGACTTAGGAAAAGCTAGTACCATTCGCTTTGCGCTGGGCTTGACAAACTGCGGGCGCGGGTGACGAAGCTGATCACAACTCCACTATTTTATCTCTACATTATTTTGACTTTATAACAATAGTTATTTTATCTATTTGATCTGGGTATTAAGGATCTCACTACAGTGGACAAGCAAGAAACAGTATCTGATGAACCAGATCGTGTTCCAGTATCCATACATACAGTCAGGTCACACATCTCAAGAAGGTGCTACTCAAGAGAGTTCTTTATCATCTTACACAGATCAGTTGGAGATAGATAAATTGATTCAAGAAGAAGGAACCTTCGAGGAAAAGAGTAGAACATTAGAAGAAAAATTCAACACGGTTACGCAAAGATTGGAAAAGGCATACTATTTTGGTATTCAAAGAATAGAGGATGAATTTGAGGCAGATAGGAACAGGATGCTAGTTGAGTACAAGGGTAATACGCAAGTTAAAGAGGAACATTGCAAGGTCCTGTCGAATCGTTGGAAGGAAAAATTCACCGCTTTAGGGAATAAATGGGATAATCAAGCTGAAGAATTAGAAGACCAATTTGAGGATGGGAAAGAAAGATTAGAAGAGCAACACAAAGCTTTGAAAGATCAAGCTAAAGCTATGGAGTAGCGTCATGAGACTAAATCTGATACAGATCTGTCAGATTTGGAGAAAGTACCTGTAGTTGCAGAAATGAAATGTAAAAAGGCTAAGATAGAGGATACTACATCTGTAGTCAAAGTAGCAGTAATGGAAGCTACTGAATCTGCAAAGAGAGTGGTTTAGAAAACAGTAATGGATGGTCTCAAAGGAGAATGTTCTGGAATTACAGTCCACTTAGAGCTAATACTTGCATAACATTTCAATAGGAAAGGTGCAACAAAAGGTAGAGAGAGCCACTGAAGTTGTTGATGTTTAAGGCCATCAAGACATTACCATCAGATCAGTGGGACATGGATGATCTCTTCACATTGTTGAAGATACTATGTTATCTGCATATACGTTTGTTATCTTTGTAGTAATAGTGGGTGAAATTGCTGGAGTATTGGCAGAGATGTGTTAGAGGCTGTGGAATATATTATGCTGTAAGATATTTGATATCTGTATGGAAGGTAGTACAATAGACGAATCATGATAGGAAGTGGGAACCTATTATCCTGGTAGTCAAGACACAGTATGTGGGGTTAAGATCATACTTCGTTAAATTTATCTCTAGGATTATGTCCCTGTCCTTGGGATGGTTGTTCTATGTCCAACACAAAAAGACTCCATTCACTACAAAAGCGTGCAGTGCGTCTAGTTTCTGACAACTGCCAAACACAGTGTGTAGATCTATATAAAGATCTCAAAATACTGCCTCTAAGAAAGCGCTTTCTTTTCAACAAAGCTAAATTTGTTCACAAAATTCTGTCACAGAATGCTCCAACATATCTGTGGCCAATGTTCAAATACAATGAAAGACGCAGTCAACGCCTTAACAAGATACAAGTGCCCAAGCCTAGGCTTGACTTATTCAAGAAAAGCTTAGCTTACTCTGCTGCTCATCTTTGGAACTATCTTCCACATTATCTAAAATATAACAATCTCAGTCCCTATTCATACAATCGTAAACTTTTCGAATACTTTATGAGTTCTGATTATCTGCCCCCATAATGTGATTATTTTTCCGAACAAATGATATAATATCGAATGTAGGTTTAATGATGATGTTAGTGTTTTTTCAACATATTTTGTTTCATGGTGATACTTAGTTTGTACTTTTCAACATATTTTATTTCATGTTTATAATTAGATACTGTGAATGTGAGTATGCTATTATTTTACCTTTACAACGTTGAATTCCTTGACATTGATGGGTAAAATGTATGTGAGAATAAATGAAATCAGTATAAAAGACGAGAGAAAGGAAGGGCAGAATGTCAGACGGGCCTGCGTGCCCAATTCTCAACCCTTTGAAAATAAAGTTCGTTTGTTCGTTCGTTCGTTTCCTGTCCATTAATTATATATGTTTACCACGCAAGAGAATGTTTGAGTGGTATGGACAGTGGAGTATAATGTTTCATGAGAGGAAAGAATGCATTTTGGAAATTGGCTAAATTTGCTTTCCTAATCTGGATCATTATTTCATTTCCAGAATTTATGTATCCGCTAGCATAGATCGGCCTTGTATTGGCACTACTTTTATATCATTTTACTCCACTGACAGTGTCTTGACATGGTGATCGGGCATCAAGTTGCTGAGAGGGTCCACAGAATAAATTGTTTTAAGATGTTATCTCATACCTTCATGATCTTTACAGAGTACCAGATGCCAGAGAGCAATATTTTTTGCTGATGTACTTAGTTATATAGTTTAGGTGATATTGCATACTTAAATTTTGAAATGTTGACGGTTTAATTTATTGTGATCATGATATTTGACTACATACATTGCACATTGTTATAGTTGTTGAGGGTAGGGCTTCAGCACTGTGCTAAATAAGAAACTGTCTCATTGAAATTTTTTGTAGATATCAACACTTATGCAGTCTTGGCTTAATGCATGACCTTTTTGATTAAATCAATGCTCTTAGTGGTAGCATTGGTATAGCATGTGTTGACATTGTAATGTATGAGACTATTGGGATATGCCTCTGTCTGAAAGGATTACAATGAGTTATAAGAATGTGGGTATCAACTTTGTTTTCCTAAGAGAATCAAGTAGTTGGAAAACTCATTCTTGAAATGAGCATAGTCGTAGAAATTTAGGAAGCAGCGGAGCAAGAGTTATCAGTATCTGCTAGAACTTCACAGATACAATTTTGACCAAGCAAAGTTTTGGATTGGAGAACTTAAGGAATATGAGAAGAATTGTTAGATTTATCTTTGTGAATTAAATTGATCGGAAGAATCGTTAGATTTATCTTTGTGAAATAAACTGGTCGTAGGGAAGGAAATTAGATCTTTTAAGAATGGATTAGGAAGAAGTAAAAGCTTTGGTGTTGAATAGTAAGTAAATTACACCATTCACTGAAACCTTGTTAAAAATTGTGGATTATTCATTGAATAATGGAATGCGTTAAATGTTATAGGACTTACTTTATAAATATGACATCTTGGGTTGTTATACGTTTTTTGGTTGTTGTTATTCGACATAATGAAGCCAGTGTGGTAAAGCAACATGGTTTGTTGTTTAAATTTTAATTCTTATAGTGTACCTAGGGTACTGCTGTGTATGAGATTTAACATTTTTCACAATGAGATGTAGAACATTTTTGTAACAGGTATCATAAGAAATTGTTGATGATTTTCCTTCTGTGATGTATTTTGATGAGAACAAATAGCTGATAGTGTAAGAATTTTTCAAGACTTATGTAATTGCAAACACCTATATCAAATGTTTTAATTTGTTGGAACGGTAGGAAATTATTATTATAAGCATTTGCTTCATGTGATTAGGAAGTATTATAGAGAACTGTGGTAGGGTGTGACGTATAATGGAAACAGAGCCTACAATAATCTGACAGTCTTTGTAATCCCGTTAGCGCTAAATGATTTGCTAGTAAAACCATGCATTTTCTGCCTGTGTTTACTCACACAAGTTACTTTTCGCCCCGCCTCTTTTCTTTGAACATAAGCAGACGAAGTGTTTACAAACTTTCGTGACCTGCCCGTCATAACAGGTAGCGAATCAGGTTTGTTTACCTCGTCTTATCACGCGAACTTATCTGTCAATCATACGATACCTGACAGACAGCACGTGAAAAACATAGAATCTTTTGAAGTTCGTACTGGGCTCTTTGATCTTCAGAAGCGGGCATTCGTACAGAGAAAACTCGTTAGGGAACTATAAGTCTTTTGATGTCGGTTGAAACCTCGATGAAAGACTGGCCGTAAACTTTTATCTTGAATATGTGTTTCTGATTCCCCGTTACACATAGTAACGTGAAAAGTAACATCATAGATAGATCAGAGAAATATAATGATATATAAACTTTGTTTTTTTAAACCTACTATCAGTTGTCACTCAGAATTTTTGGATAATCTAAGCACGCAGTTCTAGAACCATTTGGTTAAATGTGTTATTAGCAATTCGTGGGGATTTTTCATTCTGATTTTTTTGGTAATAGAAATTAGTGCTTACGTGTTTACAAGTGTTAGCTTTTACCATTATAATTCACTTAGATTTTCTAGCTGGTAAAACTAGTGAAATAAAATAACGCGTAGCTATTTCATACCACATGTTCAGTTATAATGTTAATTTTCACCACACGTTTTCTCACACAAGAAAAGACGGTTTTAGCTGACTGAATTTAATGCTAGGCTGATAGTGACAGAAAAGAATTCACGCTTATTTCATTGCGCGTATTTATTATAAGTGCCTATTAATTAATATCATACGACTAAACTATCAGACGCCGACCAAATTAATAGCTACTTAACGACCGGCAATAGTTTGTGATAATTGACATGGTGCAATGATCGTTAACGGCGAGAGCAGGGGGAGAGAATCATAACTCAATCCAATCTACACTCGCTAAGCGACGCACGATAGAGTAGGCTAAAGAAAACACCTGTGCCATTTAACTTTAATCAGGACTGACGGAATGGATAAGAGACTGTCTTGTCCCCGTCTGTGCATATATGTAGCTATATAGAATAGTAGCATTTTTTCCATAAATGTTGTTTCTTATATTTCTGCAGACCTGATCAAGAACGTCCAGCGGTCTTTTCTTTTGTTTGTTTTTGGTCTGGGAAATTTTACTATTATTTACCTGTGCCTCAAATTGTATCGAGCGTTACCGATCTTCATTATAAGCGTACGCTCCAAAGATACATGAGAACAGTTCTGACACTAAAAGTAATTTAACTGGACTTACCAAACCCAGCAATATTGTTTCAATTTTATCAGCCCACTGGGATGTACAAAAGATAACATTTATTCCCGACTTCTGACAGTCGTATTCAAGCGAAGCATCCAGAAATTTACGCTGTTTCAGAATCGGCACTCTAACATATAGTCAGCCGAAAGGATTATCATCTTTTATCAATTGTAACATTTTTAACAACCCGATGTTTCCCAATACTGGAAGTATTTTCCTCTTTTAACTGTGAACCCCAAGATCACGTTCTTACATCAACTATTGGCGGTGACATTTTGTTCATCCAGAAAAAAACCAACAACAGATTCGGCGTTCCCCTCGCTAGGCTTTGTTAGTTAGAGGATGAACTGGGGCCAATTTGGGAAGTGAACCAGATAAAACATATTGTTGAGGATTGTTGCATGGCTTGCGAGCATTTTGAAGCATTTTGGTTTTAACTTGATTCGGATGGTCACACCCTGCAACACCTCTACTAAAAAGAATAATAAGATGCGCGTAAAACGTTGTACAACGCGTTAGGCTAGTAACCATAGAGTCTTTGTGTAGCCTTCGGGCGCATAACAGTGTTTTCGGATTTGTGTGGTAGAACCACTAAAGATTATATATATCAGAGGTTTTCAAACTGTGCATCGCGGCTCCCAGGGGCGTCGCGGCCCTCGGCTAAGGGCGTCGTAGTGGCTTGGGAAAAGTGTTGGGCTCGATATTATGAGCCAAGGTCCATCAATAAATATAGATCTTCGTAGTATAGAGAGGAGCCGCGGTGATTTATGCACAGGTCAAGGGAGCCGCGGACCACAAAAGTTTGAAAACCTCTGATATATATAACCGTCAATATAATGCTTGTAAAGCTCATAAAATAATAATGTGTTGTAAGGACCAGTGAGTCCGGAATTATGTAAGGTGGTAGTAATTAAACGCAATACTTCTTAGACGCGATATTCGTGAGATACGAACGCGGAGATATTATAACGGCTGGTAAAGCCCGGCGAGTAATGCCAAATTAAATGTCTTGTATAGACAGAGTTTTGATGTTTATTAGGTATTGATCCTATTGGAACAGTTAGCAGAAATATAAAGACTGTGTGACTATGATAATTATGCCAAGCATTCGGCTAAGAGATAATAGGCGTTAATTAAGACGAGAAAATAACAGACTGATAAACTACTACGTTGAACTATGATATCAAGTGTCCTCTAATGTGAAATATGTTATTGTCTACAATTCATGAAGAAAAGTTGAATGATTATTAAAGTATTATAAGTCGTCAAAACGAGACTTAGTCAAGTCAATGAAGTCGTTTGAAGGTTCCAGTTTCTGTTGCATGAACATTGACCGTTAACCTTGAATGTATTGGTCAAACCAATAGAAATGATATGAAATAATACAACACTGAAAGATGAACACCTAAGAAGTTTATTGAATGAACGTATATATTCAAACGTAGAAAAATTACAAACGAATCCATTGTTGCAGCAGAAAACGATACTTAGTGAAAGACAGAACAGATGAATCAACATTTCATAAAACGAAATACAATATTGGTCCACTCAATCAAAGAAAAGTCTGCAACATAAATTGGTGTCAGAAGTGAGATAATCTCTTCTGTCACACGATTGTTATCGAAGTATCGATCCTCAGCGATTCAAGTTCTTTGGACTCTACGGCTGAAGAAAACGAGTCCTTCCTTGCCGATAGTCGAGATGGCAGTGAAAAGACGAATATGAGAAAATTCCGTGACGTCAAGCTGGCATATCAAGTGCGCATGTCAGAATTATAACGTCCTACAAGGAGCCAAGACATTTCTTTTTCAACGGAAAGATACTACAGTGCTGTATCCTGTAGCAGAACTTATCGTTACGTGTACGGATGTCGATCCTGATTCGAACCAGAAATCAAGGTAGATCAGTTCTCCGATAAACGTTGCTCCGGATCTACTGTTGCAGAAATAACGAGTATTTCTTGTTCACCATTGAGGTCGAGGTGAATTTTCTTCTGATCGCAGAACGACAGATGTCTACAGGTTGATCTGGACTGTGACAGCGACTTGCATCTTTGTGCAGGGTTTTCTCACTATGGCAGGAGTATGAAAAAATAAGTACTTGTTTTCATTGAAGCGCTAATCTTTCATTCCTGTCCAAAAAGGTCTAGCTTTGGCCTTCAGTTTACTGTCACCTCACTATCGTCTTTGCTTTTCCATCATTATGTGTTTCAAATTTATAATTATCTGTATTTTATGTGGGATGGCTGGATAAGGGCTTGATATTTTCTGGGATTTTCTCAGGGGAAGTTCAGAAAATTTCAACGACTATTAGAGTTTGTGTTGGTATTGCTGACTGAGGGTCTAGTGGTTTGTTCCGTTATAGAAGTGGTACGCCTCAGTTTGCCATACAAACTCCATTTTATTCGTGTCGAACTGTGACGTCATGTCGTTCGTCATTTTAATTTGCATGACCTAATTTCAGTGCAGTGTCTAAGTTTATACGTTGTTAATCTAAATTATTGTCTTTTTGTATATTTCACGACGACTTGTCTTGTTTATGTTTGTAATGTTATTTTAATGTTTTCTTTTTTCTGATTAATATGTTTGAGTCTTCTTTGGTTGCTTTATATTCGTTACGTAGAGTTGTGTAATTGGATATATCACTTCACTGTGTTTCATTTTCATGTGCCTTCCATTGTCACCTGTGCTCGTCTCGTCATTCGCATTGGAGAATATATTTTATCACAGATTGATTGATTTCATATTGCATATATTAGTTACATGTATATTTCAGGATAGATATTATACTATTTTAAGATAATTACTAACTATAACCATGTCGACGTTAGAAGATTTTATCAACATGGGTATGCGTTTGGGTAAGTCAGGTGCTGAACTTGAGGAGTATGCAGAGACTAAGTATGAGAAACATTTAGCTTATGCTGAGAGAATAGAACATCGTGAGGCTGTTAAGGGGGCAGGGGAACTCAAGAAGTTTGAACTAGCCCAAGAAAAAGAACTTAGAGGGAAAGAAATGTCTCTAAAATTGGAAATGGAACGGATAAATGAGGAACAAAAAAAATAAAGAAAGAGAACAAAAGGATAAAGAAATGTCTCTAAAATTGGAAATGGAAAGGATAAATTTGGAGCAACAAGATAAAGAGAGAGAATTAGAAAAAGAGAAAATGATTCAAAGGGATAAAGAAATGGAAATACGAAGAATGGAAATTCTTCAATTAGATCAAGCTCATAAGAATGCTTTGGAGCTTGAAGCATTAAGACTAAATGCAGAGAAAGAAAAAGCTTTGGAATTAGCGAAATTGCAACCTGATCACTCTAAAACTTCAGCAGGTTCAACTATGTTTTATCCTAAGTTGAAGATGCCTCATTTCGACCAGAATCGCGACTGTGTGGACAGCTTCTTGTCTAGATTTATCATGAAGGTAACGGGTTTGAATGTACCTAAAGAGCGATGGAGTAGTCTCTTGGTTGATTTTTTGACTGGGGACTCGCTCCAATGCTTCATGAATCTTGATGAGAAGAGCAGAAACGATTTTGATGTCGTAAAAGAAACACTTCTCAGACGTTTCCAGTTAACTGAATCTGGATTTAGAGATCGTCTCCATGCGGCTAAGCCAAGTAAGGATGCTGACTTTGGTGCATTTATTGCATCTGTTAAACATTTCCTTAGCAGATGGGTTGATTTATCTGGTATCCAGAAAACTTATGATGGGTTGATAGACCTCATGTTACGAGACAATGTTCTATCTGCATGTAGCCATGAATTGGAATCATTTTTACAGGAAAGACATCCTGATTACATTCAGGAATATGAACGTCTAGGTAGATAATTTTTAACAGCCCATCCAAACAAGGATATCCACAAAACTTCTCGAGATCCTATGCCTGTGTGCGTAGCTCACCACGATCATAGATCTTATGATCACCGACCTCGCTCGAAGAGCGTTGACGGGCGTTACCGTTCTGATTTTCGTCAATCATATAGGGGAGCTTACAACTTCCCTCGTCAACGTTCGTCATCAAATTTTTATCGACGAGGTTATCGAGGTTCTTCACCTCATGATCGTGGGTATCACAGAGGCAGGGATCATGATGATTATCATAAGGGTTATCATAGACATAGATCTTCATATGGTAAGGACTTCAAGAATGATGATTCTTCAGAATATTATAGTAAGAATAAGTCTTTTAAAAAGAAGACAGGTCATTTTCGAGCTCCTTCGAGAGATAAGAGTAAACATAGGCATGCTAATGCTTGTACTGACAATAAGGATGATGAGAAAAATCAAACTAATCATGCCAGTGCATGCTCTGTAAGAGATGACACGTGTTATGTTTGTCAATCACGACATGTATCTGAGACTAACACTACACTTCGTTGTGGTCACACCATTCCTGCAATGTCCTTGTGGGAGAACTTGGGACGTCTCACACTACATCAAGGTTATTTGTATGGACAAAAAGTGACAGTTCTCAGGGATTCCGGATGCACAACTGTTGGTATCCGTAAATCGTCGATAGATACCTCTGCTTTTACAGGGAAATCTGTTAAATGTGTTACTTTTGGTGGTACTGTAGAATGGTTCCCTGTGGCACGGGTTCATATTGATACACCATTCTTTACAGGCACAGTGGACGCCTGTGGATTGAGGGATCCTGTAGCTGAGATAATCTTAGGGAATATACCAGGGGTTAAAGATTGCACTCCACCGGAGATTGCAATGTGGGTTGCATCGCACCCACTGGTGGCGAATGTTGTTGTAACTAGAGCACAACAGTTAGCTGCAGATACGGCTACACCACCTACTCCTGAAATGGATAAGGTTATTTCTCTTGGCATTGGTACTGATACTCCAACTGCTGTTGCTGTTAGATGTGTTAGAATGAATGATTGTAACGGACTTCAGTTGAATGGAACTGATTCGAGTGACAATAAAACTCATGGTGTTTACATTCAGCAGGTTTCACCTGAGGGCGAGGTGATCCTCAATGATCAGTGTAGTAACTTGACATTTTTTGGGTGTACTGCTGTTGAGGAGTTTTATGGGGACACTCATGATTGTCGTGCCTTTACGACATGTCCTAACTATCGGGTTCCACCCAATGATGATGAGCTGCGACATGCAAAATCTGCTCATTTGGGAGTTGTTAATACTCGTCCAGATAATCGCAGGTGTAACCACGATTGTCACACCATTGCGACATGCAAAGAACGTAAGAATACTTTCGAGCGCTTGACTCGCACGACACATAATAGGTTCAGTGATTCTCTGTCTCAGTTCCAATCTGTCAAAGATCATATTTCACCAAATCGCACTATCTTGGTGCACAATTTGCCTTCGAGAGCGACTTGGTAAACACTTAGAAAATTCTTTCAGCGTGTCGGAGATGTAGAATTTGTTCGTATGTTTGCACTTCAACACTCCTCTCACCAACTCGCATATGTTCGTTTCTATCGATACTATGATGCTCGTAAGGCTGTAAAATTCAAAAATGGTTCTCTTTTTGCACACCATTATTTAGACGTGCAACTCGCATATAATTCTACACCACGAACTTTGTAGTTGCGTTGGTCTATTATTTCTTCATTCTTTGGATGTTTTGGTCTTCTATACATCCATGGTCTATTGTTCTATTTTTTATATCTCTTTGCACATGATATTTTTTATTTCAGTAATATCGACATTACTTTCTTTTCGCATGTTATCTGTGTTATGTCTGTCTTCATGTTGATAATTGTAATATCTTCTAATTACTGACCTCACTGATCTCTCTACACATTTATCTTTACTGATTTGTGTAACGATGATTCGTTACTTATGTGCATTGACTTTGTGTTTGAAAAACATTGTGATTATAGATACCTTTGTTAGAAGATCTTCTACCTCAAGTTTCACATGCTACTTACTTCAGTAAATTAGATCTGTCGAAAGAATATTGGCAGATCCCACTTATTGATCATGCCAAGCCTTTCACAGCGTTTACAACTCCATTTGGACTTTTCCTACGGAATTACACGTGCTTCGGCCTTGTAAACGCTCCTGCGACTTTTGTGCGCATGATGCGCCGCCTTCTTGGCGATCGAAAAGATGTCATCACGTATATCGACGACATCTGCCTCTTTCATGATTCTTGGGAAGACCACATTAATGAGTTGACTTCTCTTCTTCTTACGTTACGCCAACACGGTTTGACTGTGCGACCTTCCAAGGTCCAAATCGGTTGTCAGGAAATTTCATTCCTTTGTCACCGCATAGGTAACCATAGGTTATATCCTGATGACACAACTGTCAAACGAATTCTGGATATTTCTATTGCTCATACTAAGAAACAAGTCAGAAGCCTCTTAGGCTTAATCAACTTTTATCACAAATTCATTCCTAATTTCGCACACATTTTTGCTCCTTTGTCTTCACTGCTTGCCAAAGGTAGTCCTAAAGTTATTAAATGGACATTGGAATGCAATAGTGCTTTAATAAAACTAAAATAATTATTCTCTACTTCTCCTATTTTATTGTTACCAAACTTAAAAATTCCATTTGTAATTCAAACAGATGCTTCCATGTACAGCATCGGCGGATATTTACTACAGTGGTACAAGGGTATGCCACATCCTTGTTATTTTGTCTCACTGAAGTTGTCACCAGCAGAGCAAAAATACGCTACGGGGGAAAGGGAACTCCTGGCTGTGGTCTGGTGTCTCGAGAAGTTAGCGAGATATATCATCGGAACGCATTTTTTCATACAGACCGACCACAGTCCACTGACATACGTATATCACTTCCAGGACCCTGCGTAACGCGAGAATTCATCGATGGTACTTACTCGTACAGGAATTCTCATTTACCATTCTGCCGATGTATGGAAATGACAATAACCTTGCGGATTTGTTGTCCAGGAACTGTGCAGGACACATAGACAATATTAACAAATGACATTGTTAGAACATTCATTACAATATTTATAATTTTGTGTAATATTTCCATATTGTTAATATATATATATACTTTACTTTCATAACGTACGTGTACTTGTCTCCACCACTCTCACACGTGCCACAAGTGTCACGTTTGGGATCGAGGGGGATGATGTTGAGAATTGTTGCATGGCTTGAGAGCATTTCGAAACATTTTGGTTTTAACTTGATTCGGATGGTCGCACCCTGCAACACCTCTACTAAATAGAATAATAGGATGCGCGTAACACGTTGTACGACGCGTTAGGCTAGTAACCATAGAGTCTTTGTGTAGCCTTCGGGCGTATAACAGTGTTTTCGGATTTGTGTGGTAGAACCACTAAAGATTATATATATATATATAACCGTAAATATAATGCTTGTAAAGCTCATAAAATAATAATGTGTTGTAAGGACCAGAATTATGTAAGGCGGTAGTAATTAAACGCAATAATTCTTAGACGCGATATTCGTGAGATAAGAACGCGGAGATTTTATAACGGCTAGTAAAGCCCCGCTAGTAATGCCAAATTAAATGTCTTGTACAGACAGAGTTTTGGTGTGTATTAGGTATTGATCCTAACGGAACAGTTAGCAGAAATATAAAGACTGTGTGACTATGATAATTATGCCAAGCATTCGGCTAAGAGATAATTGGCGTTAATTAAGACGAGAAAATAACAGACGTATAATGTCTGATAGACTGCTACGTTGAACTATGAAATCAAGTGTCCTCTAATGTGAAATATGTTATTGTCTACAATTCATGAAGAAATGTTGAATAATTATTAAAGTATTATAAGTCGTCAAAAAGAGACTTAGTCAAGTCAAGGAAGTCGTTTGAAGGTTCCAGTTTCTGTTGTATGAATATTGACCGTTAAGCTTGAATGTATTGGTCAAACCAATAGAAATGATATGAAATAATACAACACTGAAAGATGAACACATAAGAAGTTTATTGAATGAACGTATATATTCAAACGTAGAAAAATTACAAACGAATCCATTGTTGCAGCAGAAAACGATACTTAGTGAAAGACAGACCAGATGAATCAACATTACATAAAACGAAATACAATATTGGTCCACTCAATCAAAGAAAAGTCTGCAACACATATATTCAGGGAAATTGTATTTCCAAGGGATATCACCAAGAGTAGGTAAGAGTGATTGAGTGGCCACTGTATGAAAGAGAGAGTGAATATTTTTCTTTGTTACAGGGAATTTACCAACATTGGATTTGCTTAAACTTGTTTACTTTACTGGGTAGCATATAGTAGGAACTTGTTTACTTTACTGTCTACTCTGTAACATAGTGCAAACCTTCGACCTTTGGGTAATTAACTTTTGGGTTCCTTTCTCCATATGGGGAGGGCACATTTATTCGCTATTTCATATGTAGGTAAATCTGATTTTTATTTGATCTTTCTTTAGATAATTGGTGTTGTCAAGTTTAATGATAATAAACAACAAAGAAACTTAAAACACATTAACTACCGAATTGAAAAACACACTGTGGCCGAATTAAATTTTTTTCCTATTTTTATCCTGTAGGTGTTTGCACAAAGTAAGCTGTAGTTTTCGTAATTGTTTACAGATTTTTATGAATTACACGTCATTTTAAAGATAAATGAATGTACTATTACAATAAACACCGGTTGTAACTCTAATAGAGGTTGTTGCTATTTAACGGCCCTCCGATGGCCGAGGACTTGCAATATTTTCACAATTATAACTGCTTGCGCCCCATCTCTATCAAAATCACAATTTCAATCAATGTGCACACCGTTTTCACTCTTGTCCTCGTCGCTAGATCTATCAGTCAATTGTTGAAACATGTTTTTATCATATTCAGCCTTTAGACGAGATGTACACGCATTTTTTGTAGTCCTATCACTAGTTGCCACGGTAAACAGTTTTACACGATTTGGTAACTAACCCAAAACGCTGAAAATTATGAACATAATATCAATTTTCAAGTGTTCTACAACAACCATGCTTTGGGAATTTGTTTTCCGGTGGCAACTTAAAATCTTGAACCAGATCAGAGAGTGTTTCAATACATTTTTCATTAGTTTTATTACTAAAATTAGATTGGCGCTCTGAGCGGCTTGCGGTCCAAATGTGATTATTTTGTGAGCCGCTGACAGCGGCTTGCGGTAGTTAATGTGTTAACTTTGTGTGTTGGTCAGACCCATACCCAAGTAACCATAGTTTTTCACGTTTGTGTGTCTTGTTGTCACATAGCTGTGTGTGTGTGTAGTTAAACTTATATTTATATGTATGAGGAGGGCAAGGTTATCTCGTACTAAATTATAGTCGTATTGATAGGCTGGAATAGAGAAACTTACTCATTCCAGAGACATATCTTTTTTCCTTAAGCTACCACCCCATGAAATCTATTTCTCACACCTGTCTCACGTACCTACCACCATCCACTCTACTCAGACGGGCCAAAAATAACTCACAACCTATCTGTACGTCATAGGGGTTAGAGTCTGACTCACCCATTGAAGTTTTGTGTAAATAATCCAGTCACATAAATTTGACTTCTTCAGTGAGATGATGTGTTTGTATCTAATCACGAGTTGATACATGGTGCATTCTGTGGTATGTGCCCAATTCTTCTGTGGAAAACTCCGTTTTCCATCTGGAGAGGGGAGTAGATGTCACATAGCAGTTTCATGGGTGGATGATGGAGTGAGTGGAAGTAAGGGTCACTGAGGTTGTCAATATTTGTTAAGTTTAACTCAGGAATTTAGTTTTTGTCTGACTTCATGTCAGTATGTTGTGACGTGCATGCGCATGGAGAAAGCGTGTTTGGTGAACAAGTCTGTGTGGCTGAGAGAGTACCCGAATGTGACTAGGGAGAATCTGTGCTTGATAGCCGAGCTGTGCGCTCAAGGCTGTGAATTGTGGTCGAGCTGGGTGCTCGTATTATGTGACAGTTGAGATAATGATATATTGATTCTGAATCTAGTATGTTGTGACTTGCATGCGCATGAAGAAAGCGTGTTTGGTGAACAAGTTTGTGTGGCTGAGAGAGTACCCGAATGTGACTAGGGAGAATCTGTGCTTGATAGCCGAGCTGTGCGCTCGAGGCTGTGAATTGTGGTCGAGCTGTTTGCTCGTATTATGTGACAGTTGAGATAATGATATATTGATTCTGAATCTAGTGATTGTGTACTTCCTATTGAGGTCGAGGCGATGTCTTCCCGCCTAGGAGTGTTCTGGAGGAACTTTGGGTAATGTTCGTGGAGAACATATTAAGGCGATGAGTTGGTCCCGCCTTTGGAGCTACGGTGGAGTAAGGCGTTGAGTATTGTCCGCCTTGTAGCTATATTGGAGTAGAATTTATATGGCGATGTTGCATGTCGCCAATCACTTGGGATAAGCGATTTACACCTGGATGGTGAATTGATTCGTGCGAGGATTGAATGCCGCACATAGAAACGTGGTGTGTGTATTGTTAGTGTGTGGGCGGTCAGCCAGTACGTGGAAGTATAGTTAAGAGTTATTTCCTACAGGCAGTGTCAGCCTGAGTGTGATGTAATGCACGCGTGGCGATATTATTGATGTTCAGGACTTATGTGAATGTTCTATTAAATTTCATGGAGCTGTACAAGTGGCGTCGTGTTATTTATACCCCTAGTGTTGTTTACCATCTACACACGACACACTCATAATACAGAGCTCGTGACGGAGCCTATGATTTGAAGGCAATGTACTGTATACATATCTGCGTAATGTGTTAGACTAGCGGTTCTTTTCTTTACCACGGACCCCCTTTAAATATCTTTTGTTGCCGCGGACCACCAAGACTTAACTCAAGATTTAAAACCCTAAAGTGCATACAATATTTATTTAAAGTTGCTCATCAAGGGTCTTCAAATTTTGAGAGAAAGGAGAAATAAGTAAATGTACACACTCCTATTATAATATTTTTATACAAATTTAAAACAATAATTATAATAATATCTGAACACCGAACTATGGCCTAATAATACTTGTTAATTTTAATTAATTAAATAATGAGAAGGCTGGTGCTGCATTTCACTTACAAGCCTTGTTATATCGGGCTTAATAGCTGAAACTTGTATTCTGAGTTCTGACCCTACGTTTTTCAAACTGTTTCTATACTTATTTTCAAGATAAACGAGAGCAGAAAATCATTTTTCACACAAGGATGTCTTTACGAAAGGCATCAATACTTTCATTGCCCTTTTCGATAGTTCCGGAAAATCTGCTTGTAAGTTTGGAAATTTGGAAGGGACTGTTCCTTGAACTGCAATTTCAGAGCACCATCCGTGGATATTTCTATGAGCTTGTCTTCCTCTGCTGTTGTGAGTGTGACAGAATGGGGTGACCCCTCTCGATCTCTGTTTCACTCCGGAAGTAATCGGTGCATTTGTGGTACTGATTTTATTGCGTGCTTTCAATTGTCGCACTTTCTTTTGTGGCCGTGTATGTTTTACGGCACTAGTAGTTATATTGATTTTATGTAATCAGAGTTAATCCTTCATATGTTGTGATGGTTCAAGTGCTAACTGGCGTTCCGCCAGAGATCGTAATACTTGACCTTTTGTTATTTTTTTCAACCCAGGAAAGTTCTTCCCTTTGAGTTTGGTGATACTCAAAACAGTTTCAGTACAACAACGTATAATCCACAAGAAATTATTGTAAAGTTCCACAAACAGCAATGTAGAAAAATTCAATTAGAGTTTATTGATGTAATTTGACAAACACTGTAAATTTCACAATGATGATTGGTTATCCGATATGAAAAAATATGTAATCCAACTGAATAATATAGGTACAATCCAGATAGAATAATATATGTATATCCACAAGAAATAATTTACAGATTTGTTTATTCAAAAAAAACTTGTCTTGGTATCCTCAAAGACGAAGTTCTCCTAACGCTATCAGTAAAAATCCTCTAGTCTAAAATCATGGTATCCTTGGAATCATAAGTCCTGAAATCGCTACCTATCGCCCACAACTCTTCTATTTATACTATTTCTTCTTTTTTCCCGCCTTTTTTCACACGACCCGTCCTTTTTTTCACACGACACAATAGTTAACATTTGCACTCCTCTTCTCAGCTTTTCGACCTTTTTGCACACGACATTCTGTTATTTCGACTTTATTTTCACATGTGTGATCTTTTCCAAGTTAACAATAGGATTTTAAAAAACCAGGTCACACAAACATTCATTTCCCACTTGCGCGCTTATAAAACCCATTCATTATTATCTGGGACTGACCTACGTTTACCCTGTCAGAGCAGTAACGGCAACTGAACTTTGAATGAATGCTGCGTTTTGTGTAAAAACGTCTTATTTGCTTTTAAGGTCTGTTATTCTTACATGTAGCATCTTCTAGCACATATAAATGCTTAGCGTGGAAGTAGAAGGGATAATGCTAGCGTGAAAGGTCAAGCGGCCACATACGTCCCTGGCCACACAAATGTATCCCAGAGGGAGACATTTGCGTACTATCAACTAAGTACCTCATGCTAGTGACTGTTATAAACGACTAACTTATTGGTAGAGTCTCTTAGAAAGAAGAAAAGAAGATAAAAAAGGGGAAAATGTAAAAAAAAAAAATTGTTCGTAAAACGATGGATCCTAATATATTTATAATGCGTAAAACGGGGGATACATAAAATATGTTAATACACTTCGCCATTTAACAGTATTCTTCACAATATCAATATGAACAACGCTGTGCGTTAGTCATCACCATAATGATAACATACTTAATGATAACATTAAAAACAAATATTTGCATACGATTTTCATGGGTTGTGCAAACAACATAAATAAAAACAAAACAAAAAAATACTTTGGCAATATTTAACAGAAGCGATTAATATTCATTATGTATTTAACAATCTTAAATCTAATAGCTGCAACGAACATCAGCCTAACAGCATAGAACTAATGGTCAAACATCAGACCGTGGGACGCAAAAAAAAAATGTAATATACGAGCTCGTATATATATATGTATGATATGGGAATATACATACATGGCAATGTTAATCTATAAATTTATTATCAACAAAATATGAACTGGAGCTGTACGCTCTCGTAACTGTCAATATAGAACGTGGTAAATATAATACAATCATATGATACAGGCGACCCCAATCCTGCCACTGCGGTCAGTGATTTACCAGGATGTATATGGATCTTAAACACCAAAAATCTGGACAAGTTTGGTGAACTGTCTATGTGTTTGTCGCACAATATAAATATAGCATTATTAATCTGGTTACATGGAGTTACAAAGTATTTATTAAAAAGTGTCTCTAATCTCCAACTTATGAGGGAGGACAACTATACCGATCCAAATAACTATCGGGTGTTGGAGTATGAACTATCTCAGTTACCGTGAACCAAGTCTTCTTCTTCTTCCGTCCTTAGCCACCGACCGTCAAAGCAGTCAGTGGCCATTACGCCTAGTGGCGTCTTAGGGCAACAGCAGATAGGTTTTCTTTGCCATTGTTTCCCATCACGCCTATTGGCGTCTTTAGGGCAACGGCAAATCAATCCATTTGCTGTTTTTTCCGTAATCGAAGTGACTGGCAAACGGGTGATCAGCCCGTTGGTGTGAACCAAGTACCAAACTGTTTATAGGTTTGTCATCAAATATAAAATCTGCATACAAATGCAAGTTCATAATAATGGACAACAATTTGTCAAGAAAATATACTGTAGCGTTCCGCTTACAAAGTGACAAATGGTCAGAAAAATACAGGTACATCAATATGTGATGTTTATTTCTCAATACAAGGTATAATGGACACCAAATTGTCAAGAAAATATACTGTAGCGTTCCGCTTACAATGTGACAAATGGTCAGAAAAATACAGGTACATCAATATGTGATGTTTATTTCTCAATACAAGGTTTATCAACATGTGAACATATCCGTTATCATGTTAGCGATTTCCCATGAAATCGTCATCGTTTGCATGTAACAATGTAGTATTTCGCAAATCCGCGAACTGTGTTGATTAGCATATAAGTTTTACCCAACTTGCAAAATACTTGCATATCACCAAGTCAAATTTAGATTAAAATATATATATGTCTCAGTTATTTAGCGGAGGGGAAGAGGGAGGGATGTATATTGGGATAAATGACGGAGTATGGTTTATCATCGTGGGGGGGGGGGGGGGGGATTGAGGATTGTGCGCGATTTTCCAGTACTCATTCAGCTGAGGTGGTTGTGGTGCAACCATGCGAATGCTGCAGACATTCACATGCTTGCAAACCCCGAAACAATCCTAAACAGAGGGGAACGAATGTCAGTCATGGGAATGTACTCGGGGGTCTTAGGGGCGTTAACTGTGTCGGGGGGGGGGGGGAACAATGTCCTCATTATCTTTTACCGATGTCCGCTGTGGACATTTCATCTTCTTGTACACATGGTATTTATACACAAAACCGCTTAAAATTTAAAACACCAATTATGCTAAGCAAAATCAATAGTCCTGACACTCTAGTGTGTCAGGTCATGACCTCTGGTGTGTCTCACTGGATTCAGGAATGCGAGAAGGGGTGTTTCCCAGACTACGAAGAAGTATTTATAGAATTTGATAGACACGTCAACATAGGTAAATTCATGTTGAGTATTTTGACTGCTCGGAAAGGAGCGTCGATTTAGAAACGCTCCGTCTGTGATGGAGATGACAGGAGATGAAAAAGCCTTTGGATGTGTAGGGAAGAATAGATTTGACGTCTGATTTGTCATATATCTGTGAGAAAGAGTGTCGGCTTGAATAACGTGAGAAGCCATATACGATCATTCAGGTTGTTAAAAGCATCATTAAGAAAAAAAAAATCGCCAAAATAGATTCTCGATGCGATTGAACATTATAAAACGGCTTTTCCATAACACAAACGGAAAGCGGTGAGTTAACACATTTTTAAAAAAATCTCTGATGTGTCAAAAAGGAAAAATATGTGTGTGCATATAGTGTGTTTGATTTTGTCACAAGATTCACCAAGAAGGGGAAAAAAATTAAAACTGTTGTAAAGCATAAGTCCTATTATAAAGATTTTCAAAGGCAAAAGTGGTGTAATTTGTACAAATGAAATAATTTAAAGTTCTGTTTAAAATGGATAACATAGTGTTGTAGATCTGCGAATGTTTGGGAACGTTCTTCAATTTCTTGACGTATTGGTGTAAAAGATGTAATGATAATGACAGTCCATGTTGACGAAGAATATGAAATAATTATATAACATTAAAACACAGTGGCGTCACGCCATAATAACTTGTTAGTATATGTGGGTGTTGCAGATGTCGTAACTGTCAATATCGTCAGTATCATCAGCAGGATCGTGACTGAGGCTGACATCTTTCTGAAAAAATAAAATTTCCTACCCAAAAAAAAATGGACACTAGTGACTTTAGATGATGGGGGTAACGAGGGAGAGTGCTATTTGTAGAGAGAGCACTCGTTGGGTACTTTAGCTGGGTGAGTACCTTTTGTTATTAGAGAAGATTGATTCTCCAATAAACCAATAATCGTTGAACTGGACGTTTACGAATTTGACATGAGGAAGTTGGCGATTTCCATCAAGAGAACTTTTTTCCTCGTCAATCGTTGATCACAAGAGGATGGCGTATTTCGCACTGTCGAGTGGGTGGTGGCTGCAGTTGTCGAGGGTAAGGATGAAGTAGTGTTGAAATGGTGCACCTCATGCTGCGTTTTGTGGGGCTGTCTGCGTTTGCATCAGAGTGGTAGTTGCTTGTTGAAGGTTGTTCATTTCTATTGTTTGTTTGTTGTCTGGGTTCCATGGTATGTCTTCTGTCATCAAATGTTCGCTTCACATAATCAATGGGGTTGCGACGGGGGTCGCGTAGGGAGTATGTTGGGGCTGATGAGGGGGTAGGGAATTATGGTTGTGATCATGTGAATAACGTTGCGAACACCGATGTGTTGTTTCTGTGTATTGCGGCTAGACTCTCATGTCATTCTTATGATAAGTTCTTCTGTAGGTGTTGCGTGATAAATTCTCGCAACATCGTTTTATTTCAATATCTGTTTTATAACGCAAGGGCAACAACTGCTTGAAATCTATAGTCACTTTTCTCGGTAAGCATTTGTCTTCTCGCGTTAGTATCGAATGCAGTTAACTTTTGAGCTGTGGTCATTTTTGCGCTGGACTGCGCATGACTTGTCTTGTTTTTTGGTCGATCGGTTTCCGCCCACCACTAGTGGGAGTGAGCAATTTGGAATGGCGAAAGAGATGCCTCGTTGAAGAGGGGATCTCCGCTTTTTTTTGTTCTGTCAGGGATGTGTAGTCCTCTTATGGATATTTCGTTTAGTCGAGATAATACCTCTAGTGTTTTCCCACATGTCGGGAGGCGTGATATTTCTGTGTATTTCATGAAAGCAAGGTAAATTGACTTTTTCATTAACTCTATCGATTTTGGGTCGTGAGCGATTTCGATTCATAGCCTGTCTTCGAAAGTCGTCGTCACGAGATGTTTTTCCCAGCTCACATGTCGCTGCATTGTACTGCATCGGTTGATGCAGGTACCAAGGACCATTACTTGCTACTTTGTTAAATGAACTAGGTTTAGAAAACCTTTATTATCTAGAGGATATTTTTGAGGACATTATTTATACTTCGGCAGACGTGTCTGTCTTGCTGAAGTCAAACTAAGGAGAGTGAACTGATCTCATACATCTGGTTATCTCCTGGCTGTTATAGAAAAGGATGGAGTTTTTCACCTGACTACATTTACAGCACTTTGAAATATAACATGCATCTGACTCATCATTGTAATGCTGTCTACCGTTTATTGCTGTATTGAATGTTGCTGTGATAATGACTGTTTGATGTGCCTACACATTTGCGTAACCATTTTGTCACTGTGGCGTCCACAATAAATAATGAAGAAAAACGTCAACGGCTGTTTCAAGACTCATTGACTTTATACGTCGTGAGTTTACTGACGTCCTATGTGGATTGCCCTGTTATTGTTGTATGAACATTGTTTTGACTGAACACATCTACACACTACACAAAACCAGACATGCGGATACCATCCATCATCATATGGCATCACGCATCATTTGGTGGCCATAAGCTGGTTTGATTCTGGTACTAGCAAACACGGGGTCCCTTACCCACTTCATTTTCAACAAGAATTCATCAGCATCCTTCAAGAAATTAACATTCTTCAATACAGTCAACATCTTCAAAATTTTCAAAGTACTCGGCGTTGCCCGGTAAAAGTCAAAATTTCAACTTTTTAACGGAAACAAGAATTTGACAGTACCCGGCGTTGTTACATGTTGCCGGATAACTCGGACTGCTGTTATCTTTTACGCAAGTCAAGCAAGTTGCTGCTGTCAAGGTTCCAGTGCTGTCGTTTTTGAGAAGGTCAAGTGCCGGTTGAAACGGGTTGTTTTCTGAAGAAGGCCAAGTACCGATTTCCATCAACTTACTTTTGGATTAGAAGGTCAAGTGCCGAAACAACTCAACACACAGTATTTCAGAAGCTCTTGTACCATCGTGTTAGCAGTGGAAGCAGTTCAGATGTGCCATCATCGTTGGAGCTTCGCTCTTTAGGACGTTGATTGACATCCGTTTTTCTGCTGTTCTACGATTGGAAGCCTATAAGTTAAGTGGCCTGTTTGTATGTAAACTGTGCCCTTATACTTCTGCTGAGTCTTCTGTGTATCATCTCATTCTATATGTTATATGTCTATATGTTATTTGTATATTTATATGTTTATATTTCAGCGGGTTCTCGGTTGGGTGGTGTCTCCGTTAGATTATGCCACGTCATAGAGGTCGTCTATTGTGAGCGTTTTCTGTAGGGTTTGCAAATTTCCGATACTGGAATTTGCTAAGCGACTTCTGTTGCTATTTATGTTAGCTGTGATGACATGTTTTAATATTGTTTTCGTTATTATTTCGCATTCTTTAGTTTTGTTTTGATTTGTTTGTATTTGTTAGCCTACTCTTGTCTATAATTTAGTTTCATACAACATTTTTGTTTATACACTGTGGTGTCATGTATTTTGTTTAATTCTATCGCAGATATCGTCACATTTTTTGTGATATTTCATTAATTTCTGCTTTATTTTTAGTTGATTTCTGCGAAAGTTTTTGTATTGTTGCTGATCTTTGTTATTGTTTACATTGTTATTGTTTACATTGTTTGTATTGTTTACATTTTCAATGTTTACATTCTGCATGTGTTTACATAGTCATTGTTTACAGTTATAGTAATTAGTTAATGGGCTATGCTAATGCACTGTTACTACTACACTGATGATAAATGAATGATGAATAGTGTCGTGCACTATTGAATGAGAAGTGCACTTATGATCAAGAATTGAGTGCTGATATTTCATATACAAGTTCTTTGATTGGAGACTTGTTTCCCACAGAGACTGGGATAATATAATGTGATGTGAATATACAAGTGCTTAATTAAGACTTGTTACACTTAGGTTTGAAATAAATTAGTTAATTATTTCAGGTTTTGGACTCATATGTTAGACAACATGTCTACATTTGAGCACTTTATTGAGCAGGGTAAATTGCTTGGGAAGACTGGTGATAAGTTAGAAGAATTTGCAACTGCTCGATATGATAAAGCAATGGAAGCTGAACAAAAGAAACTGCATATGGAAGCTGAACAAAAGAAACTGCAGATGCAGGTGGATGAAAAGAGATTCCAAATGGAAATGGAAAAACAAAAAAGGGAATCAGAAGCTGAGGAAAGAAAACTACAGCTAGAGGCTGAGAATAAAAGACTTGAAAAAGAAGCTGAAAATAAAAGACTTGAAAAAGAAGCTGAAAATAAAAGACTTGAAAAAGAAGCTGAAAATAAAAGACTTGAAAAAGAAGCTGAAAATGAAAGACTTCAAATGAGGCTCAAGCTGAAGAAAGGAAGTTACAGAGAGAGTCTGATGAGAGGAAAGCAAAAATGGAACATGAAGAAAAGGTCTTAGCTTTAGAGTTGGAAAAATTGAAATTGACGAGCATGAGTAATGGTAATGATTCAAACAAGGGTTCATCTTCTGGTAAGGCTAATAATGATACTTTTAAGATTAAGTTACCAACATTTAGTCCTTCCAGTGATGACATAATGTTCTATCTGGACAGATTTGAACAAGCATGTACAGCTCATAACATAGACAAAGCAAAATATGTTTATCAGTTATCAGGGATACTGACAGGTAAAGCTCTAAGTATATTAAATATGGTGGATGAACCTGACAAGAACAATTATGAGGTTGTCAGGGCCGCTTTGTTAAAGAAATATCAGCTTAACGAAGACGGCTATCGTCTACAATTTAAAAACATGTTACCTGAAAATGGAGTTGAATTCTCCGAGTTTATTGCAAGAATACGCATTACTTTCTCACGATGGGTTGAACTATCTAAGACGGAAAAAACTTATGAAGGACTTATGGACTTAATACTTAGAGACAAAGTCATGTCGTCTGTCAATGAGTCTTTCCTTGCTTTCCTTCATGAACGTAAACCTAAAACAATAAAAGAAATGGAAGATTTCTGTTGCCAATACGTAACTGCGCACCCACACATAACCATGGGTAACTCTAAGGTGAAAGAAGGTTTACCAGTTGCTTCGGCAGCTCCGTATGGTCAAAACTTTGCTCGTAGATCCCAACAAAATTTTGATAGAAAGAGTAGCGGTAATTTCTGTCAAAATCATGGAAATCAATTTCATGGTGATTCTTCTTCGAAGAATTGGAGACAACCTGATAGTGGTCGTTACTATCACCCTAATAATTATAAGCATTTCAAAAGAGGATATGGTAATAGAGGTTATTCCTGCCGAAGACCTCAGAACCAAACAAATAGATGTTCGCATCAATGTGAACATGATAGTAATCGTGGAAACTGGTATTCGAACCAGGATAACAATTACAATAGAGACAATAATAACTGCAGAGATAATAATAACTCTGATAACTTCAGAGGTAATAATAGTCGGGGTAGATCTCAACACAAAAAAAAGAGATATCAGCAGGCTAATGCTGTACAACAGGAAACTGAGGGAGCCTGTAATCATGTTGTTGATAGTAAAAACTTTGACGCTGTCACTAGTTCTGCTTTTGACTTTGAGAGAGCAAACAAATGCCCCCAATGCAGTACTTTATTCGAACCGGGTACCATAACTACTTTGAGTTGTGGTCACCCACTTCCCGCTCTTCCTGCTGCTGTTGCGCATGACGGGAGGGGTTCTTTAATTCTACATAAGGGTCTTGTTAATGATACTCCGGTCTCACTACTTTTCGATTCCGGATGCACCACTATTGGTGTTAGACAATCGCTTGTAGATCCATCTTGTGCTACAGGAAGGGTTATTAAATGTGTCACATTTGGCGGCACTCTAGAAAAATATCCTACTGCTGTAATTCGCATTGCCACTCCTTTCTTTACTGGAGATGTGCATGCTTGTCTCTTACCTAATCCTATTGCGGACCTTATTATTGGTCGTATTCACGGAGTTAGGGAGTGTACCCCACAGCAGATTGCTGCTTGGGAAGATAATAACATGCAAGCTACAAATGCAGTAGTTACAAGAGCACAAGCTCTACAAACACCCGAAACTTCACTGAATAGTGATAATGAAGTTGATAGCCAAGATAGTCACTTAGTAATCACTCGTGACTCTTTCATAAAATTGCAAGAAGAAGATCCTTCTTTAAAAAAATTCTTCGTTCTTGCGAAGAAAGGTGATCCGAATCAGGATACAAATAGAAAATCTTGGATTGCAATGAGAAACGGCGTACTTGTACGTATGGTACAAGATTCGACTACGTCGGCACATTCGCAAATTCTTGTTCCCAAGAGCATGAGAGTCCAAATATTACAACATGCTCATGACTCGCAATGTGCTGGACATATGGGTTTTGCCCGTACGAAGTCGAGAGTCCTTGCGGCTTTCTTTTGGCCTTTTGTCAATAAGGACATTCGTATTTACTGCCGATCATGCAAGGTATGTCAGGAGGTCAAATCTAGAGGACCACGACATGCTGCGCCTATCCAGGCTGCTGACATTCCTATTCGGCCGTTTCAGAAAATGGCCATAGATATTATTGGCCCTTTTAAGGTCAAGTCGGCCAGAGGACATCAGTTTATCCTTACATGTGTCGATATGTGCACACGTTGGCCAGAGGCTATTCCTCTTAAGAGCATATCTACTACAGATATCGCAGATGCTCTTTGGTTGATATTTTCTCGCTTGGGGTTCCCCAGAGAAATATTGTCAGACCATGGCACTCAACTCATATCTGACACTATGTCACAGGTAATGTCTACCTTACATATTGAACGATCTCTCAGTAGTATCTACCATCCTATGTCTAATGGGTTAGTTGAGCGTCTGAATAGAACGCTCAAGACTTTGCTTGGTAAGATAACTGAAGATCATCCTCAAGATTGGGACAGGGTTTTACCCGCGGCTCTCTTTGCCTATAGAGAAGTCCCTAATGAACACACAGGATTTTCTCCCTTCGAACTTGTCTTTGGCGCGCGTCCACGCGGCCCTATGTCTTTATTACACGATCTCATCACTGCCGATGATATTAGCGATGAAACTCAATCCTCATATGAGTATGTCATTGCTCTTAGACAAAAGATCATTGAGGCATGTAAGCTAGCAACTGCTTCATCAGAAATTGCTAAAGAGAAGGCAAGGCAGTTTGCTAACAAGAATAGATGTCTACGACAACTTTGTCCAGGTGACAAAGCATTCGTCCTACTCCCCAGTAGGGAAAATAGACTTCTTATTGCATGGAAAGGTCCGTATGCAATAGTCTCTCGGATTTCCGATGTTGACTATGTGGTCGATATTGATGGAAAGCATAAAACTTTCCACATAAACATGCTTTCGGAATTTCACGAACGTCCGGACTATTTGCTGCCTATTTTCCAGGCAACGGATGATGCTCCTGCACCTCACGGTCATTATTCATCCCTGTCTGTCATTCAGGATGAGGAAGCTACCTTCTCTGATGTCAACCTTCCCCTTCCAGTGGTTCCATTACATTCCACGGAATCTTGGAAAAACGTTTCTGTTTCTCCTAATCTTTCTGGTGACGAACATCGACAAGTCTCGTCGATGTTACAAACATTTCAGGATGTTCTCACTGACATTCCTGGACACACAGATGTCATAGAACATGACATAATTCTTACCGACAATAATCCAATTAGGGTTAGGCCGTATCCTATTCCTATACACTTTCAGTCGCAAGTGGAAAAGGAATTGGATGAAATGATTCAATTAAATATAATTGAACCATCGACTTCACCATATTCTTCTTCCATGGTTATTGTCCGGAAGAAGGATAAGAACATACGAATTTGCGTTGATTATCGCAAATTGAATCAGGTCACAAAGTTCGACGCTGAACCGATGCCTTTGTTAGAAGATCTACTGATTAGACTTTCTAATTCTAGATTCTTCACTAAACTTGACTTGTCTAAAGGTTATTGGCAAGTGCCTTTAGCAGAGCATGCCAAACCTCTTACTGCTTTTTCTACACCTAGGGGTCTATTTCAATGGAATGTTATGCCTTTTGGTCTCATGAACGCCCCTGCCACTTTCGTTCGCATGATGCGTCGAATTCTGTCACATCGTTCGGATGTCATCGCATACTTAGATGACATCTGTCTCTTCAGTGATACCTGGGAAGATCACTATTTAGGGTTATATGACTTACTGTCCACTCTACGTGAGAATAATTTGACAGCAAAACCTTCTAAAGCTTTTGTTGGTTTTGGTGAAATCTCTTTCCTGGGTCATCGTGTTGGTCATGGTCTCTTGAAGACAGAAGACCACAATACTTCCAAAATACTGAACATCTCTGTTCCTAAAACGAAGAAACAAGTTAGGAGTCTCTTAGGTTTAATTCAATTTTATGGGAGATTTATTCCAAATTTATCTTCGATCATGGCACCTCTCTCAACATTGTTGAAGAAAGGTTCGCCTAATCTGGTCCGTTGGTCTGAAGAATGCCAATCTTCACTAGACCAAATCAAGAATATATTTTCTTCTCCTCCCATCTTAAGATTACCTACTCTTGATAGGACTTTTGTTCTTCGGAGTGATGCTTCATCCACTGGGATTGGAGCAGCACTGATGCAAGAATATGCAAATACTCTGCATCCTGTTATGTACATTTCTAGAAAACTAAATGCGGCAGAGAGGAACTACTCGGTTTTAGACCGTGAGTTGTTAGCGATGGTTTGGTCAATTCTAAAGCTACAAAGATTCCTCCTGGGCGCACATTTCATTCTAGAGACTGATCAGAAAGCTCTTACAGCTATTCAGACTAAGAATTTGAAGAGTTCGAGATCCACTCGATATGCTATAGCTCTTCAACCTTTTCACTTCACGGTACGAGCTATCCGTGGTGCGGATAATGTGATGGCTGACATTTTGTCTAGATGCCCACATGACTCCAACTAATACTTCTGTCCTATATTTCCATATATTACAGAGTCATAACACACCTATATTTCTACAATAGATTAGCACATCTGTACTTACTTTATATGTACACACTATCGTGCTTTGTTGTCATCTTCTTCTGTTCGTTTTTTAAGATGATAGAGGAGGACTGAGTAGTTAATATAAGGGCCGTTAGTTTACTAAACAGCCACAATTATTAATAATGTATTGTACCTTATGAAGCATATTAGTTATTAATTAGCATTATATTGCTTGTACTTTCTCAGAATGTCATTGTTGAGCTGAGGACTTACCTTACGACGAGTTCTAGATTGTGTACTTACCCTCGGAATACCAGAGCATATGTCCTGGATCGTCATGTAGTTTAACTTTACTATGTACTTATGTCATTACATGTCAAAGAATGTACTATTTAAATTTTCCTATCAGATTTGTACATCCATTTTTAAAGACAATATTAGAGTATGCTGTTTAATGATGATTATAGTAACTTGCATACGTATATTGTGTTTACATGCTAACGTGATGTGTGTTGGTGACACCTCCCCGATGTGAATATTTTTTGAGACATATTTATTTTTCTGTTGAGGTATATCCTCACCAGACACTCTATAATTAGCCTATTGTTTGGCAATTTAATTAATTATCAGCGCATAATTCGTGCGTTTTGAGCCGCTTATCGCTTGCTCTTTGATATTGAAAAAAAAAATATGTTCCACATTTTTTTTTTATCGGGAGGAGGTGGTGATATGTTGCGTGATAAATTCTCGCAACATCGTTTTATTTCAATATCTGTTTTATAACGCAAGGGCAACAACTGCTTGAAATTTATAGTCACTTTTCTCGGTAAGCATTTGTCTTCTCGCGTTGGTATCGAATGCAGTTAACTTTTGAGCTGTGGTCATTTTTGCGCTGGACTGCGCATGACTTGTCTTGTTGTTTGGTCGATCGGTTTCCGCCCACCACTAGTGGGAGTGAGCGATTTGGAATGGCGAAAGAGATGCCTCGTTGAAGAGGGGATCTCCGCTTTTTTTTGTTCTGTCAGGGATGTGTAGTCCTCTTATGGATATTTCGTTTAGTCGAGATAATACCTCTAGTGTTTTCCCACATGTCGGGAGGCGTGATATTTCTGTGTATTTCATGAAAGCAAGGTAAATTGACTTTTTCATTAACTCTATCGATTTTGGGTCGTGAGCGATTTCGATTCATAGCCTGTCTCCGAAAGTCGTCGTCACGAGATGTTCGTTCCCAGCTCACATGTCGCTGCATTGTACTGCATCGGTTGATGCAGGTACCAAGGACCATTACTTGCTACTTTGTTAAATGAACTAGGTTTAGAAAACCTTTATTATCTAGAGGATATTTTTGAGGACATTATTTATACTTCGGCAGACGTGTCTGTCTTGCTGAAGTCAAACTAAGGAGAGTGAACTGATCTCATACATCTGGTTATCTCCTGGCTGTTATAGAAAAGGATGGAGTTTTCACCTGACTACATTTACAGCACTTTGAAATATAACATGCATCTGACTCATCATTGTAATGCTGTCTACCGTTTATTGCTGTATTGAATGTTGCTGTGATAATGACTGTTTGATGTGCCTACACATTTGCGTAACCATTTTGTCACTGTGGCGTCCACAATAAATAATGAAGAAAAACGTCAACGGCTGTTTCAAGACTCATTGACTTTATACGTCGTGAGTTTACTGACGTCCTATGTGGATTGCCCTGTTATTGTTGCATGAACATTGTTTTGACTGAACACATCTACACACTACACAAAACCAGACATGCGGATGCCATCCATCATCATATGGCATCACGCATCATTTGGTGGCCATAAGCTGGTTTGATTCTGGTACTAGCAAACACGGGGTCCCTTACCCACTTCATTTTCAACAAGAATTCATCAGCATCCTTCAAGAAATTAACATTCTTCAATACAGTCAACATCTTCAAAATTTTCAAAGTACTCGGCGTTGCCCGGTAAAAGTCAAAATTTCAACTTTTTGACGGAAACAAGAATTTGACAGTACCCGGCGTTGTTACATGTTGCCGGATAACTCGGACTGCTGTTATCTTTTACGCAAGTCAAGCAAGTTGCTGCTGTCAAGGTTCCAGTGCTGTCGTTTTTTGAGAAGGTCAAGTGCCGGTTGAAACGGGTTGTTTTCTGAAGAAGGCCAAGTACCGATTTCCATCAACTTACTTTTGGATTAGAAGGTCAAGTGCCGAAACAACTCAACACACAGTATTTCAGAAGCTCTTGTACCATCGTGTTAGCAGTGGAAGCAGTTCAGATGTGCCATCATCGTTGGAGCTTCGCTCTTTAGGACGTTGATTGACATCCGTTTTTCTGCTGTTCTACGATTGGAAGCCTATAAGTTAAGTGGCCTGTTTGTATGTAAACTGTGCCCTTATACTTCTGCTGAGTCTTCTGTGTATCATCTCATTCTATATGTTATATGTCTATATGTTATTTGTATATTTATATGTTTATATTTCAGCGGGTTCTCGGTTGGGTGGTGTCTCCGTTAGATTATGCCACGTCATAGAGGTCGTCTATTGTGAGCGTTTTCTGTAGGGTTTGCAAATTTCCGATACTGGAATTTGCTAAGCGACTTCTGTTGCTATTTATGTTAGCTGTGATGACATGTTTTAATATTGTTTTCGTTATTATTTCGCATTCTTTAGTTTTGTTTTGATTTGTTTGTATTTGTTAGCCTACTCTTGTCTATAATTTAGTTTCATACAACATTTTTGTTTATACACTGTGGTGTCATGTATTTTGTTTAATTCTATCGCAGATATCGTCACATTTTTTGTGATATTTCATTAATTTCTGCTTTATTTTTAGTTGATTTCTGCGAAAGTTTTTGTATTGTTGCTGATCTTTGTTATTGTTTACATTGTTATTGTTTACATTGTTTGTATTGTTTACATTTTCAATGTTTACATTCTGCATGTGTTTACATAGTCATTGTTTACAGTTATAGTAATTAGTTAATGGGCTATGCTAATGCACTGTTACTACTACACTGATGATAAATGAATGATGAATAGTGTCGTGCACTATTGAATGAGAAGTGCACTTATGATCAAGAATTGAGTGCTGATATTTCATATACAAGTTCTTTGATTGGAGACTTGTTTCCCACAGAGACTGGGATAATATAATGTGATGTGAATATACAAGTGCTTAATTAAGACTTGTTACACTTAGGTTTGAAATAAATTAGTTAATTATTTCAGGTTTTGGACTCATATGTTAGACAACATGTCTACATTTGAGCACTTTATTGAGCAGGGTAAATTGCTTGGGAAGACTGGTGATAAGTTAGAAGAATTTGCAACTGCTCAATATGATAAAGCAATGGAAGCTGAACAAAAGAAACTGCATATGGAAGCTGAACAAAAGAAACTGCAGATGCAGGTGGATGAAAAGAGATTCCAAATGGAAATGGAAAAACAAAAAAGGGAATCAGAAGCTGAGGAAAGAAAGCTACAGCTAGAGGCTGAGAATAAAAGACTTGAAAAAGAAGCTGAGAATAAAAGACTTGAAAAAGAAGCTGAAAATAAAAGACTTGAAAAAGAAGCTGAAAATAAAAGACTTGAAAAAGAAGCTGAAAATGAAAGACTTCAAATGCAGGCTCAAGCTGAAGAACGGAAGTTACAAAGAGAGTCTGATGAGAGGAAAGCAAAGATGGAACATGAAGAAAAGGTCTTAGCTTTAGAGTTGGAAAAATTGAAATTGACGAGCATGAGTAATGGTAATGATTCAAACAAGGGTTCATCTTCTGGTAAGGCTAATAATGATACTTTTAAGATTAAGTTACCAACATTTAGTCCTTCCAGTGATGACATAATGTTCTATCTGGACAGATTTGAACAAGCATGTACAGCTCATAACATAGACAAAGCAAAATATGTTTATCAGTTATCAGGGATACTGACAGGTAAAGCTCTAAGTATATTAAATATGGTGGATGAACCTGACAAGAACAATTATGAGGTTGTCAGGGCCGCTTTGTTAAAGAAATATCAGCTTAACGAAGACGGCTATCGTCTACAATTTAAAAACATGTTACCTGAAAATGGAGTTGAATTCTCCGAGTTTATTGCAAGAATACGCATTACTTTCTCACGATGGGTTGAACTATCTAAGACGGAAAAAACTTATGAAGGACTTATGGACTTAATACTTAGAGACAAAGTCATGTCGTCTGTCAATGAGTCTTTCCTTGCTTTCCTTCATGAACGTAAACCTAAAACAATAAAAGAAATGGAAGATTTCTGTTGCCAATACGTAACTGCGCACCCACACATAACCATGGGTAACTCTAAGGTGAAAGAAGGTTTACCAGTTGCTTCGGCAGCTCCGTATGGTCAAAACTTTGCTCGTAGATCCCAACAAAATTTTGATAGAAAGAGTAGCGGTAATTTCTGTCAAAATCATGGAAATCAATTTCATGGTGATTCTTCTTCGAAGAATTGGAGACAACCTGATAGTACTCGTTACTATCACCCTAATAATTATAAGCATTTCAAAAGAGGATATGGTAATAGAGGTTATTCCTGCCGAAGACCTCAGAACCAAACAAATAGATGTTCGCATCAATGTGAACATGATAGTAATCGTGGAAACTGGAATTCGAACCAGGATAACAATTACAATAGAGACAATAATAACTGCAGAGATAATAATAACTCTGATAACTTCAGAGGTAATAATAGTCGGGGTAGATCTCAACACAAAAAAAAGAGATATCAGCAGGCTAATGCTGTACAACAGGAAACTGAGGGAGCCTGTAATCATGTTGTTGATAGTAAAAACTTTGACGCTGTCACTGGTTCTGCTTTTGACTTTGAGAGAGCAAACAAATGCCCCCAATGCAGTACTTTATTCGAACCGGGTACCATAACTACTTTGAGTTGTGGTCACCCACTTCCCGCTCTTCCTGCTGCTGTTGCGCATGACGGGAGGGGTTCTTTAATTCTACATAAGGGTCTTGTTAATGATACTCCGGTCTCACTACTTTTCGATTCCGGATGCACCACTATTGGTGTTAGACAATCGCTTGTAGATCCATCTTGTGCTACAGGAAGGGTTATTAAATGTGTCACATTTGGCGGCACTCTAGAAAAATATCCTACTGCTGTAATTCGCATTGCCACTCCTTTCTTTACTGGAGATGTGCATGCTTGTCTCTTACCTAATCCTATTGCGGACCTTATTATTGGTCGTATTCACGGAGTTAGGGAGTGTACCCCACAGCAGATTGCTGCTTGGGAAGATAATAACATGCAAGCTACAAATGCAGTAGTTACAAGAGCACAAGCTCTACAAACACCCGAAACTTCACTGAATAGTGATAATGAAGTTGATAGCCAAGATAGTCACTTAGTAATCACTCGTGACTCTTTCATAAAATTGCAAGAAGAAGATCCTTCTTTAAAAAAATTCTTCGTTCTTGCGAAGAAAGGTGATCCGAATCAGGATACAAATAGAAAATCTTGGATTGCAATGAGAAACGGCGTACTTGTACGTATGGTACAAGATTCGACTACGTCGGCACATTCGCAAATTCTTGTTCCCAAGAGCATGAGAGTCCAAATATTACAACATGCTCATGACTCGCAATGTGCTGGACATATGGGTTTTGCCCGTACGAAGTCGAGAGTCCTTGCGGCTTTCTTTTGGCCTTTTGTCAATAAGGACATTCGTATTTACTGCCGATCATGCAAGGTATGTCAGGAGGTCAAATCTAGAGGACCACGACATGCTGCGCCTATCCAGGCTGCTGACATTCCTATTCGGCCGTTTCAGAAAATGGCCATAGATATTATTGGCCCTTTTAAGGTCAAGTCGGCCAGAGGACATCAGTTTATCCTTACATGTGTCGATATGTGCACACGTTGGCCAGAGGCTATTCCTCTTAAGAGCATATCTACTACAGATATCGCAGATGCTCTTTGGTTGATATTTTCTCGCTTGGGGTTCCCCAGAGAAATATTGTCAGACCATGGCACTCAACTCATATCTGACACTATGTCACAGGTAATGTCTACCTTACATATTGAACGATCTCTCAGTAGTATCTACCATCCTATGTCTAATGGGTTAGTTGAGCGTCTGAATAGAACGCTCAAGACTTTGCTTGGTAAGATAACTGAAGATCATCCTCAAGATTGGGACAGGGTTTTACCCGCGGCTCTCTTTGCCTATAGAGAAGTCCCTAATGAACACACAGGATTTTCTCCCTTCGAACTTGTCTTTGGCGCGCGTCCACGCGGCCCTATGTCTTTATTACACGATCTCATCACTGCCGATGATATTAGCGATGAAACTCAATCCTCATATGAGTATGTCATTGCTCTTAGACAAAAGATCATTGAGGCATGTAAGCTAGCAACTGCTTCATCAGAAATTGCTAAAGAGAAGGCAAGGCAGTTTGCTAACAAGAATAGATGTCTACGACAACTTTGTCCAGGTGACAAAGCATTCGTCCTACTCCCCAGTAGGGAAAATAGACTTCTTATTGCATGGAAAGGTCCGTATGCAATAGTCTCTCGGATTTCCGATGTTGACTATGTGGTCGATATTGATGGAAAGCATAAAACTTTCCACATAAACATGCTTTCGGAATTTCACGAACGTCCGGACTATTTGCTGCCTATTTTCCAGGCAACGGATGATGCTCCTGCACCTCACGGTCATTATTCATCCCTGTCTGTCATTCAGGATGAGGAAGCTACCTTCTCTGATGTCAACCTTCCCCTTCCAGTGGTTCCATTACATTCCACGGAATCTTGGAAAAACGTTTCTGTTTCTCCTAATCTTTCTGGTGACGAACATCGACAAGTCTCGTCGATGTTACAAACATTTCAGGATGTTCTCACTGACATTCCTGGACACACAGATGTCATAGAACATGACATAATTCTTACCGACAATAATCCAATTAGGGTTAGGCCGTATCCTATTCCTATACACTTTCAGTCGCAAGTGGAAAAGGAATTGGATGAAATGATTCAATTAAATATAATTGAACCATCGACTTCACCATATTCTTCTTCCATGGTTATTGTCCGGAAGAAGGATAAGAACATACGAATTTGCGTTGATTATCGCAAATTGAATCAGGTCACAAAGTTCGACGCTGAACCGATGCCTTTGTTAGAAGATCTACTGATTAGACTTTCTAATTCTAGATTCTTCACTAAACTTGACTTGTCTAAAGGTTATTGGCAAGTGCCTTTAGCAGAGCATGCCAAACCTCTTACTGCTTTTTCTACACCTAGGGGTCTATTTCAATGGAATGTTATGCCTTTTGGTCTCATGAACGCCCCTGCCACTTTCGTTCGCATGATGCGTCGAATTCTGTCACATCGTTCGGATGTCATCGCATACTTAGATGACATCTGTCTCTTCAGTGATACCTGGGAAGATCACTATTTAGGGTTATATGACTTACTGTCCACTCTACGTGAGAATAATTTGACAGCAAAACCTTCTAAAGCTTTTGTTGGTTTTGGTGAAATCTCTTTCCTGGGTCATCGTGTTGGTCATGGTCTCTTGAAGACAGAAGACCACAATACTTCCAAAATACTGAACATCTCTGTTCCTAAAACGAAGAAACAAGTTAGGAGTCTCTTAGGTTTAATTCAATTTTATGGGAGATTTATTCCAAATTTATCTTCGATCATGGCACCTCTCTCAACATTGTTGAAGAAAGGTTCGCCTAATCTGGTCCGTTGGTCTGAAGAATGCCAATCTTCACTAGACCAAATCAAGAATATATTTTCTTCTCCTCCCATCTTAAGATTACCTACTCTTGATAGGACTTTTGTTCTTCGGAGTGATGCTTCATCCACTGGGATTGGAGCAGCACTGATGCAAGAATATGCAAATACTCTGCATCCTGTTATGTACATTTCTAGAAAACTAAATGCGGCAGAGAGGAACTACTCGGTTTTAGACCGTGAGTTGTTAGCGATGGTTTGGTCAATTCTAAAGCTACAAAGATTCCTCCTGGGCGCACATTTCATTCTAGAGACTGATCAGAAAGCTCTTACAGCTATTCAGACTAAGAATTTGAAGAGTTCGAGATCCACTCGATATGCTATAGCTCTTCAACCTTTTCACTTCACGGTACGAGCTATCCGTGGTGCGGATAATGTGATGGCTGACATTTTGTCTAGATGCCCACATGACTCCAACTAATACTTCTGTCCTATATTTCCATATATTACAGAGTCATAACACACCTATATTTCTACAATAGATTAGCACATCTGTACTTACTTTATATGTACACACTATCGTGCTTTGTTGTCATCTTCTTCTGTTCGTTTTTTAAGATGATAGAGGAGGACTGAGTAGTTAATATAAGGGCCGTTAGTTTACTAAACAGCCACAATTATTAATAATGTATTGTACCTTATGAAGCATATTAGTTATTAATTAGCATTATATTGCTTGTACTTTCTCAGAATGTCATTGTTGAGCTGAGGACTTACCTTACTAGTTTCAAGCATGACGAGTTCTAGATTGTGTACTTACCCTCGGAATACCAGAGCATATGTCCTGGATCGTCATGTAGTTTAACTTTACTATGTACTTATGTCATTACATGTCAAAGAATGTACTATTTAAATTTTCCTATCAGATTTGTACATCCATTTTTAAAGACAATATTAGAGTATGCTGTTTAATGATGATTATAGTAACTTGCATACGTATATTGTGTTTACATGCTAACGTGATGTGTGTTGGTGACACCTCCCCGATGTGAATATTTTTTGAGACATATTTATTTTTCTGTTGAGGTATATCCTCACCAGACACTCTATAATTAGCCTATTGTTTGGCAATTTAATTAATTATCAGCGCATAATTCGTGCGTTTTGAGCCGCTTATCGCTTGCTCTTTGATATTGAAAAAAAAAATATGTTCCACATTTTTTTTTTATCGGGAGGAGGTGGTGATATGTTGCGTGATAAATTCTCGCAACATCGTTTTATTTCAATATCTGTTTTATAACGCAAGGGCAACAACTGCTTGAAATTTATAGTCACTTTTCTCGGTAAGCATTTGTCTTCTCGCGTTGGTATCGAATGCAGTTAACTTTTGAGCTGTGGTCATTTTTGCGCTGGACTGCGCATGACTTGTCTTGTTTTTTGGTCGATCGGTTTCCGCCCACCACTAGTGGGAGTGAGCGATTTGGAATGGCGAAAGAGATGCCTCGTTGAAGAGGGGATCTCCGCTTTTTTTTGTTCTGTCAGGGATGTGTAGTCCTCTTATGGATATTTCGTTTGGTCGAGATAATACCTCTAGTGTTTTCCCACATGTCGGGAGGCGTGATATTTCTGTGTATTTCATGAAAGCAAGGTAAATTGACTTTTTCATTAACTCTATCGATTTTGGGTCGTGAGCGATTTCGATTCATAGCCTGTCTCCGAAAGTCGTCGTCACGAGATGTTTTTCCTAGCTCACATGTCGCTGCATTGTACTGCATCGGTTGATGCAGGTACCAAGGACCATTACTTGCTACTTTGTTAAATGAACTAGGTTTAGAAAACCTTTATTATCTAGAGGATATTTTTGAGGACATTATTTATACTTCGGCAGACGTGTCTGTCTTGCTGAAGTCAAACTAAGGAGAGTGAACTGATCTCATACATCTGGTTATCTCCTGGCTGTTATAGAAAAGGATGGAGTTTTCACCTGACTACATTTACAGCACTTTGAAATATAACATGCATCTGACTCATCATTGTAATGCTGTCTACCGTTTATTGCTGTATTGAATGTTGCTGTGATAATGACTGTTTGATGTGCCTACACATTTGCGTAACCATTTTGTCACTGTGGCGTCCACAATAAATAATGAAGAAAAACGTCAACGGCTGTTTCAAGACTCATTGACTTTATACGTCGTGAGTTTACTGACGTCCTATGTGGATTGCCCTGTTATTGTTGCATGAACATTGTTTTGACTGAACACATCTACACACTACACAAAACCAGACATGCGGATGCCATCCATCATCATATGGCATCACGCATCAGTAGGGCTTCTGTGTTTCTTCTTAACTGTGTCCTCCACATACTCCTCTTGCATCATATCGTTCACAAGCTGTCTTACCTCTTTTTTTTCTTCATTTTCTGACCTCGATTACGATTTGCTTGCTCTATTCTGTGTCTCTTCATGTTTTCTTCATCTAACATTTTCCTTAGAACCATATCTATTTTATCTCTTGTTTCTGGAAAGTGTGTAGGATATTTTTCCTGTAGCAGTCTCCATACTATACTCCTTGATAAATGAACCTCAGGCCTTGCTATGATGACTTCCATCACCTTTTTTAACTCCTGTATGTTTGGTTCATCCACTTTAACCATTCTCTTACTCGTGTCATTCACTTCTTCTCTCACTTCTTTTCCCAACTTTTCTACCATTTCGCACCTCTCCGTATATTCTAACTCATCCTCCTCATCTGACGATACCCCGTCTGAGTAACTTGATGAATCTGAGAACACGGGTCTTTCCACTATTTTGATTCCCCAGTAATTAAGTTCCTCCATTACTCTCACCACAAGTCTGCAAATTTCTTCCTTCCTTTCTGATAAGTCTGTATCAAACTTCCTCTCCAGAAATCTCTGTACATATTTTAGTACTACTGTGTGAGGTTTAGCTCCCTTCAGTTCGTCTTTTAGTGCTTTCTTCATCTCCTTTGTGCTTACACCTCCCTGTTTCATCTTCTGTACTGTTCTTGTACGCCTATAAGATGTATCCATGTTCTGTACTTCTTGTGGACCTGTTTTGATAGGATTCCTTCTTACTGCTGTTCCTATACGCCTGCATGATGTGTCAGTGTTAAGGTCAACATCTGTTTGTGTTGCTGAAACTACAGCTCTATTCTCTGTTTGTGTTGCTGAAACTGCAGCTCTATTCTCTGTTGGTGTTGCTGAAACTGCAGCTCTATTCTCTGTTTGTGTTGCTACACTGATCATAGTTGTTTTCTTCACCTGTGGTTCTGGGTCATTGACCTGACTTGACCTGTCAACGTTTGTTTGTGTCGCAACACAACTGATCTTTGTTTTCTTCACTTGTAAGTCTGGCCTTGGTTGACTAGTAATCATGGGGGCCCAACGTGTGTCATTTGATGTTACAAAACCGACCTAGTGATGTATGTTAGGTGGTGTTCTCCATTGCTGTATTGGTCTGATATGTACCCTCATTCCATCTTCTGTCGTAATCATACATGTTTGTTATCAGTCGTTGTGACATTATTTACTTCCCATATCTTTTGTTGTTTGATTCCGTTGATAAAATTTCTAACAGCTATGCGACAATATCTTTTATTGAGACTGTTCCAGTGGCTGTCGACAGTGGCTATGCGACCCGTGTTGTTGCTGTTGTCTCGATACTTGATCTGGGATCTTCTATTGTAGTTATGTGGTGTGCTCTCTGATTCACTCCGGCAATATGTATTGTTGCTCGTATATCTGTGTCTGTTCATTAGCCATCTCCGAAATGTGTTAGAATCGCCCGTGAAGGGGGTTATAACCGAGCGAATTTGGTTATATTTATTATAGTGATCTACATTGGATAGCGTGTCTGTTATCCGTTGCAACGCAGTCATTGTTGGTTCGGCCTCTACAGGTAAGGGTATGTTAGCAGGATGGACGTTTGCCTGTTGCATTTCCTGTTGCTGTTGTAGCTGCTGTGCATATAACGCCTGTTGTTGTTGTTGCTGTAGTTGCTGTAGCGTATACAACGCTTGTTGTTGCTGCTGTTGTTCTAGGCTTGGATCCATTTTATTGATTATGCCTGTCTGTCTTCACCAAAAAAAGGGCAGGTCACGGCGCCAATTAGTGTTATATGTGGCCGTGTATGTTTATACGGCACTAGTAGTTACATTGATTTTATGTAATCAGAGTTAATCCTTCATATGGTGTGATGGTTCAAGTGCTAACTGGCGTTCCGCCAGAGATCGTAATACTTGACCTTTTGTTATTTTTTTCAACCCAGGAATGTTCTTCCCTTTGAGTTTGGTGATACTCAAAACAGTTTCAGTATAACAACGTATAATCCACAAGAAATTATTGTAAAGTTCCACAAACAGCAATGTAGAAAAATTCAATTAGAGTTTATTGATGTAATTTGACAAACACTGTAAATTTCACAATGATGATTGGTTATCCGATATGAAAAAATATGTAATCCAACTGAATAATATAGGTACAATCCAGATAGAATAATATATGTATATCCACAAGAAATAATTTACAGATTTGTTTACTCAAAAAAAACTTGTCTTGGTATCCTCAAAGACGAAGTTCTCCTAACGCTATCAGTAAAAATCCTCTAGTCTAAAATCATGGTATCCTTGGAATCATAAGTCCTGAAATCGCTACCTATCGCCCACAACTCTTCTATTTATACTATTTCTTTTTTTTTCCCGCCTTTTTTCACACGACCCGTCCTTTTTTTCACACGACACAATAGTTAACATTTGCACTCCTCTTCTCAGCTTTTCGACCTTTTTGCACACGACATTCTGTTATTTCGACTTTATTTTCACATGTGTGATCTTTTCCAAGTTAACAATAGGATTTTAAAAAACCAGGTCACACAAACATTCATTTCCCACTTGCGCGCTTATAAAACCCATTCATTATTATCTGGGACTGACCTACGTTTACCCTGTCAGAGCAGTAACGGCAACTGAACTTTGAATGAATGCTGCGTTTTGTGTAAAAACGTCTTATTTGCTTTTAAGGTCTGTTATTCTTACATGTAGCATCTTCTAGCACATATAAATGCTTAGCGTGGAAGTAGAAGGGATAATGCTAGCGTGAAAGGTCAAGCGGTCACACTTTCTTTCTTTCTATACTATGTAGCAGATAGTTTATATTTTCAAGTATTCTTTCACTACTTTCAGTATATTGTGTCTTGCCTGTTATCTGACACTCCTTGTGGATGATAAACCCCTCACATTTGCAAGATGAGGTAGAGATAATATTACGAGAGGCAGGTTGGTAAAATTCCTTTGTACCACAGCTTGGCCGTGGCGGATTAACACGTACATCGCCCAGTGATATCTGCCTAATCACCGATAAGGCGGGTGCGCGCATCACCAAAGCTGGGAATACGGAGAGACAATTGATGGACAGATACAGATAAGAGATTACTTTCTGATAAAGTAATGAATTGTTACTTTTGATACATGTTGTCATATGAAGTTATCGACATGTTCGCGACTCTGTACGCAAGGCATCGCATGTCATATTGCCAAAAATGGTAATACGTTTCCTTTTGCTTTACGTATCTTATTTCACGTGGGATATTTTGATAGTACCCCACCCTCACCCGCCTGCTTGAAAATGATTGGAGCGTTTATTTAACTTCATAACAAACAGATGCGTGGGAGACCGGGAATATAACCTGACACGTTTCAGTATTATTCCACTGTGAAGATCGCTTGCCAAGATACCAGACCTTGCTAGAGTGAAGCCTAGAATTCAGAATTCCTTCTTAACATACCGGACACCTTTTATTTGAGAATTTTGGACGGACTTTCATAGCCGAGGAAATCTCTTTCATATTAAATAAGGAAACCGGGACTGAGGAAACTGAAGGACTACACACGAAGTCAGAGAGGGAACTTATTAAATTAACGAAACCCCAGACGCGTGTAAGAGGCCGATTCAAGTCTCTTTTATTCATCTGAGCAAACAGTGTGTGAGCCAGGATTGACGTAAGTTGTCATTTTACATTCTATATTTTTCATTACTAACATGTGAACTAACATATGTAAATATGTATATTGCCATGTGAATTTTAATATGTGAAAATCGCTCGGAGATGTCCAAGTCATTTGAGGCTGGCAACCTCAGCGTATAGAATGATGATTTCGTGAATCACCACTGCCAAGGGCTGGTGATTTCTTTATTGCTAGTTTCCTAAAGAGAACTAAAAGCATAAAGTAATCCCAGGTTCCATATGGAGCAGGGAGGAAAAAATGAAAGAAATGATGTACATTCTTCTAAGTATAAAACTTACAGTTTCAAGACAGTGTAAATGTCTTTGTGAAAATATTCATTTTAAAATTAATGGAAGTTTCAAACTTTTCAAATCAGTGTAAATATAAATGAAAATATATTCAGTTTATATTGTGAACACTTTTCAAACAGTGGAAATGTAAATGTAAACATATTATATCAGTATTATTAACCTTTTCATTTAAATGAAATGTAAAGCTAAAGCTATTCAATTTAAATGTAAAGGAAGTTTTATCCCGAGGGATTAAATTAAATTCTCATCGAGGGTAAATTCTGAGTTAAATGGGATGGTGGTATGGGAAGATAGGATCCCATAATTATGGGTTGGAAAACGCAATACTCAGGAGAGCGTTTAGTTTCTATTCTTTTACCATAGTTATTGATGGTGGTACCAGCTGACGGGTACTATCTCTGGAACAACAAAGGAACAGTGACCTGCGCTTTAAGACGAAGGACCAACTTTGCCGTTACTCCTTGACGTTCTGGGAAAGTGCGGTACCTTTAACATTGTTCAGCGACGAGCGTAAACAGCGAGACAGTATACCAAGAACCAACCCAGCAGGAGAAGAAACTACCATTGGCAGCTAAGTGCAAAATATCCGCTGCCAAAAGTGACCTCCTTTATTCAGTTAAATACCATCACAACAGTGATGAAAACATTTTCCTAAAATATTATTCAATTCTTTAAACTTGTTAAATCCTAAAATGATTATTAAATTTTGTTATTTGTAATGTTACAAATTTAACTTCGATTTAATCCTTTTACATGTACTGCATGTTTTGCTCAGTCAATTTACTACACACACTCTAAACAGAGCTAAACCTGAATAGTAGGAATTCCACTGAGTAAATCAGGGGCGGGGGCTTGAACGAGCTGAAATTAATTAGTGCTTAATTCCTTCACAAAAGTTGTAGACAGATTCTAGAATTGACGTGCTCAACCAAAGCAGCATTGTTTTCGCTTATCTGAATATCTTGTGAAGACTACCTTTGTAATAGAAGTGTCATTCCCTTTTATCTACATCTCTGCCAAGAGTAATCTTGTGCGAAGGTAGATACCAGACCTTACTAGAGTGAAGCCTAGAAATCAGAATTCCTTCTTAACATACCGGACACCTTTTATTGGAGAATTTTGGACGGACTTTCATAGCCCAGGAAATCTCTTTCATATTAAATAAGGAAACCGGGACTGAGGAAACTGAAGGACCACACACGAAATCAAAGAGGGAACTTATTAAATTAACGACACCCCAGACGCGTGTAAGAGGCAGATTCAAGTCTCTTTAATTCATCTGAGCAAATAGTGTGTGAGTCGGGATTGGCGTAAGTTGTCATTTTACATTCTATTTTTTTAATTACTAACATGTGAACTAACATATATAAATATTAGATACTCTTGAGTTTTGGCCACTGTCGTGCGATAAGTGATGTGTCCTCCTCAGACAACTCTTCATCGGTGGAACCAAGAAAATTTGTGAGGTTTGGAAATGTCTCATAGTTTCGGTTCGATAGGCGATGATGCCACAATTCCAATTTTTTCATCATTGCTTCCATCTTGTCTTCAACTTGAAAAACTGTAACTTTTTCTCCTTGAAGATTTAAGTTGAGCATATTTAAATCGGTGAAGATATCTGACAGATATGCTAATTTTACTAACCAGGAAAAATCTGTCAAGCGATCGCTCAGGTGAAATTGCTGCTCCATGAGGAATAATCTTATCTCGTCTCTCAATTCCCAAAAACGAGACAAAACTTTACCTCGTGATAGCAAACGAACTTCACAGTGTAGCAAACGTTGATGGTGTTCACTGTCCATATATTTGCAAAGCTGCTCAAAAAAGTCTTGAATTCAGTGATTTGCTTTTTTATAAAATTGACAATTTTGACTGATTCATTTAAGGTCTATTTTAGTTTTTCTGGTATCTTCTTAGCAACTAGAGATTCCCTATGTATGCAGCAATGGAACCAAGTCACCGACGGTATGATTTCCATAATCCATGCTACAAGCCCAGTAAGCTTTCCAGACATTGCTCTGTGCTAATTTCAACGCATTTCAACCAATCCTTGTCATGAGATGTTATAAACTCGTTTAAGCTGTTAAATACTTCTTCAGCTGTAGTGTGTACCAACGAGGAGATGAACAGTAAGTCTTCGAAAATATTTATCTCGTGCTTATATCTAATGTAGCATAATAAGGTCGCTTTGTTTGTTATGTCTGTGTTTTCGTCCAGTTGCAGAGCAAAATAGGGGGACATGCGAATTCTTTCTAATAACTGTTCCTTGATATTGGCTGACAAACCGTCGATTCGCTTCTTAACTGTGTCATTTGACAAAGGTATTTAGGAAAGGTCCTTGTCAGTTTTTTCGATGATCCATGATTTTTGCAGCATTTAATTTAAGTTTTTCAGCTTTTGTGTGCGGTTTTCTGGTTTTGGCTATTAGTTGAGAAACTTTAAATGGGGCCCTCAATGCATTTTCATTGTTACAACCAGTTGCGCTCACTTTCTTACTTTCCCGAAGCTCCTGCTTTTTTTTGTTGGAAAAAATCGATGCTCTTTGTGGCATGTACCGTACTTTATGTTTAGTATCGAGATGTCTTCGCAATTTTGACGGTTTTATGGCCTCGTTGGACAATATATCGTAACATAACTTACACTGTGGTAGTTGCTTGTCTTCGGGGCCTGTATACGTGAAGCCAATCGACAGATATTCTATTGCTATAACGGCGGCACTTTTTAAGATGACTGGAAGAAGCTTCATTTTGCTTTGAACAGGATGCACCCTCATCAACATCATCTGTACTTTTACGTTTCAAATTCAGCAAACGATCCATCCTGAAGCTCGGCCAAAATGTATTGTTACGAAATTCACCGCAATAACATCGAAAGGTCACTTTACCCGACAATAACCAAACGCTTTTATTCGCAGAAATCGAAGAAGAAACACGATCATTTTGACTGACTCCGATTCTCTCTTCCCGCGAACAATCGGTCTACATTTTATACATGAATTTTCTCGAGAACATTCTCGACACAGCTAGAGAATTCTGGGAAGCAATAGACGTTCCGAGAATGTGGTGGCACTGCGTGGACAACACTAGAGTTCGGTGCAGCTACCAAGGCGGCTTCTGGCTGTATCGCGGTAGCAAGAAATGTCACGTGCTTTCTCTCAGCCACTCAGCGTCATTCATTTGCATGTTCTCCCCGCGTGCAGAAGTATCAAGTGCTGAGTACATTTTTTGCTATCAGTTATTTTTATAACCGATTTTTACTTTTGTTTGTTTTTAATGGAAGCGGTAGGTTAGAAAAGCCAAGTTTTACATAAACAAGCGAGAGAAATTAAGATTTCGTCCTTCGTTTCCTTTTCTTTCTTTCTTTCATTCATTCATTCTTTCTTTCTATTTTAACTGTAAAAGCTCATAACATTTTTTCAAGCCTTCGCGGACCCCTTGTGAGAACATCGCCGCCCCCCCCCCTCCCGGGTCCACCGACCACAGGTTAAGAACCGCTGTGTTATACAGTTGTACAGTTATACTTCAGTGAGTTTTTTTCTAAACGTGTCACGAGGTCTATAGCCGAAGTGGTCGGCTCCGGGGAATTCTCTTCACACAGTAGGTTAAGGCCTAGCTACAGATGTCTGTCGAATGACGTGGAGAACAGTTCTTGCCACAAGGTGCATGCACTAGTTTAAAAGCTTCAGCAGGTTGTGTTAGCGGTACTTGAAGTTTTAACGGTGAAGATTTACTACAACAAGAAACAGGTAAAAAAATCGAGTACAAGCACCATTGCTAACATATTTATATTTATATATTTTTGGTTACCACGTAAAGGCATTAAGGTCACCAAGAGCTGACGTTCAGAAACAGTGGACCAAAGTGTAGTCATTTAGTTTTGTTATCTTTGAGGTTTTTAACTTCCTGTGGCGAGGTACGTTTCTTTCAACCTAGACCGAAGTCCGTTAGTTCTATCAAAGCGCAAGTGCCATTCAAATGTAAGTGAACTCTTATCAAGTCTAGCACCGTGTTGATAAGTGCTAAACATGACAAGTACTTCTAGTGTCCAGAACTGGTGCTAAGGTATTTGGTGCCTTAAGCAAACAGCTTATTTGTAAAATTATATATTGAACTAAAAGAAGAAAACAAAGTAAGTATTATTATGCCAAATTAAGAAAGAAATAAAGACTACTGAGTGTATCTAATAGGTTGCGACAAATTATCTGCGAATTTACTGAAGTTTTGTGTCAAAGATTTTGTGATGTGGTACGACAAGATCACTAATGTGGAACTGGTGACAAGATTACTAATGTGGAACTGGTGACAAGATCACTAATGTGGAACTGGTGACAAGATCCCTAATGTGCAACTGGTGACAAGATCACTAATGTGCAACTGGTGACAAGATCACTAATGTGCAACTGGTGACAAGATCACTAATGTGGAACTGGTGACAAGATCACTAATGTGGAACTGGTGACAAGATCACTAATGTGGAACTGGTGACAAGATCACTAATGTGCAACTGGTGACAAGATCACTAATGTGGAACTGGTGACAAGATCACTAATGTGCAACTGGTGACAAGATCACTAATGTGGAACTGGTGACAAGATCACTAATGTGGAACTGGTGACAAGATCACTAATGTGCAACTGGTGACAAGATCACTAATGTGGAACTGGTGACAAGATCACTAATGTGCAACTGGTGACAAGATCACTAATGTGCAACTGGTGACAATATCACTAATGTGGAACTGATGACAAGATCACTAATGTGGAACTGGTGACAAGATCACTAATGTGGAACTGGTGACTATATCACTAATGTGGAACTGGTGACAAGATCACTAATGTGGAACTGGTGACAAGAACACTAATGTGGAACTGGTGACAAGATCACTAATGTGGAACTGGTGACAAGATCACTAATGTGGAACTGGTGACAATATCACTAATGTGGAACTGGTGACAAGATCACTAATGTGGAACTGGTGACAAGATCACTAATGTGGAACTGGTGACAAGATCACTAATGTGGAACTGGTGACAAGATCACTAATGTGGAACTGGTGACAAGATCACTAATGTGGAACTGGTGACAAGATCACTAATGTGGAACTGGTGACACGATCACTAATGTGGAACTGGTGACAAGATCACTAATGTGGAACTGGTGACAAGATCACTAATGTGCAACTGGTGACAAGATCACTAATGTGCAACTGGTGACAAGATCACTAATGTGCAACTGGTGACAAGAACAATACAAGCGCCAGCAGAACAAGACATGAGAAAAAGATGCTGGCGATGATAGGACACAAGTTGAGAACACCTGTTCATTTCATTACCAGGTGGTCCTTGTTCTGGAATCCTCAGGGTAAGTGAGGTTGAGGGAGGCCAAGGATCACACGGAGAAGAGAACAGGAGACAGACATGAAGGGGATGAAGAAGACGTGTACAGACCTAGAGAGGATAGCACGGGACAGGTAGACTTGGCAGGTAGACTTGGCAGGTAGACTTGGCATATGTTTTGTTGAAGGCTTATGCTCCCTGGGGAGCTGATGGTGATGATGGAGAAAGTGTCAAGAATGGCAATTGACATCAAACGTCTGTGATGTGTCTTTTTCTCTGTTTAGATTGATGTTACTTTACAAACCCACACTCGCATAATATACACCGTCACAATTAGTAAAAATTTACAAACTGCTTTGTCTGCTATATTAAAGAGAATGTGATGGGGCCGAAAAGGAGACGCCCGCCCCCTACCTGTTTGTAGGCAGATTTATCGCCCATATTTTCGATGTGCGCGAAGCATGCTTGGATGTAAATTATTCAAGATTGATGAAAATGCCATAATAATGCATTTAAATTAAGTTGTGGTGTAGAATTGTGTTATATTAAATAGCTGTAGGTTTTATTTGTGTTTTCGCTATTCCTAAGCGATAATCGCGTGTGATATTTAAGTAGCCAAGATTAATACGCCTATCGCAGTAAAGTGAGTGATTAGCCTAGTGCCTATAAAAAAAGATAGCGAGCTACCAGCGGACTTTTCCTAGTATCAGCCGCCAGAGAGAACAGACGACAGAGCCAAGCTGTAAATGCCTTGAGCACATTAGCATCGGGCACTGTTGGGGGTTTTGTTTTGTTTGGTGTTATGTTCCTTGGTTTATTCGTTTAATGTTTGCTTTCTCACTGAATGGGCTGTAAAAATAAATATAGCCCCTGCCTCTAGAATCAAGAGTTTTATTGTTGTTCGGGTCGGTGCGGTCCCTTAGACTGGCAACAAACTGGTCCCTTAGCACTGTTTCGTCAAGCTTGACACCACTGGCTTTCTCCTGCGCCCCTGCTGCCTGCTCAAATATCTCATGCATCCTATAGGCAAACTCACTCACCGATTCCCGTGGCCCTTGGTACGCTGAATAGAATAGCGCCATTAGTTCTTGGGTGCTCCTCGATTCTCCATACACCCTGAGTATGGCCTGAAGCATTGCCTCCGGGTCATTGTCTCTTACTTGTATCCGCAGCTCCCTGCGGACAACTGGGGTCACACTGTCGAGTATCACATCGGTTTGATCCTCCTTACTCATGTAGCCGGACCTCCACGCAGCTCTAACCTCCCTTGCATAGTCCTCCGCGTTTGGCCCTGTGCGTTCTCCAAAAGTCCTCACTTTCTTGTGGGTTGACACCAACATGTACTGCCCGTGTCCTGCCTGGGGCAGTGGACCTGCTACTGTTCCTTCAGTTGGCACCACTGATGCCCCGACCACTTGTGTTGGATCTGCATCCTCATGCTCCCCTTTGCTCGTAGCACGTGTGCTCCTCGCGGCCATCTTGCTGCCGGACCGCACTGCTGGGTGTTTACTATATTTGTTCGCTTGCTGTTTGCTCAGTGTCACTGTCTGCCTATCCTGTCGACGACGCCAATTGTGATAGGGTGGGCGAGATGATGATGATGATTATGTTGTGATTGTGATATCACTCTCTTGTCACACTCGCACCGACCCGAACAACAATAAAACTCTTGATTCTAGAGGCAGGGGCTATATTTATTTTTACAGCCCATTCAGTGAGAAAGCAAACATTAAACGAATAAACCAAGGAACATAACACCAAACAAAACAAAACACCCAACAGTGCCCGATGCTAATCTGAAGAAGCAAACAAAGCACAGAATAGTTAAAATCATAATATAATACTGAATGAGAAACACCACGCTCTCACCTGTCAAACTGTCCTACGCCGCCACCTGACACACTCAACTATCACACACACACACTCTTTTTCAATACTTTTGACAACTAAGTATTTTGTTTAAGATTGTCTCTAGGAATGTACGAAACTCAGCTGATGCGCGCGAAACGCTTAGTGCCCTGGATTTCTATAAAGAGTAACGTCAACTAAGTCAGAATCGAAAACGAGGCTGAACGACGTGGACGCCATTTTTTGTCGACAATACCAGGGTTAGTAGCGGGAATAAGCGTCGAGTAAGAATTTTTTTTTTAAATTAATGAAGAAAAATATCCCGTTCAACCTCTGATGGGTTATAATTATGATATATATTGTTTTCAATTCCAAATAATATGAACAACTGCCGATGAGAAAGTGGCATCACATTTGTCAAATCATTGTAAATAGGGACAATCACAATTATGCTAATACGTTAAATAAATAAACAAAAAAACAAAAAAACAAACAAAATCAAGAAGAAACTCTGAACAAGAATTATATTAAAATGGAGGGGTGTAAAGGCCTGGTGGTTCCAGTTATATAACTGACTTTAACAGATATTTAATTGACTTTCATCTGTTAAAAGTCATATGCATTGTAAGAACAGCATCAGACCTTCACATTCCCAGACACTAATATTAACATTTGTTCACGATAAATATTGTTTGACTATATTATGCAGTTCCCTAGGTCTGTCTATTCTTAACACCTCTTCTATATTTATAAGATTTTATGGGGGTGGGAAGCAGATAAAGATAATGTTCCCCAGTAAAGGAAAGAGAGAGTTTTCTTGGTAAATGTTACGCCATGTGGCACATTGTGTATTTAGTCCCAGTTTGGCTTAAGTCGAGAATAATTATATTGTATTCTTTATGTAAGAGTAATTTAGTGTATTTCACGTTTATTGATAATTCTACTGTATATTTAATGGGTTACTGTGAGGTGAGAATATGTATTTAGATTTCTGGAGAGCGTGAGGCCACTCCTTTGTTGAGACATGTGTTTCTCTGGTTGCTCCCGGCGGAGCATGGAAACACCAATGTGGCTGGTGTCTATCACAAGCCGACAAGAAGCATTTTTATGCTATGGCAGTGATTTGTTTCGGTAACGATGTGTTTCGTGTGATGAGATTCTCAGTCGCACCAGTCGTCACATACGACATGCTTCAGAATGCAGTAACGAATATTGAGATAGATCAGTTACGAGGTAGTAGCTTATTCTCATTACTGAGAGTATTTGTTGTACATGCAGTTGAATATTATTCTATGTCCATTTTATGATTATTTAATTATGGTTATGTGAGGAATGGTTGTGAGAGCACGTGGGCTCACTTCAAGGTACATATTTCTCTTCTCCGCTCCCGAGGGAGCATGGGGCCAACAGTGTGGTTTGCCTCCATATTAAGTATTCATATGCTAGGGCAGTAGTGTTTCGGTAGCAATCTGTGTTACATGGTGAGATTGCCAGCCCCACGCACAACACCTTACTAGTCTCATTGGACGACATGCATGAGTGTGTGTGTGTGTGTGATAGCTGAGTGTGTGCTCTTGCAGTAGTGGTTTCCGTAGCAACCTGTGTTACATGGTGAGATTGCCAGCCCCACGCACAACACCTTACTAGTCTCATTTGGACGACATGCATGAGTGTGTGTGTGTGTGTGATAGCTGAGTGTGTGCTCTTGCAGTAGTGGTTTCTGTAGCAACCTGTGTTACATGGTGAGATTGCCAGCCCCACGCACAACACCTTACTAGTCGCATTGGATGACACACATGAGTGTGTGTGTGTGATAGTTGAGTGTGTCAGGTGGCGGCGTAGGACAGTTTGACAGGTGAGAGCGTGGTGTTTCTCATTCAGTATTATATTATGATTTTAACTATTCTGTGCTTTGTTTGCTTCTTCAGATTAGCATCGGGCACTGTTGGGTGTTTTGTTTTGTTTGGTGTTATGTTCCTTGGTTTATTCGTTTAATGTTTGCTTTCTCACTGAATGGGCTGTAAAAATAAATATAGCCCCTGCCTCTAGAATCAAGAGTTTTATTGTTGTTCGGGTCGGTGCGAGTGTGACAAGAGAGTGATATCAAAATCACAACATAATCATCATCATCATCTCGCCCACCCTATCACAATTGGCGTCGTCGACAGGATAGGCAGACAGTGACACTGAGCAAACAGCAAGCGAACAAATATAGTAAACACCCAGCAGTGCGGTCCGGCAGCAAGATGGCCGCGAGGAGCACACGTGCTACGAGCAAAGGGGAGCATGAGGATGCAGATCCAACACAAGTGGTCGGGGCATCAGTGGTGCCAACTGAAGGAACAGTAGCAGGTCCACTGCCCCAGGCAGGACACGGGCAGTACATGTTGGTGTCAACCCACAAGAAAGTGAGGACTTTTGGAGAACGCACAGGGCCAAACGCGGAGGACTATGCAAGGGAGGTTAGAGCTGCGTGGAGGTCCGGCTACATGAGTAAGGAGGATCAAACCGATGTGATACTCGACAGTGTGACCCCAGTTGTCCGCAGGGAGCTGCGGATACAAGTAAGAGACAATGACCCGGAGGCAATGCTTCAGGCCATACTCAGGGTGTATGGAGAATCGAGGAGCACCCAAGAACTAATGGCGCTATTCTATTCAGCGTACCAAGGGCCACGGGAATCGGTGAGTGAGTTTGCCTATAGGCTGCATGAGATATTTGAGCAGGCAGCAGGGGCGCAGGAGAAAGCCAGTGGTGTCAAGCTTGACGAAACAGTGCTAAGGGACCAGTTTGTTGCCAGTCTAAGGGACGACTTGACGCGGAGAATGATGGAGGACAGGGTTCGGCACGACCCTGCAGTATCATTTGTGTCCATAAGAGATGATGCTCTGAGATGGACTGGGAGTAGTCAAACAGCAAGAGCTGGGATAGCCACAGTCACAGCATCCGACGAAGAAATGGCACCCTGGTCACATGAAGGAAACGCCCTAGTGGAGCAACTCAGAGCAGAGGTCGCACAGCTGAAGCGCCAGATGGCTGAAATGCAAGACAGGCAGAGAAGGCCGGCGAGCTCCATCCGATGCTTTCGGTGCAAAAATTTAGGGCACGTCCAGAGGGAATGCCCACAACAGGCACTAAACTAGACCCCTCTGTGGCTGGGAGTCAGGCTGTGGAAGGGGAGCTTTGTGACTCGAATAGAAAGAGTACAGGTAGAGGGGGCAGACAATCACAGGTTGGCATGAGGAAGAATGTAAATGAAAGGGAAGGGCCTGTTTCTCCAAATAATAGGGAGACTGAGATGTTGGTGCGACAAGTGGGGGTCATTAACAGGAGGACCATCTCTAGACGCCACGGGAACAGCCGCAGGTACAGAAGTAGAAAGAAACGTCATTTGTGGAATGGCAGCCAGAGAATCAGGTGCTATAACTGCGCTGATTTTGGGAATCATATAGCTGCCAGGTGTCCATGTGGTCCTCTACCTAGAAGATGTTTCCAATGCAAGTCAGCACAACATTTAGTGGCGAGCTGTCCGTTTGGTAACTCTGCGGCTAGGGCATCACACAAAGTGGAGCGCAGGCAGAAGGACCGCCACTCAGAAGGAAGGTTAGAGATTCAACCATCGCAGGAAATGTCGACCAGCAGCGGACCAAATCCCCAGGAGCTTGAAGAAAGAAACGTGAAGGGAGAGCACCATGAAAACCGGATCAAGATGGTAGGAGGTCGGCCTGAAGGAGTAGTGCTGATGGAAGGAAAAGAGGTAAATTGTGTGTTTGACACAGGTTCACAGGTGTCTACCATCACAGAGCAATGTTTCAGGGAGATGTTTGGAGGGCTCCCCTTGGATGAGGGTAGATGGGTGCGCCTGACAGCAGCAAATGGTGCCACCATTCCATATATTGGTCACTTAGTGGTGGACATACAAGTTGGGTGCACAGTAGTGAAAAACTGTGGGGTTTATGTTGTCAAGGAAGTACAAGGACCTAGAAACCAGAAGAAAACACCAGGGATTATAGGTACTAATGTCCTTGTGGAAATCCCAAACATACAGAACATACTAAAATGGAACCCTCCAAGGGATCAGGAGATGACGCAGAAATCAGACTCTATAAAAGTATGGGTAGCTGGGAGAAAGCAAACCCACATACCTGCTCGATCGATCAGGGCCATAACAGTCAAATGCAGGGGAAGAGGCCAGTCAGAAAGTACTTTTCTCTTTGAGCCAAACAGAGACTTAGAACACTGGCTAACAAAAAAAAATTTTTTTTTTCTTTCTCTAACATTTCTATGTTTTTCTGGTCAATTTTAATGCGCTGTTTTTAAATCTGCAAACCGTTTTTCTCTATCAGGTCGGGATCTCGAGAAATACGCAATTGAAGTTTTTTAACAACGCATACAGTATTATAACATCATTCGTACAAGAAGTATAACAGTTATGTAGGCTTGAATTTCTTTGCAGTCGACTTTCGTCGGTGAATGGCATGTGGTACATCGCGATGAAACATCTAACAATAATCGGCAAGCATGGTCACACTCCACCGTCCTTGATAACGTGACTCCATTACGGCGATATCTTGATGGAATCGTTCTCCATGTTCATCGCTGACTTCGCCAAGGTTGTCAGGGAAAAAGTCAAGATGCGAATCGAGCAAATGGATTTTGAGGGACATGTTACAGCCCATAATTCTGTATGCATCTATGCACTGCTTAACAATATGCACATAGTCGACAGATTTGTGATTTCCCAGAAAGTTATCGACGATCGATTTGAATGCCATCCATGCGCGAAGTTCACTACCATGTAACAAGTTCTCGAATTGTTTGTCTGCAATAACTTTCCTAATCTGAGGTCCTACAAAGATACCTTCCTTTATCTTTGCATCGCTAACTTGCGGAAACTTTTCTCGAAGATAAGTGAAAGCTTTGCTCGTTTTATCTAACGCTTTTACGAAATTCTTCATGAGCCCCAACTTTATATGTAACGGTGTTAAAATGATGCTGTCTTTGTTAACTAATGGCTCGTGTATTACATTTTTATGCCCGAGCTGCATACGATCCCTGATAGGCCACACCTTTCTTGCATAATGTTCCTGTCTGTTGCGGCTGTCCCATTCACATAGGAAGCAACAAAATTTAGTATACCCAGTCTGCATGCCCGTGAGAATTGCAATGACCTTTAGGTCTCCACAAATCCGCCATTGGTAGTCATTGTACTTTATTTTTGCCAAAAGTATAGCCATATTGTCATAAGTTTCTTTCATATGAACAGAGTAGGCGACTGGAATTTTGCAATAGCAAATGTCATCATCCATCTCAAAGTATTGAACAAGTTCTCTGTGTCTATGACGAAATTTAGATATCAAAGTATTGGGCGCTAAAAGATTCCATTCTTTGAGTCGCGAACCGAGTAATTCCGCTTGTCCTTTGGTAAGAGCGAGATCACGTATTAGATCTGAAAGGTTAATTAAGTGAACACCATCATTCACCGGTATATAATCCGAGTCAGAATTAGTTTCTAAAGCAGGTAAACTATCACTTTCTGATGGTTCATTCACGTCCAACGGTTATTGTTCTGGTGGAACTGGGATCGGACACGTGATTGGATCATGAGGCACTGGTTTCGAAACCGATTCAATATTTGGATAAACCACAGACTTTCTAGTTTTAAAAGTGAAACCATGGATATTTGTCAAGCAGAAGTAACAATCAGTAGCGTGATTTGTCTTGTTCACGCCATATTACTGGCACTCCAAAAGGCATCGACTTATGCTTCGGCGATTTTCGTAACCAACCTGCCAATGTATTTGCACAAGTCGAACAAACTGCATTTGGCTTCCAAGATTTATTTGCATCATCAACTTTCGAATCGAAATAAAGTTCATATGCTTTCTTTAGTAATGGTGTAAAGTTTTTCTGGTGAACACGATCGGTAAAATATCCGCACACGTAACAGAACAGATCAGCCGAATTTCTACAACTTCTAGAAGCCATATTTCGCTCAGAATTATTTCAAAATACAGTAACTATTTGAAAAATAGCGTAACATATGTCATGCATCTTTTAGCAGTATAAAAAGTGGAATTATTTTGCATTTTATTAATTTTTAATAAGTTATATAGTAAAAATGAAACGGAGCAAATAACGGTTTCCCAAAAATATATGTATTCACAAATATCTTAAAAACCTGACGTGATAGAGATAAACGGATTTCAAATTTGAAATCAGCGCAAAAAACTGACATAAGAACACTTATTCTTATATAAGAAAGAAAAATGTTGTTTGTCAGTGTTATGAGTCATACATTGACTGTTCTTAGAAATGGGTCTTGTGATATTCAGGCCATAAATTTGGGAGATGAGGACTTGTTTTTAGCTCCCGGGACACAAGTAGGAATACTGACAGAAGCTGGGGTGGACTATAGCACATATTTCAGAGTTGTAGGAGCTCAAGAGGTAGAAATGTCAGCAAGTCCACCATACACGAATCCAGAGCAAGAGATGTGCCCAATTGACCTGACCGGGTTTGAGGGCAGTGAGACTGAAGAGCAGGAAGTAAGAGCATTGTTGAGACGCTATGCCGATCTTTTTGCCACAGATGAGACAGATGTAGGGTACACGGACAGGGTAAAGCACACCATCCCATTAACAGATGACACCCCAGTTAAGCAGCCTTACAGGAGAATACCTCCTGCTTTCTATAAAGAGGTACAGGATCACCTACAAGGATTGCTTGACAAACAAATAATCAAGGAGAGTTGCAGTCCTTGGGCCTCCCCAATAGTTTTGGTCCGGAAGAAAGATGGTCGGCTTAGACTCTGCGTAGACTTCAGGGCACTCAACAACAAGACGAAGAGGGATGCATACCCTCTACCCCGAGTAGATGAGTACCTGGATGCGTTAGGAGGAGCAAAGATATTCTCATCGCTTGATCTGGCAAGTGGTTACTATCAAGTAGCAATGGATGAGAAAGACCAAGAGAAAACCGCCTTCACTACCCCTTTTGGACTTTATGAATACACAAGGATGCCTATGGGTTTAGCCAACTCGGCCAGCACCTTTCAACGATTAATGCAGAGCAGTATGCATGATTTAGTGTTCCAGCTGATACTAGTATACCTTGATGACATTTTGGTGTACTCTGCTGACTTCACTAATCATTTGAGCCGACTGGAGAAAGTATTCTCTAAGCTACGCCAGCTAGGGCTGAAGTTGAATGGAGGAAAGTGTAAGCTGTTTAGGACGACGATTGAATTCTTGGGGCATACTATATCGGCAGACGGAATAGGAGCTATGGAAGACAAGGTGAAGGCTGTTCAAGAGGCCCCTGTACCACGTTCCCAGACTGAGTTACGGTCATTCCTGGGATTGACCAGTTACTACCGCAGATTTGTGCCGGGCTTTGCAAAGATAGCCAAACCGCTACATGATTTAGTAGCTGCGCTCAATCAAGGCATGCAGACTAAAAGACGAAGTAAGTCACCCATAGGAGAGTTGTGGACAGAAGAGTGTGCTGTAGCCTTTGAGACACTGAAAAAGGCACTAACCTCCACACCGCTACTAGGGTTCCCTAACTTCTCGCTACCATTTATCCTGGAGGTAGATGCATCATTTGAAGGATTGGGAGCAATTCTCTCGCAAGTACAAGATGGAACAAAGAAAGTCTTGGCATATGCAAGTCGCACACTTCGACCCTCTGAAAGAAACTCAAAAAGCAGTATGAGACTGGAACTGCTAGGTCTTAAGTGGGCCATGACTGAGAAGTTCAGAGGTTACCTGCTAGGATCACAAGTAGAGGTATTTACAGACAATAGGGGTCTGGCCTTCTGGGAGAAAGCTAAACTAGGAGCTATAGAGCAGAGATGGAAGGCCCAGATGGCGATGTTTAGCTACACAATCCGACATCGGGCAGCAAGAGCCAATGGAAATGCAGATTATTTGTCCCGTTTTCCTATTGAAACCGCAGGCGAGGAACTGGAGGATGACGCAGATGTTGCAATAAGTGGCATAACAGCTGAGGTTATCGGAGAGTTTACCCAGATACCATATGAGATAGGGTTGATGACAGCAACAAGCCAGAAAGATATCAGTGAAAGGGTACCGGCCGAATCAACCACAGCACCAGCAACCACTCAAGCATTTCCCACCTATTCGCGTGAGGAATTGATAAATCTCCAGGGAGCGGATGATGTGGTAGCGATGGTTAGGAAGATGGTAAAGGATGGCACCAGACCTGCAGGAAAAGATGCTCGAAAGATCCCCTTGGCTGCAAGGAAACTACTTAATCAGAGTAACCGGCTCGAAGTGACAGATGGGTTGTTATACCGGACAGTGAAGGGATCAGATGGATCCAGCATAAAACAACTGGTAATACCTGAGTCCATGAAACCACGGATACTAGACTCTGCTCACAGGGTGGGCCATCAGGGAAGAGAGCGCATGCTGCAGTTGCTGAGAAGTAGGTGCTTCTGGGTAGGCATCACAGCTGATGTTGACGTCTTTTGTCGCAGATGCAACCGATGTAACGTTGCCAAGGCACCTCAACTGAAGTTTCATGGGCCATCGGGAAACTTGATTGCCTCCAGACCACTTGAGGTGGTAGCAATGGATTTCACCCTGCTAGAGCGGGATTCCAAAGGGTTCGAGAATGTATTAGTGCTGACAGATGTGTTCAGCAAGTACACCATTGCTATACCAACAAGAGACCAAAAAGCAACAACAGTCACCAAGGCCCTGGTGGAAAAGTGGTTTCAGTATCTCGGAGCTCCTCAGAGGATACACTCTGATCAAGGCCGGAACTTCGAGTCAGCGATAGTCGCAGAGCTGTGCAAGGTATATGGAGTCCACAAGAGCCGCACTACAGCTTACAATCCTAAAGGCAACGGGCAGTGCGAGCGCTTCAACAAGACGTTGCATGATCTGCTGAGACCCATGACAGCCGACCAGAAGCGAAGGTGGTCTGAGCATCTAGCGGAGGTGGTTATGGTCTACAACTCTACCCCCCACTCTTCGACAGGGTACTCACCATACTACCTCCTCTTCGGCAGAGAACCGAGGCTTCCTCTAGACTTCATGATAGGCACGCGCCCAGATGAAGAGCCGGAGACAACTGACGAGTGGCTGCAAGGTCACCTAGAGAGGTTGCACATAGCCCACCAAAAAGCTGCAGAGAGAATGCAGAAAATGGCCGCTGACAGGAGGGAGAGAAGTAATCAGCTTCCAGGCCCCACACCATTGAGAGTGGGTGAAAGAGTGCGGAAAAGAGTGCACTACACTGACAGGGCCAAAATACAAGACGTGTGGTCCAACGACGAATTCATTGTATCGTCAATTCCAGAAGCAAGCGGTGGTCCTTATGTGATAAGGCCAGCGAGCAACGAAGATCTGAAGATGAGGGTTGCGGCGCACGAACTAAGACGAAGTGAGGACAAAGATGATTCTCCGAATCTGGTAGATGCTACACTAGGCCTACCTGAGGCACCAGCTTCGCCAGATGAGACAGATCCTGGGGAGGACGTGCATGGTCTAATGCCCGAACCAGGCTGGTATGCCCTGCAGCCAATAGAGGGTCCTGCCCCGAGACGATCTGAGAGGTTACAACTGAAGCGCCAGAGGGAGTGATGTTGTCGGGACGACAACAAAATCAGGAGGGAGATGTGTGATGGGGCCGAAAAGGAGACGCCCGCCCCCTACCTGTTTCTAGGCAGATTTATCGCCCATATTTTCGATGTGCGCGAAGCATGCTTGGATGTAAATTATTCAAGATTGATGAAAATGCCATAATAATGCATTTAAATTAAGTTGTGGTGTAGAATTGTGTTATATTAAATAGCTGTAGGTTTTATTTGTGTTTTCGCTATTCCTAAGCGATAATCGCGTGTGATATTTAAGTAGCCAAGATTAATACGCCTAGCGCAGTAAAGTGAGTGATTAGCCTAGTGCCTATAAAAAGAGATAGCGAGCTACCAGCGGACCTTTCCTAGTATCAGCCGCCAGAGAGAACAGACGACAGAGCCAAGCTGTAAATGCCTTGAGCACGTGAGTTAATTTAAATTAGAATTAATTTTATATAATTCTAGAATTATATTCAGCACGAGTCTGTTTTAATGTTTAGTGAAATAGATAGATGTGTTTCCAAAGGAAATGTCTTTTTAGGACATTATGATTTAGTCTTGAAGAAATGATAGATGAGTGAAAATAATGTTTGATAGGTTTTATTAGGCACGCAAAGCCTAAATCCAGATGTGAGAATTTAGTATCAAGTATTTCATCCATCAGACCGGGCAAATTTAGTAAGAGTGTTTTATACATGAAACTGGACAGAGAAGCATCTATTACTTGAATTTAGATAATATTAACTGTTATGAAGATGGCGGCCACGTGGTCATGAAAGGCGGCGAGGTGAATAAAGAAGGCGCCAAGGGGTCTGCGGTAACACTCTTAGTTATCACTTAATGTTACGCAGTTTTATATTGTGTGAATTGAGACGGGGGTGGGAAGCAGATAAAGATAATGTTCCCCAGTAAAGGAAAGAGAGAGTTTTCTTGGTAAATGTTACGCCATGTGGCACATTGTGTATTTAGTCCCAGTTTGGCTTAAGTCGAGAATAATTATATTGTATTCTTTATGTAAGAGTAATTTAGTGTATTTCACGTTTATTGATAATTCTACTGTATATTTAATGGGTTACTGTGAGGTGAGAATATGTATTTAGATTTCTGGAGAGCGCGAAGCCACTCCTTTGTTGAGACATGTGTTTCTCTGGTTGCTCCCGGCGGAGCATGGAAACACCAATGTGGCTGGTGTCTATCACAAGCCGACAAGAAGCATTTTTATGCTATGGCAGTGATTTGTTTCGGTAACGATGTGTTTCGTGTGATGAGATTCTCAGTCGCACCAGTCGTCACATACGACATGCTTCAGAATGCAGTAACGAATATTGAGATAGATCAGTTACGAGGTAGTAGCTTATTCTCATTACTGAGAGTATTTGTTGTACATACAGTTGAATATTATTCTATGTCCATTTTATGATTATTTAATTATGGTTATGTGAGGAATGGTTGTGAGAGCACGTGGGCTCACTTCAAGGTATATATTTCTCTTCTCCGCTCCCGAGGGAGCATGGGGCCAACAGTGTGGTTTGCCTCCATATTAAGTATTCATATGCTAGGGCAGTAGTGTTTCGGTAGCAATCTGTGTTACATGGTGAGATTGCCAGCCCCACGCACAACACCTTACTAGTCTCATTGGACGACATGCATGAGTGTGTGTGTGTGTGTGTGTGATAGCTGAGTGTGTGCTCTTGCAGTAGTGGTTTCCGTAGCAACCTGTGTTACATGGTGAGATTGCCAGCCCCACGCACAACACCTTACTAGTCTCATTTGGACGACATGCATGAGTGTGTGTGTGTGTGATAGCTGAGTGTGTGCTCTTGCAGTAGTGGTTTCTGTAGCAACCTGTGTTACATGGTGAGATTGCCAGCCCCACGCACAACACCTTACTAGTCGCATTGGATGACACACATGAGTGTGTGTGTGTGATAGTTGAGTGTGTCAGGTGGCGGCGTAGGACAGTTTGACAGGTGAGAGCGTGGTGTTTCTCATTCAGTATTATATTATGATTTTAACTATTCTGTGCTTTGTTTGCTTCTTCAGATTAGCATCGGGCACTGTTGGGTTTTTTGTTTTGTTTGGTGTTATGTTCCTTGGTTTATTCGTTTAATGTTTGCTTTCTCACTGAATGGGCTGTAAAAATAAATATAGCCCCTGCCTCTAGAATCAAGAGTTTTATTGTTGTTCGGGTCGGTGCGAGTGTGACAAGAGAGTGATATCACAATCACAACATAATCATCATCATCATCTCGCCCACCCTATCACAAGAAGATCTAACAAAATAACTCAGAACGAAGACAATGAAACAAAACAAACAAACAAACACACTTTTCGTGGAGTAACATATCACAAAAAGTATCAATTAGTTCTTCTATTGTGGATAGAACATGAGTTTCAGTTTTTTTTTTTTTTAAAGAACGCATTAGCTTTCCAGCTATAATTTTCAATGTCTGAACTCAGAAAATATTCTTCAAAAGAGGTCTACAACTGTATAAGGTGGTCAGTTATTTCATGTCTCCTTCTTTCTTTGGTCCTTAGCCGCTGAATGGCAAATCAATCAGTGACCATCACGCCTGGTAGCGACTTGTAGGACAGCAACAAACTGTCTCCACTTTGCTTCTTCGGCAGCCATCCTTCGTGTCCCAGCTCTGGTTCATGCGTTGCATCTCTGCCTCCACAGTTCTCCGCAATGTATGTAGCCTTTGGCCGGCCTCACTTGCGCTTTCCTTCTTGAGTCCATAACGCGTTATTCCGCGTAAGAAAAGAAAGTCAGCCACTTCGGATGCAGCGCAATTACGAGTCAACGAATCCTTAGTGCTACGAGTATGCACAAAATAGGCTGAGAACCAAGAATGTCCCATATGGCTGGTAGGATTGAAAAGAGTTAATTTCAAATTTACAGATTATTAATTGCTAAAGCGTATGTGCATAATCTTGACTAATCCTGATAATTAAAATGTCGTTACCGTGTTAATTCATTATTTTATTCGACCTTACACAGCAAAATGCATTACACCAATGGCAAAAATAAAAAGTGCCCTAACTGTTAGAAAAAGCCATGATGTAAGTGTCATAAATATTTAGTTTAAACTATAAATTCACAACTTAAACGGTTAATCATCAGCATCATCATCATCATCATCAGCATCAACATCAGCATCATCATCAGCATTATCATTATCATCATCGCCCTTCAGCTCCTCAAGGAGCATAGGCCATCAACATACGTATGCCAAGTCCTCCTCTCCCACGCCAGCAGATTCAGGTCTGTCCACGTCTTCTTCATCCCTTGGAATATATAAACGAAAACCTGGTTGCGCGCGCATATGTTCCGATTCATTTTGACATTAGGAAAATACATGGGGCTAATGTATACTTCACCATGTATACTTCCATGACCAGCCTCTTCTTCTCATCTCTTGTCCCTCTGTCACTTGTCTGGTTCTTGTCATCAGTTCCACATTTATGACCTTGTTATACCATTTCAATCCTCCTGTTCTACGTAAGCACCCATTTACGAAACTCCGTAACTTCTTGGTTGTCGATGTTGTTGTTCTCAATGTTTCAGCGCCCCACAGTAGGACTGACTTTTATAAATTATATTATCCCTCATAATATAATATATCTGGCTCAGCAGAAAAAGTATTTTGAGAGATTTGAAATAATTGAGAAATAGTGAAAGATAACGCGTAAAGAAACTTAGTATCTCGGGATACTGAACAAGATGATGATGATGACGACGAAAGAGATAGAAAATGATGGATCAGTGAAGAAGATTTGAATTTTAGCTTTACGCCAAGGGCTCCAGTGCGAAATCAAACGTACACAGTCATTAAACTTATTTCGTTTATCATTAGCCGTTTAAACTGATGACAAGAACCAGACAAGTTTAAGTGAAACAAGAAATCAGAAGTAGACGCTGGCGATGGATAGGGCATACACTGAGGGAACCTGTTGATAGCATTACAAGGCAGTTCTTGTTCGAGAATTCGGAGTGTAAGAGTGGTGGAGGTAGACCTAAAACCACATGGAGATGAGACGTGAAGTGCATACATGAAAGGGATTAAATAGACATGGAAACATCTTGAGCTTATGTCCCAGGAAAGGAGAACTTGGTCAGATATTTTTTAAAGCCAATGCTTTTTAGGGAACCTCTTAGTCTTCGTCGTTCGCTCTCAAATAACCACATCTATCTCTCTTATAAAGCTGGTTGTCTGTCTCAGGCTTCTGTCGTCACCATAAAGGTTCTCCCTCATCTGTGTTGGAGAAGGCCAGACTGCCACCTTGCTCCTGTCACAGAGAGGACAGTCTTGAACACGTGATACTATTTGTTTGTCCAGCCCATATATGGGTACATGTCTGACTGCAATGGCCGGTTGTCAGTCTGAATATTATCACTTGATATCTTCTTGATAATGTATAGTATGATTCTGCAGTATTGGAGTCTGGGTGTTCCTTATGCTATTTGTCTGTAAAGTTATTATTTTATCTTTTTTTTTTAATTACTCATTTGGCATCTACATATATTACATTTATAAAGAACACAAAACAAATGTCTATGTTAGAGAGAAAATGAACACCTATGCAGGCCACCAAGAACCACTTTTGTCAGTAGTGAAACGTCGAAAGCTTGCCTGGTTTGGGCATGTAACTCGTCATGACTCCCTTTCGAAAACGATCCTCCAGGGAACAGTCGAAGGTAAACGGAGAAGAGGAAGGCAAAGAAAATCCTGGGCTGATAACATCAAAGAATGGGCAGGGCACGGTTTTTCCACACTCGTACGCATTGCTGGGGAGAGAGCAATGGAGGACCCTGTCTGCTGATGCTTCAACCATGGCACCTTTACGACCCATGACGGGTTACGGGTTGAAATGATGATGATGATTTATTACCACGTTTTCTGTTTTTAATTTTTCATCATCCTGCTATTGCAAGTCTATCTGCTTTTTCATTTCCATACTTATTGCAGTGGGCAGGGATCCACTGTACTTTTAATGTTTTGAAAATATAGCTGGTTTTAATCAGTGTTGAATAGTAATAATGATATTTCACAATTATGACTTACTGGTGTAAGACATGGTGATTTCCTGTCACCTTATCTTTTCATACTTCTCATGGACGATGTCATCTAGGCACGTGGGGACAAGAAAATATTCAGTAGGGTATTGGAAGATGAGACAGGTCTGTATTTCAGAGCTGGCATTTGCTCATGATGTTGCCATGATTGCTAAATAAGAGGCACATCTTCAATCCAACCTTCAAGTCTTGAAGAGGGGGGTGGTCATCGGCAGCTCCAAAACAAAACCGATGGTGATATCACGAGAGGAAAGAAGGCTTCAGATTAAGCTTGGAGAACAGGTCTTGCAGCAGTTCAACCACTTTAAATACCTCGGAGCTGTCATAGACTGGAAGGGAGGCATCAAAGAAGAGTTGGCTACCCAAAGAGAATGAACCGGGAGGCTTTTTCAGGCCACAAATCGAGGATTCCTCAGCAAAAGCGAAGTTGGCAAGAAGACAAAGATGACTGTATACCACTTGAGACGTTATTCGTCGCTCCCCTTTTCGTATGTTCTCTCTCCCCCATTATCTATTTATTTCTCATTTTTGGAGAACATAAATACATGCCCAGTTAATTATTTACACTTCTTCCTGTAATAATTCGTCATCTCTGTTTACCTGATCATCCTTGCTGAGAGAGTAGACAGGTGATGTAATTTTGACCGACAGTCATGTCGGTAAAATTCTCGTTTACCAGACATTGGCGCGTCGGATTAACACGACGATCGCCCCCGAGCTCGGTTATCGCTAATATGGCTATTGTAACTTCCTAATTTCTCTCATCGAGAGAACACAACCCAGATGGTCACATGAGGAATGTTTGTTTGCACAGGTACAAGGCAGTAAATTATCCAGGTGGTGACCTATTACAGACACGCACCTGAAAAATGGTATGTTGTAATAAATTTCCGGTGTGACGTTGGGCTCGAAACTTTCTCCCTAGGGTGGAGCTACCACCCCCCACCCCTTACCTTCTTCTAGATTTTAGGTACGCCAATTTTTTATCTTTTTTTTCGAGTTTTCGGTCGCTGCTAGCATGTCACTTTGATCTGACAAGTTAACTCCCCTTTTGCTCCCGCGAAAGTGGCCAGCGGAGATGACAGTAGTTTTAAGGTTGGTAAGAGTGTCTTTGTGACGCATCCGCAACGTTCCTCACTGTGCGGCAAAATTTTCCCCGTGGTTTTTGATTCCAGGGAAAGTCTGGTAAGCTCGTAGCTCCAGAGCGGTCACTCTGTTGCGCAAACACTTTTGTAGTCTACGGCCCTGGCAGGAAAGTCTCCTGGAATTGTTACTCTGTTTTCTAAGGCCTCTGTGCAGGTGTTAACCCACGCTCGGACACCTGTGGCCGATTTCTTGTATATATTGAGTCCCCTTCTGTCTCTAACTGCTTTTAGTCTCTGGAACTTTTGTCGTGAGGAGGCAGAGATCGTTGTGCAGTTTGCCGTAACTTTTAGTGTGGGAAATTATTCACATCTCGGTAAGAATTCTTAAGTAACTTGATAGTTGTGATTTTTTCTTGGGACTAAAGACGTAATCAGTGCAAGTTCATTTATAGTGGGTTCTAGCATTTTTTTTTAAAGGGCGGCCATTACCCATCGAACACTAAGAAGCTATAGATAGGTTTTTTTTCTGGAGGAAACTGTGCTTGTATGCCACTTAAGATTTTTTTTTAAAGCCAACTGTACGGTAACTTCAGAGGCTCATGAAAAGCCCATCCAGGCGAATTGTCTCCATCATAACATGTACATATATCTGAATTGTTTCACTAAAAGGGATTTTTTAACCCAGAGTTTAATGTAAACAAATTTTACTGCACTCTTGTTTTGAGTCAGAGAGTTTGGTTTGTCCTTAACAATAAGTGTAACTCTTAATTATTTGGATGTAGTTTTTTTTCTCATATAATATCAGTTTACTGATAAGTAGCCTTATATGTCTTTGTATGTATGCATACTTGTTGGATAAGCCAGCTGGTATAACCTGCTACGCGTCTTGCAACTTGAGTCGTTAGTCACCTGGGTCATTAGGCCAAGCTGACTCATTCACGTTGAGATCAGCTGTGCGGGAAATGTTTACATACCCCCCCCCCTCCTCAGCGGGCATAACTTCATACGCCCGTTCGTATTCTTCACCAGTAGGCCCGTGCTAAGCTTCTACTCGATCGCTGAATTAGTGACGGGGAGGGATAGGTAAATTACAGACACGCAGCAATGACCACTTGAGGGGTGGGAAGGGTTGAGAAAGTTGTAGCACTCCGTGTATACATTTTGTTTATTATCGCTGTTGTAACATTGACGAGGCTAGCGGCTAAGAGATTTTTGACATGTTCAATTTCATCGAAAGCTGCCTTCATCTGTCAGACCCGCGGGACACCTTGCCACTTGCCCGTTTTGCCTTCCTGGAAAGGCAGGATTTCATGAACCATCACTTCCAAGGCTGATGACTGCTTTATTGCGGGTTTCTTATAAAGAACCAATAGCAGAGGTAGTCCCAAGTTCCATATTGAGCAGGAAGGGAAAGATGAAATGAAAAGGTGTACATACTTGTTATAGTATTAACCTTTTCAACCGGTGTAAACGTGAAACCTATTCACTCTAAATGTAATGAAATTTTCAACCTTTTCAACCAGTGTAATTGTAATACAATATTCACTAGAAATGTAATGAAAGTTTCAACCTTTTCAACCAGCGTAAATGTGAAACATATTCACTCTAAATGTAATGTAAGTTTACAACCATTTGAACCGATGTAAATGTAAACATATTAAAACTATATTGTTAACATTTTCAACTAAAGTTAAATATAGAACTATTCATTTTAAATGTAAAGATAGTTTTTCGCCCACGAGGATTAAGATTAATTCTCAGAGAGGGTACAAATTCTGAAGATAGATGGGATGGTGGAATAGGAAGATGGGGACACATAAGTATGTGTTGGGAAACTCAATACTCAGAGGGTATTTGTTTCTCTTCTTTTGCAATACTAGTTGGTGGTACCAGTTGAGGGTACTACTTTTGGAACAACTGTCGGAATATGTGGCCTGAAGTCAACGCTAGACACTATCATCGGACGGGTCTTAGAGACGCGGGGCCAGCTTTGCAGTTACTCCCTGATTCTACTTGGAACGTGCTGCAACTCTTAATCTTGATAAGGAACGTGAGCAATCCAGTCACCTATCTGCAAAGAACCAAAAAGGAAGCGGGAGCAGAAACCTCATTGACAGCTAAGCAATCAAATAATAACTGCCAAGTGAAACTTTCCCTTATATAATTCCCCCCTTAACATCATATGATGATGATCAATTTTTGTTAAAGAATATTCAGTTTTTAATTACTGTTAAAACCTAAGGGATTATTAAATTTGTTATTTATATCTTTCCAAATTTAAAGTTAATTAAATCATTTTGAAAGGGTTCTATCCGTATGTCCCAGGCAATTTCTTAAATACACTTAACCAAAGCTACTAAATAATAATAGAGGAAATTCGCTGAATTAACTCAGCTGTGGGCTTGAATGTGCTATTATAAGATTACATAATCCTTCACAAAAGTTGTCGGCAGATCCTAGAGTTAACGTGCTCAGCCAATGCAGCATCGTTCTCGCTTTTCTGAATATCTTGTGGAAACTCCTTTGAGGTTGAAGCATCATTATCCTTCTATCTTCAACTCTGCCAAGAGTAATCTTGTTCGAAGGTAGACACCTTTGAAGACCCACATTAGTTACTCTTGAGTTTTGGCCACTGTTTGACCACTACTGCAGAGCTAAGGGGAAGCAACACATGACAATCCTCTTTAGAAGAACGACAAATTCTTTTTTCGTTAACTAACTCCAGAGGAGTGTACACCTCATTAGTTGGAAATCAGTAAATAAATATCTCTGGGTCCGTTAAGCTAATACCAGTCTTATTTTGAGCCAAGCAACTTCACGAATAGGAAATTATCTTCCTTCACTGAGTAGACTTAATTACTCAGTGGATATCGTAGAAATTCAGGGGCATTTAAATGAGGGATTCGGTGGTTCACTGCTCTCAACGTTCATGATACATGCAGCCAAGTTTTTATAATGCTAGTTACATTTGAATCAATTAATCCGGCAACAAAAACGTGGGCTTTCTGTGTGAGCTTATGATGTCAGGAATGCATGTTTCAGCAAATAGTAAATCGTGAAGACCACTCGTCTTGACTGTATGAAAACGTGGAATGTGAAAACCATGTGATGAGAAAAAACCACGAATGTTGTGGAAACGTAGAATATGATTATCCCAAAAAATGTGGATCCGGGAAAGGTAATCCGGAAAAGGGGATCCACGAAAGGCGATTATGGGAGCTTTTTCGTTCCCAGGACTCTCCACAAACTTCTCTGCTAAATATAAATCAATTTTCTCTTTTAGTTAACATATTCTAACATAGGTTTATTTTAGTTATACACTGCTTTACAGATTAAGACCAAAAATCAACAAACTCTGTACCTATTCTCCACTGCTGCTGACCTAGATCTGGCACGCACTGGTCATTAACTCTGCCCTTTATCGATTAAATTCGTTAGCTAGTCTGTGTGACAAGTTAAAAGCTGTGCAGACTCACGAGCTATGCCACAATCGAGGGGAAGAGCGTCCTTGTCGTGACCCACAACCAGGTGTCAGGAAGGTAAATAGATACATGTATGGTTTTGGGATTCCCATCTGTGCTTTCCGACACTTAATAAGTGCGGTCATCTAGATTGCCGGGGTTGAACTTAGAAAAATATTATTCATACACAGAGGGGTTTTCTTTGTGGGAGAGAGTCCATAAAACAGTTAGTTTTTATTCATTCGAAAGAATGCAGTTCCGTTCCCCAACTTAGATCTACCAAGAAAAGCAGAAAAAAAATGTACATGCCCTTAAAAGATTATAGCACAAATTTGGGCTGACACGATTATAATTAAAATCAATATATACATCATTTAGGAAAGGTACTAGCAGTTAACAAATTGGTCTGATATTATAAAGTAAAATGTGTTTACACAATACAATTCTTGTAATGTTTGGGTGATATCTCTTAACACAATGTCACGGGTTACCTCCCCTTTGCTTTGCAGTGATGGTCCAACAATGGCCAAAATCTAAAGTATCTAATGTGGGTCTTCAAAAGTATCTGTTCTTGCTGTTCTTGCTATGGCGCGGAGAGCTGGAGAGTTACAGAGAAGGAAATGTCGAAATTGTCCTCTTTTCACACAACATGCCTAAGAAAAATTCTCCGAATCTTTTGGCCGAATATCATCACCAACCAAGATCTGCTTACTCGGAGCAAGCAAGAGGACATGCACACCATCATAGCCGGCAGACGCTGGAGCTGGGTTGGCCATGTCCTCAGAAGAGACCCCGATGCCATCACAAGAACAGCTATGCTATGGACCCCTGAAGGAAAACGAAAGAGAGGCCGACCAAAAACAACTTAGCGGAGGACTGTGGAGGCTGAGATGCAAAGAATGAACCAGAGTTGGGGCACTGTACGAAGGATGGCCGCCGACCGAGCAAAGTGGAATCAATTTGTTGTTGCCCTACAAGACGCCACCAAGCGTAATGGCCACTGACTGCTTTGACGGTCGGCGGCTAAAAATCAAAGAAGAAGAAGAAAGGTATCTACCTTCACACAAGATTACTCTGTGTGTAGTCTTTTTTGGCAGTTTTACTTTTCCTTCGGGTGGGCATTAGCTGAAGTAGGCAGATCTCTTCTGCCATTTATTTAGTATTCAGAGCTACTTGTCTGTACCTGAACTGTCGGTGATTAATATGTAATATTTTATTTGTCTCCCACAGTGTTTTTAGATTTTGGACACCATGCAACATACACTATATCACAAGCTTATAAGGCTAGTCTCCCAGCAAATTACCACACCAAAATGCCACTTTTCGACGTCCCTGCTTCTGGCGAGATTTTCTAACAGTCATCGTTTTTGTCAACATTCACCTGGAATGAAATCAAGACGGCTCATGTCCACAGCAGCAACAACAACAACAGAGTCTGATGTATTTTCCGACAACATAATCAACAGTGCAATCCCTGACCTCGACATTTCGACAAATGTCCCTTTCCATGAGTTCATTTTTGACAAGTGTGACCACTTCCGAGACAATATAGCTGTTGTAAGCAATAATTTCTTCTTGCTTTTCTTCCCTCTCATCTTTTCTTTCTTTCTATCTGTCGTTGGCTCTTTTTCACACACACACCCTTTTTGTCTCGCTTTTATTCTATGAACGTATATGTTTAGTTTATGATTATAACTGTTAAATTTAAAAGAAAAAAAAAGTTTTTTTGAAAGAATTAATTCAGTAGCAATATGAATAGCAATATATTTGGGTTATATATATATATATATATATATATATATATATATATATATATATATATATATATATATATATATATATATATATATATACGATACAATTTGTTTGTAATAATCATACCTGTCAACCTGTAATGGAATGCCGTATAATGTACGAAAAATTAACACATTTAGCTGCGTACGCCCGTACAGAGCTCGTACGAATTTTCTGGAAAAAAATCTAAAAGAATTTGCTAATCCATGTGTTTTTAAATATTTTTTTTTTATTTCCTGTGATTTCTAGGCGTCCACTTTTAAAACGATATCTTTCCGAGCAATCAATCAATCAAATCATTTTATTTCCAACAATGAGCCAGTTTTGGTAGACTTCGTAATTCGCCCTCAAACATTTTGGGCTCTTAGCGTGACAAGACGTATTTTTATATTTATATGTTATCAACCATACTTGCCACTACCCCTTGAAGCCATTTTGTAAACAGAGCTAAGTATTTGATATTGCGTTCTGTCGCAAAATGCGATGGGCTCGATATCTTAGGTAATTGAACACAGTCGAACACTGTGTAACGCGTAGGTTTGTTTTTTGCCAATGAGAGCATCGCGAGCCATTTACCGCGCGACTAGTAGGTTGGAAGCTGTACCATGTGTCACGAGTGGTGATATAGAGAGTCTGTCTACGACAAGACAAAAGTCTGAGTAAAGAGTATAAAATAGAGGAAGTCTGAAATAGAGAATGTGAATGTTAGTGGAAGTGTGACAGTCAGGCGTACAAAGATGCTAATATTCTTTTACCCTGCCAGTCGGCCGTTTTTATAGATGTCAACTCCACTCATCCCTCTCTTTCTCACCTATCGACAAACGAATATATATATATATATGAAGTAAGGGACTGATACACCAAGTGGTTTTAACATTCAACGATCACAGATGTACAGGTGTAAGACAATTCTGATCAGCAGCAACTAGTTTTCTATGTTTCTTAAGATGTAAATGTAGATAGAAAAAAATAAACGTACTACATCTGCGCGATAGCAGGAATTAAAAAAAATCACTCCAACAATTATGAATCACTATAAATAAACACAAAAATAACAACGTTCAATAACCTAATTTTGGTTAATAATCAAAACTGGCACCCAAGTTGTACACACACAAAATTAACTACACGAATTAACCCAATAGAAAAAAGACCCACACTGAGTACTAGAATTAATAACCACCCAATTCTAATCTGTGTCCCCGTCTTCCAATCCCCAGCCTCAAATAGAGGCGATTGCGAATAGGCTACACAAACACGAAAAAAGTAAACACCCCACTGCAAAGAATACACCACCAATAGGTAAACCATAATGGTTTAAACAACAAATAATAAACACGCAATTCTAGCACAACCAGTACTTCAAAAAAAAAAAAACGCACTAATTACTGTCCACTACCCGTCCTGATGATAACGTCCCCTGAATGTCGGTGCGGTAGTATCCTGCACTCTTGACCCGAATTACTTGCAAGTTCGTGCCTTTCATACGAAGTGAGAATTAACTTAAATACACGACTGACAAGGTCAGAGGGAAATATCCTTTCAGCAACTAAAAGATAATGAACCCTGATATCCTTTGAGTTAAAATGAGTCCAAACTCGGGTTTGCGCACGCGATGCGCCTTAATATACCCGTGAGACGCGGCCAGGTCAGTTGTGACGGACGTGTACTGAACAGGGCCCACTGATGTGCAAACTGACTGGATGGGCGCGCGGTTTTGAAGGTTGGCGAGCTTGAGTGGTGGTGGTCTTCAGAGGTTTAGCAGCTACAGGAGCAGAGGATACCAGCAGCTGGGCACTCCCATCTGCTTTCTGAGTACTGGGTCTTGTGATTTAAACCACTGGTTCCCACTCGAAAACTCGATCAAGGAAACGATATCCAACCAAAGACAAAATGCTGGTTCCAGGTTTGGTCCCCACTAGCGTGTGGAGATCCGCTCTCTCTGCTGTGGAAATGCAATAGATACCAGCCAAAAACTACTCGCCTAAATTTAGGTCCACTAGCTAAAATACATATACACGAACACATCGAGACGAGGACTGTTTACAAACACTCAACGACTCCCACACTCCCCCATCCAAATTATCGTGGAGCGTCAAAACCGGTTTGGGCCGGTTGATTAAGCACGTTCGCCTGTGCTGACAGCAGCTGAAAGCCACGTAAAACCGCTCGCGCATTCAAGTGCCGTAACGCTCGGAGGCCTGGATATAAACATTTATAACATATAAGGAAGGGAAACCCGAGGCCTGTAAACAGTAAATAAATATTAGACAAACATAAAGGTATGTTTTCAGGCACTCGTAAGAAATAAAGAAGTAGAACACTAGACAACAGAAAAACAACAGACGTGAGTGGGTAAGCCACTCAAGTCTGTTGTTTTTCTGTTGTCTAGTGTTCTACTTCTTTATTTCTTACGAGTGCCTGAAAACATACCTTTATGTTTGTCTAATATTTATTTACTGGATATAAACAGGCCAGCGAAATAAAATACTGTTTTGCCCGTGTTGCTATTATTGTCACAGAACGGTTTGTGCATGTATTTGTGTGGTCTCCTACACCTTCAGCCCCTCCAGCAGTATCATCTCTTTTTCTTCATTTTTCTCACCGATCATCTTATTATATGCATTATTTGGCATATTTTGCGCCCTACATTCTTTATGTGACCACTCCCAGACTATTTACGTTACGCCAGGACTCGTGATAATACCCGGTCATAATTGAACCGGTCAGCGAGCGATATTCTTATCATGAAAAGCCGGCTCGCCATCTTTTGATACAGACGGCAAGCGCGAAGAGAGATAGCGACTTTGAAGTAACTCATTTCCGGGGCCAGTGACAATCAGGCAATTAACACCTGGGTTGTGGTCTGTATGTCTGAAGAAACCATATTGTTTGTCTGAACGGCCGGCGATCCTTTTGTTTGACTGTCTGGAGAACGCACGATCACAGACGATAATGAGATAATTGTTTCACGGGACCATCCCGGTGTAAGATTATTACCGATAACCTGTCTGGAGAAGTCTATATTGGCAGGAAAGCATCTGGCCATCAATCAGTTCACACATTTGTTTCTGAGAGTGCATAAGATATCACCGGAAATATTACAGCATTATTATAAAGAGTCGCGCGGGGAAATATTAAATTTAATATTTTAAAGCACGAGGGGGAGATTATGAATTAAAACACGCTAACCCACACAGTGAAAAAGAGTTTTCTATTGGACTGAAGTGAGAGCCGGAATAAACATTGAATTTCATTGGCAAGTTTGCTGGGAAGTGCAATCTGTGATTTGAACTGGAAACTGGAAATATAATCTAGAGAAATCATAGACACAGAACTCAGAGACTGCATCGCAACTTCAAGCTAGCAACTCCCAAAAGCAAGAAAGAGACGGATCGGACCTAGAATTCCATAATTATAAGTGACAGAGCGAGTATTTGGGCAACTTTTGGACTTACAAGTAAACCCGCATATATAAATACAAAGACTGGAAACTTAAAAGGGCCAGGACCGCTTGTAGTATTTGGGAAACTTTAAAACTTAAAAGAAAGTAAGCCCACATTATAAATACAAGACTGGAGTCCTAAGGAATTGGATCACTCGTCAAAAGAGAAACTTTCCCAGATCAAGAGTTTCGCAGATTCACCCGTCATAAGAGGGATTCAAAATTTCCAGGCCAAGTGATTCGAGAGCATATAACCTAAATTGCTCGTGTTCATTCTAACCTGTGCGAGGAGATTATGTATTCTCAAAACTTCGGGGTAAGTGTAACAATTATTTTACAAATGTGAATTTAATATGTTTTTCTAACTAAGTGGTTATATATATGAGCATGGCAACCTCAACATCTGAAACTAGTGTATTCGTAACCACTACAGCAAGCGCTGGTGATTGTTTATGGCTAGTCTTGCGGAAAACCGACAGCAGAGGTGACCCCAGACTCCGACTGGAGCAGTGATGACTGATGATTACATCACATGTGCCTCAAGTGCATCATATCATTTTGTATCATATCATATCATTTTGTGAGATGTACAGTATGTAACTTGTTAATGTTAGTTCAGGCACAAATAATTATTCGCACTGTCCAGACACATTTTCCCAGTTTAATACCCAGAAGAGTACAGGTGATTTTTAATCATCTTCCTTCAGCTACGCTATGTACATAACAATTTAATTCCTCTGAGAGATTAACATTGGTGGGTGGACAGCGAGTAAATGCACCTGTTAAGCTTCCAACTCATTGTACTTAGCAGAGGCTTTTGTATTTCTATTTGTTTAAAGTTCGTGGTACAAGACTATTCGTGGTTACAAGCTATCAGACGGTTTGTGGTACTAACGTTCTACGCAAATAAGCGTGAGAGAAGAGCATCAACGCTAACCACTTACACTGAGCAAATTGTGTGGAGAAGGGCCCTCATCTTTAAAAAAAAGTGATGGAAACCACGGCGACAGGACTCACCTAGAGCTAAGTTCTTGTAAAAAAAGGCACCAGCAAAAGGGCTATTATACATCCCCTATCAAGTCTCGATGACGAGAAACTTTCATTCATTCATAACCCTCCACTCCCAAAGGAGCATAGGCCTTTAACAAACACATGCCAAGTCCTCCTGTCACGTGCCATCATCTCAAGTTCTTTCCACGTTCCCCTCATCATTTTCACCTCTGTTTCCAGCTCTCTTCTCCATATGCTTCTTGGTCTACCTCTGCCTTTCTTGCCCTGGGGGGTTCCGTAACAAGGACTGCCTTGTAATGCTATCAACAGGTTTCCTCAGTGTGTGTTCTATCAATCGCCATTGTCTCCTTCTCATCTCTTGTTCCACTGACACTTGTCTAGTTCTTGTCATCAGTTCCACGTTGGTAACTTTGTCATAACATTTTATTCCTTCTATTCTACGCAAGCACCCATTTATGAAAGTCTGTAGCTTTTTGGTTGTTGTTTTTGTTGTTCTCCATGTTTCAGAGCCATATAATAGGACTGACTTCACATTTGAGTTGAAGATTGTTATTTTCGTGTTGGATCCGATTTCTCTTGATCTCCATATATTTCTCCAATGCAATGAAAGCTCCTCTTGCTTTTTGTATTCTTATTTTGATATCACTGTCTGTCCCTCCAACTTTGTCTATATTGCTGCCAAGATATGTGTACGATTATATATCTTGTAGTGTTATATATATATATATATATATATATATATATATATATATATATATATATATATATATATATATATATATATATATATATATATATATATATATATATTTATTTATTTATTTATTTATATTTATATTTATATTTATATTCTCCAAAGTTATAGTTATAGTCTGCCTTCTTTTACAGAATTATTGATTTTCTGGTGCTTTTTACAAAACTAACATAAACACCATCACGTTATGAATTATATTATTACTTTAAGGGATATACCGGTAAGACACATTTTAAATTATTATCACTTACAGCAGCGGTTTTCAACCTTTTTGAGTCCATGGCTCCCTGACCAACTACATTCTTTCTGCGGCTCCCCTGGGGATAACTTGTAAAAACTCTAGCGATGTTTCTACATTTAGCCTAACTTTTTTTGAGCAGGAGAGCTTTGGAAAGGCTTTTGAACAATGTAATTTTAAAATGTAATTTAAACAAAAAAAAAGCAATTGGACAATCTGTGAAGAAATTACACGTACAAGAAAAAATATACACAAAGTGCACTTTGAAAACCCTTACTATAAAAAAAACAGCTCAGATAAAGTAGCTTCTTTCTAACATTTTTTTTTTTATTTTTGTCTGAAAATCATTCACTGATATACTGCACTCATGATTCAATCTCCATAACAAAAAAACGAAAAAAAAGTTGACGCATAGTCACCTCAGTGTGAAACTTGAGCTTGCTTGTTGTTACACAGCTTGTCAAATCTTGGCACCAATTGAGATACAACTACCCTCATTTCCTTCTCCACATCAAATCTTGACCTGAACTTGGTTTTTATGAAACCCAGCCTCGCAGAGATAGGAGGTTGCAAAAGGAATTAATATCTTCAGTACTGTCTTGCTCAAGCTTGGGAACTCCTGTTTTACTGAATACCAAAATTGTGGCAATGCCATGGATGGAAACTTCGCTTGTAGTGAAGAGTCTGATGAAAGTTCTATCAGTTCTTCCTCTTCTGCAGTAGTGAAGTCCGAAGGAGCATCACTACTGATGGGATTTTGAACCCACTGAAACCTGTCACAGTTTTCAGGAAAGTATTTTCGAAAATGAACACAGAGTTGAGATAAGTGTCCTTGAATTATAGAAACAATATCTGCACTAAAATCTATTTCATTGTCTGATTTTTGTTCTTTCATTTGACTCAGCTTTCTAAAGAAATATTCTCTTGGTTTGCCCACGTCATTCTTATGAACACTTTCTAAATGGCGCTTCAATTTGCCAGGCAGCATACATTCGACAGAGAGTACTTTGAAACACAAAACACACTGTGGACGCTCTTCATTGTTCACAAGAGTGCACGTGAAACCAAAATCTAAGTAACCTTCGTCGTATTTTCTATACTTACGTTTCCTTTCCTCTTTACCACTTTCCTTGTCATCCTCAACAAGTTCTCGCTTTTTACTAACACCTGCCAAATTAAAACATATTTTCATAGTTTATAAAAAAAATTTTTAATGTAAAACTTTTGCCTCGTTTTGGCGAGGCGCGTCCCGTTCAACCTAGTCGGTTATATTACACAGCTTGTCAAATCTTGGCGCCAATTGAGATACAGCTACCCTCATTTCCTTCTCCACATCAAGTCTTGACCTGAACTTGGTTTTTATGAAACCCAGCCTCGCAGAGATAGGAGGTAAATAGTTTATATCAAACTCACAACACAATCAAAAAACGTTTGAAAACAGAAAATCACCGTGTTACCTACTATGGTCGCGCGAGGAGAATGCGCGGAAAGTTGATAGGCGGGTCGGGGGAGCGGGACTTCAAAGGCTGGCCAACACCAAAAGTGAAATTTTACTACGGGGTCACGCAGGTTGACAACACCAAAAATGAAATTTCCCACAGCTCTGTGTTTTCTTTACAGCTAAATACAAAAAAAAATCCACGCCCACCCACGGCGCCCCTGACCGTCAGTCATGGCGCCCAAGGGCGCCGCGGCGCACAGGTTGAAAACCGCTGACTTACAGCGTTAAAAACAGCATGAGACTTTATTAGTATGTTTTATATCGTACTGTTTCAAATGCTAATTAATTCGTATAGGTCATTTGTCTTTTTTTAAAACCCGTATCGCGTGCAATATATTAATATTTTTTTGCGTAAGGTTTTGTGGGTGTTTGTAAGGTTTGTACTGGTTCGGCGTACAGAATTTCGTCTCAGGAAGTTGACAAGTAGGAATAATGCAGTGAATTCCAGTACATTTGAAGTGTTCCCTTAAATATTATGCTTTCAATTAAACAGGAAGACTTCTTGACAAGGAGGCAGTACACATATGGTCAGCTGAAGGAAAAGTCCATCAGGGTAGCCAGTGCTCTGCATAAATTAGGCTACAGCAAGGGAGATGTACTTGTGATCTTCTCCCCAAATACTATTGAAATCACAGTTCTCATGCTAGCCTGTGCTGCCAATGGAATTTGGATCTCACCGGCAAATCCAGCTTTCACAGCAAGTCAGTACCTTCATATACAGGGTGTCAATAAAAGATTGTACCCTTTTCAAAAAAATTATTCTCGGCCCCATGATGTGGTACGAGGATGCTTTCTATCACAAAAGTAAGATAATCTCTGCAAGTTTTTAAGCATACCTTTCAAAGACTCAAATAAAGTGCGCATGCGCGCAGTGGGTATATCAAGTGAAACTTTCGCAGTTGAGTTGCAACCGGTAATTGTTACATCTCTTTCAACACACTGGTCTAGGTGAAAAAAAAGAAATAGGTACGTTCTTTTTGAGTCTTTGTAAGGTATGCTTAAAAACTTGCAGAGATTATCTTACTTTTGTGATAGAAAGCATCCTCGTACCACATCATAGGGCCGAGAATAATTTTTTTTTGAAAAGGGTACAATCATTTATGGACACCCTGTACATTCATTACACTTTACCTCCCCAAGGAGCATATGCCAAGTCCTCCTGTCACATGCCATCAGCTCAAGATCTTCTTCATTATTTTAATTACTGTCTCCAGTTCTCTTCTCCATGTGTTTTTCAGTATACTCTGCTTCTCCTACCCTGAAGATTCCAAAGCAACGAATGCCTGGAAATGATGTAAACAGTCAGTGGCGTCACTAGGGTTGGTGTCGCCCAGTGCGGTAACTCATGGTGTCACCCAATGGACCTCCTCCCGTACCAGACCATACAGAATCCTTAGTATTTTTTTTTTTTTTTTTTGGTACTAATGTTACTCGTAAATCGTAATTTCCATTTATCACTGAATGTAACGGCAATAGTAGTGACATAAACAACTAGCAAAATTAAAATTACACCTTTAAATTACAATATCATACGCACAGACTAAATGTATTTATATTTACATAGTTTCATGTGGTTAAAGTAAAAATTCGGTAAGAAAACAATAGAATTCGAAGTACAAACATTTAAGAACTACATAAAAATTATGTTCATTTTAACGTTAAACTTTAACGTTACATGAGATACATTAATGGATTAGGTTTGCATAATCAGTAACGGCCCAAATAATGTAGAAGTTGTAGACAAATGCCAATGAAAATATACTCATAAATGAAATAATACCACACAAATAAACAGGAACAAATACACAAGCATTTCAGCACTTAGTGAACATCTCGACTAAATCAGAACTTTCCTTTCCTGGCCTTCAAAGTTGCGAACTTATGAATCACTTCATCGAAATCAATGCCTTTCGCCAACTCACTTTCAATTGATAATATCGCAAGATCGAAAAGCCTTGACTGACCCATGGTAGATCGCAAATAGATCTTTATAAGTTTCAGCTTTGAAAAGCTCCTCTCACATGACGCCACAGACACACAGATCGCTGAAACACTGCACAAAACTTTTATAGACAGTCATTTTGGTGTCACCCTCTCAAATGGTGTCACCCGGTGCGGTCCGCACCCCCCGCACCCCCTAGTGACGCCACTGGTCAACAGGTTTCTTCACTGTGTGTCCAATATACTCGTATTACCAGTGTCTTGTTCCAGTGGCACTTATCTGGTTCTATGTCATCATTTTCACATTTGTGACTTTGTCATACCATTTCAATGGTTCTGTTCTATGTCATCATTTTCACATTTGTGACCTTGTCATACCATTTCAATGGTTCTGTTCTATGTCATCATTTTCACATTTGTGACCTTGTCATACCATTTCAATGGTTCTGTTCTATGTCATCATTTTCACATTTGTGACCTTGTCATACCATTTCAATGGTTCTGTTCTATGTCATCATTTTCACATTTGTGACCTTGTCATACCATTTCAATGGTTCTGTTCTATGTCATCATTTTCACATTTGTGACCTTGTCATACCATTTCAATGGTTCTGTTCTATGTCATCATTTTGACATCTGTGACCTTGTCATACCATTTCAATGGTTCTGTTCTATGTCATCATTTTCACATTTGTGACCTTGTCATACCATTTCAATGGTTCTGTTCTATGTCATCATTTTCACATCTGTGACCTTGTCATACCATTTCAATTGTTATGTTCTATGTCATCACTCATTTAGTAAGTCTGTTACTTCTTGGTTGTTGTGTTTGTTGTTCTCCATGTTTCAGAGTTAAGCAATCACACTGACATAAACATATGAGTTGAACATTCTTAATGTGATGGACTTTTGTATAAAGGATGAGAAATGTTCAACTCTGCTATGGGACTATCTTTACCTGTACCAAATTTGAAAATTATTGTTTGTGGTTCAGCCTAACAGAAGTTTTAAAATGTGGCTGTTTCCATCACAAAACGAAGTGTTTTTCAGACTTATCCATTCAGTAAAGTCAAGAACCTGGATATTAGAATCAGAACAACGAAATAGTCATGAAACTCAAGGCCACATTTACCAGAGATCTGAACTATACATAGAAGCAAACAGAGAATTAAGCAGAAGCATGAACTGCGACATGGAGACATATTGAAAGGGATTTTTTAAAAAGGCATAGACAGACCCCAAAGGGACGGCATGGGCAGGAAGACTTAGAGTGCATTTGTTGAAGGTCTCTGCTGCACAGGGAAATGAAAAGCAGTGAATGAATTAATAGTACAAGAAAGAGTTTTTTGTGTGTGGTTATATGGTGAGTGTATCCTGTTGCAGGAGAACTGGCTACACAACTGAACCACTGTGATGCTGTAGTGTTGGCAGCAGCTCCAGCCTTAGCACCGGTTGTCAGAGAAGCCTTGGTGGATCCAGAATTCCCAAATCAAATAAAGGTTAGCAGATCAGCATATGTAAACATAAAGAGCTCTAAAAAGACATTGTATATTCTTTTTTTTTGGTCATATTATTACTTTTTCATATATTTGTTAGCCTTCAATTCTTTCTATTTCCTTGTGGCATCCATGTCACAACATGATGAGCTATGCTAGTTGTCACTGTCCGTAATATGTGACAGTTACATGTCCTATTGTGTGTGTGTGTGTGTGTGTGTGAGTGTTTTTGTTTGTTTTTTATTTAAATCTGTTACACCAAATAAAACAGAATGAAAATAACCACCACAGATTAAAAAAACAAACCTAATAATTCTTCATTGTAATAAATCCGAACTAACGTTTAGTTGAGATTAAATTAATCTGAAATTATTTTAAAACTTATTTATCATCATAATCATCATCATCACCACCATCCTCATCATCATCACCACCATCATCATCATCACCACCATCATCATCACCACCATCATCATCACCACCATCATCATCTTCCTCCTCATTCTTCTTCTTATCCTCCTCCTTCTTCTCCTCCTTGTTCTTCTCCTCCTCCGTATCCATTCTTTCTTCTTACTCCTACTGCTACTCCTACTCCTCCTTCTGAAATGTATGTGCTGTAAATATTTCAGGTCAAATTATTTTGTTCACTTATCTGTAATCGGTAGTTCATGTTTTAAAGCTGAACACTAAGAGGTCACAAATAGAGACATTTGGCTTACATTTACAAGGCATATAAACAAGTGCTACCTTGTAGTTCCCTGGGGGAGGGGGGTGGGGGGGGGGCTCTCTGAGCAGACTAAGAAAAAAGCAGGACTACGTCAGGCATGTTGTAATAGGCGAAAAATATCAGGTTGTGTTTGGAACGGGCAACCTCATCAAGTGGAACAGATTGCTGCAGAAATCACCACTGCAAGAGTACATGAATCATTTGGTGAAGGCTTCCTGCTAGTGGACCAGCTGCCGTGATGACTCCATGCTCCTTAAGGAGCAAAAAAAATGAAATAATGATGATGAAAGATATAAACAGATGCTGTCATGTGGCATGTCTGAAGATAACAAAGGAAAAGGGAGTTTATGGAAACGGGAACAGAAACCAAAAAAGAAGTCGGATTAGCTAGAAAGACCTCAAATAGGTAGAGCTGGTACACGCCAGCCAAGTCCAAGTGGGGACAATTTTCTGTGTTCAAAATTCCAAAAGATATTAAGTGAAAAGAAAAAGACGGAAGGTCGTTAGGGCAAAACTAAGTAGTAAGAGTTCTATAACATGAGTACTTTTTTGTTTTGTTTTTCAAATTAAAATCTCTATGCAGATTTGTGGCTGCATAAAAAGGTTTAGAAGGATTGAAATGGTATGACATGATCACTAATGTGGAACTAATGACAAGATCACTAATGTGGAACTAATGACAAGATCACTAATGTAGAACTAATGACAAGATCACAAATGTGGAACTAATGACAAGATCACAAATGTGGAACTAATGACAAGATCACTAATATGGAACTAATGACAAGATCACAAATGTGGAACTAATGACAAGATCACTAATGTGGAACTAATGACAAGATCACTAATGTGGAACTAATGACAAGATCACAAATGTGGAACTAATGACAAGATCACTAATGTGGAACTAATGACAAGATCACAAATGTGGAACTAATGACAAGATCACTTATGTGGAACTAATGACAAGATCACTAATGTGGAACTAATGACAAGATCACTAATGTGGAACTAATGACAAGATCACTTATGTGGAACTAATGACAAGATCACTAACGTGGAACTAATGACGAGATCACTTATGTGGAACTGATGACAAGATCACTAATGTGGAACTAATGACAAGATCACTAATGTGGAACTAATGACAAGATCACAAATGTGGAACTAATGACAAGATCACTAATGTGGAACTAATGACAAGATCACTAATGTGGAACTAATGACAAGATCACAAATGTGGAACTAATGACAAGATCACTTATGTGGAACTAATGACAAGACCACTTATGTGGAACTAATGACAAGATCACTAATGTGGAACTAATGACAAGATCACTTATGTGGAACTAATGACAAGAACCAGACAAATGCTAGGGGAATAAGAGATGAGAAGAAAACAGTGGCGACACCTGTTGATAGTGTTACCAGGCAGTCAGTGTTTTAGAATCCCAGGGTAAAAATGTAGAGGGAAACAGAAGAACGCATAGAGAAGAGAAATGGGGACAGATATAAAAAGATGGCACACTACAGGAAGACTCGGCAAAAGGGTGCTAAATGGCTGGGTAGGCACGGACAGAATATAGTGCCTATGAAGGTAAAAGGTAAACGTAGTCCCTTAGCAAATACTATTGTTGGGGAGTGAAGTGTTAGAGACTTCACGATACAAGGTCTAGATTTATGAGGTGGGGGGGACTATTTCCATTCCTGGCTGCCTTTGTCTTCCCTAAATCAAGAGTTGTTGTTGTTGAGTAACTAGGGCTGTTGAGCTTGTCGCTCTTTCACAGCCAGTGCCAAGTTGAAGAATGTGTACGTGTTCTGTAGCTGTTGAGTGGTGCTGTATAGAGTAATTGTAATTGTTGGGTAACAAGGGCAACAGCTTTCTTCTTTCTATGGAGAGTCCTGGGCAGGTCAGCAGCACATGCTGAACTGTCTCATATGGGTGGGTGCAGTTACGGCTATTATGCTAATGTGTATGGTTTAATTTGTTTAAGTGCTCGTTTAGTCTGGTGTGTTCTGTTCTAAGCTGGAAGATTGTGCTCTGCTTCGCACATCGTAGGGTTGTTGATGATGTCCGTTTTTTTTTTTTTTTTGGGTTGGGTCATTTCTTTATACAAAACATGGCCAGTAGACCCTTTTGCCCATCGGGTCAGCTGTTCCTCTTTGAAGTTGTTTTGGAGTGCTCATTTGGCTGTTTCTATGTTGGCTGGAGTAACTTAAGAGTAAAGCCAGTTACTCATTTACAGCTTGTTATGCTTGAGAGTGACCCCATCAGGTTTTTATCATGGCACCTGGCAATTGAGTGTTTATCAAGACTTAACACATGAATTAATCCTGCACAAAGATTTTCATTCTTTGTCTGCTTTTCGTTCGTTAATGCAGAATATCTTTGTGTTTGGAGAATCCCCTGGCTTCCAGCCATTTCAAAAGTTGCTGGATGATGATGGCAGATCATTCCCTGATGTTTACATCAATCCAGTGGATGATGTGTATGCCCTCCCTTACTCCAGCGGAACTACAGGACTTCCTAAAGGCGTCATGTTGACCCATTACAACTGTTTGGCCAGCTGCATGCAAATTTTGTAAGTAAACGTTGAAATGCATTCTGATATCTGTGTTAGAAAATGTTTTTAAAGTAATTGTAAAAGTAAAGGAGGACAGAGAAATAATTTGTTTTTCAAATTTAAGGAGTTTTGTCTCATTTTGGCGAGGAACGCTTCATTCAACCTAGACACAAGGTCCATTATTTATATTAGGGCACACGTGGTCTGGTATATTATAGTTTTAAAGAGAAATAATAATTCTTTGTGCATTTGGCAAACTACAGTTGCTTCTACAAAAATAAACACATATCATGTGACATTCGAGATACGTCTAAAAAACATACAAGCAAAACTAACTAAAAATCAAGTAATTTTAACATTGAAGATTCATGTCCTTAATGTTTCTAAAGTGTACTGCTCTGTTATTTAAAGATTGTATCTAGATACATTCATACTTTAAATATTGCCAGTTTTAAGATACTTTCAGATGAGCTATTTTAAAGAGGCGAGCTGCAGTGCATTTTAAGTCAAACATGGGGAAAAAAAAGATGTGAAAATTCGGATAAGTCTTACCTACTTACTTGCTACTTTTTCAATAGGCAAACTCTCTTTTTGCTTGGACTGTTTCCATCCTTCATGTTGTGCCTCAACTCTGGTTAGGCTTTTCATCTCGGCCTCCACACTTCTCCACGAAGTTGTTTTTAGTCGGCCTCTCTTTTGCCTTCCTTCTAATAGCATAGTATTTCTGGTGATGGTTTTGGGGTCTCTGCAGAAGACATGGCCAACCAAGTTCCAGCCTGTACTTGCTATTATGGTGTGCATCTCTGCTCGGACATTCATAAATTTCTATAGAAATTGTTGATAAATAGTGTAATTGTATAGCTATTTGCAATAGTAGTAGCCCCTTCAATCATAACAGTGCCCTCAGCTGCTTTTTTCTCAGTTGGTCCCAGGGGCGTATTTGGTAACAATTGTTTAAAAAATGGACACTATAACACATGACAGAATCAACTCAGCAAGCATTTAAAATCAGTTGTCATCAAGAGCGAAAGGGGGGCATCAAAGAAGAGTTGGCCACTCGAAAAGCAGCGGCTGGGAGACTTTATCAGGCCATAAATCGAGGATTCCTCAGCAAGAAAGAGGTTGGTAAGAAAACGAAGATGGCTGTATACCGCTCCACCTATGTCCCAGTCTAGACATATGGATGCGAGTCGTGGGCAATGACTACAACCCACAAAAGCCAGATCCAAACCTCAGAAATGAGGTATCTGAGGAAAGCGGTTGAAGTAACAAGAAGAGACATGGTCCGCAACCAGACGATCCGTCAAGGCCTAAAATCCCACCCGCTGCAGACCCAAATAGAACAGTCCCAACTAAGATGGTTTGGCCATGTCTGCAGAATGGGAGAAGATCGGCTACCACGACAAGCATGGGAAACAAAGAGCCAGGGATTCAGACCTCCAGGACGACCCAGAGTCCGCTGGGAGGACAACATTAGACAATCTTTGAAGGACCGAGGACTAGAATGGAACCAGGCCAGGAAGAAGACAGCCGATAGGATAGTCTGGCGCTCTCTCTTCCAAACCTCTACACCTCACGGTAGAAGAGGAACGACTAAGTAAGTAAGTAAGTAAGTCATCAAGAGCCAACATTCAGTCTAAGGTCAGAAGGCTGTTTTATTAAGAGTGAAATTAATGCAGCCATGAAGAGTTTGGATTAATGTTTAGCTTGCACGTGAATGAGCTCTGCATCTCTCACGCTTTGTATCTAACGATAAAGAATTAAGAAAAAACATATTTAAACTGAATATTTCTAGCTGAGTAAATCTGTGAGTGATCTTTTACATGCCAAGATCTGTGGTGTTATTTCTATTTTTGTTGCCCTTTTTTATGGAGGGGGTCGTGTTGAGTAGTAAATAATAAACAATTCTTACAGGCATGCCAACAGCAAAGAAAAAGGCAGATAAACTTGCTAAAGAAGGAGAGTACTGCATCAAAACGATATGGAGACAACTTATGAAATGTCTAAAACAACTATAAAAGCCATATTCAAGTCCGAATGGGACAGAGAACACCCAGGTCACATAAAAGATGATGCCTAACACCAGCTATCTATGCGAGACCAGGTCATCATTTTCCGCTTGTGCAGCAGTCATAATAGGTTGAGGTACCATCTATATCACAAGTACAGGATTGGTCCAACAGATCTCTGCTCCTGTGGCACCAGCCCCATGACAGCCAAACATCTGCTCCAGTTCAAACCCAACTTACAGCAGTGAACAGAGTGGCATATGGAAACAACCCACTTCTCTCCACGAAAAACTGTTTGGAGATGTCAGGAACCTTGAGCTGACTACTGTCTTTATTAAAGTCATTAATGTAGAAGTCTAAGGCCGATCGAAGAAGAAGAAGAAAAGCGTTTAGAATAAGCACCTTCATATGTTATAAATTTGCAGATCAAGTGCACCTGTGACCATAGAAGATCGCTGTTTAGGACTGTTGCCACTGTACCACATTTATGGCATGATTGTGACGCAATTCTCTACACTACTTGGGGGAGCCGGAATCTTTTACCTGCCAAAATTTGAGCCTGAGTCATTTCTCAGGTGTCTTCAGGACAGACAGGTAAGAATACATATTATATATCTTATAGTTTTATTCAAAAATTGTGTTGTCCTGCTATTTTGTTGTTGTCATCTACTGTCATCCATCATATTTTTTTTTTAAATTATACGAGGAAATTTGTTTATAAGAGAGGTAGAGGGGGACCAAAGAACACATGGAGAAGGGAACTGAAGACAAACACGAAAGGGTTGAGGAAGACATGAAAAGACTTTGAGCTGATGGCATGGGACAGGAGGACTCGACATGTTTGTTGAAGGCCTAGGCCCCTTGGGGAGCAAAAGGGTGATGATGATGATCATTATAGGATTCATTACTTTTAATTATTAGATAAGCTTCTTTGTTCCTAAATTATTTTCCTTCACCACTGAGATTATTATATTCAGTATATTCTACCATGTCTTAGTCAACATTATAACCATGTATTGATCAGTCAGTATATACCCCTTACTTCTGTAGGGAGCATAGGCCTTCAACAAACGCATGACAAGTCCTGTCACACGCCATCAGCTCAAGGTCTTTCCTTGTTTTCATAACTGTTATTTCTGTCTCTTTTTCATGTGTTCTTCAATCTGCCTCTTCTTCTCTTCTTGGGTCCTTGGCTGCCGACTGACAAAGCAGTCAGTGGCCATCACGCCTAGTGGCGTCTTGTATGGGTGCAACAAACTGTTGACAGCCATCCTTCGTGTTGTGTCCCAGCCCTGGTTCATGCTTAGCATTCCTGCCTCCACAGTTCTCCGCCAGGTGGCTTTTGGCTTTCGCTTTCCTTCTGGAGTCAATAACAGGGCAGTTCTGGTGATGGTGTCCCGGTCTCTTCTGAGGATGTGGCCAACCCAACTCCAGCGTCTGCCCGCTATGATGGTTCTCATGTCTTCTTGGTAGCTCCGAGTTGCAGTTCTTGGTTGGTGATGGTGTTCTGCTAGAAAATTCGAAGAATTTTTATTAGGGAGGTTGTGTGGAAAGAGGACAATTAGGACATTTACTTTTCTGTTACTTTCCAGCATTCTGCAATATACTGAAGAAAAGAAATTATGCAAGTTTCATATATTTTTAATTTAGTGTTTGTACTGTACTGGGCGGATGTCCATGTGTTGCTGGCGAAGGCAATTCTGGTTTTATTCATTCGGCTACTGATGTCTTTGCTTGTTCCACCATCTGGTGTTACTATGCTTCCTAAGTAAGTAAAAGAGTTTGTATTTTCCAGCTCTTGATCCCTTATTTGTATGGATGCAGGATTTCTTACATTTAGTGTCACATGACTTCTGCCTTCTTCAGATTACTGTTTAGTCCCACCTGTTGGCTATGTTTATTCAGGCTGTTTGTTTTTTCTTGGATGTGTTGATGTGAGTGGGCGAATATTGACAAGTCCTCTGCGTATTCTAGATTTTCCAGAGTAGAGAATGCTGTCCATCTTATTTCTTTAGAGGAATCAGCTGTTGTGTGGCGCATCACCCAGTCTATGACAGTTAAAAACAGAGTGTTTGATAAGGGGCATTCCTGCTGCACTCCTGTTTTCACCTCAAAAGTTAGATTGCTCTACCCAACACTGCATGTGAAATTAGCATACAGGCTTTTAATGAAGGAGACCATGCACTTAGGTATTCCATGAGCCCTCAGTATTTTCCGGGGCTGTCCATGTGTACGCTGTCACATGCCTTTTCAAAGTCAACAAAATTTATATACATCTGCCTCTGCCATTCTGAACACTGCTCTATTATGGTCCTGGGGGTGAATATATGATCTGCACATTGCTGTTTCTTCTGGATCCTGTTTCTTCCTTCCTCCGTTTATGGTTTACTGCTCTGGAAATTCTTTGAATAATTATTCTGCCCAATATTTTACTGGTAACTTATAGGAGAGTAATTCCTCTCCAGTTGTTGCAGTCAGTGAGGTCACCTCTTTTTTTGGGGGCAGTTTAACAATTATTCCTTTGTTCCACTCCACAGGTGTTGTCTCTGTTTGCCAGATTTGGGCAAGTAGTGGTTCTAATAGCCCAGCCTCTAATACAGGATCTGTTTTAAATAGCTCTGCATTTAGGTTGTCATGGCCTGGAGCTTATCAGTTCTTCAACCCTTTGATGGCTGAGATGATTTCTTCCCTACATGAAATATCTGTATTTACCTTTAGATCATTTTCAGCCTCTGGGAGAGATTTCTGTTCTTGTTTCTAACTAGTGTAATGTTGTTTGCACCGCTGATCGCTTTCTTTTTTTACATCGTGCTTTGTTCATTCCTCGGTGCTGCTTCTTCTTCCTGACGTGCAAGGTTATCTATGAATTTCTTTTTGTCAGCTCAAGTTTGACGTTTAATCTCCTTGCTCAGCTGACTGTACTATTCACTACTTGTATATTTCCTTCAGCATAGGGGACTTTGATTCTATTTTCTTTCTTCTGATTTTTTTCTCATCCCAATTGTCTTCAACGTTTCTGGTGTTATCCAATATTGTATCTTTTTTTTTCTGGAATCCCAAGCAAGTTTTGATGCTTTCTGTATAAACTGTTGAAATTGTACTGAATGTCTGGTCAACATCTTGAACTGCTGTCTCTTTCTGACTCTTGGCAGTTTGATAATGCTTCTTTATATCAGATACAAATGCTTTTCTCGTGAGTGTGTCCTACAATTTGCTGATGTCAAATCTTTTCTGGTTTGTTTTTTTTGGTCCAGTAGTCCTGATTTTCATCTTTATTCTTGGTGTACTAGGTGGTGATCGCTTCCCACATCTGCACCTCTTCTTACTTTTACATCTTGCGGAGAATGCCTCCATCTGCCATTGATCATTATGTGGTATATCTGATTTCTGTCACGGCCATTTGGTGACTCCCACATTAATTTGTGGATTTCCTTGTGCGGAAAAAAAGTGTTCCACCAATGACAAGATTCTTCATGCTACAAAAGCCTATTAATTTATCACCATTTTAATTTGCTATTCCGCGGCGTGTCTTTTCATTACTCTTTCGTTACATGTATTATGTGTTTCAACCTTAGCGTTGAAATCTTCAATTACTGTGATAAGATCATACCTTGGTGTACATTTCATTTCTTTTTTGTAATCGTTGGTAAAACACATCCTGGTCCTCTTTGTCACTGTCATTTGTGGGTGGATAGCATTGTATTATGGTGATGCTAGTTAATCTGCCTCTCAGTCTCACTCTTGTCAATCTATTGCTGACTGTCTTCCTTTCCATTAATGATCTTTCTATGCCCTTCTTCATGATATGACTACGACTTCACTGTGTTGGCTATCCTCTCTTCCTGAGTAAAGTACTGTTCCCTCTGTTGCTATTTTTTGCCCCAGTCCATCTACTCTCGCTTATTCCTAGTATGCGAAATCTGTTTTTCATTTCCATTATAACCTGTTTAAGTTTCCTTGTCGTGTTCATTGTTCTTACATTCCAAAATCCAATTCTGGTTTTGTGTTTAGTGGTCAGGATTTCCGTTTTCATGTCAATGGCTTCCTTTCGGCTTTCACCACTGGCAGTCATACGAGCCTCAGACTCCGGATGTCCATCCCGCTGCAAAGCTTGTTCATGTGTTGCTGTTTCTGTAACAATTATGAGTTTTTTGCATAAACAGGGATGTCGACCCTGTGCTAAAACCTCCAACCTGGAGGACCAGGCTATCATCTTTTGTCTGACCCCTACCCCCGCAGACCGGTCCAGCTTGGTAGAACGTGCCAGGAGTAAAACTCCCGCTAGCATAGCTCTGGGTGTTGTCAGGGTACACAAGCCGCCATACTGCTACAAGGTATAGCCACCAATGATGACAGTCTTCTTCTCATACCCTGAGGATTTCATAGCAAGGACTGCCTGGTAACGCTATCAACATTTTTCCTCAGTGTGTGTCCCATCCACCGCCAGCATCTTCTTCCCATCTCTTGTTCCACTGGTACTTGTCTGGTTCTTGTCATTAGATCCACATTGGCGACCTAGTCACCACCATTTCAATCCTTCTATTCTACGCAAACACCCATTTATGAAAATCTTTAACTTTTTCGTTCTTCTTCTTCTTGTTCTCCGTGTATGGTAATCATACAATAGGACTGACTTGACATTTGTATATAAAACTGAAAAAAGGCCAGTGTGCTGTGGTGTTCTTGAAAACCCCCATATACAATGTACGGGTGTTGGTAAATTGTAAAAGGATTTTTTAAAAATAAATAAATAAATAAATAAAATAAAATCCAATATAATTTAAAAAAATAAATAAAAACGGAGCGAACGTAGGTATGTACGTGAATGTATTTATCGGTATGTAGGTGCGTTTTTTTTTCTCTTCTTCATGTTTCTTCTCAAATTTTTTGACTCATTTCGGAGATTCTAAACAGTAGCTCAGGTGTACATGTGAAAGTGTGAGCAAGTGTAAGTTTCTAGATGTAAAATACTATGAACTAAACGGGATTTTGATTAGCTATAAACCATATTAATTTAATTAATTTTTTTATTCTTTTTAAAAGTAAATTAACTTTTTAATTTCTTTGTTATTCAGTTAATCTATATAAAATCTTAATTATTTATTATTTAATTTTTTTTTAAATGTATTTTGTTTATCAAATTATTCTTTTATTTTTTTAACTTGTTTAAGTACACTATGGAAGTGAGAGTGCGCAAAAGGTTTCATATGTAATATTCAATGTATCTTTCTTGTATTTCATGTAAAATGTACCTGATTTTGTAAAGTGGAAAAAAAAAATCAATCGGTACAACATTGTAAGGCAGGAAAAGCTGAAATGTTTCTGTATGATGTTCGATCATGGGCTTTTAGACAAATACCATGTTGAGCAAACCATAAGAATTGCTAATGCTGTCTAACAACCTTAACAACAATGACAGATTAAAAAATATACATTATAAAGGACTATTTATATTCTTTCTAAGGTTTTCAACTAGCTCTAGTCATTTTAATAATGATTAAATGATTGACATTGATAAGATATTTTATTTATTTATTTATTTGTTCGCTTTCTTTTTTATTTTATTTTTTGGTACTGTCCCCTTTTTCTTATTCTGTCCATTTTTTCTTGTACTGTGACCTTTTCTCTTGTACTGTCCTCTGTTTCACAACTGAAAGTGTCCTCTTTTTGTTAAACAATGATAAGGTCACCCTAATATATGTGTATATTCTGTTGTTTATTTTATTTATGTAGTATGTGCAAATATCTTGATAAGCTGGGAAAATGTTTGAATAGTATTTGAACATAACCACCAGATCACAGTGGCTCATTTGGTTCCTCCATTAATGGTGTTTCTGACTAAACACCCACTCGTTTCGAAATATGATCTCACATCCCTCCGGAAAATTTTCTGTGGGGCAGCGCCACTGGGAGCTGATATCACTAATGAATTTTTGGAGCGGTTCAAGCATGGTGTGACGGTTAACCAAGGTATGTGTTTGCTTCATGAAAATAAGTAATGATTTCTTTAATGCATTGATTACACATTTCATTCATTCATGTATTCATCATTTCATTCATCCATTCATGCATCAAGTCATGCTTTCATCCATTCGTTCATTCATGCATTCATTAATTAATTCATTCGTCAACTCATTTATTCGTGCATGCATTCATCAATTCCTTCATTCATGCATTCACTCATTCATCAATCCATTCATGCATTAATTCAGGCATTCATGTATCAATTCATTCAAAAAATGCACCAATTCATTCATTTATTCATTCATCAATTCATTCATGCATGCATTAATTAGTTCATTCATTCAAGCATTCATCAATTCATTCATTTACTCACGCATTCATCAATTCATTTATTTATCAGTTCATTTTCATTCATTCATCAATTAATTCACTCATTCATCAGTTCATTCATTTATCAATTCATTCATGAATGCATGCATTCATTAATTCATTAATTCATTTATACATTCATTAATTGATTCATTCATCGGTTCATTCATTTATTTACGCATTCACTCATTCATTTAGGAATTCACCATTTATTTATTCACCAATTCATCCACTCATGCATTAATCAATTTATTCATTTACCAGCTCATTCATCAATTCATTCACGCATTCATCATACATTCATCAATTTATGATCAATTTATTATCAATTCATTCACACTTGCGATAATTATTTCATTTATTCATCAATAAATATATTCATCAATTTATTCACTCTTTCATCAGTTCATTCATTCATCAATTTATTCATTTACTCATGAATTCATTAGTTCATTCATTCATCCATGCATTCACCAATTCAGTCATCAGTTCATTCATTCATAAATTCATTCATTCATTTATTCGTCAGTTCATTCATTCATCAATTCATTCTTTAATCCCCTCATTCATCAATTCATGTTTTTAATCCATTCATTCATCAATTCATTTATTCATAATTTCATTCTATAATTCGTTCATTCATCAATTCATCCTGTTATTCATTCATTCATCAATTAATTCATTCATCAATACGTTCTTTAATCTATTTATTCATCAATTCATTCTTTAATCCATTCATTCATAAATTCATTCTTTAATCCATTCATTCATCAATGCATGCATTCATAAATTCATTCTATAATCCATTCATTCATAAATTCATCCTTTAATCAACTTATTCATCAATTCATTCATTCATCAATTCATTATTTATCCATTCATTCATCAATTTATTCTTTGACCCTTTCATTCATCAATTCATTAATTCGTACATTCATTTATCCATTCATTCATTCATTCATTCATTCATTAGTTCATTCATTCTCCTGTTTATTCATTCATCAGTTCATTCACTCTTCAGTTGATTCATTCATAAGTTCATGCATTCGTCAGCTCATTCATTCATCAGTTCATTTGTGCATAAATTCATTCATACATCAGTTCATTCATCATCTTCAATCATTAGTTCATTCATTAATCCATCAGTTCATTCATCCATCATTTCATTCATTCATCAGTTCATTCATTGATCAGTTCGTTCATTCATTCATCAGTTCATTCATCCATCATTTCATTCATTCATCAGTTCATTCATTGATCAGTTCGTTCATTCATTCATTCATTCGTCAGTTAATTCATTCATCTGGTTCATTCATTCATTACCCTTCAACTCCCTGAGGAGCATTTTCTCCCTTCATACTCTCTATGGAGCAGCTGGTCCCCTAGCAGAAAGCCTGCATCAAAGCATTCATTTGCTGTGGCAGTGATGATTTCTGCAGCAATCTGTTTTGTATGATGAGGTTGTGTCGCGAGTATGGAAATAGAGAATGTCTGAGTTTAGACAGAGTCTGAATTAGTAATGTGAAAACAGAGAAAATTAAAGTCACTAATGAAAATATAGAGAGAGGTAGAACTTCTGGAGAGAAGAGAGATATAATCAAATATCTTAGGTCTACTTCGCAGCCATACTCTGACTCTGTTTAAGATGTCAGTCATCCAATGCTAAATATAATAATCTACTACAGTAAGGACTACAACAGAAAACATTAAGTGACAGTGACAATAGAGTGAATTATGACCGCTTAGTACATATAAATATATTTATTACAGAAACCACAACATTGAACCAAAAAAAAAAATAAGTAATGCCTTCACTAGCTCTGAAGGGCTAGCAAATGTATCAATATCACAACCACAGAAAAATAACACAAGACTCACTCAATCTCTCAGGCAAAACGTCTCACTCCAAACCACCATTGAAATTTCTAGGCTAAGGAGATACGCTCTCTCTGTAACAGTGTCGTAATAAATCCTATGCATTCACAACTTCCTGTGGCTTGAGGCCACTAGCAGGTGGATGAGATTAAAACGAGTGCATAAATATTTGCACCCACTGATCCAAATCTGTCTGTCGTTATCAGATAGGTTTGGAAGTTATTTATGGTCCCGCCTGAATAGAGTGGATGGTGATAACTACGTGAGAAATAAAGGTGTGAGAAATAGATTTCACGAGTGAATAGCTTAAGGAGAAGATCTGTCTCTGGAGTGAGTAGTTTCTCTTGTCCAACCTATCTATACAACTATAATTTAGTACAAGGCAATCGTTCCCTCCCTATACATGTAAATATAAGTTTAACTACACACACACACACACACACACTTAACTATGTCACAACAAGACACACAAACGTGAAAAACTATGGTTAATTGGGTATGGGTCTGACCAACACACAAAGTTAAGTTTCTTTTGTTGTTTATTATCATTAAACTTGACAACACCAAATATCCAAAGACAAGATCAAAAAAAAATCGGATTTACATACATAGGAAAATAACTGATTAACTGTGAGAAAAAGACCCAAAAAGTTAATAACCCAAAGGTCAAAGGTTAGCACTATGTTACAGAATAGACAGTAAAGAAAACAAAGTTCCTACTAAATGCTACCCAGTAAGTAAACAGTTTTTAAGCAAAATCAATGATGTTTCTGTAACAAAGAAAAATATTCACTCTCTCTATCTTACGTGGCCACTCAATCACTCCTTACGTACTCTTGGTGATCCCTTGGGAATACAGTTATCCTGAATATAAAATTGCCAGTGTTTTTATCTTCCAAATTGGCCCCAGTCCATCCCCTAATAAATAATATTAATAAGATGGACGCCTAATTTGGTGGTTTATTCCTGGATGGACAAATGTCACTTCGAATGGTTAGTGTAGAAACTGAGATCTTGGGTTCACAGTAAGCAGAGGAAAACTACTTCCAGTATTGGGAAACATCTGGTTGATAAAAACTGTTACAATTATTAAATGATGGTAATCCTATCGGCTCGCTCTATGGTGAATGCCGATTATGAAACAGCGTAACTCTTCTGGATAAAATCCACTTGGATACGACTGTCAAAAGTCGGGAGAAATGTTATTGGTTTCACAACCCAGCGGGCTGATAAAATTGAACAAATTATTTCTGGGTTATATAAGTCCAGTTAAATTTACCATTTAAAATGTTACTTTGTCTCTTTGGCCAATCCTGTTCACAAATGAACTTGGGGACGCGTAAGCCAAGAAAAAGACAACACTAATCAATCAGTAAATGAAGAAAAAGGCCGCTGGCCGCTCTTGTGATTAGGTCTGCTTAAAAATAAAGAAACATTATGGAAAAAATGCTACTATTCTATATATCTACATATATGCACACGGAAGGGACAAAGACGATCTCTTATCCACTCCGTCAGTCCTGATTAAAGTTAACCGGCACAGGTGTTTTCTTTATGCCTAAACTATCGCACGTCGCCAACGCTGAGATTACAGGTCGGATGAAGGTATGCAACCTCCCCGCCCTTGATCGCGCTGTAACGATTAGCGTACAATGTCAATTATTATTTAATTATCTTTACGCGCACTTACTTAAATATCGTCTGTCGTTAATAGCCATTAAATTGTCGGCGTCTGTTGGTCATCGTATGGTATTAAATAATAGTCACTTACTATAATTACACAAAATGAAATATAATGTGAATTCTATTCTGTCACTTTCAGTTGCCTAGCATATACTCAGTAAACTAAAACGTCTCTTCTTGTGTGAGAAAGCGGGTGGTAAAATTAACATTAAACTGAACAACTGGTTAAAAAAAATAGCTACGCGTTATTTTTCACTGGTCTTTAACAGCTAGAACTTTAAGTGAATTATAATGGTAAACTTTAACACGTAAGCACTAATTTTCTATTACCAGAACATCAGAATGACAATCCCCACGAATACTATTAACACATCTAGCGAAAATTGTTCTAGCTACTGCCTGCTTAGACTATCCGAAAAATTCTGAGTGACGACTGATAGCAGGTTTAGAAAGACACAGTTTATATATCATCATGGATGTATGATCTATAGATGATGCTACTTTTCCCACTATTGTTCATAGCAGAGAATCAGAAAACTAAGTTCCCCAGATAAAAGGCTTTCACGATCGCTCTGTCGGGCGTTGCTAATCGACATCAGAGACTTACAGCTGTGGTCGGGGTGTAGATTTGGGTGTGCTGATTGATTATCGAGTGAGTTTGTTTAACTGGCTTATCCGCCAGAGGTCTTTCTTAGCTCACTTGGGTATTTTGGACCAGGTTCGTATTTTATTTAAAGTCCTCTCAAATGCTGATGTTGTTTTGTTTGTTAAGAGTCTTGTAACTAAGAGAGGAATGGAACATGCTCCTTACAACGTTCAACTGTGTTAAAATCATCAACCGCTGGTAATTGTCAAAGATTTGTTTATTGCTTTTAACAATGCAACAAGTCAAATTCAAATGTATATACAAATGCATTTCATCAGTTTGTGCAGACATGCATGCCGGCGGCATTATTAATTCATAATCACGCCATGAGTTATTTTTGGTTCAAAGTTCATGGTTTCACTTTTATTGTTGTCTCCTTTTTCCTGTGATTCTATACCAGGGGTTAGCACTTCTTATGTTACAAGGTTTCTTTTGCTTTATCTATCTCTCCATATTTTCCTTGGTTTGTAGGGAGATGTACCATATTTCCATTCTTCTTCAATCTGTGCGCATGCCATTATTCACAGACATAGTCTAGCCAAATACTTTGGCAAGTCAAAAGCATGAAAATTGGTTCATACTTACAAAATGTTTAAATCACAACAATCATATAACCACATGATGATCCAGAATACAATACTGAATAACTTTGACACCTTTTGTTGAGTTATCGAACAAAGAAATATTGAACCGAAAAGGGACACATCTTTCTACATCGCGGTTCATATCAAGACTGCTACATTATGGCGTCCGCTCTCGCTGGGGAAAAGCCTATGAGCTCTATAATTGGGTAAAAGAATCACGTGACTAATTTTTGACACATCGAATGCGACTCTTAGCCTAATTAAAATTTATGCCACTGAATTAAACTTTATAATCTGTTTCTAGGAAGGTAGAAATTTATATGCTAATCTGGGTTTTATTTTTCTTTGGTTAGAATATAGCCTGTTTCCGAAGAAACAACGGTGTACACGGCTACATATAGATCCCGGGGCCCTGCAAATGTATCCCGTAGGGAGACATTTGAGTACTATCAAATTCTAAAAATTATCCCCAAAATTTCCTAAGTTCAAAAAAAATTTTCAGTCCAAAAATATTTCAGACAAATTTAACTAAATTCCTAAACCTGGGTTCCTATGTATATATGGGACTGTCTTTCTTAAAAGGCCTTAGTAATGGACACCATTTTCAAAAATGTAAACCATCTTTCTTATCAGGACATGTTTCAACCAAATTTACCAATTGGCAACACTGGCTAACAAAAATGTTCTATCATCAATCTAATTTGTAAGGTCACCACTCAAAAATTACAGGAGTGGGAACATTGTACCAACTAAACAATTAATTCTTACTTTTGCATAACACAATTGCATTTTGTTTAAAAATATAGTTAACAACACTTTATTAAACATGGTGGGGAGGAGAAGTGTTATTTTATCTCTGTTCTTGTTATTGGCTCTATATCATAAGACTCCAAGTACTTCAAAAATGTTCATGTTAACTTCTTCCTGGTGTTCCAATAATCATGGGCGTAAATTATTTGTTTAGTTTCCAAGTATATTGTAATATTCAAAGAACCTTCCAAAATCTCCACATCCTTATTATCATGATGATCCATTTTCATAAAACAGTTAATTCCTCCGTGGTTATTCATCATGTTTTCTTTTCTAATAAATGATCTATTTACTCATCATTATGTGCATAAAACATCACTAGACATATATGTGCAAACATTTCCCAAGTACAATGTAACAATACATCTTGACTTGCAGTCATAATTTTCACAATAAAAATAGTCAAACCCTCATGGTTTATCCCTATTAATTCGTATCTGAATCTTCATCCTGTAGTTACTATGCTCCAAGTGATATGCGTATAGGATCGTTTCAAGTGTTCGTCACTGTAGAAAAATGTTCTTTTTTCACAATATGCAATGTTTTGCTCCAAATTATATGTAAGTTATACGTCTGTATACAGAAATCGACAGCCGCATTGGCAAAGCTGCAGCTACCTTTGCCCGCCTCACATCGCGTGTTTGGGGAAACTCTAAACTCACAATGAAGACCAAAGCTGCGGTATATAATGCCTGCGTCACCAGCACACTCCTATATGGCAGCGAGACCTGGACGACCTATGCTAAGCAAGAAAGAAGGCTCAATACCTTCCATTTGCGGTGTCTACGCCGCATCCTCGGCATCTCGTGGAAAGATAAAGTGACAAATGTCGAGGTGTTGTCACGTGCTGGCCTTCAAAGTATGTATACGCTTCTTAGACAGCGCAGACTTCGCTGGCTTGGCCATGTTCGCCGCATGGAAGATGGTCGCATCCCAAAAGATATCTTCTACGGACAATTAGCAGATGGCAAGAGAACAGTTGGGCGACCACAGCTGAGGTTCAAAGATGTGTGCAAGAGAGATATGAGGGCACTGGACATGGATCCAGCAACATGGGAGGATGAAGCTGCCGATCGCACTAAGTGGCGATGCTATTTACGGCGCCACCTCAGATTGGGCGAAGAGAGGCTCACACAAGAAGCAGAGGTGAGGAGAAAACGTCGAAAGGAGCACCAGGAAAATAAGCAGCTGAGGGCTGTCAGCTCAGGGGCGCATTCCCATTGTCAGTTATGACTGAAGGGGCTATTATTATTATTATACGTCTGATGGTGATCCTGTCCATAATTTACTCGGTTATTTCCAATCATTCATGGATTTATCCTTATCCTCTGTCAATGCAGTATTATCCATGTGAACCATTTTCTAGAAATAGACATGTCTTTTTTTTTTCTTTTTTTTTAAAATCTTCCTTGAGTTACTATTTAGCAATAATCAGACATCAAACTATTCTGCAATCATTAAACCAATCTGTTTACAACATGTTAGTACAAATATGTCAAATACAAGGGAAGAAAAATAAATTTTCAAACCATCATGAATTTCTACACTGGGTTCTGTATTACTTTATTTTCTCTGTTAAAACAACTGCTTGTATTCTTGACAATATGTATCCAAGTTGTCACTCTCAATGCATCCTTGTATACAGTTTACTATTTTCTTTTTCCATAAGTCCAATCTATCATTTATGGTGCTCCAATATTTTACATCATTGTATCCTTTCTAGTCTTCCTGTTTATCCCGAAATTCATCATTAGTGACTCCTTATGTATCCTATCTAGCAATACATTAATCAAAAACACATCAAACAATCATTTTTGGAACAATGAACTTGAATGTCATAGTCTTATGACAACATGAAACAAAAATATGTTTTACGTTATAATATGTTACATTATGTATAGTATTGTCAACGCCAACTCTGCCTTCGCAGGTCGAAGGTTTGTCAGAGTTATGTGGCGTTTGTAACATCCACTGACTACAGCTGGATGGGTGGTCTAAGGTCCTCACCTTAAGTTTCTTAAGTCATATATTTTGTAAATGTGGGGCATAAGGGCATATGCATTATGGTCTCCATGACGCAGTTACATGTATTTCCATCCAGGTATTCTTTTCTTATTTTACAATATCTCCATCGTGTGTATCCGTGACACGTCTGTCTTTGGGCAACATTATTTTCATCCAATATCATAGGGGTGATCAGATCTCGGTACTTCCAAATGTATCAATCATATTTGACCCTCTGGTTTATCTGGGTATGTTATGAGTGTACTAAAATATTAAAGTATTTCAACTAGCGTAGAACATTCTTTAATTCATAATAAGCAATAGTCATTTTCTATACAACAATGTTCATATAAGAAAAACATTTTGCAAAAATCCTCGAATAGGGATGTATCTTTTGTCCATTATTTTCTGGGTTCAGCAGCATTCAATTATTTTTGTATCACTTAATCTCCATTGTGTGTCTGTAACACCTGTGGTTCCATGAGATTATCATAATCCATTTGTCTCTTGTCCATTGATAATCCATACATTTATGGTTCTCATATGCAGCAATCATATTCCTCCGATTTGTTCTATGTTCATAGAATCCATAAAATTATTCCATTATTTTTTTTCCGTCTTATTTCGTAACCACGAAAAGACTAAAATTATTCATCATCCAATACTAATGTGGGGCATTTGTGCATAAACCGCATAACAAAACATCAGTTGTGTCAACATAAAGTTTCACCATAACATGGTGTACCATATAAAATGGCATCTTCATTATCAATAAATAGTTGCTTCTTCATCTCATGTGCCATATGTAGTATCATCAGGTAATGGGGGGTGTTCAATCTGGGGTCAGCATATACAAATGCTACTAAAGGGTCTCTTCATTTGCAAGGTCAACATGTGCAAATGCTATTGGGGCATCTGGCATATGTAGTATCAACAAAGTACTGCTGGGGTATCATCTGCATAGTTGCCATGTGCAGATATCATGCTGACAGGGGGTATGACTGGCAGAGGCAGTATGAACAAAAACTAGTTGTTCCCTCTGATGTATTTATTTGTTTCTCTCTTTTCTTCTATGTCAGCTGCTAATATCAGGGCAGTCAAGGTTATATGGCATTGGCCTATCATCATGTCATTTATCATATGTGAAACAATTGTGTAATAAACCGTCAATCGGTGTCATCAAAATGTGTGAGGGTGGCATAATAACATATATAACATCATATAAAATTTTGAAGATGTTTGTTTTATCATTTTTTCTTTATGTCTTTTCTCTTTTTCAATTTCATTTCTTTTTCTTTTCTGTTTGATTTCTTTTCTTTGCATTCTCTTTTTGTTTTCATTATTTCTGTTTTGCAATTCTTTTCTATCAATATATAAAAATTTCAGTAGAATGATGATAACCAGTTCACTAAACATTAGAGATACTACCAATGCTTCTAATATCCGGGGTGTAGTAAATCCTAAACAATAGGGCTGCAAGCAATAGTTAAGTTCAGAAAAGGAATAAACATAGTAGTAGTATCTGTTATCAATAAGTAGCAAGGAGAGGGTAGTGTAGTTTCTAGGTAGATAGAGGAAAATTAAAGATCTCCTGATTACAACATTATTGTAATTCGAAGGGATGGAGATGATTTGGATAGAAAAGTTCACAAGTCTAGAATGTCTTCTCTAAATAGTGGAAAGGAAAACAGTAAGTTAAGGAGGTGTGATAGTTGGAGTGGGAAAAATCTTACAGTGGTGAGTCAAAGGTTGGATATGCAACCTCTTTTGGAAAATGTCTAAAATCTTAACAGTACTAATTTACATCAGCATCTAAACAATTTTTACAAGATGGTTTAAGTCAAAAAAAAATTTTGGTGTACACTGGAAAATAAATAAACCTGTGGATGAAAATAATATAACATGCAATAATAATTTGGGTATGAATTTGTTATAATGTGACTAAATACAGATGTCATAATAGGATCAGTGTGATGGATCAAAGTGATAGGTAATAGATGAGTTAACATAATTGGGAACAAAGATATTAGTGTCAGGTAAGAGGAGAACTACTAGTGCAAGGTGCCTGCATGAATGTGCACTAAGATGCATGGAAAATGAATCACTGAGCTCTGGGGCTGCAAGGATAAAGAAAGGGCGAAGAAAGGGAAGATAACAAAGTTACAAGACATGGATCATGTTACATGACAAAAATGTGTGTGCAATTTCGTGACATGATTCTGGGTTGTGCAATTAACAATTCAAACATCAAAATTGTCTGTGACTAATAGGTGTCTGCAAACGAGCAACGCCCTATCTTTTGTTTCATTTTTATTTCAATAATCAATAAAACGGCTAATTGAAGTCATCTGTGGGCTGTTCTTGAGATACTCTGGTCAGCGATAAGATTATGTCCGGGGAACAACTTGTTGGGTGCGGCTTGGCATCTCATTCTGGAACTAAGTCATCTATGACCTAAACTGGGACAGTAACTTGCTCAGTCTGAAAATAGAGTACATTTAGAAACGTTAGTACATAATGTTCACTTTCGCGTTGACTGTGTTTGAAGTGGCAAACACATAAACACCTGGGCGTGTTTTAGAATAGCTTTGCCAGCTCTTTCAGTTTTTCTGCCATCTCCAACATGGCAATGTCCCGACTGGTGAGGCGAGCATCGTATTGAGCAACCGTGGGTGTAGTAGGTGATACGATATTAACTGTTTGTTGGGGCGCTGAGGAAATCGGTGACGACGGCGATGATTTCAATGTGGCCTGGGGATGAGTGGCTGGTACATCGTGGCGCGTTTTGGAAACATGCCTACGTTTCGTCATGATTTTTCGCCTGACATGGTTCTGCTGTACTCTGAGAAGTTTTGTGACAGGAGGCGAATCAACAGACTCAGGGAGATGCGGGCGTTTGACACTGGAACTGACTAGTAAAAACAGGGTGCTATCCGCAAATTCGCTGTTACTGGCCTCAACACTACTGGCTGGGTCTGGCGAGTCAATTTCCGTTTCTTGGTCATATAACATTGCTCTGTCATTATGTTCATTTGTGTCTAATGATACTGCACTAGGGTTGAAACTCAGTTCCCTCATTTCTTGTTCAGCTTCATCTTGATGATAATGACTGGTAGATGGTTCAACGAACTGTTTGGGAATAGTTTCTTCTAGATCTGTTTGTTCAAGAGGGACGATTTTATCAAGTGCGTTGTGGACTAATCTCGTAATTTCGTCCTTTCTGGTAGATAAATCAGTGGCACAGTTGCTTTGCAGTGATAAATATATTTTTCGTATCGTGAGGGTGTTGAGATTTCCAAATTTCACTAAAGCATTGATTGATTTCTCTAGCTCTGCTGTTGTAGGTTGAACCATTCTGCCAATTTTCTTTCTCTTGATCTGCTTTATCGTCTCCATTTTCGGCCATAAATGCCTGTAGCCTTCTTCGTCTGTTGTATGATCGAGTTCGTCTGTCAAGTAGCCTTCTGTAGTTTCATCAGCGTCTGGCGTATCGTTTTCTGCACTCGACAAATCAGATTCTGATTCAGTGTCGAACTGGTACCTTGCATGTACTGTAGATATCTCTTCTTGTCTTTTCTGGACTGTTTGTAGACTAGTCATTTCTGGTACAATCTTTGTATTAGTTCTTGTTGGAATTTTGGCACAAATCATCTTAGTTTGAGGTTCTTGCTTTGTTTACTTGGGTTGATTTATCTTCATGGGGGTCAACTGTGTTTTGCTATTATGGACTAATTGTTCTCGTTGGTGGCTGTTGTCTTTGTTACCTGACCTTATTTGACCTATTTGTACCCTCCATCCATCTTCTGTTGATATGAGGCAAACCTGTCCGTTCTTGGACGATACGTTTTAGAATTCCCATAACTTTCTGTTTTGAACCGCAGTAATGAAATTTCTTACTGTCATTCTTTGAATTCGTTTATTCAATGTGTTCCAATGTTTGTTAGCTGCCGTCGTGCGCCATGTCTTGTCCTTATTCCTGATCGATGATAGTATTCGTGGTCTGCTTTCTGTTTCTCTGTGGCGATAATAGGGAGGTGGTTGTCTCATGGGGGTATGGGATTTGGTGTAACTGGGATTCGAACGGGGAACTGTGGATCGGGTACCTCCGTTTCTGCCATGTGTTATGTGGTTTGTCGTATGTCTGGTAATCAATAATGCGTCTATCTCTGTCAAGCGGAGGACGACTTTTACGTTGATATATGTTGTTTCTACTGTTAACCCTGTATGGGGCAAGATGGCGGACTTGAGATAACAAGAAGAGGTTATATTTAGACGATTTTTAGATAACAAGAAGAGGTTATATTTAGACGATAATAGGAAGAGGATATATGTAGACTTTGAGAGTTGAGATAACAAGAAGAGGTTATATTTAGACGATTTTTAGATAATAGGAAGACGATATATTTAGACATATATATTTACATAACAAGAAGACGAACAGTTATACGAACAGTTATACGAACAGTTAGACGATATATTTAGACATACAACGGTTATACGAACAATTAGACATACAACGGACGATATAGGTAACAAAAGAAGAATTGTAGTTAAAATATATATTTTATTTTGTCAAATACTAAAGGACAACTCTCAACCGCTTGGTAGGTTTCTTCTTCTTCGGTGGTAGATTAGGGACATTGGTCAGGTGGGTGTCTGTGGTGGTGGTCGTAGGAAACCAACTCGGGTCTGGTGATACTGGACAGCTAGAGTTCATGTATTCGTCAAACAGGTTAGTGGAGGTGGTAGGTTTCTTCTTCTTCGGTGGATTGGTGACATCGGCCAGGTGGGTGTCTGTGGTGGTGGTCGTAGGAAACCAACTCGGGTCTGGTGATACTGGACAGCTAGAGTTCATGTATTCGTCAAACAGGTTAGTGAAGGTGGTAGGCTTCTTCTTCGGCGGTAGATTAGGGACATCGGCCAGGTCTATCGTAGGAAACCAACTCGGTTCTGTTGATATTGGTTGGTAACAGCTGGAATTGATGTACTGGTCAAACGTGGTGCTGGTACCAGTAGTAGGATAGGTATCCGTGCTTGGTGGCTGTAATCGGTCAAATTCGGCGAGGATTTCACTCTGTAATGTCAACAAATGGTCAAACTCGGATCGAGTTAACGTAATGCCGGTTTTGGTAGGAAATTTGAGGTAGGATTCACCAAAATATTTTCGCACGTGAAGTAAAGGTTGACCTCGGTAAACACTTACAGACGCAGCCTTCAGACCACTAGCCAAAGGTTTAAGCATTTCATCACTTCTCTTGATGTAGACCCAGTCGGTGGGAGCCGTCATCTTCAACGAGATGTATCTGTCGTTATCACACCAACGCTTGAATAAAGTATGAGTGTCTTCCAAGTGTTTATATGCAGGAATACCAGTTCAATCTGGTTTTTTGAGGCGTGTCCTAGCCAGGATTTGATTCGTCGAACATCGATCGTGTGATCAGACTCGTGTGTTAGCCAGGTCGTGATTCGTTGATGTGGTTGCGTGGGAACAATGACACATGGCTGTATTGGCGTGGGGAGAAACCCGATAGCAAAAAATACACACACCTGTCTATTGATCTCCTCCCTTGTTTATGAAAACCATCTGGTGGTTCCTCTGACTAATCGAAAAATTAATCGATCGTTGGCGTGTTGTCTAGCCGAAAAGGGTAGTAGCACGCGTTGCATAGTACCACCTCGTGTTTTGATCAAGATGAAATAAATGGCGTAGAGCCCACAAACGTTGGTAACTACATCTTGTAAATGTCTGGCGTTGTAGTTAACAGGTCGAGTAGAGTTTCTGGCTATAAAATTAATAAGGTCCGGGTGTGTAGGTGGTAGTCCAAAAGAATCAAAATATTCAAAAGTACCAAGTCCGTTATAATATAGAGCGACCCAGTGGTCACCCGGGCGATAGCTAGGATCAGTGTTGATGACGAAAGCAGCCGTCTGAGTCGGATCGATGCGTAGAGGTAATTGGTCACGAGCTAAAACTTTAACGAGCCCAGTTCGTTTAACAAATATATCTGACAGAAGGATGGTGCGTATCTCGTCTGTATTCATTGTCTAAGTGGTGTAGTCTGTCAAAACTTGGCGCGATTTCGAGATCTCCAAGATCGAGTCTTGCTCGGCGTAGACGAGGACCTGTAATGGTTCGGGTGTGACCACGGCGAATTTAAGTTCTACTGAGACTGGGCCCGACTTGGCCATCTCAAACTGGTCACCGTCCAGTAGACTGGGGGTGAGGTCAAAGGCGTATAAGGCGTATCCATGCTTAAAATGTCTATACTGGAGATCGTTGCCGGCGTCTTTACCAACCAGTCCCATAGCTAGATTCGTCTGAAAGAAGGCTCTCACGTACTGGTTGTGTTCATAATCCATGGACAAAGGCTTGCCGCTGACTGTTCTGCCGTCCGCGCTGACATTCAAATATATCAGACCAAAGGTAGCGAAATTGAACGGATTAGACGTGTACGACCCGTTAAAAGCGGTCGAAGTGACTAGACCAATCACGATCCGTGTGGGTGTTTGACTGAGAAATAGATTATCCTGCATGTGCGATAGCATACCTCTAGGGATAGAGAAAGTTTTTAGCACAACTCGTTTCAAGGGGTACTTGGCATTACCTCGCACCAAGGCTTTCTCGTGGGCTAGAGAGACGGCGGGGTTTAATTTGGCTTTCCGGACAACCAAGGCCGCATAAGTTATAATAGATTTATAACCAGCGGTGGGGTCGTGTCCCAGCACGTTGAAGGCATCTTTAGACGGGGTGAGTTTTACTTTAACGGTCACACCATTTAACAGGTAACGATCTTGAGCGAAGATATCTGAATGCAACCGACCCATCATATCAATCTCCTGAGAACCACCCGCTACATGTCGACGCAGTCTTAACCCGTTGTTATTATCACCAATTGTGTCCGTAATAAAATTTGGCGTGTCTTTGTAAAACAGAGCCGATGTCAGATGGCCTCGTTTGGCTTCCTCCCCGTAATTCAACGTGGCTTCCAGGTAAGCTCTATAAGGGTAGGTGTTCTCGCTGGGTGTAATCAGCGTGTCGTTCAGTGAAACGTTGACTTGTGAGAATAAACTGTGCAGGTAATAGTTGATCGGGGCCACCTCTGCGTCAGCGGGTAATGCGCCGCCATTAGCTAACGTAATTTTGGCGCGCACGTGCAGAAAAGTATTGAACAAATCTAGATATTCTTCACCGTTTCCCGATATTACAAATTCCACCGGGGCTCCGGGGGCTAAGGCGGCCAACGGATGTATCTCCACAAATTGTCCCTCTTCTACGGCTGTCTGCGTTGGTGGTACGCTAAACAAATCTAGACCACTGTGAAGACACTCGCACGAGCTGGGGTGAATAAGCGCCATCATTCAAATATATCAGAGTACCTTCGCTTCTTCTGGTGAGAATGAGAAGGTCGAGCTCGGTTACTGCGTTTTATTCGTTTCGGCTCGCCAGGTGGGGCAGCTCTCGTTTTTCTTTTTCTTCTAAGCCCGCTACCTGATTGGTTAGTAATGAGGTGTTCAACGGCTCCCTGTAATAAACGTTGACCCGACTCCTTGGCTCGTTCGCGAAATGCCTCGCCAACATTTCTGCCGGCTAACGCATTGCTCGCGACCTGTAGACCGGTCCCAAGCCCTTCTCTGAGTAAAGCTTTCCCTCTAGTTTTTAACCACGGGAGAACCATGCGACCGAGCCCGCCGAAAAAACTACCCAAACCATGTCTTCTTTGACTTCTGCCTCCGATAAACACTGGCATCCCATGTCCAGCTTGGTTGCAGTAAAACTCCTCATACATCTTGGGGTTTCGTCGGATGGGTACGTGTCTCACCATTTTTCTATTCAAAATCAAACCGTCTGTGAGTTCGGAAGTGTAGTGTCAACACCGAAGCTCCGCTAGTGAATGGGATAGTCTTACCCTGATCGTTAGTTAAAAGGATTTCCACCGCGTCAAACGAAAAACGGCTCAGGGGTACGTAATGTGGTTTGTCGTAAATCCTGAAAACAGAAGCGGTAGTCCTATCCAAATTGGAACAATCCGTAACAAAGGGACAGAGGCATCTCCAACCGGTCTCGCCGCTACGAGATCGCAGTACACGTATACATTTTTCATGTCGCTATCCATTTGTACTTCAGTCTCGCCTCGTAGTATTGGGTCGATGTCTGTGGCGAGCGAGGCAGGAAAACCTAACATGTGTTTCAACGTCTCGCTAATTCAACCTCCGGATCATACAGATTCAAGGTGGCCTTATTATTGTTAAAATGGAATCTAACTCGGGCTTTTTCATCCACATCCGTGGCTAAAAGCAAACGATTCAACTCGTCGATCAGCGTGTCGGGTGACGTGTATAGACCAGCAGGTAACGTGAGTAGTATAGACTCATCTTCTTTGTTGGGAAAGTAATGTATCCATACATCATCCTCTAGAACGTTAAAATAACTTTTGGGAAATTGAATCTCAACCAAACCGACCTCGTAACGCGAAGTCAAGTCTATACTCTGTGGCAATTTGACGAAAAAGTGACCGGCGTTATTGTTTGGGTATATTTGCATCGAGGCATTGCTGGGTAAAGTCACGTAAAAACTCATCCTATCTTAGGGTTAGGTAACATGTAACCCAGACAACCGCTCATTAAAGCGATCCAAAACTTGCCGTCTGGTCCCTCTGCGTTGCTCCGACTCAGATTGAATAATGAGACACCGATGACGACATATATAACGATCATCTGACAGATGAAAACGATCTCTAGTCGCGGGACTAATTTCCCAAAAAAAAAGCCAGAACGAGGTTCTCGCGGTCTTGGGAGGGGGTGACCGCAAAACTGGGGTGCTCACGTCTTCTTCAATATCCATCAGTCTCGATATGTCGCTAGCTGTTTGGACGAAATCCAGCTGTTGAATGATGAGTTATAACCGAACCATTTGACTAAATACTCTTTTGCACCCCTGACACCTCGGCGTTCCTGCAAAATGGACTCGATTCGATAAACTATCTTGTCGCCGACTCGCTGCAGTTCTTCTTGGTAAAAAGAACCTTTCAGTTCCTCACCCGAATCGTCTTTAAGGACGTATGTGACCGGTCTTGTTTGGTTTAGTTGACTGATCGTAAACAACTCTTCTGTCCAAGCCGGCGTATAACCCTTTTTAAAAGTTTGTCTGGCTTGGGCGATCCGCACGCGATCACCAGCTTTAAAATAGACTTTTCTGGCGACGACGTCAGGGGTCGAATACAACGTATGCCACACCTCTTCTTGATTGGTCGGGGTAACTTCCACCGGCGCCATCTTAATACTCCGATGATACGAATAATTGTGGTTGTGGACCAGTTGTTCTATCACGTTGACGTAGCAAAGACTGTTGGTTTTGGTAAAGTAACGCCACGTTTTTTCTTTGAGGGTTCGATTGAACCTCTCGACAATAGCTGCTTTGGTATCCTCATTCTCCGTAGTGAAGAAATGGACACCTTCGTTTTTAAGAAACTTTAAGAATGTTTTGTTGACGAACTCACTGCCTTTGTCTGTTTGAAAATTTATCGGTTTGCGACTGTTAAAAATTGTTTTCACCGCTGCTACTAACGCTGTCCCAGTCTTGTTTTTCAACGGAACAGCCCAAGCGAATTTACTAAACACATCGATACACGTTACTAGATAGGAAAACCCATCGTTGAATTTCTTTAATCCTCGCAAGTCAATTAAATCAGCCTGGAACTGTTGGTCGATACCACCTGCAATGGTGGTACGTCTCTTAAATTTTCTGCGCACCGGTTTGTGTAGGGTGTAACTGTCCTCATGACCTAACCACTCTTCAATTTTTTTACGACTAAGTTTGGTTGCACGTTGTAAGGCGGTGACTCCGCCATAAGATCCGGGTCGTTTTGGATCGTAGTAATGTTGTTTTAAAATCTTATTCACTTCTTTGGCCATGCTTCCCACTTTGGTGTCTTTTTCCATCTTCTGAGCGAATACGACGTTGATTCTCGCAATTTACTGGCCACCACCTTTTTTCGATTAGTGGGTGTGACGGGTGGGGACTGAGGAGTTTTGTCGACGATCTCGTCTTTAAGTACAGTGGGTTGTTCGCTGGTTTGTAATGGTGGTGGTTGTTTAATATCCACGAGACCCAGAGGTACGTGACTGTACTGTTCTAGTCGATTCAAATAACGCTGTAGTGTTTGTTGATAAAGTCTAGCCTTGTCAGTCACTGGCATATCTTGTCGATCCAAGACTAGTTGCATTTGAGTATCCAATTCTCCCAAGTTATCTCTTAGAGCGTCGGGTGGTCTATAAGGTTTTTGAGTCTCTAACAAACGAGGATCCATCAAAATCATTTTCTTAGCCATCTAAAAGAGTCCTCTTAGTACAGTTAGAATTGGGGTTAACACCGCACCCAAGAATCCTCCAGTTTGTAAAAATTGTTTTCGTCTTTTGAGCGACAATTTCTTCTTGGTAAGCGCTCGCAGGATGTTTTTGTAACGACGCATACGTCTCTTCTGAGGGGGTGTCAGTGTAACGTTACCTTTCAAAACGTTGTGACAACATTCACAGAGTGTTCCTACCAGCTCGGGTGATGCTGTTTTCATAACAGCCTTGATGACTAGTGGTTTGGCCGTACCTAGAAATTTTAACATGTCAGCATGTCTTTTTACCTTTTCTCCCATCTCGTTACTTGGGTACGTAAACAATTTGTTGTTCGTCTGGGAAGATGTGGGTGCGAAGTCTCAAATTGTCTGCTGTGTCTTGGCGAAGGTCGATTACCAAATAGCCATGTGGGGTCGACGTCGGGTCTTTAAAAATCTCTTGGACATAGGCAGTTTGACCTGGGTACATCTGTTTGGCTAGATTAACAATCTGCGACCCATCGCGTGGATTTTTGAAAAGCACTATGTAATGGGAATTCAAACTAATGGTTCTGTGTTCTTTGTTCTTGCCAAATAAATTTTGCACAAGATAAAATACGCTTAAATTGCGGTGATGAGATGATTTTGTGAATAATTTAGTTACTCGCTCATCTGTTTCGTTCATGAGATCATCGATAATTACCAACCGTCTCTTATCACCTGTCCACTGCTCAATATCGGGCAGTCCTTCAATAAACTGAATTCCAGTCATGGAATTGTATAGGGGTTGATATTCTCCATAACACCATATAATTTCTTCGGGTACGGCCGTTATCATATCTTTGATATGTGTTAGGAAACGCTGGACAAAAACAGTCTTTCCACTAGAGGTAGGGGACATACTGACATGTTAAAATTTCTAGGTACGGCCAAACCACCAGTCATCAACGCTGTTATGAAAACAGCATCACCCGAGCTGGTAGGAACACTCTGTGAAGGTTGTCACAACGTTTTAAAAGGTAACGTTACACTGACACCCCCTCAGAAGAGACGTATGCGTCGTTACAAAAACACACTGCGAGCGCTTACCAAGAAGAAATTGTCGCTCAAAAGACGAAAACAATTTTTACAAACTGGAGGATTCTTGGGTGCGTTGTTAACCCCAATACTAACTGTACTAAGAGGACTCTTTTAGATGGCTAAGAAAATGATTTTGATGGATCCTCGTTTGTTAGAGACTCAAAAACCTTATAGACCACCCGACGCTCTAAGAGATAACTTGGGAGAATTGGATACTCAAATGCAACTAGTCTTGGATCGACAAGATATGCCAGTAACTGACAAGGCTAGACTTTATCAACAAACACTACAGCGTTATTTGAATCAACTAGAACAGTACAGTCACGTACCTCTGGGTCTCGTGGATATTAAACAACCACCACCATTACAAACCAGCGAACAACCCACTGTACTTAAAGACGAGATCGTCGACAAAACTCCTCAGTTCCCACCCGTCACACCCACTAATCGAAAAAAGGTGGTGGCCAGTAAATTACGAGAATCATCGTCGTATTCGCTCAGAAGAAGGAAAAAGACACCAAAGTGGGAAGCATGGCCAAAGAAGTGAATAAGATTTTTAAACAACATTACTACGAACCAAAACGACCAGGATCTTATGGCGGAGTCACCGCCTTACAACGTGCAACCAAACTTAGTCGTAAAAAATTGAAGAGTGGTTAGGTCATGAGGACAGTTACACCCTACACAAACCGGTGAGCAGAAAATTTAAGAGACGTACCACCGTTGCAGGTGGTATCGACCAACAGTTCCAGGCTGATTTAATTGACTTGCGAGGATTAAAGAAATTCAACGAAGGGTTTTCCTATCTAGTAACGTGTATCGATGTGTTTAGTAAATTTGCTTGGGCTGTTCCGTTGAAAAACAAGACTGGGACAGCGTTAGTAGCAGCGGTGAAAACAATTTTTAACAGTCGCAAACCGATAAATTTTCAAACAGACAAAAGCAGTGAGTTCGTCAACAAAACATTCTTAAAGTTTCATAGCAGCTATTGTCGAGAGGTTCAATCGAACCCTCAAAGAAAAAACGTGGCGTTACTTTACCAAAACCAACAGTCTTCGCTACGTCGACGTGATAGAACAACTGGTCCACAACTACAATTATTCGTATCATCGGAGTATTAAGATGGCGCCGGTGGAAGTTACCCCGACCAATCAAGAAGAGGTGTGGCATACGTTGTATTCGACCCCTGACGTCGTCGTCAGAAAAGTCTATTTTAAAGCTGGTGATCGCGTGCGGATCGCCCAAGCCAGACAAACTTTTAAAAAGGGTTATACGCCGGCTTGGACAGAAGAGTTGTTTACGATCAGTCGACTAAACCAAACAAGACCGGTCACAAACGTCCTTAAAGACGATTCGGGTGAGGAACTGAAAGGTTCTTTTTATCAAGAAGAACTGCAGCGAGTCGGCGACAAGATAGTTTATCGAATCGAGTCCATTTTGCAGGAACGCCGAGGTGTCAGGGGTGCAAAAGAGTATTTAGTCAAATAGTTCGGTTATAACTCATCATTCAACAGCTGGATTTCGTCCAAACAGCTAGCGACATATCGAGACTGATGGATATTGAAGAAGACGTGAGCACCCCAGTTTTGCGGTCACCCCCTCCCAAGACCGCGAGAACCTCGTTCTGGCCTTTTTTGGGAAACTAGTCCCGCGACTAGAGATCGTTTTCATCTGTCAGATGATCGTTATATATGTCGTCATCGGTGTCTCGTTATTCAATCTGAGTCGGAGCAACGCAGAGGGACCAGACGGCAAGTTTTGGATCGCTTTAATGAGCGGTTGTCTGGGTTACATGTTACCTAACCCTAAGATAGGATGAGTTTTTACGTGACTTTACCCAGCAATGCCTCGATGCAAATATACCCAAACAATAACGCCGGTCACTTTTTCGTCAAATTGCCACAGAGTATAGACTTGACTTCGCGTTACGAGGTCGGTTTGGTTGAGATTCAATTTCCCAAAAGTTATTTTAACGTTCTAGAGGATGATGTATGGATACATTACTTTTCCAACAAAGAAGATGAGTCTATACTACTCACGTTACCTGCTGGTCTATACACGTCACCCGACACGCTGATCGACGAGTTGAATCGTTTGCTTTTAGCCACGGATGTGGATGAAAAAGCCCGAGTTAGATTCCATTTTAACAATAATAAGGCCACCTTGAATCTGTATGATCCGGAGGTTGAATTAGCGAGACGTTGAAACACATGTTAGGTTTTCCTGCCTCGCTCGCCACAGACATCGACCCAATACTACGAGGCGAGACTGAAGTACAAATGGATAGCGACATGAAAAATGTATACGTGTACTGCGATCTCGTAGCGGCGAGACCGGTTGGAGATGCCTCTGTCCCTTTGTTACGGATTGTTCCTATTTTGGATGGGACTACCGCTTCTGTTTTCAGGATTTACGACAAACCACATTACGTACCCCTGAGCCGTTTTTCGTTTGACGCGGTGGAAATCCTTTTAACTAACGATCAGGGTAAGACTATCCCATTCACTAGCGGAGCTTCGGTGTTGACACTACACTTCCGAACTCACAGACGGTTTGATTTTGAATAGAAAAATGGTGAGACACGTACCCATCCGACGAAACCCCAAGATGTATGAGGAGTTTTACTGCAACCAAGCTGGACATGGGATGCCAGTGTTTATCGGAGGCAGAAGTCAAAGAGGACATGGTTTGGGTAGTTTTTTCGGCGGGCTCGGTCGCATGGTTCTCCCGTGGTTAAAAACTAGAGGCAAAGCTTTACTCAGAGAAGGGCTTGGGACCGGTCTACAGGTCGCGAGCGATGCGTTAGCCGGCAGAAATGTTGGCGAGGCATTTCGCGAACGAGCCAAGGAGTCGGGTCAACGTTTATTACAGGGAGCCGTTGAACACCTCATTACTAACCAATCAGGTAGCGGGCTTAGAAGAAAAAGAAAAACGAGAGCTGCCCCACCTGGCGAGCCGAAACGAATAAAACGCAGTAACCGAGCTCGACCTTCTCATTCTCACCAGAAGAAGCGAAGGTACTCTGATATATTTGAATGATGGCGCTTATTCACCCCAGCTCGTGCGAGTGTCTTCACAGTGGTCTAGATTTGTTTAGCGTACCACCAACGCAGACAGCCGTAGAAGAGGGACAATTTGTGGAGATACATCCGTTGGCCGCCTTAGCCCCCGGAGCCCCGGTGGAATTTGTAATATCGGGAAACGGTGAAGAATATCTAGATTTGTTCAATACTTTTCTGCACGTGCGCGCCAAAATTACGTTAGCTAATGGCGGCGCATTACCCGCTGACGCAGAGGTGGCCCCGATCAACTATTACCTGCACAGTTTATTCTCACAAGTCAACGTTTCACTGAACGACACGCTGATTACACCCAGCGAGAACACCTACCCTTATAGAGCTTACCTGGAAGCCACGTTGAATTACGGGGAGGAAGCCAAACGAGGCCATCTGACATCGGCTCTGTTTTACAAAGACACGCCAAATTTTATTACGGACACAATTGGTGATAATAACAACGGGTTAAGACTGCGTCGACATGTAGCGGGTGGTTCTCAGGAGATTGATATGATGGGTCGGTTGCATTCAGATATCTTCGCTCAAGATCGTTACCTGTTAAATGGTGTGACCGTTAAAGTAAAACTCACCCCGTCTAAAGATGCCTTCAACGTGCTGGGACACGACCCCACCGCTGGTTATAAATCTATTATAACTTATGCGGCCTTGGTTGTCCGGAAAGCCAAATTAAACCCCGCCGTCTCTCTAGCCCACGAGAAAGCCTTGGTGCGAGGTAATGCCAAGTACCCCTTGAAACGAGTTGTGCTAAAAACTTTCTCTATCCCTAGAGGTATGCTATCGCACATGCAGGATAATCTATTTCTCAGTCAAACACCCACACGGATCGTGATTGGTCTAGTCACTTCGACCGCTTTTAACGGGTCGTACACGTCTAATCCGTTCAATTTCGCTACCTTTGGTCTGATATATTTGAATGTCAGCGCGGACGGCAGAACAGTCAGCGGCAAGCCTTTGTCCATGGATTATGAACACAACCAGTACGTGAGAGCTTTCTTTGGGACGAATCTAGCTATGGGACTGGTTGGTAAAGACGCCGGCAACGATCTCCAGTATAGACATTTTAAGCATGGATACGCCTTATACGCCTTTGACCTCACCCCCAGTCTACTGGACGGTGACCAGTTTGAGATGGCCAAGTCGGGCCCAGTCTCAGTAGAACTTAAATTCGCCGAGGTCACACCCGAACCATTACAGGTCCTCGTCTACGCCGAGCAAGACTCGATCTTGGAGATCTCGAAATCGCGCCAAGTTTTGACAGACTACACCACTTAGACAATGAATACAGACGAGATACGCACCATCCTCCTGTCAGATATATTTGTTAAACGAACTGGGCTCGTTAAAGTTTTAGCTCGTGACCAATTACCTCTACGCATCGATCCGACTCAGACGGCTGCTTTCGTCATCAACATTGATCCTAGCTATCGCCCGGGTGACCACTGGGTCGCTCTATATTATAACGGACTTGGTACTTTTGAATATTTTGATTCTTTTGGACTACCACCTACACACCCGGACCTTATTAATTTTATAGCCAGAAACTCTACCTGACCTGTTAACTACAACGCCAGACATTTACAAGATGTAGTTACCAACGTTTGTGGGCTCTACGCCATTTATTTCATCTTGATCAAAACACGAGGTGGTACTATGCAACGCGTGTTACTACCCTTTTCGGCTAGACAACACGCCAACGATCGATTAATTTTTCGATTAGTCAGAGGAACCACCAGATGGTTTTCATAAACAAGTGAGGAGATCAATAGACAGGTGTGTGTATTTTTTGCTATCGGGTTTCTCCCCACGCCAATACAGCCATGTGTCATTGTTCCCACGCAACCACATCGACGAATCACGACCTGGCTAGCACACGAGTCTGATCACACGATCGATGTTCGACGAATCAAATCCTGGCTAGGACACGCCTCAAAAAACCATATTGAACTGGTATTCCTGCATTTAAACACTTGGAAGACACTCATACTTTATTCAAGCGTTGGTGTGATAACGACAGATACATCTCGTTGAAGATGACGGCTCCCACCGACTGGGTCTACATCAAGAGAAGTGATGAAATGCTTAAAACTTTGGCTAGTGGTCTGAAGGCTGCGTCTGTAAGTGTTTACCGAGGTCAACCTTTACTTCACGTGCGAAAATATTTTGGTGAATCCTACCTCAAATTTCCTACCAAAACCGGCATTACGTTAACTCGATCCGAGTTTGACCATTTGTTGACATTACAGAGTGAAATCCTCGCCGAATTTGACCGATTACAGCCACCAAGCACGGATACCTATCCTACTACTGGTACCAGCACCACGTTTGACCAGTACATCAATTCCAGCTGTTACCAACCAATATCAACAGAACCGAGTTGGTTTCCTACGATAGACCTGGCCGATGTCCCTAATCTACCGCCGAAGAAGAAGCCTACCACCTTCACTAACCTGTTTGACGAATACATGAACTCTAGCTGTCCAGTATCACCAGACCCGAGTTGGTTTCCTACGACCACCACCACAGACACCCACTTGGCCGATGTCACCAATCCACCGAAGAAGAAGAAACCTACCAAGCGGTTGAGAGTTGTCCTTTAGTATTTGACAAAATAAAATATATATTTTAACTACAATTCTTCTTTTGTTACCTATATCGTCCGTTGTATGTCTAATTGTTCGTATAACCGTTGTATGTCTAAATATATCGTCTAACTGTTCGTATAACTGTTCGTCTTCTTGTTATGTAAATATATATGTCTAAATATATCGTCTTCCTATTATCTAAAAATCGTCTAAATATAACCTCTTCTTGTTATCTCAACTCTCAAAGTCTACATATATCCTCTTCCTATTATCGTCTTAATAAAACCTCTTCTTGTTATCTAAAAATCGTCTAAATATAACCTCTTCTTGTTATCTCAAGTCCGCCATCTTGCCCCATTTTCCTTATATAAAAAGTCATCCCGCCATCTTGCGCCATATATCGGCTTCCTATTATCCTCTTCTTGTTATCTCAAGTCCGCCATCTTCCCTGCGCGCCGCCTGAATGCGCTTATATAAAAGTCACGCGCCGCCTGGCGTTTTTGCTATATAAAAGTCACGCGCTGCCTGGCGCGCCGCCTGCGCGCCGCCTGAATGCGACCTAAGTCCGCCATCCCCTCCTACTACAATATTCATTTCTCTTGTTGAAATTGGGCGGGTGGCGCGAGACGAGTTTTTTGTGCATTGTCCAGGTATTTTCATAGCTAAAACTATAGCTATATTGGCTGGCCTGCCTATACGCTTGTTGTAGATGCATTTTCCAGTCTTATTTATTCCGCGTTGATCGTGGTTTCTTTATGCTCTTAAAAAGAGGACTAGTCACGGGCACCAAATAGGGATATATGTGGTCGGGGTATAGATTTGGATGTGCTGATTGATTATCGAGTGAGTTTGTTTAACTGGCTTATCCGCCAGAGGTCTTTCTTAGCTCACATGGGTATTTTGGACCAGGTTCGTATTTTATTTAAAGTCCTCTCAAATGCTGATGTTGTTTTGTTTGTTAAGAGTCTTGTAACTAAGACAGGAATGGAACATGCTCTTTATAACGTTCAACTGTGTTAAAATCATCAACCGCTGGTAATTGTCAAAGATTTGTTTATTGCTTTTAACAATGCAACAAGTCAAATTCAAATGTATATACAAATGCATTTCATCAGTTTGTGCAGACATGCATGCCGGCGGCATTATTAATTCATAATCACGCCATGAGTTATTTTTGGTTCAAAGTTCATGGTTCCACTTTTATTGTTGTCTCCTATTTCCTGTGATTCTATACCAGGGGTTAGCACTTCTTATGCTACTAGGTTTCTTTTGCTTTATCTATCTCTCCATATTTTCCTTGGTTTGTAGGGAGATGTACCATATTTCCACTCTTCTTCAATCTGTGTGCATGCCGTTATTCACAGACATAGTCTAGCCAAATACCTTGGCAAGTCAAAAGCATGAAAATTGGTTCATACTTACAAAATGTTTGAATCACAACAATCATATAACCAACCACATGATGATCCAGAATACAATACTGAATAACTTTGACACCTTTTGTTGAGTTATCGAACAAAGAAATATTGAACCGAAAAGGGACACATCTTTCTACATCGCGGTTCAGATCAAGACTGCTACATTATGGCGTCCGCTCTCGCTGGGGAAAAGCCTCTGAGCTCTATAATTGGTTAAAAGAATCACGTGACTAATTTTTGACACCTCGAACGCGACTCTTAGCCTAATTAAAATTTATGCCACTGAATTAAACTTTAAAATCTGTTTCTAGGAAGGTAGAAATTTATATGCTAATCTGGGTTTTATTTTTCTTTGGTTAGAATATAGCCTGTTTCCGAAGAAACAACGGTGTACACGGCTACACAGCCGTGTAACGGGTTCCTCTGAGATTTTCCCCGCTTCTGAAGATCAAAGCGTTAACTCCCCTTTGTATGCGAACTTCAAAGGGTACACGGGGAAATATTTTTGCCCGTGCGACTACTTCAGAAAGGTCCGGTCTCTCAGATATCCGATGATTGACAGATCAGCTCGCGTGAGAAACTTGATAAACAAACCCTATTCGCTCCCCGCTTTGACGGGCAGGTCGCGAAAGTTTTATACAACTTCGTTTGTTTATGTTCCAGGAAAAGAGGCGTGGATTAAAAAGTGAGTAATCGCAGGCTGTAAATGCATGGATTTGCTAGCAAATCATATAACGCTACGAGGTCACGAAAGACTGTCAGATACTGTAGGCTATATTTCCATTACACGTCACACTGTCCAATCGACGAGGACTTTTGCTGTAGGCGCGCTGGGGCACCTCTTATACTGGATAATGAAGACTTGAACTATAAAACAGGTGACGAGTACTGGCAACTGACTACTCCTCTCGGTCGTTATGTCAGTATACTCAGAGGTAACCGGCTATCAATGGGTCGGACAGTGTTGCCGAAACTGACTGGATGGCAAAGGCGACAGCCCGTATGTGTTGAGATGATGGTTAACTGCAACTGGTGGCAATATGTGCTGTAGGTAAATAATCCAGGACGCAAGGCTACTGCTTACGTGTAGGTAACAGAAATCGATGTATAGTGGTATACTCCAAACAGCACGAGTAATGTGTGCTTCACAAGTACTGGCTATCGACGAATCCTTTCTGTCGGCCGGCCCGTATACTCCGAGTTAACTGGCTGTTAATGGGTCGGACATTGTTGCCGAAAATGACTGGATGGCAAAGGCAACAGCCCGTATGTGCTGGAGCGATAGACACTTTCAACAATAAGCGACGGTTAAGTAATCCACACAGCGGCCTTATAACTGAAACCTGGCAGTAAGACGTAAAATGCCTGGTAATATTTATTATGTGGAAATTATAATCCCCTGACGCAGCAAATCACATCGGGAATCACAAAACAAATGTGCTGACCAAGGCTCTGAAAATATACAGCAATTCAAAATCTCGTTAACAGCTGTAAAAGCCATCTTCCTGTTGCTTACAATACAACTTCCAACTCTCATTCACCCTCTCTCTCTCTCTCTCTCTCTCTCTCTCTCTCTCTCTCTCTCTCTCTCTCTCTCCAATTCAAAACAGACCCTTCTTTCACTCACTCTCGTTGCTTCAGTTAACCTAAAAGTTCGCACAGGTAAATCCAACCACGGGTTTGCTTGGCCACCGTGTCTGCTCGCAGAAGGCACAATGCGACTGTTACTGTTGTGTTTTACTTTATGTTACTGGCACTGCTTACAATAGTGTTGTCAGGCCCGTCGGGCTTACTGTCAGTGGCCGACGTATTTATGATTAAGCAAATGTTTGTGGGCTGTTAATTCGTTAAGGATGATGAAGATAATACCAACACAACAGCAACGACTGGGTCATAAGAGTGACCAACTGGTAAGTCAAGCAGGCTGGACCCATTGTTTGACATCACTGACAATACGATTTATTGAAGACAAGAACATCGACATCATAGGCAGGTACAGTGGTATCAATATGGTTTACACAGCATATATGTAATAATCAATATGGTCATTGATCAACCTCAATGGCCGTTACCGCACGAAGGTTAACGGAAGTTGTTCGGCGACGAAGTTGTAGGTTGCATGGGTTTATGAAATGAACCATGTTAAAAGCGTAAGCATAGATATATTTCAATGACGATCAAATGACATCTCCAAGCGTTGTATTGACGCACTAGCAATCGACACCACTGGTCGATTGAAGCTCTACAATGAATGGCATTGGAAGACACTGTACTTGGGGATTGATACAGTAATAAGCCGAATTATGGCTGAATCTTCTTAATATCTTCTCTTGGCACATCGTGCACAAGAAAGGCAATTTCATCTCACAGATGATTATTAATATAACACGGCCGGGTCCTCCCTAGACTTGGGATAAGACTCCGAGCCAAAATTACGTCTAAACAAGACCATGGATATATAAATCTGCCTCCTGCATCATTGCTGGATGGCAACAGATCGACGCAACAAACCGCGCCATCCCGTTCAAATATTGTGCAAATAATAATGCATACAATTAACTTAGATACTCTCAAAAGTGCGTCTATACTAGACCCACGTGTGAGGGTCTCAAACATTTACCTCCCACGCGAAAATAGAGCTTAACAGTTAACAGCGACCCACAGCGAAAATATTTGCACACACACGCCTGGTCTCACACAATCTAGTAAAAAGTGCTCACGCTATTAATTTACCACACTGAATGAGTTACCCAAATAGTGTTGAACGTATACTCACTATGTAACAAATAGCAAAAAAACTCTTTACAGCAATATTCTACACCCAACCAAGTGGGGAAAAAACTTGGTAAAAATTAACTTTACACCGGCTCACTCTTCCTGACTACCTAACACTTAGTGGTTATGGATAGTGGCTCACTTAATAAAATTCAGAGGATCCCGGTCACGAAAAATATTTACCTTAAGGAAAAAAATAATGTATATATATTTAACATGAATTAAAGTAACACGGAATCTCTATTCTATTAGATTAAGTTAAAACCCCAATAAATTAAATAAGTAAATGAGCTTACCGAATAAAGAATGAATTCCTGCACTAACATCTTTTATTAGCCCTGCACAGAAGTATCACTTTGTTCAGTGGCAGAATTCCTCTTGAGACCATGGTACTAAGTGATAAAGACCTCTTGCTTAAATAGCTAGATAAAGTCTGCAGGTGACTATTGCACGTGCACTAGATGAAACAAATTCAGACGTAAGACCTAGGGGAGAAATTCCCCGGGTGACTCAAGATACAGGAAACGGACGTAATCTGCCGCAACGCTGGCGGATCTACGAGCGACCGGTGTTCGCATGACGAGACGAGGGCGGAACGAATAAAAGGGTAGAAGTTTTCCCCAGTGTCCACGATTCTCTGTGAATAAACAAAATACGGGGAACTAGCCGTCATCCACTAGAACGGCAGAATACAAAGACCTTTAGCTAGATGCCGATGTCCACGTGCAAAGGGGTGGAATTAGCCTGTCCAACGTAAGACTGACATGACCAATGCCAGAAATAGTGTTATTAAGAGCTATAAGACAGAAAAGAGGGCGTAGACAAAAATTAGGGAACAAGACAGGACAGACCACTTGGCTAAAAGTGACAGAAATTTCATCGAATCACGACGGTAGCCAGCCTCATGCACGACCGCAAATTGGTCACCTTGTACGATGTGCCTGGTAGAGCAGTTGTGCTGTTCTTTCTTTTATCATCAGAGACCCCCTGGGAACAACACTGAGCCATGTCTGTTGTGGGAAACAGTTACTGTTTCTTCTTCCAGTGTCATGCCTGGTGGCGTTTATGATCATGAGTCTCCAGAACATCCTGTTTCCTTTACCGTTTATTAGTTCTGTTGCTGATTTTTTTTTTCTATGCCATGATGTCAAAGTGTTCAATATCTTCTCTCTTTATCATTCTCTATCTATTTTACCTTCAGTCTTTCCTGATGCAATAAAATATATAACAGCTTTACATTATATTACATTGCTTTCTTCTGAATTGAGCATTAAGCTTCCTTTGGGTACAAGCTTCTTTCAGGTCATCTTCATTTCAATTTTTTAACTGTCCATGGAATAACAGTTATTTAAAATTTGATGTGTTGATGGATTTCTGGAGTGGAAAGTTATAAGAAAATCACAGTTATTGCCAAATTATAATGCTACTTTCTGCATGGATAACCCATTGAAATACAATGTAGCTGATTTCAAAACGTCTCTTCAGTTCTTACAGTATAATGGCTGATAAGTTGAAAGATTTTTATAAATGTGTGCTTGTGTATAATAGAAGGATTGAAGTGCTATGACAAGGTCACTAATGTGGAACTGCTGACAAGAACCAGACGAACAAGAGATGAGAAGAAGACACTGGAGATGGATAGGATACACATTAAGGAAACCAGTTGATAGCATTACCAAGCAGTCCTTGTTCTGGAATCCCCAGTGAAAGGGAGGTAGAGAGAGACCAAGGAACACATGGAGAAGAGAACTGGAGACAGACATGAAGACCTGTGCTCCTCTCTGAGCTGAAGGGTGTTGATGATGATGATAATTTTAAATATATTATTAATGTTAAGTCACCTGTTAGTTTTATTAACCTGCTCCCTCCAGTTTTTAGTCATTTCTTTGCCCCCTTTTCTGCTGAGAGACGATTGATGCTGTGTGATAGCATAATATAACTATTATTATGAAACTCAGATGTTTTAATTCAGGCAGAGACATGGGTCTTGGGTTAGCAAAGGTAGAGCTTGTGTGGAAACAATCAGAATAACCTGTTGCATATTTCTGTATCTGTACTATCAGTGTTCAAGCTTAAATTTCTTAAATGCTTAATTATTGAGATTGTGTTACTGATTGTCTCCCTTTTCAAATCAGGTTATGGAATGACAGAGTTGTCTCCCTCATGTAATTTTGACTTTACGGCCACCGCTGGTTCTGTTGGTCACTTAGTAGCAAATACTAAAGGGAAGGTAAGCATTTGCGAAACTGTCTGGTTAGTAAACTTGGTGTTTAACAGTGTTTTAGAGAATGGGTTGTCCACAAATAATGTCACACAGTTTTTGCCAATTTTGATGCAGGATAATATTGTAGAAGCAATATTAAACATAAATGTCTGTATTTTTAACCTGTTTTTATCGGCAAATTGTTCATGTAAAGGTTGTCCCATAGCAGAAACTGCCTTAGAAGAGTGAAGTGTTAGAGACTTACTATACTAGCACTATCTTTTTTATGAGGTGGGGTGACGAGTTCAGTTTGCGTTGTCTCTCAAAAAACAAAACAACCGAAGTGTATACAAGTATATAGATGTAAAGCCAGGTGTAATTCCCAGGGGGCTCTGGAGAAACAAAGAAAGAACGGGACTGCTGCATCCTAGGCGTACTGTACAAGTTAGCTAATACAAGGTGTTGGCATGGGACTGGCAACCTTATCATGTAAAACAAATTAGCACAGAAACCACTACTACAAAAGCATGTGAATGCTTGGTGCAGGCTTCCAGAAGGGGACCAGCAACAGTGGTGTATCAGTCCTCCGAAAGGAGCGCAAGAGTAAATGATTGAACAAAAACCACTGTACCTAACCTGTTTTCAACAGTAATTTATTCATGAATATATATGTAAAATACATTCATTATAAAACTAATTTTTTAGTAATTTGAATTAAGACGTACCAAAGAACAGAGTGTTCATGTTTTACATCTGTACAGATTGTGGATTTAGAGACAAACAGAACACTGGGGCCTGGTGAAGAAGGTGAATACTGTGTGAAGGGCCCTCAAGTTATGAAAGGATACTACAAGAACCAGAAAGCCACAGAAGAGATGATTGAACCTGATGGCTGGCTGCATACAGGTTGTTGTTGTTACTGCTTAGAGTGGTAGTTGTAAAGATGATTCATGACATGGTATTATATGTAAAATAAAATTGTTTGTGGGAACGTCATATATTGTGACAATGCGCTGTCCGTGTCACACGTGATCGTTAAAATAGTGTCCCAGGTTTTCGTGACCACTGAAGTGTGTACATTCTGTCTTTCAACTAACTCTTGACCAACGAACAATGATCAACACGACAGATGTGTGAGCTCTTAACTGCTGAATGCTGTCTGCTTGTTTTTCATTCTTCATTTTGAACAACTCCGAACGTATTTACATGTTAAGTTGAAAACTATCTAACATGGCGTAACAGCCTGTCAGACACTTGTAATTTCAAACACTTCATTTTTCCAAAACTTGATCATTCTGAAAACGGACATCTCTGCTATTTCTGTCGGTCATGGAAGTCATTAGATTCATTATTTATCTTTTCTATCTTATTTGTGTCTAAATCTTTACATCGGCTCTGGTTATGAACTTACTGGTAAGCTACAAGGAAACAGGATTTTTACGAAGACTAATGCTGTTTCTGGTATAGTGGCACATGAGTTAATGTCAATTTTTCTACAAAGCAACTGGCCCACAAACAGGTAGCATTCCTTTTAACGTTTGCGTTTCACAAATTTCACGTGGAAGCACAATCGTCGCTTTTCATCTGTGATAAAATGTCTGAACATGTCCTTTTGTGTGATCTCTCACCCCTTCAGCCTTCCGGCTGTATCCTTTCTTTTTCTTCATTTTTCTCATTCATCGCTTTTATTTGGCATAAATCATGCCTTTTCATTCGTTATTTTCACTATTTTGCTCTATTTTGGACATAGCATAGTGAATTCTCTAACACGCCACTCCCTTATGGCAGTATTTTCTATGGGAATAATGCGTATCTTATTGTTTCACACGCCATTCTCAGACTGTTGTTACGATTCGCCAGGTTTGATGACCCGGTCAGCGATAATATTTTATCGCCTGATATGTCTGAACACACGTGGAAACGTGGCCGTCAAACATTTGACCCCATTGGGAAGCGGCTGATCGTGTTGACACAAGCCGGTTTGTGATCAGATGAAAGAAGACCATACGGGCTGTCCAGACATCTGTCTGGCGTAGGCACGCAGATTATTCTGATAAACAGAGGTGTGGCGGAAGTCTTATGTAACGATATGACATCACTGTGTAAGAGGCACGCGTGTATATTAAATTTAATATTTTCAAATACGCGTGGGATGAGTAATGATAAAATTTCCCCACCCAAACAGTGTTAGATAGATTGGATTGGTTTGCCAGAATCTACAATGATTTGATTGGAACTTTTGGCGGAAACACAGCTGGGATTTGAAACTAAGAATTGTGAGATATAATCTAAAAAACTCGGAGTCACAACGCAGAACAGACAGACTGCATCGCAGCGTCAACTCAACACCTCCTACAAGCCAGAGGAAAGAGAATAGGACTTATCATTCCACAACTATAAGTACCAGATCGAGTATTGGGCAACTTTTGAATTCACAAGTAAACCCGCCATTTTAATACAAGACTGGAAACTTGGGAGTTCTATCACAAGAAGTTATAAGAGGAATTATAGATTTCCAGGCCAAGTGCTTCACCCGTCATAAGAGGAATTATAGATTTCCAGACCAATTTTTTCACCCGTCATAAGAGGAATTGCTCAGACTTAAGTGATTCAAACAGCATCTAACTACAGGGCTGTGGGTCCATTCTAAAACTGTACAAGAGACGTGTGTATTCCCAAAATTTTGGGGTAAGTGTAAACAAATTATTTACTAATGTAAATTTTACAGGTTTCTTGCTAAGTGGTTATATATATGAGGCTGGCAACCTCAACATATGAAAACAGTATATGCATGAACCACTACTACAAGAGATGGTGATTGTTTCTGACTAGTCGTGCTGGAAACCCGACAGAAGAGTGACCTAGACCCCGACGGGAGTAGCGACGAGTAATGAGTGATGATTACATCACATGTGCCTAAAGTGTATAGAATCATTTTGTGAGATTTATATACCTTTTTAATTGTAATTCAGTCAAATCATTATTCATGCACTCCAGACGCTATTTCCTAGTTAATACCCAGAAGGATATTGGTGAATTTTCATCATATTCCCTGAATTACATTGTGTGCTCGGGAATTTAATTCTTCTGAGAGGTTAACATTCGTGGGTGGAACGCATGAAAATGGGCCTGTTAGTTTGCGGAGAACAAATGTACTGAAACATTTGTTTATTTCTAATTTGTCACAGTTCGTGGTTACAAGACATCAGACTTAAGTACTGAAGTTCCTACGCCACTAGTGTGAGAGAAGAGTATCACCACCAACCGCCTACAGTGGACGAATTATGTGGAGAAGTGTACTCATCACCAAAAAGAAGTGACAGAAACCACAGCTGCAGGATTCAGCTGGAGTTAAGTTGTGTGTAACAAGCTACAGCAAAAATTACGGACATTCTTATTAACGCCCTACCAAAACCTCAATGAGGAACAATTTAAAATAACTTTCACCCCCTTTAACCCTTATTTTAACTTGTTGAACTAATTGACTATTAAATTTGTTGTATGTTATTTTACACTCTTAATAGTTGATTCAGCCTATTTGTACGAAAGCAAACGTATGAGCCAAGTTTTCTTGATAAATATATACATAAATATAGAGCCATTAATTATAAGAGGGTATTCGTTGGATTATTCCAACTGGGGGCTTGACGGGCCAGAATCATAGCATAACCCCTTTACAAAATGCGACAGACCAGATAATAAGTTAACAAATTTGTTCAGCCCCTAAGCAGCGATTTGTTCTTGACTTCTTGGAATTTCTTGTGAAGGCTCCCCTAAGGTAGAATCGCCATTCATCTATCTGTATCTTTGCCAAGAGTAATCTTGCGCGAAGATAGATACCTTGGACGACCTTCTTTTAGATACGCTTGCGTTGTGACCATTAGTGGACCACTACTGCAAAGCAAGGGGAGGTAATCCCGTGACATCATCTAATTTTACTCAAATCGTCTACATACTTCTCAAATGGTGATCTCTGATGACCGTCGTTACTCGGTTCTATCTTCTTGTACGTGTAAACTTTCTAATATAACTTTCTGAACACCGCAGATCACAACTTTAACATAAGTTGTGAGAAAGCTGTCTTGGCTCTACGTCTTCTTCTACATGGGGTAGGAGCTTGCACGACTACATCGTGCAAAGGAAGAAGATCTTATCATGCTCGTGCTACTATTTATAGACCTTGTCACCGAACTGTCTAGCAAATCATGTGACTTTAACTCTGCAATAATTCTACTCACAATTATTTCTTACGATCCTGTCCTTTAGATCACTACCCTATCACAATATCAGGACAAATGGTCCATGGCAGGGCGATGATAAAGATAAATGGTTCATGACAGAATGATATAGAAAAATGGTTCATGGCAGGGTGATATAGAAGATAAATGGTTCATGGCAGGATGATATGGAACACAAAAATGCTTTACAGTAGTGTGATATAGAAACTAAATGGTTCATTGCAGAGTGATACAGAACATAAAATGGTTCATGGCAGGGTGATATAGAACATAAAATGGCTCATGATAGGGGGATGTAGAACATAAAATGGTTGATGGCAGGGTGATATAGAACATATAGTGGTTGATGGCAGGGTGATATAGAGCATAAAATGGTTGATGGCCGGGTGATATAGAGCATATAAAATGGTTCATGGCAGGGTGATATAGAACGTAAAATGGTTCATGGCAGGGCGTTATACAACATAAAGTGGTTCATCCAGTACGTTATACAACATAAAGTGGTTCATGGCAGGGCGTTATACAACACAAAGTGGTTCATGGCAGGGCGTTATACAACACAAAGTGGTTCATGGCAGGGCGTTACACAACAAAGTGGTTCATGGCAGGGTGATATAGAACACAAAGTGGTTCATGGCAGGGTAATATACAACATAAAGTGGTTCGTGGCAAGATGATATAGAACACAAAGTGGTTCATGGCAGGGTGTTAAACAACACAAAGTGGTTCATGGCAAGGCGTTATACAACACAAAGTGGTTCATACCAGGGCGTTATAAACACAAAGTGGTTCGTGGCAGGGCGTTGTACAACACAAAGTAGTTCATGGTAGGGTGATATACAACATAAAGTGGTTCATGGCAGGGCGTTATACAATACTAAGTGATTCATGGCAGGATCATATACAACACAAAGTGGTTCATGGCAAGGCGTTATACAACACAAAGAGGTTAATGGGAGGGCGATATAGAACATAAAATGGTTCATAGCAGGTGATCTAAAACACAAACGTGTTCATAGCAGGAGATAATTTAACACAAAATTGTTCATGGCAGGAGGATATAGAACTTAAAATGGTTCTTATGTAAAATCATATCTCTGTGTGTACTTACGTGGATGATGTCAACGTAGTAGGTGCAAGTGAAGAACGTTTTCTGTCAAGATACTTGTCGTATCGATAGGTTTGAAAGTTATTTATGGTCCCGTCTGAGTAGAGTGGGTGGTGATAAGTACGTGAGAAAAAGGTGTGAGAAATAGATTTCATGGGTGAATAGTTTAAGGAAAAGATATGTCTCTGAAATGAGAAAGTTTCTCTAGTCCAGCCTATCTATATGACTATAATTTAGCACAAGACAATCTTTCCCTCCTCATACATGTAAATATAAGTTTAACTACACACACACACACACACAACAATGTGACAACAAGACACACAAACGTGAAAAACTATGGTTAATTGGGTATGGGTCTGACCAACACACACAGTTAAATTTCTTTTGTTGTTTAGTATCATTAAACTTGACAACACCAAATATCTAAAGAAAGATCAAATAAAATCAGTTTTACTTACATAGGAAATAACAGAATAAATGTGCCCTCCCCTTATTGAGAAAAAGAACCCAAAAAGTTAATAACCCAAAGGTCAAAGGTTTGCACTATGTTACAGAACAGACAGTAAGGAAAACAAAGTTCCTACTAAATGCTACTCAGTAAAGTAAACAATTTTAAGCAAAATCTAGTTTGGTACGACTCCTGTATCAAAGAAAAATATTCACTCTCTCTCTCTGACATACAGTGGCCACTCTATCACGCTTACCTAATCTTGGTGATATCCCTTGGAATTACAATGGTTCCTGAATATACAAAAATGTCAGGTGTATTTCCCAAATTGGCCCCAGTCCATCCTCTCACAAATAAGATTAAGGAGGTGGACGCCGAATTTGGTGGTTTATTCCTGGATGAACAAATGTCACTTCAAATAGTTAGTGTAGAAACCGCGATCTTGGAGTTCACAGTAAACAGAGGAAAATACTTCCCGTATTGGAAATCAGCTGGTTGCTAAAACTGTTACAATTGATAAATAATGGTAACCCTATCGGCTGGCTCTATGGTGAGTGCCGATTCTGAAACAGCGTAAATTCTGGATGATACACTTGAATACGACTGTCAGTCGTCAGATAATGTTATTTTTTTCTGCACAACCCCAGTGGGCTGATAAAATTGAAAAAATATTTCTGGGTTTTGTAAGTCCAGTTAAATTTACAAGTTAAAATGTTTCTCGTATATCTTTGGCCAATCCTGTTCACAAATGAACTTGGGGACGCACAAGCCAAGAAAAAAGACAACATTAACCATTCAGTAAATGGAGAAAAAACCGCTGGCCGCTATTGTGATCAGGTCTGCTAGGAATAAAGAAACATTATGGAAAAATGCTACTATCCTATATAGCTACATATATGCACACAGACGAGGACCAGACGATCTCTTATCCACTCCGTCAGTCCTGATTAAATTTAAAAGGCACACGGTGACTTTCTTTACACCTATACGGTCAGCTTTTCGCCAGCGCGGCAATTTCAGGTCGGATGAAGGTATGCAACCCTCCCCGCCCCTTACGCGCGCGTTAACGATCAGTGTGCAATGTCAATTATTATTTAATTGTCCATACGCGCACTTACCTAAATATCGCCTGTCGTTAATAGCTATTAAATTGTCGGCGTCTGTTGGTCATCGTATGGTATTAAATAATAGTCACTTACTATAAAAACACAAATGAAATATAACGTGAATTCTATTCTGCCCTATCAGTCGCGCCTAGCATATATATCAGTCAACTAAACCGTCTCTTCTTGTGTGAGAAAGCGGGTGGTTAAAATTAACATTACAACTGAAACATCTGGTATAAACCAGCTACGCGCTATTATATTTCACTGGTTTTAACCGCTAGAACTCTAAATAAATTATAATGGTAAAAGCTTTAACACGTAAGCACTAATTTCTATTACCAGAACATCAGAATGTCAATCCCCACGAATGCTATTAGCACATCTTCCACAATGGTTCTAGACTACGTGTTTAGACTATCCGAAAAATTCTGAGTGACAACTGATAGCGTGTTTAGGAGACCACAGTTTATATATCCTCATCTGGTTCTGATCTATAGATGATGCTACTTTTCACGTTACCATGTGTATCGAGAGAATCAGAAACAGAGTTCCCCAGATAAAAGGCTTTACGGTCGCTCTGTCGGGCGTTGCTAATCGACATCAGAAGAATTCTTACGTCTAATGGGTCTCTCGAAGATTTTTGCCCGTGCCTCTATATCAAAGACACTCGGGAAAATCCCGGCTACCCTGAGTACGAACTTCAAAGGATCTTCTGTTCTTCACGTGTGGTCTGTCAGGTATCGTATGATTGACAGATAAGCTCGCGTGAGAAGACTCGATAAACAAACCTGATTCGCTACCTGTTTTGACTGGCAGGTCACGAAAGTTTGCAAACATTGTGTTAGCTCGTGTTAAACACAGAAAAAGAGGTAGGACTAAAAGTGAGTAAACACAGACTGTAAATGCATGGTTTTGCTAGCAAATCATAGGACGCTAACGGGAAAACAAATGCTGTCAGATTACTGTAGGCTATATTTCCATTATACGTCACAGTATTAGAACTCCTTTTGTTTTATTTTCTGAGCTGAACACAAGTCAAAGTGTTAATAATGATTGTCGTTTGTAGTTCTGAATTTGTAATTCTAAATATATTTTATAAGAAATTATGAAAACTGCAGTATTGTTATTGTTAATCAGAATCGACCTCACTGCACTCCGTGCAAACCTATAGGTGCTCAGTCTCCCTCAGCAAATGTCGAAGAGTATGAATGCTAATTGTACCTGTAGCACGCTGGTTGTACATGCGACGGATGCATCCTCTCTCACATCCATGTCTGCTGGTCCCACGTTTGATGCCAAACTACAACAGTCTCAGCGTTGTTGGTTCATCCATGGCAGTGTCATTATCCAACAGGCGATCATTAACAGCCCTTAGTATCTCTCCCTTATCCATGTCCAGTGTTCCCACTCTGGGTGCTCTCGAGGCCAGTCTGTCAGCTCTCTCATTGTCCCGTACTCTTGCATGACCAGGACAGTAGATCCACACCAGTTCTTGAAGACTTGAGAACTCTATTGACGTTTTCTATTCCTGCCGCAGCCATCCGTTCTGAACTGTCCGAAGCATGGCTTGAGAGTCTGAAAATATAACTGCCCTGGTTGATGGAGTTTCAGACAGCCACCTCAGTGCTGCAGTAACTGCCTCTACCTCCATTCTCATGCTGGAGGTTGTTGTCATGTAGGCTCCACTCTGTTCAGCGACAACCCTGCCCTTTATCCTCGCAGAGAAGCCCCATCCTTATTTCTCACCACGCACTACAGACCCATTAATGTACACAATGGCATCATCATCCTCAGCATGATCACTTATCAGCTGATTAATCTCAAACTCTGCTTTTCCATTGCGCCAAGATCTGCACTCTCTGCCAAGCTAATGATGACCTGCTCGTAGTTTAACCAGTTCTCCCCTGCCTTACTCCACTCTTCCCTTTTGGATACATTTTCAACCCTGGTCATCTGACCAATCGTAGCCTCTGCCTGTGCCATCCATGACATCCCCCGCTTGATTCTTGCTCCTTTGATGTCAGCTACATTCTCATGTCGGTGGTTACCCGCATATATGCTTTTGCCTGGGCCATCGCATATCTGGATCTAATCGACAGCAGTCTGAGCATGTATCTCGTTGTCACAATGGGGGTATCACGCGTACAGCCCAAAAATAGTCGCATCCCTTCATTTTGAATGCGTTCCAGTCGTTCACATTGTGACACTGACAGCGTGAGTATTCCTAACCCGTACTCGATTACTGAAATCACGAGCTGATGATACAGGAGAAACAATAGTCTCTGTTCCAAGCGCGCAGCAGCCATTGTTTTTAAGGCTGCCTGTCCTCGCTTGCACATGTGTATGATCAGTTAGTTCGACATGATACTTGAACGAAAGCCCACGATCAAACGTTACTCCCAGATACTTCAGCCTATCTTGCCTTTCAATGTTCTGCCCATTGAAAGTGATGTCTGGAAGGTCTGCTTTCACAATGGAGATGTTCAAAGAGCACCACATCACACAGGCCTTGTTGGGATTGACCTTTGATCCGCTTTCCTCACACCATTTAGAAACCGCCTGAAGTGTCTCTTGTATGCCTTGGACCATTTCCTGTCTGTCTGAGCCAGTTATGTACATGAGTATGTAATCTGCGAAAGTTAATGTTCCTCCTAGTCATATTGGTAGAAAGGTTGCTACTTTTGCTGTGTAGATGTTAAACAGCACTGGTGATAGTGGAGAACCATGGAGTAGTTCAGGGCAAATGCACATTGGTTCTGATGTCAACGTTCCCAAGCGAAATGCAACTGATCTCTCCATTAAGGCAGCTGTTATCCACCTTGTTATCCAAGGGTTTACACCACATGCCACTACACAGTCTATTAGGGTTGCAAAGTCCACAGTGTTATAAGCATCCTCTAGGTCAATTGCGACTGCAGTAAAATGGTGGTAAACAGGTGGGTTAATTGAGGATAATAAAAATATATAAAAATATTTTAAACACAGACTTTTAATGCACTAAAAAGCCACAAATAATTTTTCAAGGAGTTTACAGCTGGCAATCAAAAAATTTAATATCAAATTGACAAAAACCGTGGGGCGCTTAAGCGCTTATCATATATTTTATCCATAAGTGTGTAATGAAGTATAAAGCAGAAGTTAATTTCATGTTGAATCAGCGCCCCAAGCTTTTGGTCAATTTGATGTTACAATTTTTGACTGCAAGCTATAAACTCCTTGAAAATTTATTTGTCGCTTTTTAGTGCATTAAAAGCCTGTGTTTAAAATATAATTTTTAATTTTCTTCTTTTTAGTGTTTTTTTATTTTATTTTCTTTATTCAAGTCAAATGTAATTGATCCGCTAATGACATTATTAGTTTGCAATAAACGAGTCCAGAGCACAGAAGGCGGATTTCATTATTCAGTATATTACACGGAAAGTTAATATATATATTTCTTTTAAATTTTGTTGTAAATTACATTTTTTTAAAATGTAGTTGTCAGTTGTGTGTACGCGCGTGATATAGTGTGTGTGTGGAAAAGGGTAAGGGGGGGGGGGAGAGAAGTTTCAATATTTCTCTCAAGAGAGACAATCTTGTTGGAAAGAACCCACATATATTATTTGCAGTTTTCGCCCATTTCACTGATGATACAATACTATTAAAAAAATAATATTCATTTTAATTTTATACATTTTATTATTTGTACGACTGAATGTTGTATTGTCATGTGGAATACACAACTATGCAAAGTTTCAGAGCTATTGCTCACCTGGAAGTGATTGAAAAATCGATTGCAAGATTTGAAGGTGACAAGAGAGTGACATACGTTGCAAGTTAAAGAAAAGCATGTAAAAAAACAGGTAATACGCCTCACTAAGCCAGAGGACAAACTACATTATGGCTACAAGGCCTTCATCGGGCACAAACAGACAAAAACAGAAAGGAAAGAAAGCAAGATAGTTTATTGAGAAACATGACAAAATAAATAAGATTACAAACGAAGGCCTTGTAGCCACAACTCAGTTTGTCCTTGGTTGTAGTCAGACGTCTTACTTTTTTTCTAATTATTTTAAAATAATCCACTGACTATTTATAGCGATGCTATTTGACCCTGCTGTACCATTTTTTCAGGTGATATTGGCTTTTTCAACAAAGACGGACTTGTATTTATTGAGGACAGATTAAAAGAACTAATCAAGTATAAGGGTTCTCAGGTAAGAATAAAAATAGACAACTGTGATAAAGCTCCTTCTATCTTCAGGGATCTCTGAGAAGATCGTGACAGAATTTCGACTACACCTCCCTCAGGTATGTTGTAAAAGATGACTAATATGACTTATTGCATCGTGACAGCTAAATTGAACACTCATTAAAATACTTTCTCAATTTTTTAGTGGTGCATTGACCATGGTAAGTTTGACTACACAGATTCAGTGAAGGAATGGAAAGGAGTTTAATGACCACAGGAGAATTAGTGATGTCATCAGGACATGCAGCATGTGACGTGCGATAGATTTTTCTCTCATTTTTTTCTCTCTTTTTCAACCTTCAAAAAGGTAGTTTTAACGATAAAAAATGTGTGTTCATTAAATCTTCTTTACACACACATTCCAGTTGGTTGTCGCCCGAAAATTGGACGATGAGAATTGGACTCATCTGTGCAACTCAGTTGCCCAGAACAGGTTGCCGGTATCTCGCCGTCCTTAGTTGAGTAAATGAAATGGTGACTTTCTTCGCTGAAGTAGCGAATGTAATGAGTTTTCACACTCCACGGTAAAGTAATGTATCTCCCTGAGACAGAATTCAGATGACAAGAGTGCCTACGGGTTAATTAATTTAAGATGGGAAATGGTCTAGGAACATGGGCGTGTTCTCCCATAAATATGTTTCTAGTAAAATGGAATTTCACTGCTTCTTAGTGTATAAGATTTTAAATAACAATTCACCGGCACTGCAATCCAAAACGTTGGTCACGAACGAACCTATCTTGCAACAAAAGTGCGTAAGGCTTCGCTTTTTTTTTTTTTTTTTGCAAAGGTACAGCCGAGTGGGTGAGTGATATATATATATATATATATATATATATATATATATATATATATATATATATATATATATATATATATATATATATATATATATATATATATATATATATATATATATATATATATATTGATTACATTCTATTACATATATGTAATGTCATTGTAGATGGTTATTATTCCCTAGTATAACTGTTCTTTTTGACGTTGCATGTGCATTTTATGACAACTAGTAAAACTGAGTTTATATGCACAGGCGAGATACATATCTGCCTTGAGGTCATAGCGGATCATTATCTATTTTGTGAATTATCTCCCCTTGATGTCATTTTTGCCTAATCGAATTGGGTGGATTATCTCCTCTTTTTGCCATTGAATGGAAGTTAAAGCTTATTTATAGGTAGAGCATATTTGCTCAATTTTGGGTGTGCTGAGATAATATTTTAATGCTCTAAATTTGTAAAGGAGTAATTCTCTTCCAAAGTTTATTGAGATAAAGAAGTTTTGCATCTGATTCAGTTTAATAATAATAATAATATGACAGAAGTATGAAAATGTAAGAGTGTACATTTCATTTCTTGATAATGAGTAGAGCCGGAAACATCGAAAACTGATTGTAACAAAAGATTTGATTTATTGCAATACTTTGGTGAAAATGGTTGATGTTAGAAAGACACTATGTGTTATGAAAGACTAGTAGTGATGGTGGCTAACTGTACATGTAGAAGATGTCTTTTATAATATATTTGATTTATTGTCTCAAGCAAGACGGTCATTAAACTTATGGTGTTCATCATGCTTTACTGACTTTTCTTAGGTGATACAGTGATGTCTCCTACTGTAAGATTATGTCATATTTGATTTTAATCAGTGGGGTCTCTTTCTAATAATTCAGTATCTTAGGGAATAGTGCCCTGGATACCTACTAGCTCTTAGTCTACCCCGGGGATTCTCACCCTGCTAAGAGACAGTTAATTTCCAGTATCCCTATAAATAGATCTGCCAGTGATTCTCACTCTATTTTCTCCCTGCGGAACGTATACTTACATTTTTCGCAGATTTTCCTCGAGCCAAATTTCTGTGAGATTACCTTGGACAGTCCTGGTACTTATTCATACTCTCACCGTTTCCATCTATCACCACATCAACATCAATATAACCAGCCACACAGCAGAAAGAGTTCAACATAATTATTTCCCCTTAAGTTTAACAGAGTTGCTCTGGGTAGGACTCAGGGGTTTATGAAGAAACAAAGCAAGAATATGTATACTGCACCTCAAGCATGTCGTAAAAGGTGACCAATATGAGGTTGTGCATGGGGCTAGCATCTTCCTCATCTAAAATAAATTGCCACAGAAACCACAGCTACAAGATCCTGTGATTGCTTGATGCAGGCTTCTGTGGACAAGCTGCAGTGGAGGCTCCCATGCTCCATAAGGAACACAAAGGAAAATGATGATGATGTTTTACCAGCTTACTTGCTCATCTCTTTATAATCCTTCATATGTTATAATCCTTCATATGTTATAATCCTTCATACGTTATAATCCTTCATATGTTATAATCTTTCATATGTTATAATCCTTCATATGTTATAATTTTTCATGTTATAATCCTTCATATGCTACAATCTTTCATATGTTATAATCCTTCATATGTTATAATCTTTCATATGTTATAATCTTTCATATGTTATAATTTTTCATATGTTATAATCTTTCATATGTTATAATCTTTCATATGTTATAAGCCTACGGCCAAGATATTAGAACTCTGTTTTATATTGTTGTTGAAATGGTTATGTCATTTAATTACTTACTTACTTAGTCTCTTCTACCCTGGGGTGTAGAGTTTAGCCTGAGAGAGCGCCAAAATATCATATCGGCTGTCTTTCTCTTGGCCTGATTCCAGTCTAGTCCTCGGTCCTACAAAGATTGTCTGATGTTGTCCTCCCAGCGAGCTCTGTGTCGTTCTGGATGTCTGGATCTCTGGCTCTTAATTTCCCATATTTGTCAAGGTAACTGATCTTCTAGAATTCTGCAGACACGGCCAAACCATAGTAATTGGATCAACAAGGGTTGGGTTTTGTGGCCATGTCGTATCGTCTGGTTGCGGACCATGTCTTTTCTTTCAACTGCCTTCCTCAGATACCTCATCTGAGGTTTTAAGCTGCCTTGTGTGGGTTATGTCATTTAATTGATAAGTAAAATTCTGTTTCAGGTTGCTCCAGCAGAGCTTGAAGCAATTCTGCTGGTTCTCCCGAGTGTTGAGGACGCAGCAGTTATTGGGATCCCTGATGATATTGCCGGTGAACTACCTAAAGCTTTTGTAGTTAAGAAGCCAGGATCTGATATATCAGAAGAAGAAATCATCAAATTTGTTGAAGGTGTGTAGAAATGTTGAGTCTAAGTCTTAGCATTTACCTTAGTAAATACTTAGTATTTATTACTTTATTACTTAGTCTTCCTATTCTATCCTGGGATATAGAGGTTTGCCAGAGAAAGCGCCATACTATCCTATCAGCAGTTTTCCTCCTGTCCTGGTTCCAATCTAGTCCTCGGTCCTTCAGGGATTGTCTGATGTTGGAGCTGGCTTTTGTAGGTTGTAGTCATTGCCCATGACTCGCATCCATAAGTCAAGACTGGAATATAGGTGGAATGGTATATAGCCATCTTTATCCTCTTGCCAGTTTCTATTTTACTGAGGGATCTTCAATTGATGGACTGAAAAGGTCTCCGAGCTACTGCTCTTTGGGTAACCAACTCTTCTTTGATGCCTCCTTTCCGGTGTATGATAGCTCCAAGGTATTTAAAGTGATTGACCTGTTCTAGGACCTGTTCTCCCAGCATAATCTAATGCCTTCTTTTCCCCTCGTGATATCACTATGGTTAAAGTTTTGGAACTGCTGATGGCCATCCCTCTCTTCTCCAGCTCTTCCTTCCAGATTTGCAGGTTGGATTGAAGGTTTGCCTCTGATTTAGCAGTCAGAGCAACATCATCGGCAAATAATAGCTCTGAAATACAAACCTATCTCATCTTCCAGTACGCTATTGAATACTTACATGCTTTGTTGACATTGTCCCGGAGGAGTATGAAAAGATAAGGTGACAGGATATCACCCTGTCTTAGACCAGTGGTAGTTGTCACAAAGTGGCTTTAATTAGAGTCTGTCTGAGTACAGAGACAAGACACCAGTTTTGAGAAAGTCTGAGAAGATAGATTTAGATGAGAATTACAGTGAATGTGGAAGGGTGAGACTTATAGCTTCAAGGTGAGAACCTAGATTGACTCTCCCTCGCCACTTGTGACTTATTTACTAGCTACTATCTCACCACCTCTGACTACCAGAAAGAAGATAAGAATACATAACGTTATCCACAGACACCACTATACAGTCAAAGCAAACAAGTACAGTATAGTTAAAGATAAACTGATCCAGTGTACATTTTATAGTTTATTAAACAACAAATCAATACCACAGCAAAAAAAATAATAACGTGCGAGGTCGCACAACCTGGAAAAAGAACAAATCAAGTGAAAGACACAATATAAAAATTACCACACTCTCTTTCACACCTGCACGAAAACAACTAAGGATAAAGAAATATACTTGGTGGGGGTCTCCTGCAAGTAAGAGCCACCCCTCCTGATTACACTATTGTTACTAACTAACACACTGTCCCGCTGAAGATGTATAAACTAAATGACTACACTGTCTCACAGGCGCTCTAGGCGGTCCTGCACAACTAACTAATACACCACCAGAAATGCTACGCTAATTGATTTTGCAGCGCTAACAGAGGCTGTCCTCTAAGTATTTCTATCTGACCCTACTGTTCCTCGCTAAACTCCTTTCTCTCTCCTCTGACTCGGTTCAGTGCCTCTGACGATACCGTCTTCGTCTGAGGCTCTGATGAGTTGCTTTTCGTCATGCACCTCCTCCCGTTAGCATTTAGAAAAGTATGTTTTCCCTCTCTCCTTTCCCGAATACTGATGAAGAAGGCCTTGGTAATTTGATATAAATTTAATTGCCTAAGGCTGTAGATGTTATCACTGCTGATGACACTCAATTCTGCAAACCGCCGAGTTAACCCGCTTCGGGTTTAGGCCTACTGCATTATTGTGGCAGTATGTAAATGTAACGTAGCCTGTTTTGGTGTTGGCCTTTACGAGCTAAGAGCTCCTAATTAGAGACCAGTTCCCGCTGAGGTATGTTTCCTTACTGCAAGAGAACTTCTCATTTCTCTCAGTGTTGCAAACGTAACTGGGCGCCAGGTACAAGCGCGTACCCAGTTTTCTTCAATTTCACTGATGTCTCGTGCCTCCTTCTCTCTAGAAGGCAAAGTCCGTTGTAGGCTTAGGTTTATCTACAACCTCATCGCCGAGAATAGCTATAAAACAAAAAATAACAACATCTATACAACAATTCAAAATTACCTAATACATAACACATTAACACCCAAAATACATCTACACCCTGGTGTCCCCTAAATTCATAAATCTCCCCTACACACAAGCTACGCACAAAAAATAAAACAGATATTTCTTCCCGCGGGTCAGACTAAATTACAGCTCCGCTATCTCTCCATCACAATTTACTCGCTGTCTGTTACGCTAAACCCAGACGCGGGCTGACCTGATTCTATTGTGTGCGTGATCTCGTAGGCGTCACAACATCACTTCCCTGAAGCTAATATCCTACTGTACTGAATGATTTTCCAGCCCTATTCTTCTTAAAGACTGCCCCGAGAAGGTTATAAAATTTACAAAGTTACTGTTACGACATGTTTTATTATGTTGGCCACTATTATAGTGAGCACGTTTAAAGTTACGCATTAAGGGCTTGAGATGCTAGAAATATAAAATGTTTTCACGCTTCACGGTATTTTATTGAACGCAAATTTTATCTAGTTGTCTAGGTTTATGATGACGTGGTACGTTGGTATGCTAACGCATAACAACGATGTATTTGTACCCTTTAGAGTCTGAACGTCAAGCAAGTCAGAAGTGTTTTGATCCACTCCCAGTTATAGTATTCATAGTGCAGAAGTATCTCTTTGAGATTAGGCCAGAGGGTCGGCCAAAATAATGTTTGATGAATTATGGAAAGGTGATGGTTACGTATAACCATTGTTTGTGGAAGTCAAGATTTTCAAGGAGTGCTAATCGATTTTTATGATTCGTTCGCAAACTAGTAGGTATCATTTTCGGTTGACTGCACCGCGGCAACGCGTATATACAGCCTACTATGTTTTTACGACAATAATAATTAATCTACATAACTGGAACGGACTGCACTGTATAGATATGAATAATAAGATGATTCCTGCAATGCCATGAACTGATATGTTAACTGTGATGTAAATAAAATATGTTTTATATGGACTCTGAAAAGGAAGGAGTTCTCAACTGATTACCATTGAAGTTGGCTACCCTATTGAGCCTTTTATTCATACTTATATTTAGCACGATTCGCTCATTAAAGAACACTAGAATTATCGAACAGATAGATGGGGTCCATAAGGAAAGAATGCTGATGACACCCACTACTCTCAAATGTTGAATAACCACCTATTTGCTTTGAAACGTTGACATCTAATGAAAGAACCCACTTAACAGTTACTCAACACACATATACATACAACGTCTATGTTAATATTAAATCCCCTTCACCCCTTGTCTTCTGACTACATGACTAATTAGCACAAGTAATTAATACACAAACCACACCCGCGTATATTCACTACAAATTATCATAATCAAATGTGGTTACACGGACCTCGTTATTACATTACACCGAGCTCCCGTCTAACTAGTACCTAACCTCATACATTTAATTATCTCCAAAACCGCTCCACAAATCATAGATACTGATAGCTTTTACGTAGTATAATTATAGACAAAACGTACACTACACTGGCTCTAGTTTTGTATAAGTCAGCAATTGATGGCATTCCTGACTAATAAAAATGTAATTTTATCCCAGAAGAAAGCTTACTCTAACGTGCTAAAATCTTATAGAAAAAACTTCCTACACAACTATTAAGTTATGAACATACCCAACTTTACAGAATTTCTCCGAACCGGGCAGACTGCAAATGGTGCGTATTCACGGCACAAAATTCTTGGACTAATGAGCGATAAATACTTTTGACGCTCACTATATATATTGTGAACTGTCTGATGCAATACAGACGCGGTGAGTCATCACGTCCGGAATCATCTATCAGGAACCGCTTCTGCCCAACTTTTGACCTACTATCATGCCTGCACATAAATTAAATCTAACCCACCCAATCATATCATAAGCTAACCTCTGACTCAGTGTTGACCGAGCAAAACGCAAAATTATTTCTGCTCACTCGCCGAAATTATACGTAATATTTTGTAACGCCTCTGACCTCCCATTTACCAGAATGAATCACTGATTCCGCGTTACAACCTGGGTCGTGCTTTCCCCCATCACTACAAATAAAAGGGTTGGTGAAGGTGGGCTGATTAATCCAACCGCCATAAAATAACCCAGAATTAATAACTAATGAACTCGACCGCCTAAGAATAATTAAAGAACAAAAATAATTACATGGAACAAAGATTATGGGGCGAGTTGAAAATAAAATTAACAGTAACTCATCACAGTAGTCCTGAACTCTTCTGATTTATGGTTTGCCGTAGTCACATAATTTCTGCAACTCCTTTAGAAGCTCTGTATAGCATGGATCAGAGGTACTGGAATGCTTTTCTTTGTCAAGCAGTCCCAAAGTTTGCTCCAGGGAATCTAGTCAAGCGCCTTCTCCAGATCCAAGAAACAAAGATGCATCTCACTTTTATACTTAAGGGCCTTTTCATTCAGCTGCCTGAGTGTGAAGATAAGGTCTTGAGTACTTCTATTTGCTCGGAAACAACACTGAACCTCATTAATTTGTGGCTCAGCCAGGCGTCTGAGTCTCTGCTCCAGGATTCTAGAGTAAATTTTACCAGGGACAATGAGAAGGTATATGCCTGTATGATTTCCACATAGTTGGTTGTCACCCTTTTTGAGTATGGGTGTTATGATAGTTATCTCCCAATCCTTTGTTATAGTCTTGTTGGCACCATGCTGCCTGTATGACCCTTAGCAGTAATAAGTTGCTTGCTGCCTCCATGTATTTAACCATTTCTGGTGTTATACAATCATGTCCTGCTGCTTTTACCACCTTAATTTTCTCCAGTCCTGCGTTCAGTTCTTCCATCTTGGTGCCATCTTTACCACCTTTGGTTTCCTTTTCTGTGATAGTGTTTATCGTTTCTGAGGCTTGACCTTGCTCACTACCATGGAGCTCTGAGAAATATTCTTTCCCTCGTTCCATTACTTCCTTTGGGGATGTAAGCAATTTGTCTTGCCTGGCCTTTATAAATTTAAGAGGGCACTGTTTTTCCTTCCTCGTGTTCTTTAGGGTCTTATAAAACAATCTCTAGTTTTCTTGAGCATCTTTGTCTAGCTTTTCTCCACATTCTTTTCAGGATTTCTGTTTTGCTTCTAGCACCTTATTCTTTGCTTCTGTTCTGAGTATCACATATCCTCTATATTTCTCTGTTTGTCCTGCTGTGGTTTTAGCTTCTAAGTATTGTTTTGATACCTTTTTCTTTTCTCTTATTTTCTCTTTAACTTCTTCTGTCAACCAAGATGTCCTCTTTCCATTCTTCCCAAGTCGGATTTTGCCACATGCTGCTGCAGCTACTTTTATGATGTCGTTGAATTTAAGCCAGAGGGCTTCTAGGTCATCTGATTGGTCTTCTATGTTTCTCACTGCTGTAGCAGAAAGGCCATGATGCCTGGTCCTAACTTCTGGCTCTCTTAGCTTGTAGGTCTTCATACAAATCACTCCTGCTTGATTGTTTAGTTTCTTGTGTGATGGTGGGCAATGCCTAGGCCGAGTAACTCTTTCAGTTCTTTTAGTCGTCAACAGGTAGTGATCACTTCCTATCTCTGGCCCTCTCCAGACTCTGGCATCCCGCACATACTTGAATGAGCTTTTCCTAATAATGGCATAGTCCTAACGATGGCAGTTTTCCAATTCTTAGTTGGTTCATATTTGATGTATGCATGTATGCGCATATTGGGAACTTTGTCGTTCGTAATGAAAAAGTTTTGCTCAGTATAAAATCTAAAGAGTCGCTTTCCAGTGTCTTTCAGTGTATCTTCTCCGTATCTTCCGATAACTCCACCTCATCTAGTATAGTCATTTCCAACTCTAGCATTGAAATCTCAGATTAGGATAATTTCATCTAGGCAGTCGTCCACTGTCTGTTGAAGCAGCTCGAAGAGTTCTTCTTTGACTTCTACTCGCTTATCTTCATTTGGCCGATACACGATAGCAAGGTTGACTATGATTTCTCCTTTTAGCTTTAGCACCATAATGCGCCCTAAGACAAAGTAGCCGTTCTTGATACTAGCTGTTTGGTTTTTAGCCACAATACAATCCACGCCCCCTTTCACTCTTCCGGTTGTGGGGATCCCAATGTAGAGCAGCATGAGGCATCGAGATCCATAACTCCGTGTCCCGTTTTCTTAGTTTCCGTCAGAGCTAGGATTTCTAATTTTGCTTTCCTCATCTCTTCCACCAGCTCCTCTTCTTTCCTGTTAATACTAATGTTCCATGATCCATACATAAGTGTAGTTTGTAATCCAACCAGTTTGTCGTCTTTAAGATGAGTCCTGTCCTCTCTATCATTTCTTGTAATCAGAATTTAATGCAAACAGGGGATTGTCCTTTAGTATCTTTGCAAGGTGGAGTGGTCGCATCCTTAAAACCTCCATGCATGCCGTCTGGCTAATTCACGGTTTTACACGCAACTTCCTTAGATGCATAAAGCATTCAGGTCAATCAGAATCCCTCCTCAGTTTTTTTCAGCCGGGCTTGGGACCTGCCTAGGTGGAGATCCTAGTATTTATATAATATACAATTGTGATGGTACTCTTATCTTTATAACAATAATAGAACGTATCAGTTTGTTTACACTGCAAGTGCGGTGGTTACCATGATCAGTAGTAAGAAGGAATAGAAGTGAAGAGACAAAGAGTAGCGTTGTTTTGTTGAAGGAGAACTAAGGAAGAAGATATCACAGAAGAGGAGAATAAAAAGATTAATGAGATTGAGAAGCCAAATTCATAGCAATAAAAAGAAAGGAAAAAATCTAGAAAAAAGATGCAGGGCTATAGCTAGATGAATTAAGGAAAATAAACCAGAAGATGATGTAGGAGGAGATGTTAAAAGATGATGAAATAGAAAACAAAAATGAAGCCAGCAGGAAAAATGAAAAAAATTATTACAATAATGTTTTTGTTTTTAATTTTTAACAGGAAGAGTCACCCACACAAAGAGACTTAGGGGCGGAGTTCAATTTATTGATGAAATACCCAAGAATCCAAGTGGTAAAATTCTACGACGAATTTTACGACAGAAATATTTGTAAATTGCTTCGTGACTTCATGTTTTAACAATGAAAGTTTATGTTAATGTTAATCAGAATCGACGTCATTGCACTTCGGTCAAACCCATAGGTGCTCTGTCTCCCGCAGCAAATGTCGAAGGGTATGAATGCTAATTGTTCCTGTTGCGCACTGGTTGTATACACGGTGGATGCGTCCTCTCATACGTCCATCCCTGCTGGTCTTACGTTTGATGCCAGATTCCAGCAGTCTTAGCCTTGATGATTCATCGATTGCAGCGTCATTCTCTAATAGACGAACGTAAATTGCCCTCAGTATTTCTTCCTTATCCATGGCCAACGTACCTTTTTTGGGTGCTCTTGAAGCTAGTCTGTCAGCTCTTTCTTTCCACGTACCCCGGCATGACCAGGACAGTAGATCCATATCAGTTCTTGAAGAGTCAATGCTTCTATTGAGGTTTTCCATTCATGTCGAAGCCAACCATTTTAGACCTTTCGAAGCATGGATTGTGAGTCTGATACAATAACTGCCTTTGTTAATAAAGTCTCAGATAGCCATCTTAAGGCAGCAGTAACTGACTCTACCTCCATTCTCATGCTGGAGGTTGTTATCATGTAAGCTCCGCTATGTTCAGCGACGGTTCTCTAACAGAGAAGCCTCACCCTGATTTATTACCAAATATTACAGCCCATCAGTGTAGACAATGGCATCATCAAGCTTCAGCATTATCATTTATAAGCTGATAATTTTCCAGCTCTGCTCTCCCATTGGCCCAAGTTCTGCATTCTCTACCAAGGCTGATGATGACTTTCTGGAAGTTTATCCAGATCTCATCTGACTTACTCCACTCTTCCCCTTGAATATACTTTCAACTGGGGTCACCTATCTAATAGTCTCCTCCGCCTGCGCCATCCATGACATCCCCCTCTTTATTCTCGCTCCTTTGATATCAGCTATGTTCCCATGCAGGGGATGCCTTTTGTCTGTGGTTACACGCATATATGCTTTTACCCGGGCCATCGTATATCTGGATCTAATTGACAGCAATCCAAGCATGTGCCGCATCACCACAATAGGGGTATCTCGAGTGCAGCCCAAGACTATACGCATCCCTTCGTTTTGAATGCGTTCCAGTCGTTCACATTGTGATATTGACAGCGTGGGTATTCCCATGCCATACTAGATTACAGACACGACCAGCTGATGATACATGAGAAACAGTAGTCTCTGCTCCAGGTGCGCTGTAGCCATTGTTTTTAGGGCTGCCAGACCACTCTTGCACTTCTGTATGATGTGATCAGCATGGTGCTTATATGATAACCCACGATCGAATGTTACTCCAGGGTATTTCAACTTGTTCTGCCTTTCAATTTTCTGTCCACTGAGAGTAATGTCTGGAAGATCTACTTTCAATATGGAGTTATTCAAGGAGCATCAAAGCACACAGGCTTTGTTGGGATTGACTGTGACAAAACGATTGATAATTTGTCTTTTCCAATCCGCCCCTTCTCCTTTCTCTTCTAAATTTTTTCTGGTTCCCCAGGCTATATGTATTTCGTTTCTTTACATTGTTCTAATGGCCTCAGTTACCCTATTATTCCCCTCTCAGACACCCACCCCGAAGCATGGCAGGGGTTTTCTTTTCGTTTCTTGCTCATTATAAATGCATCGCTCGATTCTTGGAGGCCAGCGACCGGCGATTTTGGTAATCTTACCTAAGATGCACCTGCAGTCTGCCAAACTAGGGGAACGCTCTTCGCTCGTAACAGTGTTTGACCACGAGCGAGAAATAGATTCTTTGAAAAAACGAACCGCTGTCTTACTAAAGTTGGTAGCTTGAGCGGCGCAACGAGATAACCCTTTGATAGCTGGGTATCCCCCTTTTCATCTCCATTCAGGGGAGAGAAACTCTTGTTTGTTCTGAGACTTTGGTAGCGGCCCTTGATAGCCGTCACTTTCTATGTCGGCTGCCGAGAGATAATATAATGTCTTATGCAGTGGACTTTCTCGTGTCTGTTGTCTTCTGATGTAGACTCTAGAATAATATTATGTTACTTGAGATTACGCTTGTAAAAGCACAGCTACCGAACACCTGCGAAAATATGCAATGCCAGTTGGCTGGGTTAGCGTCTCTTTTAAGACTATATAACTTGATGAGATTATTCGTTCAGTGCACTCGTACAATTTTCCCGCCTGTATATGGCCAAATGAGACAGGCAGTTGTGGGCACAAAACTAGACTTTGTGTTGCCTTATTCTCGTCATCTGGGGTTCTAGGGTACCATACTGTTCCAGCGGGATCTCAGTCAAGGAATGTAACATTCTCCTCGACCTTACGGTTCCAGCAAGCAAAGAACTACACGAGTTGTCGTAACGTACTTGAAATTGCAACCCTCTTCACATAAGCCCTCTAACTGGAATTTAGCTCATGCAGTGTATAACCAGCAACAGCAAATATGAAATCGTATTGTGCAGTAGTGGTTTACTACTCGCCGATTTAATACAAGTCAGAGCGTTAGTGGCATCCAATACATCATCTTGCTCATCTACACCAGCTGAATTGAAAGCATCTGACTGTGTGCTTAAACTGAGCGCTCAGTCACAATAAAGTTCAAACCAGCCCAACCGGATTTAATCATCAAGCACGCAGGACTATTTCACGCGCTGGATAATAGCGCACGGACAGTTTCCTAATTTGACCTTGTCTTGTATACTTCTGGTCAGTCAAAAACCCCGCCCGTATTAGCTATCAGTGGAAAGACTAGAGATAAACCTACAGCTTATCGTGTTAGTAATTTGTGAAGGCTACGCAAGGATAGTGTTTGCTCCTCCCCAGTTTATTTAGTATACTCCTCCAGTCTGGATAGAGACTTTAGACACTGTGATAGCGTTATATCATACACATACAGCCGAAGGATTTATCTCTGGGTGTTGTTTATGGATCGGGGCAAAATAGTTGGTTTTGTTCCATTGATGTGTTTCTGTAATTGTTAACGTGTTGTGATTTTGCTGCATTTTTGTCTTTGTTTGGTGTGCTGATACACTTGATATATATTTTCTACTTTCAAGAATTTAATCAATTTTAACCTTTTGTTACTACGCTGTTCACGACCTTTCTCCAGACACATTAACTATATTCTCTATCTATCTGGCTGTGAGAAAGAAGAGAGAGTGGGTGATTCGTAAGACTCTAAGCCAGTGTGGGCTTGGCAAGAGAGATAGTTGTAATAGCCCTCCTTCCAGGTTGTCATACAATCACCCTATTTTCACACATTTATCTGTGGTTTTCTCTATAAATCTGACAGTTCACTTACTTTGTCGATTTCACTAAAATTGTCAAACTCGACAAATATTTCTAAAACCTACACACTCGTGACATTGACCTTGGAGCTGGTTTCGTCGCACCATTTAGAAACTGCTTGAAGTGTCTCATTATGCTTTTAAAACACATAAGGAAGGGAAACCCGAGGCCTGTAAACAGTAAATAAATACTAGACAAACATAAAGGTATGTTTTCAGGCACTCGTAAGAAATAAAGAAGTAGAAAACTAAACAACATCGAAGCATCATTTTTTGGTGATGCCTAGATGGCAGGGAGGATAGTGTGATTCGCTTGCATAGCTAGGCGGGGCTGTCGCACGGAGGGTCCTGGGTTCGAGTCCTGGGTAAGCCACTCCCGTCTGTTGTTTTTCTGTTGTCTAGTTTTCTACTTCTTTATGTCTTACTAGTTGTGGCGTAGCGTAGGAAGGATAAGAATTTATTAGAAGAAATAATAGATATGAATGTGAAATATTCCTGGATCACCCCGAGGAAGATTTGGCTCAAGAAATCCTGGTGGGTTTCTCCTCCGGCTGAAGGAAGACAAAGAGGGTAAATTCTCCTAACTAGACAGGTCTGGCAAAGTTTGTAAGGAGATATTTGGTCTCTCGCTACCGTCGTCCCCTTCTCAGTTATCTATTATTATTATCCTCAATTAAACTGGGTTTATATTAGATTTTACCAAACCCTCCCCCCCCCCCCCCCCCTTAAAAAAGGAAGATAAACATCAGAAAATATGTAACAGCTAATAGAAGAAACAAGGCATGGGGTACATTATATACACCCAATAGGTTTATTAAAATTAAAATGAATAGATGGTGAATGATAGTATTGTCGATGGAATTAGTGTCTGCTGTATGTAATATGTGTCTCACAATTCAAGTGTTTTTCATCATGGATGACTAAAGATAGGGTATTGACATGGTGAGTTCCCTTTTTCAAGGAACTTATCTTTTCAGCCCCTGGCTGATAGTGAAGCGTGGTTAGTTCTCTGGTCTCCTTATGACGTTGCACCAGGTAGGTCTTGAATGGTTCGGATTTGCCTTCACTGTGCTCGACTCCGTATTCTGCTCTGAGATTGGACTGTCGTGCAAGGCTCCACCATAGACTGAAGACAAATACGACGGCTTCATTAATTTTCTAGCTTTAGAAGACAGTCTTTCCCTAAGTCGTCCGTCTGCCAGTCATCTCAGATTTTAGTCTCTAACATCATATGTCTAGAGCCTAATCTTGAAATCAGGTCTCTCCCCCCCCCCCCTTTCTTATATTTTTCTGCCCAAGTGGCAGTATTATAATTCTTTTAGTAAGAATTTATCGTCAACGTAACATGATGAATTATTATAACTGTCAGTTAAACCCACCAAATTATCCTAGAAATGTCGGCCGACAGTATTCTAGTTCTGTGCCTCTAGCCTAATCGTCATGTCAATTATGATGAATTTAACAAATAATTGGACACCAGTGTTATAGAATTGTCTGACAACATTATCACACTTCATTTCTGGTCACATCGTCATGTAATTTATAATGAATATATGTCACGGTCTGTCAACATTATTGTTACTATTAATTTCCTGTTATCTAAGCGTCGGTCGAAAATGAATTAATATAGAAATTAATATATATATTCCCGTTAACATTATTATGAAAATTTTGTACATATCCCGTGGGATCATAAAATACACCCGATCACATGTGGCTGGATGTGATCGTAAAACAAAAATATGAATAAAGTAAACATACCAATCTTGCGTCGATTTTGCAAGGTACTACACATTTCATCACAATCTATTTTCTAGCGAGATTTTCACTCACCTACTCAGATGGACTCTAATCACAATTTAGACACGTGGCTTCAGTGCTTTAATGCGTGAATTCGCACGATCTGGATTAGGTCTAGCTTTCTTGGTTACCTGGGCGTAAGTGAAAAAATGGCTGTGTTTGGTGCACTTTTAGCGGGTGATTTCCGCTTGGGCACGTGTTCCGAAGCGTGCATCATGTGACTTTGCATCATATAGACGCTTCAATCAATAACGTTAAAAGTCACGTGGGGGTTTCCTAAAGTGGCATAAACTGGTTCTACCTAAGTTTAAGTAGTCGGTCCTAAATTAAAACAGGTTTCTAGCTACTAAGGTCAGGGGTCAACAATGACGTCGTATCTAAAAATAGTATTAGACTCTAGGAGAAAATCACTGAACGCTAGGAGAATATCCACGAGCGAAATTTCCCGTGATTTTACGGGCTTCTCGATCATGCATTGAAGATGAGAAAAAATGATGTCACGTAAATAATAAAAAAAAGAAGAGAAGATTGGGCAAGTCGTCACACTAGTGCCTGAAAACATACCTTTATGTTTGTCTAATATTTATTATGCTTTTAACCATTTCATGTCTATCTAGCCAGTCCTGAAAATGAGCAAGTCATCGGCAAAAGTTAATGTTCGTCACAAACCTGTTAGTTGGATTGCAGTTATTTTTGCTGCATAGATGTTAAACAGCACCGGTGATAACGGAGAACCCTGGGGTAATCCTAGGCAAATGTGCATTGGTTCTGATGTCCATGTTCCCAAGCGAAATGTAACAGCTCTCTCAGTTAAGGCAGCTGCTATCCACCTTGTTAGCCATGGGTTTACACCACATTCCTTTACACAGTCCATCAAGGTTGCAAAGTCAACACTGTTGTAAGCATCCTCTAGATCAATTGCAACAGCCACCGTTTCTTGTTTACCCTGGAAACCCTCAAATGTTCCAGCGTTACCCCATGATACTTTTATTGGTCTATAACTGCCCATCAGGCACATCAGGAGGATGTGTGCATTTTCAAGGTGGTTCATTAATTGTCTCGCCACTATCTTCTCAAGTAATTTGCCGTAGACATTCTGCAATGTAATGATTCGATAGCTGCTAAACAGTGTGGGGTCTTTACCAGGTTTAGGAAGTGGCCGTGGGTAGCTATGTGGCCAGTCTTCCGGCACCTCAGCATTCTTTATACTGGTATTGAAATCCATCCTACATTCGTAATGCCTCTGTCATCAAGCTGCTTGATGTGTTGATACTGTACACAATCAGGATCCGGAGCAGTGTTTCTACTTGCTTTTAAAGTATACATAACGTCCTCGTCAGATATGAGGTCAAAATATATCTCGCCTCTGATGTCATTTTCCAGTACACGACTCTTAATCTCTTGACGGGCAGCGTTATCACCTTTATCCATCTGAGTGATATACCGACTGAATAATGCACGTCCTTTCTCTTCATCGGTCTTCAGGCTTATTCCCACGGAGCTCAGAATATTAGGTATGGGTTGGCTTTTATTGTTTCTATTCATTCGTCGATGTAAGGACCAGAATTTATGTAAGGTTTTTTCCGTACCCACTTGGTCCTTGGTTTCCCTTGCGACGCTCTTGAACCTATTGGTGACTTTCTGTTTTTTCTCCTTTATCTCTTCAACCCCTCCATTATTCTATGTATTTCTCTTTCGTGCTTTCCTCCATTCTTTCGTCGCTCTTTCCTTTTCTATCCATGCTTTTTCTACATCCTCATTCCACCAGGGTGGTTGGTGAAAGGTGTTATAGTTGTCTTTTTCCTGGCATTTTGACGCAATTTATGTAGAGAACTATTACAGTCATGTGAGCCTGCAGGGTACTTAAAAGTGTGTTTAGGCTTTCGGTGTCTGGTTGCCTTCCCCTTGGCAATGAGGACTACACAAGGTAGATGATCACTTTCCTGTGATCCCAGTACATTCCAACGTGCAAGGATCGCGGCAGCATTAGAAATCAATGCCAGATCTATGACACCGTCAGTTTCCCCAGGTTTAGTTGCCAGTCTTGTCGCGCGTCCATCATTCAAGATGGTTAAGTTTGCGTTCATTAATGCCCTACTCAAGGCCATACACTGTCTAATGTCCGTGATGTTACCCCACTCCTTAGACCTAGCATTGAAATCACCAGCAATTAAACACCTATTGTTAGGTTCATCGGACAAATCTATCAGGAAATCCCAACTACCCTCTTTAGGAAGGTGGTTTACATGAGCATACATATTGTAGACTCTCCATTCCTGATCGCTTACATTCACTGCAATCCCTTGCAATCATATATCCTCATTATTGTGGGAATTTATATCCAGCCATGTGTGCGGGAGTGCATGTCTGACATACATAGCTTGCCCTCGTCTGCCAGGTCCACAAGGATTACTATAACATTTGTAGCCTGGACAATTAATATTGCTAATCACTGTTAAATTTGTCTCATGAATCATGAGGATGTCAAAATCAAAGGTGATTTTCTGTATAACTGCTGCCCGTTGGTTGGCGCTTCGACAATTTCAGTATCCTATTCATAAATATTTCAGTGACAGCCTATCCGATTTCTTTCTGAATTTTCTCTTGCCAGCACGTCGTCTTCTCTCTCTTCTCTTCTCTCCCCTACCTCTCCTTCTGCATTCATACTTTTTCGCTTTATTTGCCAAATGTATCGTCGGCAGAGCACGATCTCCGTAGCTCCCGCGATGATTCTTGTTTGAAAGAAAACTTGTGGTAGCATTGCAATAGATAGTGGAAATATTCGGTAACCCTGGAAGGGCCACCATACCAGGGAAGAGGCAAGGGATGTCTCTTAGGGAGTCCATCTGCCTGGAGCCGCCCCGCTCGCCCTCCAGACAGCCAGTGTTTGTGACTGTTCACCCAACAGCCACGCAGTCCCTTGGCACACTGGTTCACCTTAGACTTGGGGTCATTCTTTATGACAAAGTTCTTAAAGTGTGCTTCAAACGTACCAATCTTGCTTCAAATATGGCAATAGGCGACATTACGAACGCATCAAGATGACGATGTAAATTTGGACGTTACGAATTTCCACCTTCATGTACTGTAGAAACATGTGTTGACTAGAGTTCTACTGATCTTATTACAATTCTGAAACTTTTTTAGGCCTGGCATCCTACTTCGAATGTGGACGATTTTGTTGACAACACCCATGTACTGACAATAAGCGTAGAAATTCACGTCACTATTCCGTGCACATAATCTGCCAAGATGGCTGACAGGATCGTAGGCTGACCTTTAACGAAACATTCCCCCTTTTTATGAAAGTTTATGGTACGATGTATGATTTTTACACTTATATCGAGAAAGGTCATGGAAGCAAATAATTTTTTTTTATCAAATGCTTCACACTTTGAATGAAAGTTTGTATATGGAAGTTTTCAAATGAATTCTGTAATTCCTATGCTTTGGTTTTTTTTTTCATGTTTACTGTATTATTTTGTTTATTATTTATAACACATAAGGAAGGGAAACCCGAGGCCTGTAAAAAATAAATTAATATTAGACAAACATAAAGGTATGTTTCCAGGCACTCGTAAGAAATAAAGAAGTAGAAAACTAGACGACAGAAAAACAACAGACATGCACTCAGGTCTATTGTTTTTCTGTCGTCTAGTTTTGTACTTCTTTATTTCTTACGAGTGCCTGAAAATATACCTTTATGTTTGGCTAATATTTATTATTCAGAGTTTTACTAGGAGAGTCCCACTTTTTTGTTGTTGTTTTTGTAAATTCTTGGTCAGTGTTTCTTAAGCTTTTAGATGTCCCGCACCCCTTTATAAAACATCACATTCCTTTAAGCATCTTAAGGAGCCTCACACTTCCTTATCTTCTAGCTCACAAAATATGTCAGACATGAGAAAAAGATACAAAAGTAATGTTTTGAGAAAGTGTAATTTATAAAATGTGAATAAGGTTCCATTTCTAATTCACGTTGTCAATGTTCTATTTTGTACAAATACATTTGAGTTCTATGTATTATATAATGTCTATGATGATTGGCCTTCTAACATATCTGGCATGTCTCACACCCCCAGACGTTGCATCTCGCTCATGGAAGGGGTGCATGCTCCCTGGTTAAGAACCGCTAGTCTTGAAGTTGAATTTAAGCAGATTGTTCCGAAGAAAAGATGTCCATAGAAGAAAAAATAAAATAAAACGTAGCGCATGTACTCTTGCAGCATTGATGGCCAATAAGTTACAGTTTTCTGAATGTTTAAAAATTGATGCACTATGTACAAGAATGTAGATATTATTGTTAGTTTGTGTTCGGGGTATCATATCTCAAATGCTGTAATGGAATAGGTTTTTGTTTTCATGATGTTTTGTCTTGGCTGATGTCAACAAAAGCTTACAAAAGGACTGTTGTCAGGAACTATATTAGGAGCGCCCAGATAACTTAACTATACTTCCACGGACTGGCTGACCGTCCATACACTAACAAAACACTAAATAAATAAACAAACAACACACAAAGGTATGATCAGGCACTCAGTGGGAAAATAAAGAAGTAGAAGATCAGACAACAGAAAAACAACAGAAGTAATAGGCTTACCGGGATCGAACCAGGACCTTCCGAACGGCACCCACCGCCTAGCCACGGGAGCGAATCGTCACTATCCACTCTGCCAGTTAAGCATTACAAAAATAATGCTTCACCGACATATATTGGTATATGTTTATACTAACAAAACACACAACACGTTTCTATGTGCGGCATTCAATCCTCGCACGAATCCATTCACCATACAGGTGTAAATCACTTATCCCAAGTGACTGGCGGCATGCAACATCGCCATATAAACTCTACTTCAATATAGCTACAAGGCGGACAATACTCAACGCCTTACTCCACCGTAGCTCCAAAGGCGGGACCAACTCATCCCCTTAATATGTTCTCCACGAACATTAACCAAAGTTCCTCCAGAACACTCCTAGGCGGGAAGACGTCGCCTATACAACAATATGTAAGACATAATTCTTATATTCATAATCACTATATAATATCTCAACTGTCACATAATACGAGCACCCAGCTCGACCACAATTCACAGCCCCAAGCGCACAGCTCGGCTATCAAACACAGAATAAATCAGTCACCCCAGACTTGTATTCACTACATGCTTTCTCCCAGCGCACGCACAAGTCACAGCAAAAATGCTGACATAAAGTCAGACATTAACTCAGTAGCTGAGTTACACTTAAACAAGTGTTTACAACATCAGTTCAGTGACCCTTAACACCAACCACTATCATCTTTCATACTCATGAAAATGTTCTGTGACAACTGTCCATTTTTAACTGCTACTGAAAAATATATGTTATGCTAAATTTTTTTTTATTCATTTTCAGTTTTGAAGGACTGTAAACTTCTGTAACAGACGATAATAGAAGAAAGCAAATAAATAAGCAGTAAGGATAAAGTAGAAGTGTCAGAGGAAAAAAATAGAGTATGTTATCTAATTGCATTCTCACCGTTATCCTTTGTGATCTCCCATGGAGCCACTTCTGTAACTTGTCCCCTTGCAGGAAGCTTGCACCAAGCATTTACATCCTCTTGTAATAGTGGTTTCAGTGTTAATTTGTTTGATATGATGAGGTTATCTTGTTATGTACGTATTTAATATTTATACATGCATTGTAGAGCATTGGCCGGTACAGTGGTTAGAATGCTTGCTGGTGGTATTACTTTCCAGGCTACCCAACTGTAAATGGGTACCTGCCTCTGCTCTTAAGTTAAAAAAGGCTACAGAAAGAGAACCAGTCATGCTACTTCGTTTAGCTATAATGCTTTTCGAGTAAATGAACCAAGATTGGGAGATAGTGATGAATAGTTGTGTTCACTTAGGACATCATCTTTGGGGATGGATGCTGAATGAGAACAAATGTGGATGTTTTTCATAGAAGCGAACTGAAAGCACCCTGAGGTTTCTCAGGACAGCCAATTTTATGAAATATTGGTTATAACCTTCAAAGGATTGAACTGCGTTTAGTGATTGTGTGAGGTTTGAACATCTGCAGAATTGTTAAATGATTATAATTTGAAAGTGTGTGGATCTTGCAGTTATGATGGTGGACGTAAGCATCATTGATCTATGTGATGGATTGTAGATGAATATAAAACTGGGTCACGAGTAAGCACTATGGAGAGATTATTCACAATACGGATTCTGTCTTATGGTGCTGTTGTTTGGATTTTCTACATAGTTATTTTTGAAGTTTAATGTTTAACCCTACACCAAGGGTTAGCTAACTATGACCCTCAGACCAAATGTGGCCAGCGGCTTCATTTTATCTGGCCTTTAGCAGTAAAGCAGCATTTTGATTCAGTGATCCATTTCTTATTACTTCGTAGCAAACTGGAGAAAAGAATAAATTTTACAGTTACTTTTTTTTAATCTGTAGCCAATTAAGAGTAATTTTGTCAACAACAACACAAAAATTACATGCCCCTCACTAATTCCTCCAAAAATAAGATTATACATGATATTTTACAGTACGGTACATGTTTTCTGATCATAAATAAATGTTTGCAGATGTTTTCTGATCTTGTAAATATCCTTGATTTTTACCATGTCCTCTTGGGCCGCGAGACCTAAAATATTTAATTTCCGGCCCGTCTCTAATAAACTTTGTGGACCTCTGTCCTGGATCATGTTTTATCTTACACTTGAATGAACCTGGTGTAACGTAATTACCACTCTGTGTGTGACAATAAGGCATCTAATAATGTTTCTTTCCCAGTGCAAAGTATTACTGACAATAAGACCTTGTACGTTTTTTGTGTCACGGACGAAAGCACAGAAGAGAGTTGCAAACACGTAGACACAAAATCCTTGTATCAATTACTAATAATAACCATAATACCTAAAACGGTCATTCATTGCCCTATTCTTGATTGCAAACATGCGCGACCCTACATGTTAATGACATTGTTTGATTATAATCAGATGAAGTGATGGACCAACAACGCCAAGCTATACCCACAGTCCCAACAATACGTGTAACCAACACGCAACCGGAGCCATGACTTGACTTTGATCCACTGTCACTGAGCGTCAGCTCTTGGTGGTGACCTTGATGCCATTATATGGTACTGCGCAGTTCGTATAAGCAGTTCTGAGCTGCCATACAGTGTATTGTCTATGGATGGGTTGTGTGGTAGCAATTGTTGTCTCAGTCCCTGAAGTGCAGGGCACTGTAATAGGTGGTGTTTTACTGTCTCCAACGGGTTTGGGCAGTGTCTACATTTTGCTATATTCTGTGAACACATTCTGTTTCCGTGGTCATTTAGTGTAGAGTGACCTGTTCTCAATCTGAAAATTTTGGTTTGGTATCTTTGTTCGATATGGTTCATAGCATCTTCCTTATTTAGGGCTGTTTGGTGTATGAAGAGTCTTCTTCCTGTTTTAGCCTGTGCCCACGCGTTCAGCCAAACTTCTTTACAGTTGTTTTTGACTATTTGTTTAATTGTTAACATATTCAATGGTTGGTCAATCTGTGGCATTTTTGCTCCCTTCTTTGTCAGTATATCAGCAACTTCATTCAATGTGATTGATAAATGCTTGTTTCTTGCACCAGATTGACATGGACTGTTTTTTTGTGATGTAGCTCGTCCAGTCACAATGTTCTTTAAATGGGTCAGGTTACCGACTGTTGGGGCCCTGACAAGGTGTACTGTTAAGTGCGTATATTCTGATGCAATGGGTGAGTGTGAACATCAATAATGACAAACGCGAATGGATGACAGTTCGACAGATTCACAGGACACTCACTCCAATCACAGGTGGAAGTCAAGGATGGCTGGACTACTGTGGTCGTTTCATACTGTTTAATAGGACGCACACACTTAGACAGTACGTGTATAGTTACAGCAACATAGGTCGACATAAATAGCATATTGTTGATCAATGGTCTACCATCTTAAGTTAGCATTCATGTTGAATAACATCACAATGGAACATCTGTAGACAAGCACTTAGATTTCCACTGTTTATCAATATAATCATCAGGCCTTACTGACCAAGCGTGTCAGTTGATAAATACTGTTCAAGTATGACTCCTAAACAGAACCTCTTTTCTAGCGAAGATTCCTTTAGGTAAAGTTCAGCAAATCTATCTGAAGATAATGTTAACCCACCAGTATTGGGTTTTCTTTATAACTGTGATCTCTTAATCATCACCTGATAACAAGGGGCATCCCCGTTCTCTGATTGATGATCGACAAAAAGTTAGAATCCAAAATGGCTTCTGGTTCCCTTTTGAGCATCGCTCACTATACAGATGTATAGCAAATCTTCAATAGAAGCTTTGTTCATAAACACAAATGTTTCTACAAGGATCAGCATATTCTTTTATCTTAACTGCTGCATACAATCGTCTACCGTGCTGCTAGGTAATATGTCATCCCGACATATGGATATCTATAATCATAATGTAGCCGTCTGCCCAGTTAAGCCTAGGATGAAAAAGTTCAGTAAAATGTTCTTTTACCTGGGCATGAGAAAAACACTAGCAGAACACATACGCCCCTCTCCTGGCGTTATAGAATAAACACAGGGGACTAGTAGACTTAATGAACATATCAGAAATTATCTTCTTCCCCATGACAAATCATAGAGACCACAGACTGGGGACTCCTCTTCAACATGGCTTTCGCCCGGCATTCCATCATCCCGGAAGACACTCTTCTCTCTCCGCATGCGCAGAACTCCCTGACCCCAAAGTACAGTACAAGGAAAAATAGTTCCACTAAGACATACCAAGATATCACGATATATGACCGAATCGTCTGAAATAGACACAGAGTAAACATAGACTCGGACTATAAACATTCCTGCATAAACCTAAGCAAGAACAATCTGTTTTCTGGCCCAACAAGGCACAGACTAACGAAATCCAGATTCATACGCCAAATTCGATCTCCAGGGGAGATAACCCACATAACAAAAGTATAAATCAATCATGTGTGATATATCTTTGACCAGGAAAGCATCCTGATTCTAAAAACAAATACCTTTCCTCCGACAGATCAATATTATCATAAATATGTATACATTGTCACCAGTAATCTGTTGGTAACAGTGATGTTTATGTAGCCAGGTATTAATTGCATGTATATTTCTGTTCCATACAAGTTCATAATTTTGTGGCATGTTTCTTGGACCTTCTGGATAGTATTGATTGAGTTGGTTTTCCAGTTTCCTATTGCCAAGAGGGCAGCCTGCGGAGTCTGAGATTACTACATCATTTGGTTCCATTTCGTCTGATTCAAAGAGTTGAAAAATTCTAGTTAGGGTTTTCTGGATGCAACTACTTCGGCTTCGTAGTTTGTGCACCAGGTACCACAGGGGCCTGCAATTTTGATGGGTTCTTCTGTACTGGGTGAGATGATTATGGCCCCATATCCAGCATTTATGACTGCTTTGAAAGCTGATCCGTCTGTGTAAGCATGGATAATGTCTTCATCATACTGACAGATGGTTTCCATGGCAAGTGTTTTCAGCAGTGTAGGTACGAGGCTGTTATTTGCGGGATGCAGAAGGTTTGTACGTATTATTGGTCTTTTTAGTTCTACGTGAGGTGGTAGGTCATGTACAGCTTGAGTAGGCAGTCTAGTCTCTGGTATGTAGTACTTCCCTGAAAGCTCTTGGTACCTTCTAGTGAAAGAGGTCTTTTTAATTCGGTACTTGGAGTTGTGGTCACTGATAACATTTTTGCAGGGGTCATCCTTGTCAGCTCGCAAGAACCTTTCTGCCGTGATGATAACTGATTTCTCTCTCCTTAGTTCTAGGGGTTCCACATTGGCAGAAATCTCGCATGCGCTGGTCGGGGTAGTTCGCAAGCCTCCACAGATGAATCTGAGTGCCTGGTTTTGTATGCGATCTAGTTTCAGTCTGAGTGTTGGGCTAGCAGTGGCTTGCAGGGGTAGAGAGTAATCCATAACTGAGTGCACGTATCCCAAGTACAGTTGTCGTAGGGTGGACTGATTGGCTCCCCAACCAGTGCTTGCCAATCGTTTTATGAGGTTTAGCCTTCTAGAGGCCTTTGCAGTTAGGGACTCAACATGTGTTTTTGTATGCGAGTCTGGTATCTAGCTGTATCCCTAGATAAGTCGGATTGTTCTCTTTAGTTTGTTTTGTATCATCAAGTTTTAAATCCAGTTCTTTTCTTGCTGTTTTGTTGCTGAGTGTGAATATAGTGTAGACTGTCTTACTCGTGTTGATCACCATTTTCCAGAAGCTGCAGTATGTTGTTAGAGCAGCCAGTGCACGGTTTAGTTTCTTTTGCAGTTGCAAATGGGACTTCCCTTCTGCCCAAAAGACTAGGTCATCAGCAAACAGGGCGCTGGGTAATTCAAGGTAGTCTGCCAGATCGTTTATGTATATGAGCCATAGTTCCGACCCGAACTAACTCATTGTTAATATGAAAATGCTCAGCAGCTATTAATCAAGTGCGAGTCCACCTAGCGGAAATCCAACGCAGAAATAACCCCTCGCGTTTTAAATTACATCCATAAAGAAACTCACTGTATAAAAATCACAATTGGCAACTTTGAGTTCTTGGCGTGGTCCAAAACTCAACTAACCATCCGAAAAACTGAAAACCAGTTAACAAACAAATCTTCAAGACTGTCCTTATAAAAACTATACTTGACCCTACCTAAGGTCAAATAACCACTATTAAACGCGAATATGTAAAACCTCGTATTATCAAGCCTAGAACGCAACTATTAACTGCGCGGCACCAAATTTTACACCAAACGAACGTCAAGCACGTAGTGTGCAAATGATGATAAATGTTTAAGCTTTACTGCGCGGCGTGCATCAAATGAGTTACCAAAACGAACAAACGCAAACTTTATAGACGAATTACTGAGCGCGAAAAGTTGCACAAATCGAATATCTCCTTTCGATCGAAGAACAATTTCTCAGTGTCCTCCATGAGGTACTCGTAGGTTTGTTATAAATGTCGTAAATTGAATGTGAATCGCTGTTACTTTTAGCTGAGTGGTCCACCTCTGTCTTATTCTCTATTTTGTATCCTCCCATTTTTTTCTTTGTAACAGCTCCTTCAGCTCTATTTCTAGACTTGGTCATGTCACTCTTACGTTGGACAGGTTAAATCCCACGCCTTTGCACGTGTGCATCGGCACCAAGCAAAAGGTCTTTTATTTATCCTTTCTTGTGGGTAGCGGCAGAGTTCACTGATTCTTTGATTCAGAGAGAGCAGCCGGGCACACAGAAGTGACCTTCGTCTTTCATGTGTCCGAGCGCGTCTAGAATCGGGAACTCTGGTCGTTCGAATGATTGCCAGAGTGTCGCTATAGCTTATGCAACTTTCCTTTATCACGATACGCCAGGGAGACAACTTCCCGAGGCCCTTACGTCGTGGTTATGCTGCCATCAATGCACGTGCAATCCCCGCCTGTATACCTGCTACTAAATTTGACTATATATGCTAGGTGTCTCTAATGACTACAACCCACAAAAGCCAGATCCAAACATGAGAAATGAGGTATCTGAGGATGGTGGTTGAAGTAACAAGAAGAGACATTGTCCGCAACCAGACGATACGTCAAGGCCTAAAATCCCACCCCCTGCAGACCCAAGTAGAACAGTCCGAACTAAGATGGTTTGGCCATGTCTGCAGAATGGGAGAAAATTGGCTACCATAAGCATGGGAAACTTGGAGCCAGCGATCCAGACTTCCAGGACGACCCAGAGTTTCTGGGAGGACAACATTAGACAATCTTTGAAGGACTGAAGACTAGAATCAAACCAGGCCAGGAGGAAGATAGCCGATATGATAGTCTGGTGGTCTCTCTTCCAAACCTCTACACCTCAAGGTAGAAGGGGAACAACTAAGTAAGTCTCTAACACTACTTGCCATTGTCCACATAGAATTTTCTACCTTGCAAAGCGATATCAGTTAGGAATTCTTATTATTTAGTAAGCACACTTACTTAATGCATTAGAGTTTTACCTTATATATATAGAATACCCACACTGTTAGACAATAGTAATAGGGCTGACAAGCTTGAACGGAGGACCGCCCTGGTTGCCAGAGAGTTGTCCAGATACAATATCAGCATCGCAGCCCTGAGTGAGACGAGACTGGCAGAAGAGGGGCAGATCACAGAAATAGGCGCTGGATACACCTTTTGGATTGGCCGTAGCAGCCAAGAACACCATGAAGCTGGTGTCGGATTTGCCATTAAGTCCGACGTGGTCCGCAAACTAGAAAGCCTACCAACAGGAGTCAACGACTGCCTCATGATAATGTGCCTTCCCCTAGCTGGAAAGTGACAGGCCACAATCATCAGTGCCTATGCACCTACGATGACCAACCCAGACGAGATCAAAGATAAGTTTTATGAGGATCTCGAGACACTTATAGCTACAGTCCCTAAGTCTGACAAACTACTTTTCTTCGGCGATTTTAACGCCAGAGTTGGTTCAGACTATACAGCATGGGAGGGAATCATTGGTAGAAATGGCACTGGGAAGTGCAATAGCAACGGCTTAATCTTGCTGAAGGCATGTGCCAAAAATGAGCTCCTCATCACAAACACGTTTTTCCGCCTTCACGCTCGAAATAGAACCACATGGATGCACCCAAGGTCTCGCCAATGGTATCTTATTGACTACATCATCGTCACACGCAGGGACCGGCAAGATAGAATAACAAAGAGCATGTGTGGTGCAGAATGCTTGACCGATCATCGGCTCGTTGTTGCCAAGATGAACTTAAAGTTCAACCTAAGTGGCACCCCCAAGGGAAAACAACATCAAAGAAGATTAACGTGTCTAAGCTGAAGTCCGAATCCATTAGGAAGGATCTCAACAAAGAGTTGGAGAGCAGACTAGATGAGCTGCGGCTTGGAAACAGCAGCATTAAGGAAGACTGGACAGCCCTCAGAGACATCATTCACTCAACAGCGTTGAAACATCTTGGTCGAGCTACGTGCAAACAAAAAGACTGGTTTGATGAAAATGACGTTGAAATCCAGGACCTTCTAAATAAGAAGCGACAATTGCACAGAGCCCACCAGAACGACATGTCTTCCCAATCAAAGAAAACAGCTTTTATCAAAGCTCGTAGTGCAGCCCAGGCAAGGCTCGGGAAGATGCAAGAGGAAGGCCGACGAGATCGAGGCTCTTGCAGAACCTCCCGATTCAAAAGGGTTCTTTGCAACGGTGAAAACTCTCTATGGTCCACAATCCTCTGGTAACTGTCCAGTTCGCAATGTGGATGGTTCATCACTACTTACAGAAAAGACCCAGATCCTTGATAGGTGGGTTGAACACTTCTGTAATGTCCTTAATCGTGCAGCTAGAAAGTCAAGCGTAGATGTGCAGCCTGTATTGTCTTCGGGCCTTGTATGTCGGTCATGCAACAGAACTTTTCTTACCCACATTGGCTTGATATTTGTTTATATTGGTAGTAAGTTGTATGTAGACTTTGTCTTCCAGTCTCCCGACTTTAAATGTTGTGTTGAAGTCTCTTTCATTGTAAATATCTTCTTTTTTTAAATTTAAAAGGGGTCGGAGTGGCTCAGAGTTATGGCGTCCGTCTCTAATTCTAAAATTACCGGGTTCGCTCCCAGTACAGGGAATAAAATTGATGGAAGTTTTTTTTTCAGAACTAGTGGTTTTTTATAATGCCATACTCCTCCCTGATCTCATGGGTAGTAAGATCGGATGTGTAGCCTTCTCGGATAAGGGCAAAAAGACAAAAAAAAAGGAGAACCAGTGTGCAAGTTGCACATGTTAAAAATCCCTCGGTAGTTGGAAATCGTAAACAGTAAGCCCTACAGCCGCTGCTCTGGGAAAATTTAAAAATTAGACGAATCAACCTTCCACACAAATATTAGAATGTGCGATTCCTGTATACACACATTGGAATTCTCGCCTGTGCTACCGAGTTCGCGCACTGTGCTGAGATCCTCCTTGTGTGATCTAAGGAAGGAGATTGGAGCACTTATGGAGTTGTCTGTGTGCAGCAAAGATGGCCCTTAAACCAAACACCTTTAAACTCCCTAGGAGCACATGTCCTCAATACACACACACATCTAGTTATTTATTTACTTACACACGTCTTTTGTGTGTTCATTTTTTTTTAAATTTGTTGTTGCTCTACACCATGAAAAAGTATGACATCACTGCTATTTTAGGATTAAGGAAAAACACACTGACACAATTTCGAAATTTTAATTTACTCTGTTCATGTATCAATAACTGAACATATTATAGGAACGCTATATTTCTTAATTATAATCCATCAGAAGTTGAATGGAATACTTGTTTCATGAATTTAAAAAAAAAATCTGTATGTACTTTGAAAGACACCAAAAATTTAAATATAGAATGTGATACTTGCTGTTGTAGTCAATAAAAATTGCTGTTAGGTCTTAACACATCCATTAATGTTATCAGTCTTAAAGGTTTTTTATATTTGGACACGCGCCTTAATATAACCAACTAGGATGACAGGATGCGCCTTGCTATAAAAAGAAAAGGTAATCCATTTATGAAGTAACATACAACATTGAGAATGGCCATATTTAGAACATTTAGTGAATTCACACTTTTACTATAGTTTCTTACAAATGTGACACAATATGTACAATATTGCATAAGGTAATTTTCACACTTCTATATGGCAGCAAGACATGGACAACCTGTGCTAAGCAAGAAAGAAGGCTCAATACCTTCCTTCTAGGATGTTTATGCCACATCCTCGGTATTTCGAGAAAGGACGAAGTGACAAATGTCGAGGTGTTGTCATGTGCAAGCCTTTAAAGCATGTATACACTGCTTAGACAGTGCAGACTATGCTGGCTTCACCATGTCCGCCACATGGAAGATGATTGCATCCTGAAAGATATCTTCTAAGGACAACTGGCAGATGGCAAAAGAACATTTGGGTGACCGCAGCTGAGGCTCAAAGATGTGTGCAAGAGACATGAGGGACATAAATCCATCAACCTGGGAGGATGAAGCTGCCGATCGCAGCAAGTGGTGATGCTCTCTACGGCACCACCTCAGATTGGGCGAAAAGAAGCTCTCAATGCAAGCAGTAGAGAGGAGAAACCGTCAATAGGAACACCAGGAAAAAAGCATCTGAGGGCTGTCACCTCAGGGGAGTTTTCCCATAGTTAGTTTTGACTGAAGGGGCTATTATTATAATTTTCACACTAATAAACTAGAACAATACAATATAGAAACTTGTGAGTGTTTTTTTTTTAGGTTTGACCAGTATGTCTAGCTTCATCTTCCACCCGTGACTAGTAATTATTCATAACTGTAGGTCTGTTGCTTGTCAATAGGCCAGGCTAGAGCAACGGGCACTCATCAGCTAGATCTGGTGTTACTAACCTTCCTGTACCACTCCCCTTATTTCACAACAAACTATGACTATCAAAACAACCACAGTCACTGTCTACAATGTTTCTAAGCAAACCTGACACATTCATTCCCTTAGGAGGCTTAGAATTGTTAGATATATGATCTACCATATTCCACATACCCATATCAGTAAGGAATCAGCAACTGGTACAGACAGACACCTTCACATATCTAGGATGCATAGTAACACCAGACGGCGGGGCAGGCAAAGACATCAACATCAGAATGAATAAGGCAAGAACAGCCTTTTTTTAGCCTAAACAACATCTGGAAGTCCTCTCAATACAGCACAAGCACAAAATTAAGATTATGTCAGAGCTGTGTGCTTTCTGTGCTTCTCTATGGTGCAGAATGCTGGAGAGTTACAGAGAAAGAAATGTCGAAATTGTCCTCTTTTCACACAACATGCCTAAGAAAAATTCACCGAATCTTTTGGCCGAATACCATCACCAACCAAGATCTGCTTACTCGGAGCAAGCAAGAGGACATGCACACCATCATAGCTGGCAGACGCTGGAGCTGGGTTGGCCATGTCCTTAAAAGAGACCCCGATGCCATCACAAGAACAGCTATGCTTTGGACCCCTGAAGGAAAACGAAAGAGAGGCCGACCAAAAACAACCTGGCGGAGGACTGTGGAGGCTGAGATGCAAAAAATGAACCAGAGTTGGGGCACTGTACGAAGGATGGCCACCGACCGAGCAAAGAGGAATCAATTTGTTGTTGCCCTACAAAACGCCACTAGGCGTGATGGCCACTGACTGCTTTGACGGTCGGCGGCTAAGGATCAAAGAAGAAGAAGAATATTCCACTTGAGAGAAAACCTGATGATAGCATTTCAAGATAATCCCTGTTCTGGAATCACCAGGGCAAGAGAGATAGAAGAAGACCAAAGAACACATGGAAAAGAGAACTGTGGAGATAGACATGAAGGGTGTGAAGAGGACATGGAAAGACCTGGGATGGCATAAGTTTGTTGAAGGCCTATGCTCCTTTGGGAGTTGAAAGGTGAAGAAGAAGATGTAGAATATTTCTCTAACGAACGAACGAATGAACGAACTTTATTTTCAAAGGGTTGAGAATTGGGCACGCAGGCCCGTCTAACATTCTGCCCTTCCTTTCGCTCACCTTTCATACTGAATTCATTTATTCTCATATGCATGTTACATATCAATTTCAAGAAATTCAACGTAAAGTAAAATAATAATATAGCACACTCATATTAACATTAATTACTTATAAACATGACATAACATATGTTGAAAAGTACAAACATTGTCATTAGAACCTACAGTATATGTTATAAGAAAAGATAATCCGATTAGGGGGGCATGTAATCAGAATTCAGAAAGTATTCAAAAAGTCTATGATTGTATGAATAAGGACTGAGGTTGTTTCTTAGGTTATGTGGAAGACAATTCCAAAGATGAGCAGCAGAGTACGCTAAGCTTTTCTTGAATAAGTCAAGCCTAGGCCTGGACACTTGCAATCTGTTAAAGCGTAGACTGCATCTATCATTGTAATTGAACATTGGCCACAGATATGCTGGAGCATTGTGTGACAGGATTTTGTGAACAAATTTAGCTTTGTTAAACAGAAGGTGTTTTCTTAAGGGCAGTATTCAGAGGTTTTTATAGAAATCTACACACTGAGTTAGGCAGTTGTCAGAGATTAGATGCACTGCACGCTTTTGTAGTGAACGGAGTCTCTTTGTGTTGGACATTGAGCAACCATCCCAGATTGCTCTAGCTTCGTGTAGGTTCCAAAGTCGGTCTCTGATGAAACAGAGAAAGAATAGAACGACTCCTCCCTCTGGAATGTCGTACAAGGTGACTAACACAAAGTTGTGCATAGAGATGGCAACCTCACCGTGACAATGAAATCGTTACAGACATCACTTCTGCAAGAGCTTGTGCATTATTTTTGCATGCTTCCTGCAAAGGTTGGGGAGGGGGGGCCACCCGAAGTGGTGACCCCATGCTTCATAGGGTGCAAAAAAAGAAAAATAATGATGATGAATGATGATAATGATATTTCCATAACGATTAGAAAGACTTGGCATAAATTTGTTGAAGGTCTATGGGAGTTAAAAGGTGAAGAAGAAGAACAACAAAAACAAATGAATACAGGGTGTTTGTAAAGGCCAGAGCATCTTTAAACTTTTATAACTTTTGGTGTTCACATGATAGAAGCACACTATAAACGGCATATAAATGCTTATTTCTTAAAGTTTAGGAGAGGAGCTATAGTAATATACTATTGTCACAAACAACTGCAGGATTTCCGTACTAACGCACAGGGTTAACACAAAACAGTAATAGCTATGCATACTAGCGCGTTTTTTTTTTTTTTTTTTTTTCTTAACCAGCGGCACTTGGGCTTTCAGCCCTTCGGCCCAATGACATATCATTGCGAGGCTGGGGAACCTGAGGACTTTCCTTCCAACCCGGTCAGGAGCTTCGCTCTTTCCCATCCACAGAGGGTTTATCACAGGAGCCGTTCAGGCTATTCAGTCAAATTTCCGGCCGTAAACATTTCTTCAAACGCCGACGCCCGGGTTTGAACCATGAACACCTGGTCGCCAGTACAACGCCGAAGCCATTACACCAGCGCGGCTCCCACTAGCGCGTTTAAGGGTGTAATGCAATTGGGTACCATGGAAACGGCAGCCATATTGGATTTTAATCCTAATTTTCAATTCACTAAGGCTTTCTTATTTGTTGAGCTATAAGTTAACCAAACTTAAAATGGAAGCTCATCATTGTATTCTAAAACTTTTGTCAGATTAGACTGTTGACATCATTAGAAGTTATTGAGATACAGAATTTTAAAGTTAGTATCTAGAAATAGTCATATGACACAGGGTATTTTGTATTAAATACACATATGCCTTAGTCCTCGAAATACTACACATGAGAGACAGAGGGGTGGAGTGGAACACATTCAAATAATAACGAACACTAGCAATGTTCCCAACTCTGTCTAATGTATTCAAATAATTATCACCACAAAATCACAACAATATATGTAGTTAGCGAAGTGTAACACATTGATGAAAATCTCAGATAACCGAATGCCTTATCTTCTCACAACTAAATATCCTCTTGCATTCGACAATACGAGTCGGCCATCATCACCTCAAAACCTCCTCGCTCGCTCTACCCTCTCTTCTTCACTGCCCAATCAGAACGCCCCTTGCGTTCACCCCTGACCTGCTGACCTCGCAGTTTCGTGTTGTTACGTTAAGTGTATGAGAACACCTCTCACACCCGACTGACATTATGTACCCGCCCCCCAGCGGAGCACCGCCAGTCCACAGCTGTGTTAATCACACTGTGACACATATATTTTTCAAATATTTTACAACAATATTTGCAATAAATCAGTTTGATAAGATATCAGAAATCGGATCTGACAAAAGTATCATTATCCAATGAAAAGTACCTATGCCCAAATCTCATGTCGATTGACCGAGGGGAAAAGAGCAAGTTATAACAAAATTAGTCACATAAAACAAGGTTCTGAGAAATGCATGGTTTTCTTCATAGGAAAAGAACAATTTCTTAAGAAAATACAATTTGTAAAATCAAAATACACCAACTTAGAATGTGTTCTGGCAAATGATTTTGATATATTTAGATTCAGGAGAATATCAATTATCAGAATTATAAGACTAATCCCAATTTTTTTTTTTTTTTTTTTTTGGGTCTGTTAAACTCTTTCTTTGTGTAGTTGTTAACTCATACTGGCTACTAGTTGTCGAATCATGCTTTATTTGCTAAATGATGTGAATGTCCACCAGTGGATAAATGTAGATGTTGGGACTGGTGTAGTAAAGTGTAACGATTGTCAACTCATCAAACCCAGCACAGTTTTGGTCATACAGGTCATCTTGTCCTGGAACGTGATGAGGCTCCGACAAGAATGTGAGTGTAAACAATGAGTGTGTATCTGAATGTCAGTACGCGAATGGTAGAATGATTCGATAGAGTTGACAGGTTGGTAGTACATCACTCATACTCACACTGTTCGAATTCAAGAAGTACTGGAACTACGGTGGTCTTTTTATAACATTTAATGGGACGCACTCTTGGACAGTACGTGTATGGTTACAGGAACAAATGTCGACATAGACAGCATAATGTTGATCACAGGAATATCATCTTAAGTTAGCATTCATGCTTGGCAAATATCATAATGGAGCATTCGTAAATAAGCATTCAGCGTTCCATCATGTAAATCATCTGGCTTTACTGACTGGGCACGTCAGACCATAACCAATACATAGGAAGGCTCCTAGACCTAACCTCGTCTAGCGAATATTCCTTCACGTAAAGTTCAATATATATATATTTCATAATATAGGAATCCCAGACATGGGTTCTCACATGTAGCAGTGATCTCTTGGTTCATCGAGCGATAGTACAGGCATCCCTTTTTCTCACTCGATAAATACAAAGTATATGAATTTCAACATGGCTGTTCTCTCTCTCGTGAGCTTCACTCACTATAGAATATAGACCAAAATTAGTCATTCATTAAATGTCCTCATTTCTTCATAGGTTCTCTCATAGAGGTAATTGAATAATATCATACAATCCAGTGCTGATACATAGGAATGTCTTCTTCCTTTGAATGGATATTCTTTTTAAAAGTACCACTGTGCATCTGCTTATCAACAACGATGGCGAAGCCCAAGTTCATAATAAATTGTGGTTTTACCTTTTTATGCGAAATATAACTTTGCCATTCCTTGGCAAAAGAGAATAAACACTGGGGTAAAGTACATACAACATGTCTAAATGATTATCACTTTTCCCCATCCATATATAGATCACTATTTCGGCAAAAAGCCTGCTACAACAAAACTCGGCATCCTCACAGGATGACAGCCATGGATCACACCCTTTGCTAGCGATACTTCCGCTGCATAGCCTTTGACCTTTTCTAGCGACAACCAAATTAGTTCGACTTAGAAATGCAAAGATATCCATATATAAGACAGACTCGTCCTACTCATACAAACACTACGTATAAATTCAGGCCATAGATATACTGAAGCAAGAACAATCTATTCCTACCCAGCCACAGAATAAATCGCAGTAGGCCTAGAGTCGTCTGCGGAGTCCGATCGAAGATGACAGAACTATTTTCAAGGGAAGCAACCCAAAAATGACTTCTCCTTAAGCACTTAAAAAGGAAATACTTTGCTTACAAAATATTTGCGAACATAATAAGAATATAAATGTATTATATTGCAAGATAGTAAAAATTGCCCTTTACAGTCTTACCACACCTCCCGGGAAAAAAAAAATAAAATTTTTTTTTTTAAATACATCTAGGAGCACCGTAGAATAGGCTCACAACGCAAGAATACTGCGCAGATGAAAATATCAGGAATAACTATAATTCCTAATATGACCGGTGAGAATATATCTCAAAATCTGAGAGAAATTGTTTCCCTACGAATAAATGTTTCCAGGAAGGTGTGATGTACGTATAATACAATTCTGGTAATTATACAATGCATACCAAAAATTCACACTACAATCTTAAATTTATGATTTATGAAGAAACAATCATCAAAGAACAGCGGTGAATTAACATCAATAAACCGCTAAGTAGCGATACCATCATTCTATTATTAAATTACAAATGTGTATCTTAGTAAAGAAACAAAAAATAACTGTTGTAAAGTTATACATATTAAAAAGATCCAATATTTAACAGTTAAGTGGCATCATGTGGGCATCTGGACAGAATGTCCGCCATCACATTTTCTGAACCACGGATAGCTCGTACCGAAAAATGAAAAGGTTGAAGAGCGATTGCGTATCGAGTTGATCTCGAGCTCTTCAAGTTCTTACTTTGGATAGCCGTAAGAGCTTTTTGGTCAGTTTCCACTACGAAATGCGCGCCCAGAAGGAATCTTTGGAGTTTGAGAATTGACCAAACCATTGCCAATAATTCACGGTCTAAAACCGAGTAATTCCTTTCTGCAGCATTAAGTTTTCTGGATATATACATTACAGGATGCAGAGTTCCAGAGTACTCTTGCATTAGTGCCGCTCCAATCCCAGTGGATGAAGCGTCACTACGAAGAACAAATGTCTTATCTGTTGTAGGTAACACTAAAATAGGTGGTGATGAAAACATAGTTTTGATCTTCTCTAGTGAAGATTGGCATTCATGAGACCAGTGAACCATGTTAGGCGACCCTTTCTTTAATAGTGTAGAGAGAGGTGCCATGATAGAGGACAGATTCGGAATGAAACGTCCATAAAATTGTATGAGACCTAAAAGACTTCGCACTTGCTTTTTAGTCCTAGGGATAGAGATGTTAAGTATCTTAGTGATATTATGGTCTTCTGTCTTCAAGAAACCGTGACCTACTCGATGGCCTAAGAAAGCAATTTCGCTAAAGCCAATACAAGCTTTAGATGGTTTTGCTGTCAGGTTATACTCACGCAGAGTTGATAATAATTCAACTAATCCTGAATAGTGATCTTCCCAAGTATCGCTGAAAAGACAGATGTCGTCTAGATAAGCAATGACATCTGACCGATACGATAGGATTCGACGCATCATGCGTACAAATGTAGCTGGTGCGTTCATAAGGCCGAAAGGCATAAAATTCCATTGGAAAAGGCCTCTGGGAGTAGAGAAAGCGGTAAGAGGTTTGGCGCGTTCGGATAATGGAACTTGCCAATATCCTTTAGACAAATCAAGTTTAGTGAAAAAATGCGATTTAGAAAGACGAGTAAGTAACTCTTCTAGTAAAGGCATAGGTTCAGCATCGAACTTCGTAACTTGATTCAATTTGCGATAGTCAACGCAAAGACGTATGTTATTGTCTTTTTTTCGAACAATAACCATCGGCGAAGAATATGCAGAAGTGGATGGTTCGATTATTTGTAAATCTATCATTTCATCCAACTCCTTTTCAACCTGTGTTTGGAAATGTATAGGGATAGGATAAGGCCTAACCCTAATTGGAGTATGTTCAGTTAGAACAATGTCATGCTCAATGACATGAGTTTGTCCAGGGATGTCAGTGAGGACATCCTGAAATGTTTGTAACATAGACGAAACTTGTCGCCGTTCTCCTAGAGACAAATCAGGAGAAACAGTAACGTCTTTCCATGATTCACTAGAATGAAGTGGGATCATTGGAAGCGGAAGATTAACATCCGAAAAACTTGTTTCCTCATCCTGTATTACAGACAGTGATGAGTAATGACCATGTTTGACATGAGAATCGTCCGTTGCCTGGAAAATAGGCGGTAGATAGTCAGGACGTTCATGGAACTCCGTAAGCATATTGATGTGGAAGGTTTTATGCTTCCCGTTAATATCGACGATGTAGTCAACATCTGAAATTTTCGATATTATATCGTACGGACCTTTCCAACTAATAAGGAGTCTATTTTCACGACAAGGTAGCAAAACAAATGCTTTGTCACCAGGACAAAGTTGTCGTAAAGTTCTCTTCTTATTAGCAAATTGTCTTGCCTTCTGCTTAGCAAATTCAGAAGAGGACGTTGCCAATTTGCATGTTTCGATAATCTTTTGTCTCAGCGCGATGACATACTCGTAAGAAGATTTTGTGTCATCGTCAATATTGTCAGCTGTTATAAGATCATGCAGCAAAGACATTGGGCCGCGCGGTCGCGCGCCAAAGACAAGTTCAAAGGGCGAAAACCCTGTATGTTCATTGGGGACCTCTCTGTACGCGAAGAGGGCCGCGGGTAAAACCCTATCCCAATCTTGAGGATGATCCTCAGTTATCTTCCCTAATAAGTTCTTAAGTGTTCTATTTAGTCGCTCGACCATCCCATTGGACATAGGATGATAGATGCTACTCAAAGATCTCTCTATCTGTAGAGTAGACATTACTTGAGACATGGTATCCGATATCAGTTGGGTGCCATGATCTGATAATATTTCTCCGGGGAATCCCAGCCGAGAAAATATAAGCCAAAGAGCATCTGCAATGTCAGCGGTAGTAATGCTCTTTAGAGGGATAGCCTCTGGCCAACGTGTGCACATGTCTACACACGTTAAGATAAACTGATGTCCTCTAGCAGATTTGATCTTGAATGGACCAATGATGTCTATCGCCATTTTCTGGAATGGACGAATAGGAATATCTGCAGCCTGAATAGGCGCAGCATGACGAGGACCTTTGGATTTGACTTCTTGACATACTTTACAGGATCGACAATAGATCCGTATGTCCTTGTTCACAAAAGGCCAAAAGAAAGCCGCAAGAACTCTTGACTTTGTACGGGAAAAACCCATGTGACCAGCACACTGAGAGTCGTGTGCATGTTGTAAGATCTTAACTCTCAAATTCTTGGGTACAAGAATCTGAGAATGACTTGACTTAGTGGAGTCTTGCACCATACGTACAAGTACGCCATTCTTCATTGTAATCCAAGATTTACAATTTGAATCTTTATTCGGATCACCTTTCGTTACAAGAGTGAAGAATTTCTTAAGAGTCGGATCTTCTTCTTGTTGTTTTATAAACGAGTCACGAGAAATTACCAAGGGATCATCTTGGTTATGCACTTCATTATCTTCAACAGATGAAGTTTCAGGCATATTGAGAGCTTGAGCTCTAGTGACTACTGCATTAGCAGATTGCATATTTTGATTTTCCCAAACGGAAATTTGCTCCGGAGTGCATTCTTTGACTCCGTGAATGCGACCGATGATAAGATCAGCGATCGGATTCGGCAAAAGACATGCGTGGACATCTCCTGTGAAGAAAGGAGTAGCAATCCTAATGATAGCGGTAGAGTATTTCTCTATGGTGCCGCCAAATGTTACGCATTTGACTACTTTGCCTGTAGAATGAGAAGGATCTATGAGTGACTGCCTAACCCCAATAGTTGTGCATCCAGAATCAAAAAGTACTGAGACTGGATTGTCATTTACTAAACCTTTGTGTAAGACAAGAGAACCTCTCCCATCATGCGCGATTGACGCAGGAAGAGCGGGAAGAGGATGGCCACAGCTTAAAGTAGACACTGTGGTTGGCTCAAATAATGTTTTGCATTGGGGGCACTGAGATGCTCTCCCAAAATCAAAAGCGGCACATGCCATATTATTAGAGTCATCATTATCTTTATTTTGTTTATAGGCTTCGTGGGACTCTTGCTGTGCAGAGTTCGCCTGGTAATGAGCTTTATGTTTTTTGAATTGTGCTCTACCTCTGTTATTATTGCCTCTGTACTTATCATTGTTTCCACTATTATAACCTCTACTCGGGTTTGAATCATAGCTCCTTTGGTTACTATCATCATATTCATTATAATGAGTATCTCGGTAATTATGATCCTGTTGTCTCCATGAAGGAAAACTTGGATAGTTTCTAGAATGACTTCCTTTGCGAAAGTTCCTGTAATTATGACCACCCCTGAATCGAGGGCTGTCAGCTCTTCTCCAGGTATTCGAAGAAGAACCCTGAAATGATTGGTTACCTTGGTTCTGATAACTGTAATAGTTACCTTTTTTATTAAACCTATTTTGAGGTCCTTGGAATTTGTGAGAGTGATTAGGGTTGTATGGTGTTGCAGAAGCAACTGGCATACCTTCTTTAACCTTACTGTTGCTAATAGCTACGTCCGGATGTGCAGTGACGTATTGGGTACAATACTGTTCCATTTCTTTTAGAGACTTAGGTTTACGCTCATGTAAGAATTCGAGGAAAGGTTTATTTATACTTGACATAATCTTGTCTCTGAGTATCAAGTCCATAAGGGCTTCATAAGTCTTTTCTGTTTTGGATAGCTCAATCCAACGATCAAATGTAAGACGTGTCCTTGCAATGAATTCTGAGAATTCTACACCTGCCTCAGGCACCATTGTCTTAAACAACTTCCGATAACCCTCTTCAGACAACTGATACTTCTTTAATAAGGCTGCCCTAATAACATCATAGTTATCTTTGTCAGCCTCTTCAACCAAACTTAAACTAGTCAGAGAATCACCTTTCAGATTTTCTGATAACTGGTTAGCATATTGTGATTTGTCCACATTATGTGCTCGACACGAGCGTTCAAATCTGTTTAGCCAGAATGTTATGTCATCACTGGAAGGGTTGAACGCTGGTACCTTGACCTTGTAAGTAAAGGGTTTACCATTACCACTAGATGCTTGATTAACATTACTTATGTTTGTTAACTTTAACTTTTCTAACTCAAATGCTAAAAGTTCTTTTTGGTGTTCATGTTCTCTTATTGCTTTTTTTTCTTGAGCTTCAGCTTGTAATTTTCTCTCTTCTGCAGCAGCCTGTAATTTTTTCTCTTCAGCAGCAGCTTCATCTTTTCTTTTCTCTTTTTCCATTTCCATCTGGAATCTTTTTTCATCAGTCTGTATCTGCAATTTCTTTTGTTCATCCTCTCTTTGTAATTTTTTTTCCTCAGCTTCTAATCTTTTCTCCTCAGCTGCTAATTTCTTTTCTTCAATCAATGCTTTTCTTTCTTCAGCAGCAGTAGCAAGTTTTCTCTCTTTTGCAGCTAATGCTTTGTCATATTGAGCAACTGCCCATTGTTCTAATTGCTGACCAGTCTTATCAAGAGCCCTGCCTTGTGTGATAAAATAATCTAAGGTAGACATCTTGTCTAATAAGATCAGTAATTTGCAAAAGTAAATAAATTCACTTTCTTAGTCTTAATCAAAGACCTTGTATGATAACTTTGTAACCTGTGAAAAATAGTACTTAACTATCCCAATCACTGTGGGAAACAAGCCTTACAAAGGTCTTGTATAAATCCTTATATAATAACAGCTATAAGTTGCTGGTTCACTCTATAATATAAGTGCAGTGCACCAGAAATAGTGTTTTATATCATCAACTGTGTACCTTTAGTAATAGCAATTAACTATCAGTTGATTCTTGTACATCAATTTATATGATCAACTATATTTTAAATAGTGTATGTCGATCAGGCACAAAACAAAACAGTTATACAGAAAAACATGAAAACATTTGCGGAAATGAAATAAATCAAATGGGAAAAACAATAAAAGATAAACCGCAAGAGGATAACAAATACAAATAACGCCACAGTATATAAATATAAATTGAGAATAGAACTGAAAGATAGAATAGGGTAGACCAACAAATTACAAACAAATCAAAACAAACTAAAGAACAGAGGAATATTACAAAAACAACAATGAGTACAGACTTCACAGCTAACACTAATAGCAACAGCTGTCGCAGCAAATTTTCAATCAAGAAAATTGCACCTATAGAAACGCACACATCAGACCCTCTATTACGTGGGATACTCTGCTGTGTGACACCGCCCAACCGAAACAACAACCCGCTGGATACAAACAAATATCACATATAAATAGTTAAACATAAATACATAAATGCATAAATAGTATGGCAATATGATGTAAATAGAGTGTTGCAGAAAGAATGTGTTGGAATGAAGGCTCAGTTACACTGCCTAATAGTACAGTACTGTGGTACTTTATTAAACAAATACTTCTGGTCTAATTATTTTAAATTCAACACAGAAATAGAAGCTCCATCGTTGATTTGAATGATAACAATCAATGTAGGACTTCTCAGTTCAATAACATTTTCTTTCGCAAACACTGTCAAATATTCTCCAGTCCTGATGTGTAATGTTCTATGTTTCAACCAAGCTTGCTGTGTAACACTGTCAGTTGTATGGCAAATGTCCAATGAACCAAATGTCAACAAACCCTGACCTAGTTACTGCATACTCTCGACAGGACAGGTCACGCTGACATCACTGTAGAGTTGTACTGCTGATGTATTTGTGTGTCGTAACAGACCCCAAGGAACGTCTGGTCTCAGTAGTTTACTTCTCAATATGGTCACTGTGCAGGTTGACCCAGGAAGCTGGCACACCAGTTGTTAAACTCTTTCTTTGTGTAGTTGTTAACTCATACTGGCTACTAGTTGTTGAATCATGCTTTATTTGCTAAATGATGTGAATGTCCACCAGTGGATAAATGTAGATGTTGGGACTGGTGTAGTAAAGTGTAACGATTGTCAACTCATCAAACCCAGCACAGTTTTGGTCATACAGGTCATCTTGTCCTGGAACGTGATGAGGCTCCGACAAGAATGTGAGTGTAAACAATGAGTGTGTATCTGAATGTCAGTACGCGAATGGTAGAATGATTCGATAGAGTTGACAGGTTGGTAGTACATCACTCATACTCACACTGTTCGAATTCAAGAAGTACTGGAACTACGGTGGTCTTTTTATAACATTTAATGGGACGCACACTTGGACAGTACGTGTATGGTTACAGGAACAAATGTCGACATAGACAGCATAATGTTGATCACAGGAATATCATCTTAAGTTAGCATTCATGCTTGGCAAATATCATAATGGAGCATTCGTAAATAAGCATTCAGCGTTCCATCATGTAAATCATCTGGCTTTACTGACTGGGCACGTCAGACCATAACCAATACATAGGAAGGCTCCTAGACCTAACCTCGTCTAGCGAATATTCCTTCACGTAAAGTTCAATATATATATATTTCATAATATAGGAATCCCAGACATGGGTTCTCACATGTAGCAGTGATCTCTTGGTTCATCGAGCGATAGTACAGGCATCCCTTTTTCTCACTCGATAAATACAAAGTATATGAATTTCAACATGGCTGTTCTCTCTCTCGTGAGCTTCACTCACTATAGAATATAGACCAAAATTAGTCATTCATTAAATGTCCTCATTTCTTCATAGGTTCTCTCATAGAGGTAATTGAATAATATCATACAATCCAGTGCTGATACATAGGAATGTCTTCTTCCTTTGAATGGATATTCTTTTTAAAAGTACCACTGTGCATCTGCTTATCAACAACGATGGCGAAGCCCAAGTTCATAATAAATTGTGGTTTTACCTTTTTATGCGAAATATAACTTTGCCATTCCTTGGCAAAAGAGAATAAACACTGGGGTAAAGTACATACAACATGTCTAAATGATTATCACTTTTCCCCATCCATATATAGATCACTATTTCGGCAAAAAGCCTGCTACAACAAAACTCGGCATCCTCACAGGATGACAGCCATGGATCACACCCTTTGCTAGCGATACTTCCGCTGCATAGCCTTTGACCTTTTCTAGCGACAACCAAATTAGTTCGACTTAGAAATGCAAAGATATCCATATATAAGACAGACTCGTCCTACTCATACAAACACTACGTATAAATTCAGGCCATAGATATACTGAAGCAAGAACAATCTATTCCTACCCAGCCACAGAATAAATCGCAGTAGGCCTAGAGTCGTCTGCGGAGTCCGATCGAAGATGACAGAACTATTTTCAAGGGAAGCAACCCAAAAATGACTTCTCCTTAAGCACTTAAAAAGGAAATACTTTGCTTCCAAAATATTTGCGAACATAATAAGAATATAAATGTATTATATTGCAAGATAGTAAAAATTGCCCTTTACAGGGTCCTATTTTGACATTAAAACGTACAAGAACTTTATAATCTAATCTATATTCTGAACGTCTGTTTGTCCCCGACAGAAACAGGGGATGCAATATTTTTGGTAATGAAAGTTATGACATTAATTGTATTGTTTCCCTTAACATTAATTTTGGATCAATATCTCAATGGATTTCCCATTAAATACAAAAGATTCAACAAGATCAGGGGTCGCAATTTTTCTGGTTAAAAAACGCCAGGTACTTGTATTTCTGCTAGTCACCTTATATAACAACATCACAACATGTGCAAGGACTTTATAAACACCTTATATAATGACATCAAAACATGTACAAGAACTTTATAAACACCTTATATAATGACATCACAACATGTACAAGAAAATAAACACATTATACAATGACATCAAAACATGTACTTTATAAACACTTTATATAACGACATCAAAACATGTAACCACACAGCTTAACTACGCTAAGATTGGTTGCTTAAACTGTAATGGAAGTCACTTTAAAATTTTGAAGCATGGATTAAACAAGTGAGTTTCTCGTTTCATTACTGACAAACATAAATCAACGCTGTCATCATTGCTCCAGATTCAAAGAGTTAATAAAAGGTCATGACTCCCAGTGGGTCTGCAAGTTGTTGGTGAAGATTTATTAGAACCAGATGAGGTCCCTTCCCCCCCCCCCCCCCCATTTTTGGTGAATACTGGGGATGTGTATCGCTTAAAGGTTTTATAGCAATAAAATGATGGCACAGTATCAGGAGAATGCATGGAAAGCAAGTCAGTAGTGCCGCGTACAGTTCCTGGGGGTCTCTGAGAAGACAAAGAAAGAATAGAACAGCTGCTTCTTCATGCATGTCATACGAGGTAACTAATACGAGGTTGTGCATGAGGGGTGGCAACCTCATCATGTAAAACAGACTGCTACAGAAACTACCACTACGAGAGCATATAATATGCTTTGATGCAGGCTTCCTACAAGGGGACCACCTTCAGTGGTGGCTCCATGCTGCATAAGGAGTTAAACAGCAAAGAAGATTGCATGTGGCGTGACCATCTTTATTAACTCTTTCTATTCCATGCAATATTTTAAAACAGTCTGGAAAAATTTGTAATGGAAGGCATGGTCCCTGGAAAAAGGGGAAGGGGACAACCTAGACGACGGTGGGTCCAGGACATCACAGAGAGTCTGAACATGTCTTTGGATGATGCAGGTCAACCTGCCCAGAATCATGATGCGTTCAGAGCAGCTACAATGGAGACAACGTTCTGGAGAGAATACATCACATGATGATTCCATGCAGTTTTTATCCTGGCACCAAAATAATATGGCAATTTTTGCCACAGGTGATGTTTTAAACCAAACAGTAGATATATTTATTTGTGAGAAAATATCTCATAACATACACACACCTCTTGTAAAGTGGCTGAAGAATATTTTGAAATGCATTTTAAATGCTACAATAACAAATAAATTAATTTTATACTGTGTAAAATGAGTAGGCCTACTCATTTACTCATGAGTAAATCTTGCTATAACTAAATGTGTGAATGCTGGAAGTCTTTGGGAGAATAATGTACCTTACATGTAAGCAGATTTGAATGTGTTGTTGATGCCATGGCTAAATTTACTTCTGCTGTTATCGAAACCAAATGGTTCTTGTTATGGCCTTCAAAAAGTGATAAATGAAAAGAAAAAAGTATTACACGCTTTTTTCATAATGTAGAAACATGAAATATTAATAACACTTAAAACTTACCACTTAAGCTCTAAAACAGATTAATTACTTATTATTTTTTGATAAATAACTTAAGTACACTTGAAACTTCATGGAAAGAAACTGACTTGTTTTAAAATAAATTTGACATTTTTTAACAAAATTACATTGCAAGTTTACAAAACTCCAGTGCTGCCAACACTTAAATTATATAAATCAGTTGTTATTTTAAGTACAGACCAAACTGATCTGAGATCACACCTGTGAACAATTTTGTTATTTCACATAAAAATTTATGGAACAGAATTAAATTAATTCAGGTTTAGAATAAACACATCTTATTAAATATTTTATTTCATTTCCATACATTTAATATAATATGATTAATTTTAGATTGAAAATGAAAACAAGAAGCTGGAGCAATGGAGCAGTCAAGATTTCTGTGCTTCTGCTCCACTCCAACTCTGGGCAAAAACCTCCTGCTCCACTCCAAAGTCCTGCTGAAGAGTATAGTAGCTCATGTAATGATACTGTGATCTGATTATACTGGTATCACGATTGGTGGTTTACGCTTTGTTCATATGTCACAGTTTAAATTATATTCTTGTATACATATAACTGCAAACAAAAATATGAGATTACACTTTGTGTCCAGTGTTACTGCTTGTAACATCCCAAGGTGGTAAAATTATTAGACAAGATATTTTGAGCCAAGAGCTATTTACTTTGCACTCTCTCTCGACATTTAAATCAAGTCACAGGGGTAACCTATTTCCTTGACAGGAAGAAATATAACCATATGTAACAGAACTGATAGCTGCAATCATCATCAAGAGCTTCTGTTTTCTGAACACTGCTGGCAACAAAATACACACGCAAAACAAATAAAGGAATACAATGATGATAACATTATATTAGAATTCATATTGTTGCATGGCACATTGTAGCTTAGTTTGGCTGATTTCTCATACGTGAGTTACCAGGGCTCAAAAAAGGGAGCAGTGGGTTAAAGGACAGGCCACCCCATCCTTTTGAAACATTAAAAACAATGATGATAACAGTACATCAGAGTTAATATTATAGCATGGCACATTGTAGCTTAGTTTGGCTGATTTCTCATACGTGAGTTACCAGGGCTCAAAAAAGGGAGCAGTGGGTTAAAGGACGGGCCACCCCATCCTTTTGAAACATTAAAAACAATGATGATAACAGTACATCAGAGTTAATATTATAGCATGGCACAGTGTAGCTTAGTTTGGCTGATTTCTCATACGTGAGTTACCAGGGCTAAAAAGAGGGAGCAGTGAGTAGGTAAAGGGGCCAGCCACCCCAACCTTTTCAAACGTTAAAAACAATGATGATAACAGTACATTAGAATTAATATTATTGTATTTGCATGGCACATTGTAGGTGAGTTTTGCTGATTTCTCATACGTGAGTTACCAGGGCTCAAAAAGAAAACAAGGGAGCAGTGACTAAGGAGTGTTGGGTAAAGGGGCTGGCCACCCCATCTTTTTGAAACATTAAAAACAATAATGATAACAGAATTAATATTATTGCATGGCACATCGTAGCTGAGTTTGCTCATTTCTCACATGTGAGTTACCAGGACTAAAAATAAATGAGCAGTGGGTAAAGGGGCTGGCCACCCCATCCTTTTAAAATGTTAAAAACAATGATGATAATCACATGAGAATTAAAATTATTGCATGGCACATCATAGTTGAGTTCTGCTGATTTCTCACGGTCGAGGGTACCAGGGCTCAAAAAGGAAGCTGTGACTAAAGAAGGTTAGAGAATGGGGCTGGAAACTCTATCCTTTTGAAACACTTAACCCAAAAAATCTTCAACAAAATATAATTTTTTGGGGCCATATGTTCCTCAGGGAGCTGAAGGGTAATGTATGTATGTTTACTAACTTCTAGAAAACAAAAAATCATAACTTTCTGGACTGTGGGTGAAGTTTAAAACTGAGCATCCTGAATGCACTGATCCAGTGAAATAAATACAATTTAAGCCTGCATTTCTTAACCTGTTTTCCACAGAGGACCCTTGGGGGGGTCAATGAATGGATTCTAGAGTCCGCAAACATAACTTAAAATTATGAATTTTTTATTATGCTTTTATGGACTCTTTTTTTTTCCCCAAGAAGGGGTCCATAGCCTTCACCAGACAATGAAAGGGGTCCACAGCCTTCATTGGACAATCACAAAGGTCCATGGCTCAAAATAAATTTAATAATAAGCAGACACCTGCTAATAAACTATTCTATTTGAAAGGGTTTGTTCCCTTTTATTTTTTAAATTCAGAGATACCTGCTCACCACTAAAGGGATTATATCATAATCATCATCATTTTTTAAATACAATATGTGACTCAATTAAATCTTTTGAATGAAGGGCATGTAATTGTTTTAAAATACACTAATCCATGAAGTAATGGATTAACAATCCATAATATCCAATGATGGGGAGGGAGGAAGGACAACAAGAAAAATAGCCACACCATTTCAGATACTGAGGTCCAATGTTATCTTCTTCTTCTTCGTTTGTCCTGAAAAGATATTGATTGCGTTGTGTCTGTTTACGCCGGAGCTGCGATATCTGTGCCTTTCGGCCGACTCCAGCACGGCATTTTTTGGGACCGGGTTTGCCTTCCCTCTTCGATCCCTACTCTCTCAGCCAGACTGCAGTGATACAGCCTGTTTCCAAGACCACCACGTGGAGGTGGAGTAGGGTCTTGTCAGCTCTGGTTCGCTGACCCTGACGCAAGCAGTCAAGCTATGGGTCGCTGACTGCATTCTCTATTGTTGCATCTTTGGATGTTATGAAAAAGAAAACAAAAATACGGGCATATTTTCAATAATACTTTGCGCTGAGAAAGAGACATTATTAGATGTCTTATTGTCACACACAGAGTGGCCATTACGTAACACCAGGTTCATTCAAGTGTAAGATAAAATATGGTCTAGGCCATGGGTCTGCAAAGTTTATTAAAGACAGGCCAGAAATTAAATAAGACGTGGTAAAATCAAGGATATTTACAAGATCAGAAAGCAACATCTGCACAAATTTATTTATGATCAGAAAACATGTACTGTAAAATATCATTATGTATAATCTTATTTTTGGAGGAATTAGTGAGGGACATGTAATTTTATTTTTAGTTGACAAAATTGCTCTTCGTTGACTACAGATTTTTAAAAAAAAATTAATTAATTCTTGTCTTCAGTTTTGCTAGGATGTTATAAGAAATGGATCACTGAATCATGCCAGATATTTTAGAAGGCCAATCATTGTAAACATTATATAATACATAGAACTCAAATATATTTGTACAAAATAGAACATTGACAACGTGGATTAGAAATGGAACCTTATTCACATTTTATAAATTACACTTTCTCAAAACATTACTTTTGTATCTTTTTCTCATGTCTGACATATTTTGTGAGCTAGAAGATAATGGAGTGTGAGGCTCCTTAAGATGCTTTAAAGGGATGTGATGTTTTATAAAGGGGTGCAGGACATCTAAAAGCTTAAGAAACACTGACTAAGACTTTACAAAAACAACAACAAAAAAGTGGGACTCTCCTAGTAAAACTCTGAATAATTGGAGCCCTAAACCATGCAATAAATAAATAAAAATGCAGTTAACATGAAAAAAAAATGAAAGCACAGGAATTACAGAACTCATTTGAAAACTTTCATACACAGCGTGAAGCATTTGATAACAAAATATAATTTGCTTCCATGACCTTTCTCAACAAAAATGTAAAAATCATACATCGTATCATTAACTTTCATTGTTAAAACATGAAGTCACAAAACAATTTACAAATATTTCTGTCGTAAAATTCGACGTAGAATTTTACCACTTGGATTCTTGGGTATTTCATCAATAAATTGAACTCCGCCCCTAAGTCTCTTTGTGTGGGTAACTCTTCCTGTTAAAAATTAAAAACAAAAACATTCTTGTAATAATTTTTTCTTCTTCTTTTCCTGCTGGCTTCATTTTTCTTTTTCTATTTCATCATCTTTTAATATCTCCCCCTACATCATCTTTTAATATCTCCTCTTACATCATCTTTTAATTTCTCCTCCTACATCATCTTTTAATATCTCCTCCTACATCATTTTTTAATATCTCCTCCTACATCATCTTCTAATATCTCCTCCTACATCATCTTTTAATATCTCCTCCTACATCATCTTTTCATATCTCCTCCTACATCATCTTTTAATATCTCCTCCTACATCATCTTCTAATACCTCCTCCTACATCATCTTTTAATATCTCCTCCTATATCATCTTTTAATATCTCCTCCTATATCATCTTTTAATATCTCCTCCTACATCATCTTTTAATATCTCCTCCTACATCATCTTTTAATATCTCCTCCTACATCATCTTTTAATATCTCCTCCTACATCATCTTTTAATATCTCCAACTACATCATCTTTAAATATCTCCCCCTACATCATCTTTTAATATCTCCCCCTACATCATCTTTTAATATCTCCCCTACATCATCTTTCAATATCTCCTCCTACATCATCTTTTAATATCTCCTCCTACATCATCTTTTAATATTTCCCCTACATCATCTTTTAATATCTCCTCCTACATCATCTTTTAATATCTCCTCCTACATCATCTTTTAACATCTCCTCCTAAATCATCTTTTAATATCTCCTCCTACCTCATCTTTTAATATCTCCTCCTACATTATCTTTTAATATCTCCTCCTACATCATCTTTTAATATCTCCTCCTACATCATCTTTTAATATCTCCTACATCATCTTTTAATATCTCCTCCTACATCATCTTTTAATATCTCTTCCTACATCATCTTCTGGTTTATTTTCCTTAATTCATCTAGCTAGAGCCCTGCATCTTTTTTCTAGATTTTTTCCCTTCTTTTTTTTGCTCTGATTCTGGCTTCTCAATCGCATTAATCTTTTTATTCTCCTCTTCTGTGTTATCTTTTTCTTTAGTTCTCTTTCAACAAAAACAACACTACTTTGTCTCTTCACTTGTTCACTTCTATTCATCCTTACTACTGATCACGTGCTGCGTAAACAAACTGATATGTTCTATTATTGTTATTAAAAATAAGAGTACAATCATAATAATATATTATATAAATACTAGGAACTCCGCCTAGGCAGGTCCCAAGCCCGGCTGAAAAAGTGAAGGGGGGGGGAATTCTGACTGACCTGAGTGCTTTATGCATCTAAGGAAGTAGCCACACAGCATGCATGGAGGCCATAAGGAGTAAGCCCCTTCACCTTGCAAAGGCACTACAGGCCCATCACCTGTTTGCCTTAAATTCTGATTACAAGAAATGACAGAGAGGAAACCGGACTCATCTTAAAGGCGATGATCTGGCGCAGATTACAAACTACGACTTATGGATCATGGAACATTAGTAGTATTAACGGGAAAGAAGAGAAGCTTGTGGATGAGATGAGGAAAGCAAAATTAGAAATCCTAGCCCTGATGGAAACTAAGAAAAAGGGACATGGAGTCATGGATCTCGATGGCAACATGGTGCTCTACAGTGGAGTCCCCACATCTGAAAGTGGGTTGTATTGTTGCTTAAAACCAAACAGATAGCATCAAGAACGGCAACTTTGTCTTGGAGCGCATTATGGTGCTAAAGCTAAAATAAGGAGAAACCATAGTCATACTTGTCACCTTGTATGAGCCAAATAAAGATGAGCGAGCAGAAGTCAAAGAAGAACTCTTTAAGCTGCTTCAAAAGATAGTGGACAACTGCCTTGATGAAATTATCCTCCTCTGACATTTCAATGCCAAAAATGGAAATGACTATACTAGATGGGGTGGAGTTATCGGAAGATATGGAGAAGATGCACTGAATGACAACAGAAAGCGACCCCTTAGATTCTGCACAGAGCAAAACCTTGTCAGAAAGAACACAAAGTTCCCCATTAGCGCAAAGATGCACACACCAGATATGAACCAACTAAGAATGAGAAATCAGTCATCGACTATGCCAGTGTTAGGAAAAGCTCATTCAAATATATGTGTGATGCTAGAGTCTGGAGAGGGCCAGATATTGGAAGTGATCACTAACTGCTGATCATTCTTCTTCTTCTTCTTTGATCCACTGTCCCTGAGCGTCAGCTCTTGGTGACCTTGATGCCATTATATGGTACTGCGCAGTTCGTATAAGCTGTTCTGAGCTGCCATACAGTGTATTGTCTATGGATGGGTTGTGTGGTAGCAGTTGTTGTCTCAGTCCCTGAAGTGCAGGGCATTGTTGTAGGTGGTGTTCTACTGTCTCCAATGGGTTAGGGCAGTGTCTACATTTTGCTATATTTTGTGAACTTAGTCTGTTTCTGTGGCCATTTAGTGTAGAGTGGCCTGTTCTCAATCTGAAGATTTTGGTTTGGTACCTTCGTTCGATATCGTTCATAGCATCTTTCTTATTTGGGGCTGTTTGATGAATGAAGAGTCTCTGTTTTAGCCTGTGCCCATGTGTTCAGCCAAACTTCTTTACAGTTGTTTTTGACTATTTGTTTAACTGTTAACATACTCAGTGGGTGATCAATCTGTGGCATTTTTGCTCCCTTCTTTGCCAGTCTATCAGCAACTTCATTTAATGTGATGTTTATGTGGCCAGGTATCCATTGCATGTATATTTCTGTTCCGTACAAGTTCATAATTTTGTGGCATGTTTCTTGAACCTTCTGGATAGTACTGATCGAGTTGGTTTTCCAGTTTCCTATTGCCAAGAGGGCAGCCTGCGAGTCTGAGAACACCACAACATCATTTGGTTCCATTTCGTCTGATTCAAAGAGTTCAAAAATTCTAGTTAGGGTTTTCTGGATGGCGACTACTTCGGCTTCGTAGTTTGTGCACCAGATACCACAGGGACCTGCAATTTTGACGGGTTCTTCAGTACTGGGTGGGATGATTATGGCCCCGTATCCAGCATTTATTACTGCTTTGAAAGCTGACCCGTCTGTATAGGCATGGATAATGTCTTCATCGTACTGACAGATGGTTTCCATAGCAAGTGTTTTCAGCAGCGTAGGTATGAGGCTTTTATTTGCGGATTGTAGAAAGTTTGTATGTATTATTGGTCTTTTTAGTTCTACGTGAGGTGGTAGGTCAGGCACAACTTGAGTAGGTAGTCTAGTCTCGGGTATGTAGTACTTCCCTGAAAGCTCTTGGTACCTTCTAATGAAAGATGTCTTTTTAATTCGGTACCTGGAGTTGAGGTCACCGATAACGTTTTTGCAGGGGTCATCTTTGTCAGCTCGCAAGAATCTTTCTGCCGTGATAATGACTGATTTCTCTCTCCTTAGTTCTAGGGGTTCCACATTGGCGGAAATCTCACATGCGCTGGTCGGAGTAGTTCGCAAGCCTCCACAGATGAATCTGAGTGCCTGGTTTTGTATGCGATCTAGTTTCAGTCTGAGTGTTGGGCTAGCAGTGGCTTGCAGGGGTAGAGAGTAATCCATAACTGAGCGCACGTATCCCAAGTACAGTTGTCGTAGGGTGCTCTGATTGGATCCCCAATCAGTGCTTGCCAAACGCTTTATGAGGTTTAGCCTTCTAGAGGCCTTAGCAGTTAGGGACTCAACATGTGTTTTGTATGTGAGTCTGGTATCTAGCTGTATCCCTAGATAAGTCGGATTGTTCTCTTTAGCTAGCTTTGCATCATCAAGTTTTAAATCCAGTTCTTTCTTTACTGTTTTGTTGCTGAGTGTGAATATAGTGTAGACTGTCTTACTCGTGTTGATCACCATTTTCCAGAAGCTGCAGTAGGTTGTTAGAGCAGCCAGTGCACGGTTTAGTTTCTTTTGCAGTTGCAAGTGGGACTTCCCTTCTGCCAAAAAGACCAGGTCATCAGCAAACAAGGCGCTGGGTAATTCAAGGTAGTCTGCCAGATCGTTTATGTATATGAGGAAGAGGGTGCAGCTTAGGGCTGAGCCTTGTGGGAGGCCTTCTTGGATGGTTCTTTTCCCTGATGTTGCTCCGTTGACCGTTGTGGAGATGGTTCTATTTGTGAGGAAATCTTTTATCCAACGAAACATTCTTCCTTCTATGCCCATCTTCTGCATCTTGAAAAATAGACCGTCTCTCCATACTCTGCTTGAGGTCTACGAAAACTGCGGCCACATGATTTTTATCCTGGAAAGCATCGGCAATATGTTGTACCAATCGGATTACCTGGTCAACAGTCTGTCTTCCTCTTCTAAATCCTGCTTGGTTAGGATGGAGGGCTTTTCCTTTCTCTAACCACCAGTAGAGGCGTGCATTTATCATACGTTCTGCCATTTTCCCAACGCACGAAGTCAGGGAAATGGGCCGGTAGCTACTGACTTCGCTTGGTGGTTTATCTTTTTTGAGTATTGGGATAATGTTAGCCGTTTTCCATCCTGTAGGTACAGTACTGCTTCTCCACGTCTTGTTTATGAATTCCAGGATCGTCAGCAAGCCTTTTCCCCCAAGTTTGACTATCATGTCGTTGGTAACCTGGTCTGGCCCTGGTGCTTTTTTGGGTTTGGTCTTTAGGAGACTGGATTGCAATTCAGCTAGCGTAAATTCCTGATCAAAGATGCTGTCCACAGCCTTGTGTGCTTTTAGCATGCGTTTTGTAAGTGTCTTGATGGCTTTATCTAGATTGGCTCTTTTGTATGTTTTATTGACTTCAGCAAAGAATCGATTTAGGACTCGTGCTTTCCCTCTGTTGGAGGTAGCTGTGTTACTGTTTGGAAGTTTTATAGGGATTGGGTTTCTCTTCTGGGATGTCCCTGCCATGCTGTCAATGAGTTTCCATGCTTTCTTCCCTTCTTTATTTAGGTCTAGGTTTTCGCATTTTTCTTTCCAGGTTTCCATTTTGGCTTTTCTGCTCGCTAGCTTAACCTGTGCAGTGAGTCTGTTGTATGTGGTTTTGTTTCCACGGCTAGGATTTTTCTGAGCGATTTTCCGTGCCTTGCGTCTTAGTTGTACTAGGTGTTCTAATTCCTCATTCCAGAAGATGCTGTATTTGACACGACTGCCTTTGGGGATTGCCTGTTTGGCTGCCTGCAGTATGGCTGTAGAGATCTGATCGTTCAAGGTATTAATGTCTTGGTTCATGTCTATTTCAGTGAGGAGCTGGTCTGATATGAGTTTGTAGTGTTCCCAGTTTGCTCGAGCATAGTTCCATTTCGGCTGTCTTTTGGTTTCCGTTTTTGTTTTACCCTGCGAGATGAAGGTGAGGATGGGTAGATGGTCGCTTCCTATGTCCTCCAATACCCTCCATTTATACCGGTTGGTGAGGTCTGCAGACACAAGTGTTAGGTCTGGTCGGCTACTGGTTCCGCTAGCTTTATGGTAGAGGGTTGGTAGGGATCTTTCATTTTGGAGGACTATAAGGTTGGAAGTGTTACATAGCTCTTCTACTGCCTGGCCTGAGGTGTTGGTGTCCTGGTATCCCCAGAGTGGGGAGTGAGCGTTGAAATCCCCTGCTATGATTGTTCTCTTGTATTCGATATCATCAAAGTAGATTCCATTAGTTTCTCTGGGGGGTCTGTAGACATTAAAGATTTGGAAATGTCCGTCACTTTCCCAGACTGTCACTCGTTGTATGTCAGTTTCATCATCGGTTCAAAGACTTTCGACCTCTGCCTGTACATCATTCCTTACCAAGGTTAGGATTCCTCGACAATTATTATGGCAATTACATTTGTACATTGTGTAGCCTGGGAAGTTGATGGATTTGTCCTTAAGAACGGTTTCTTGAATCAGTGCAATGTGAACTTTCTGGTCCTTCAGTAGTTTCTTTAATTCTAACGATTTAGTTCTTATTCCATCTACATTTAACTGTAGAATGTTAATATACTCCTCGGTAGCACACTTTTCGCCAGGAGCAGCCGAGGGGCGACCTGCTTGGCGCGGACCTTTTGCGAGGCGACGTCCGAGCTCGTATATCTTAGGTTGTATTAGTGTCATGGCATCATGAGTAGTGGGGGGGTTGTGATGACTTTCTTTCATCCCGGTAGTTATCCTCTTTTTCCATGCGGGGTGTGCAAGGCATGGTAGGCACTGTACCATCATCGGTGGGGAAGTATTATTTTCCCCTGCTGTCCTGTTCGCCTGATGTCTGTCCTACCCCTTGGGGGTAGACAGCCCCAATACCATGTTGCACCACCTCAGTGGGGTTCACCGTTGTGCAGTCCCCGCCACCAAATGACCGCTGTTTTCTGGAAACATCCATAATTTGTCAGCTATTTAGTCAGCACTAGCGCTTCTAGTTGGTCAAAAGGATCGTCACGTCGTGCACCCTGGTGCCTTCACTATGAGATGCTGTGGATGGTTTGTAGCTGTGCCATTCCAAGTTGGAGGACAGTCACAGGTAAAAGCAGGGCTTTGCAGGGGCGCTCAACATAGTTTGGTCAGTCGGTCGAGACTGTTACCGGGGGATGGCCGCCACTGTCTTTGTGGCTTCTGGGAGCCATATGTCAAGCTTGGAAGGTCAAGGTGGACCGGTGAGTTTGAGCCACTGGTTCAGTTCTCCAGTGCGACCGCTCTTGCCCAAAGGTGCTACCACTCTTGGCCTCCCCCAATCCCCCACAGCTGATCATTAAAAGAACTAAAGAGATGATCAGCCTAAGCATTGCCCACCATCACGCAAGAAACTAAACAATCAAGCAGGAGTGATGTGTATTAAGACCTACAAGTTAAGAGAGCCAGAAGTTAGGAGCAGCTATTAGGGGTTTACTGTGACAGCAGTGATAATCATAGAAGACCAATCAGATGACCTGGAATACTGTGACAGCAGTGATAATCATAGAAGACCAATCAGATGACCTGGAATACTGTGACAGCAGTGATAATCATAGAAGACCAATCAGATGACCTGGAATACTGTGACAGCAGTGATAATCATAGAAGACCAATCAGATGACCTGGAATACTGTGACAGCAGTGATAATCATAGAAGACCAATCAGATGACCTGGAATACTGTGACAGCAGTGATAATCATAGAAGACCAATCAGATGACCTGGAATACTGTGACTGCAGTGATAATCATAGAAGACCAATCAGATGACCTGGAATACTGTGACAGCAGTGATAATCATAGAAGACCAATCAGATGACCTGGAAGCCCTCTGGCTTAAATTGAAGGATATCATAAAAGTAGCTGCATCAGAAGCTTGTGGTGAAGTCCGGCTTGGGAAGAATGAAAAGAGGACACCTTGGTGGACAGAAGGAGTTAAAGAGAAAATAAAATCAAGATGGGAAAAGCGGCAGGGCATGATGGTATAACACCAGAAATGGTTAAGTACATGGTAGCAGATGCAACTTATTATTCTTGAGGGTCCTATAGGCAGCCTAGTGCCAACAAGATCATACCAAAGGATTGGGAGATTGCCATAACATCCATATTAGAAAAGGGTGACAATTGACATCGGAAAATCATAGAGGCACATCTCTTCTCAGTTCATTCATTACACTCGGCTCCCAAGGAGCAAAAGCCCTCAACAAACACATGCCAAATCTTCCTGTCACGTCCCATCATCTCAAGTTCTTTCCACATTCTCTTCATCATTTTCACCTCTGTTTCCAGCTCTTTTCTCCATGTGCTTCTTGGTCTACCTCTGCCTCTCTTGCCCTGGGGGTTCCAGAACAAGGACTGCCTTGTAATGCTTTCAACAGGTTTCCTCACCGTGTGCCCTATCCATCACCACTTCTTCTCATCTCTTGTTCCACTGGCACTTGTCTGGTTCTTGTCATCAGTTCCACGTTGGTAACCTTGTCACACCATTTTAATCCTTCTATTCTACGCAAGCACCCATTTATGAAAGTCTGTAGCTTTTTGGCTGTTGTCTTTGTTGTTCTCCATGTTTCAGAGCCATATAATAGTACTGACCACATCTGAGTTGAAGATTCGTATTTTTTGTGTTGGACCCGATTTCTCTTGATCTCCATACATTTCCCAGTGCAAGGAAAGCTTGTCTTGCTTTTTGTATTCTTATTTTGATATCACTGTCTGTCCCTCCAACTTTGTCTATATTGCTACCAAGATATGTGTACGATTCTACATCGTGTATTGGTGTTTCTTCAAGTTTAACCCTCTTATCATTACCTGCATTTATTCTCATTATTTTTTTCTTTTCCCTGTGTATTTTCAGACCCAATTGCTGTGACCTCTCATCGAGTGTTTTCATTTTGTCCTGCATCTGATTGCGGTTATGGGACAGAACAGCCAAGTCATCAGCAAAATCTAGATCATCCAACTGTTTAGTCAGATTCCACTGGATTCCATTTCTGTTATGTCATTGATGTTTTCATAACCCAGTCTATTGCTAGTAAGAAAAGAAATGGAGACAAGAGGCACCCCTGTCGCACTCCCGTTCTTAACCCAAACAGTTCTGTAAGTTGTCCTTCATGAAGAACTCTGCATGTCATGTCTTCATAAGTTTTCTTTATTAATGATCTTCAGGGGAACTCCATAGTGCCTCATCAATTTCCAAAGTGATTCTCTGTCTACGCTGTCAAATGCCTTTTCGTAGTCCACAAATCCAATGTATAGTGATGAATTCCATTCCAGACTTTGTTCAACTATTATTCTCAAAGTGGCTGTCTGGTCTGTACAGGATCTGTTTGGTCGAAAACCTGCTTGTTCATCTCTGTTTCTTGTCAATGGACTCTTAATCTTAAGAGAATGATCCTGTTTAATACTTTTCCTGGCACTGATAGTAACATTATTCCTCTATAATTTGTGCACTCGTTTAAGTTTCCCTTCTTAGGCAGCTTAACTGGATATCCTTCCTTCCATTCTGCAGATATCTCTTCCCTTTCCCAGACTTTACCAAGTAATTTATATAACATCTCTGTAGGTAAAGGTAAAGGTAAAAAGGATCCTGTTTCACGCCCATCGAGGCATATTGGGAATATGGTGTTAGGCCCATATTTTCCTGACCATCGGCACACAAGGGGTGATGTGGTCAGCAACACGCTGGCCGCCTTAACATTCCCAGAGTTGCTCTGATACCCAATTCATGAGGCTGGGTCGACCCCAGAGCCGTTTGCGGTCTAAAAAATCCCACCTCAACTGGGGATCGAACCATGGACCACCGAGCTAGGAAGCCAGTGCACTAACCACTGCGCTACCATGGCTCCCAAACATCTCTGTAGCCGTGTCAATATCTGCTTTGATGGCCTCTACTAGAACGCCATTTAGTCCAGCTGCTTTTCTATCTCGTAGAAGCTTTAAGGCTTTCTTTATTTCTTTCTTTGTTGGTCTTTCATAGTTAATTTGTAACTCTTCTTCTGCTGGCTGGATGTCTGGAGGGTTTTGTGGAGCTGGTCCTCAAAATATTCCGTCCACCTCTTCATTTGCTCTTGTATATTGCTAAGCAGTCTTCCATTCTTGTCTTTTATGAGGCAACTTGCTTGCTTATATTTCCCTGTTAGCTTCTTATGTGCTGTTATACAGTTCTCTCATATTTCCTTTGGCTGCAACATCTTATGCCTCTCTTGCCACCTTCTCAGTATATTTCCTCTCGTCTCTTTCGATGCTTCTTCTTACTTCTTTGTTTGCTTCTGTGTACACTTCTTGAGCATTGTTTTTGGAAAGTCTGGTTTTGCTTCTGTTTAAATCTGCTTTCTTCTTTTTTCTCTCTTTTATCTTATTTATGGTTTGTGTTGTTATCTATGCTTTTTGTTTTTTTGTTCCCTTTTCCCCAGTATTTCTGCACGTCTCATTCCATATAGTTTTGATTTGCTGCCAGTGGTCTTCTGTATTCATCAAGTCTTCCAGATGTTGGAGCACTTGGTATTTGTTGGATATTGTGACAGTAAATTTGTCTCTTGTTTCTTAGATGTCCTACATTAAATTGTTGTCTATAAAAGGCATATCCCTTCTCAGTGTCCCTGGTAAAATTTACTCAAGAATCCTGCAGCAGAGGGCTTCTATTGGCAAGAAGATGAAGATGGCTGCATACTGTTCCATCTATAATTCAGTCTTATGGATGCGATTCATGGGCAATGACTACAACCCACAAAAGCCAGCTCCAACATTAGAATATCCCTGAAGGACCGAGGACTAGATTGGAACCAGGCCAGGAGGAAGACAGCTGATAGGATAGTATGGCGCTCTCTCTGGCAAACCTCTATATCCCAGAATAGAATAGGAATGACTAAGTAATAAATACTAAGTATTTACTAAGGTAAATGCTAAGACTTAGACTCAACATTTCTACACACCTTCAACAAATTTGATGATTTCTTTTTCTGATATATCAGATCCTGGCTTCTTAACTACAAAAGCTTTAGGTAGTTCACCGGCAATATCATCAGGGACCCCAATAACTGCCGCGTCCTGAACATTGGGGAGACCCAGCAGAATTGCTTCAAGCTCTGCTGGAGCAACCTGAAACAAAATTTTACTTATCAATTAAATGACATAATCCACACAAGGCAGCTCAAAACCTCAGAAGTATCTGAGGAAGGTGGTTGGAAGAAGAGACATGGTTTGCATCCAGATAATATGTCATGGCCACAAAACCCAACCCCTGCAGATCCAATTACGATGCTCTGGCCACATCTGCAGAATGCAAGAAGATTGGCTACCAAGATAAATATTGGAAACCAAGAGCCACAGATCCAGAGCTCCAGGACGACCCAGAGTTTGCTGGGAGGTCAACATCAGACAATCTCTGTAGGACCGAGGACTAGATTGGAACCAGGCCAGGAGAAAGACAGCCGATATGATATTATGGTGCTCTCTCAGGCAAATCTCTACACCCCAGGGTAGAAGAGACTAAGTAAGTAAGTAATTAAATGACATAACCAATCCAACAACAATATAAAACAGAGTTCTAATATCTTCGCCGTAGGATTATAACATATGAGGGATTATAACATATGAAGGATTATAAAGAGATGAGCAAGTAAGCTGGTAAAACATCATCATCATTTTCCTTTGTGTTCCTTATGGAACATGGGAGCCTCCACTGCAGCTTGTCCACAGAAGCCTGCATCAAGCAATCACAGGATCTTGTAGCTGTGGTTTCTGTGGCAATTTGTTTTAGATGAGGAAGATGCTAGCCCCATGCACAACCTCATATTGGTCACCTTTTACAACAAACAGTAGTTCAATTTTTGCTTCGTCTCTTCATAGACCTCTGAGTCCTACACAGGGCAACATAAGGAGAAATAATTATGTGCTCTTTCTGCTGCATGTCCTGACGACAGCACTGATTCTCCTAAGGTTATTTCATTCCTTTCCATTCCATATTAACTTCACTGAATCTGTGTAGTCAAACTTAACATGACTTATGGTCACTGCGCCATGAAAGAATTGAGAGGCTCTTTTAATCAGTGTTCAATTTAGCTTTCACGATGCAATGTGTCATATTAGTCATCTTTTACAACATGCCTGAGAGAGGAGTAGTCAAAATTCTGTCATGATCTCCTCAGAGATCCCTGGGAAATAGAAGGAACTTTATCACAGTTGTCCATTATTATTCTTACCTGAGAACCCTTATACTTGATTAGTTCTTTTAATCTGTCCTCAATAAATACAAGTCCGTCTTTGTTGAAATAGCCAATATCACCTGCAAAAATGGTAGAGCAAGGTCAATTAGCATAGTTAAAAATATTCAGTGGATTTTTTTTTTTTTAATTAGACAAAAAAGATAAGACGTCTTACTACAACCAAGGACAAACTGAGTTGTGGCTACAAGGCCTTCATTTGTAATTTTATTTATTTGTTCATGTTTCTCACTTAACTATCTTGCTTTCGTTCCTTTCTGGTTTTGTCTTTGTCCTTGATGAAGGCCTTGTAGCCACATTGTAGTTTTTCCTTTGTCATAGTAAGGCATATTACCTGTTTTTTATCCTCCATTAACTCACCTGTTTACCACCACCTTACTGCAGTCCACCTCATTTTCTTATAAAATATATTCAGAACTACAAATTCAGAACTACAAATTCAAAACTACAAATTCAGAACTAAAAATTCAGAACTACAAACAACAATAATTATTAACTCTCTGACCTGTGTTCAGCTCAGAAAATAAAACAAATGGAGCTCTAATACCTTGTATCTTGGCAGAAAACTTTGTTCACTTGCACCTACTACGTTGACATCATTCACATAGGCATAAACAGAGATATGATTTTACATAAGAACCATTTGAAGTTCTATATCCTCCTGCCATAAACAATTTTGTGTTCTATATGCTCCTGCTATGAACTTTTGAGTTCTATATCGCTATGAACCATTTTATGTTCTATATCACCCTGCCATGAACTATTTTATGTTGTATATCACCCTACCATGGAACTATTTTATGTTCTATATCACCCTGCCATGAACCATTTTATGTTCTTTATCACCCTGCCGTGAACCATTTTATGTTCTATATCACCCTACCATGAACCATTTTATGTTCTATATCACCCTATCATGAACCATTTTATGTTCTATATCACCCTGCCATGAACCATTTTGTCCTATATCACCCTGCCATCAACCATTTTGTTCTATATCACCCTGCCATCAACCATTTTATGTTGTATATCACCCTACCATGGAACTATTTTATGTACTATATCACCCTGCCATGAACCATTTTATGTTATATCACCCTACCATGACCCATTAATGTTCTATATCACCCTACCATGACCCATTTTATGTTCTATATCACCCTACCATAAACCATTTTATGTTCTATATCACCCTGCCATGAACCATTTTGTCCTATATCACCTTGCCATCAACCATTTTATGTTCTATATCACCCTGCTATGATCAATTTTATGTTCTCTATCATCTTGCCATGAACCATTTAAATCACCCTTCCATGAACCATTATGAGTTCTACATCACTCTGCCATGAACCATTTGTCATGATATTGTGATAGGGTAGTGATCTAAGGAACACGATCGTAAGAAATAATGGTGAGTACAGCACTGAAGAGTTAAAGTCTAATGGGGTAGTTTTCACTGTAGAAAATTAAAGTAGAATAAACAGGTCACGTGATCTGCTTGACAGTTCGGTGACAAGGTCTATAAATAGGAGCGTGAGAATGATAAGAGCCTCTTCCTTTCCACAATGTAATCATGCAAGCTCCTACGCCATGTAATAAAAGGAGACGTAGAGCCAAGTCAACTTTCTCACAACTTATGTTAAAGTTGTGATCTGTGGTGTTCAGAAAATGTGTATCAGAAAGCTTAAATGTACAAGAAGGTAGAACCAAGTAATGATGGTCAGCAGAAATTGCTATTTGACTGGTATGTAGATGATTTGAGTAAGATTAGATGAAACTCGACAACTGTACTTCCACGTGGAATTTGTGAAACGTGAAGTTTAAAGGAAAGCCACATATTTATGGGCCAGTGACTTTTTGTGGGAAGATTACGATGTGTCACTATAACAGAAACAGCACTAGTCTTGGTAAAATTCTGATTGCCTGGTAGCGTACGAGTAAGTTCATAACCACAGCTGCTATAAAGAGCTAGATACCAACAAGATGGAAAAGATAGAGTAAGAATCTAATGACTTCCATGACGAAACAGAAATAGCAGAGATGTACGTTTTCAGAATGATCACGTTTTGGAGTCAATGTTTGAAATTACAAGTGTCTGACAGGCTGTTATGCCTTGCTAAAGAGATTTCAACTTAACTTGTAAATACGTTCGCAGTTGTCCAAAATGAAGAATGAAAAACAACCAGACAGCGTTTATCACTTAAGAGCTTATATGTCTGTTGAGTTCATCATTGTTCGTTGGTCAAGAGTTAATTGAAATGACAGAATATACTCGTCAGGGGTCATGAAAACCTGGGACACTATTTTAACGTGTGGCACAGCCAGTGCACTGCCACAACATATGACTATCCCACAAACCATTTTTTTTAATATATAATAATATATGAATCATTTTTTAGAACTACCACTCTTAGCAGTGACAACAACAACCTGTATGCAGCCAGCCATCAGGTTCAATCATCTCTTCTGTGGCTTTCTGGTTCTTGTAGTATCCTTTCATAACTTGAGGGCCCTTCACACAGTATTCACCTTCTTCACCAGGCCCCAGTGTTCTGTTTGTCTCTAAATCCACAATCTGTACAGATGTAAAACAAGGACACTCTGTTCTGTGGTACATCTTAATTCAAATTACTAAAAATTAGTTTTATAATGAATGTATTTTACATCTATCTTCTTCTCTGATCCTTAGCCGCCAACTGTCAAAGCAGTCAGTGGCCATCACACTTGGTGGCGTCTTGTAGGGCAGCAACAAACTGCTTCCACTTTTGCTTGGTCTGCGGCCATCCTTCGTACAGTGCCCCAGCTCTGGTTCATTCTTTCCATCTCTACCTCCACAGTTCTCCGCCAAGTTGTTTTTGGTCAGCCTCTCTTTTGCTTTCCTTCAGGGGTCCATAGCATAGCTGTTCTTGTGATGGCATCAGGGTTTCTTCTGAGGATGTGGCCAACCCTACTCCAGAGTCTGCCAGCTATGATGGTGTGCATGTCCTCTTAGTTGCTTCGAGGAAACAGTTCTTGATTGGTGATGGTATTCGGCCATTAGATTGGGAGAATTTTCCTTAGGGAAATTGTGTGGAAAGAGGACAATTTTGACATTTCCTTCTCAGTTACTCTCCAGCATTCCGCATCACAGAGAAGCACAGAAAGTACACAGCTCTTATATAATCTTAATTTGGTGTTTGTGCTGCATTGTGAGGACATCCAGATGTTTTTAGACTAGCATTCAGTCGTTGATGTCTTTTCCTTGTTCCGTCATCTGGTTTTACATCTATATACATGAATAAATACTGTAGAAAACAGGTTATAAACAGTGGTTTCTGTTAAATCATTTACTCTTCCACTCCTTTTGAAGCACAGATGTCGTGAAATATTCTAATCCACATATATAAATTATCAGGTAAATATAAAGCCTAACAAATACATTTAATAAAAGAAAAGAGAAATGGTAAAAGAAACAGTGCTGTCACAATGACTGTACTCGAAATCCCCTTTGTTTTATGCTTCGTCTGCAAATTGTAACGTTTCCACGTTAAATATAAGCCACTGCATAAATACAAGCGTTTCCACAACACATTAAAACGGGTATTGCATTTCTAAGAAAAACATTGAGAGGCACACTGCGTAATGACCTAAATTAATCCTAACATTAATTATACTACATTACCAAAACGAACGAACAGATGGACTCAAATAGAAAGAGAGAGGGGCGAATGAAAGAAAGGACACATGCAACACTAAACTCGCGTCGCGGGATACACAATTACTACTATCACGCGTGTAAGGCCACATGCACTAACTTTTTTTTCAGACGGACAGTGATAAAAACACTAACCTTCCCAGAGTTAGGTTTTAAAATCCTGAAAAACGCTTATTAGAAAAGATGACATTAGATGGGTTTACGTTTGAAAACATTACAGTACCCAGACAGCACATCTTCGAAACAGGAGGTAGAAGAAATTGCATATTTTGAACGCAGCCACTTAGCTCTTTTAAATTTGTATATTTGGGTTCCTTAGGGCTTGCTGACAAAGAATATGTAAAACGTTACGCAAATAGTCTAGGAATTACCAATTATAACCAAAATAAAATAGTGGGGGTGCCTGACAGCATGAAATCATTTCTGCTCATAAAATTTTTTATAACGTGTTTGAAAAAACCTTACGTTACGGAAATAGCCTACCATGTTAACTCCAAATTGATTGGAGCGCAACAAATATAAGACTAAACACGATTGGTCGGGCTATAAATACTATCTTGTGTTGTTATGGGAAACGAATAGAAGGGGTACTTTTTTGAAAAGATGTGTGGACGTGGTTTCATTGGGTAGAGCTGCGAATATACTTGATTCAGAGCGTCTGTTCATTGCCACATCTTGTAATAAACCTACTAAGAAGCAGTGCGTTGAGCACCAGTGTATATTTGTTATAAAATAAAGCCTGGGACATCGGCAGATCGGAGTTGTGCTATATTCATTGCCAGTCAACGAAACTGTTTATTATTCTATGAATTGTGGTAAGCTTGAAATATTCAATATCTTTTAATGAAAATTGAATGTAAATTGTTAATTTATGCCTGTATATATGTGTAGTTCAGTAGCGAACATGATGTAAAGCCTATAATGCTCCAGCCTGAACAGAAGGTGTCGGAGGAAAGTAAAACTGCATGGAATGGCCAAACAGTACACTGACACCTAGATTATTGATTAGACAGAAATAATGCTGGAATTGCAGAGGCGTAGTAACCATTAGGGAGGGAAATACTGGTATAAAGTATTTCAGATGAAGCTGACAGTTGGCCTAACGCTCTGAACTCAATGTTTGTGATGTATTGTGCTCAGTGTAGAAAGAGAGTATAAATTAGTTATGACGTAGAAGGTACATCCTTCTTGTTTTCAGGGACCGTGGTCTTAAGTTATTGAGCAGCACCTGGTCAGAGCTTTGCTGAATCCAGAGTCGGACAGCATACTCCTTGGTCCATTTAGCTATCAGTGAGGTGTCTCCAGAGCCCAGAGGAGAAATCGAGCAGAGGAGTCTTTTCCTGCCGCCATCACGCAAGATAAGCTGATGTGGCCAGCTGAGCTCAAAATTATGTACCCCCATCTTAAAATAACATTGTAACATAAACTTAAGAGGGGAATTTAATTGTTTTAATATCAGGAACTGAGAACATCTCCAATACTAGTTCCAATAAAGACAAACTATTGAAGTCATGATGACAAATACCAACAGAGCTTGAACAAAACAAAACCAGTATTACCTCATATTACTACTACACAACTGACACACATAGGATACTATTAAAAATATATGTCACTACAATATTCATATTGATAAATTCTGTACATATAACTTGTAATTAAAATTGATTGTGATTCCTGGTTCCTTTGTATTTGAATCAGGACACATATACATTCATGACAGCAATGAATACATATTGTTATTTGAAAAGTTATCAGTGACTCCTTTAAGATATCCTTGTAGAGTGTTTTATGTATGTGAGTGTCACAGTGTTGTCAAGTGTAGTGGAATAAATTAAATTGTTTATCTGTCTGTTGTTGTTTTGACTTACACTTCATCATACACATACCCTAGACATATAACGTAGTCATCACACTATTCCAGAATAATTCTGACTGAGGTATACATATGTGGCAGCAAGTAAGGTTATATATAATACACTACTCTTATTAGATATATATATACTTCACAGCTGATCTCAGTCAGTACACTAAGTCCCCTATAAATATTTATAACATCCCACTTCACCACATATATTGGGGGCTCGTCCGGGATTTTGAATCTTTCCCTATTAAAAATATTGGGGGTAATTCACTTCAGGAAATATAAGAATTAAAAGGTATCCTTGGGTGGAATTAAATAAGGTTGAGCTCACGGTGCCTGTGTTGTCCATTAGATATATATTTAGAGATTGAATTGTTGGTTAGACATTGTATAAATTTACCTGATAGACAATGGCGGACCTGGCCAAATTTCGATCTGCTGCTGTTCAGACTGCAAAAGAGTTAGGATTAGATGGGCAAGTTATGGTTGCCTATGTCACTACGGAATGTGACAAATTTATTGAACGCGAAGAAAGAAGGTTTGAAGCCGAAAGAAAGTTAGAGGCTGAAAGGGAAATTAAGAAGTTACAATTTGAGGCTGAGGCTAAGAAATTGGAAGCAGAGGAAAGAAGACAGGCTGCAGAAAGAGAAGAGAAGAAATTAGCTGCAGAAAGAGAAGAGAAGAAATTAGCTGCAGAAAGAGAAGAGAAGAAATTAGCTGCAGAAGAAAGAAGATTGACTGCAGAGAGGGAAGCAGAAAAGGAGGAGAAGAGATTACAAAGGGAACATGAGTTACGACTAAGGGAGTTTGAGTTTCAAGGCCATGCTCCTGAAAATGGTGCCAGTCCCTTTGCCTCTGATGCCACTGCTAGCCAAGGAGCCTCAACCTCAGCTATGAATTTTCATTTAGATCATTTTGTTGAGAAAGACGATGATATAGAGAGCTATCTAAATAGGTATGAACTATTAGCTACCACGTATGGGTTAGAGAGAGAAAGGTGGAGCTTAAAGTTATCTCAAGGACTTCGTGGGGCAGCTTATGAAGTTTTTGCAAAAATGAGCAGAGGTGATCAGGAAAATTATGACATGCTAAAGCAGGCTCTTTTGTTAAGATATGAAAAGAATGCAGAATTTTATAGGAAAAAATTTAGGAATGCTAAACTACTGTCAGGTGAAACCTATCACCAGTTCTCTGCACGAATAGAGACATACTTGGAGAAATGGACTTCTCTGGGGAAAACCCAAGATCTTAAGGAAATGGTCCTTATAGAGCAATTAAGAGAGTCCATGGCTCCAGACCTGAGAAAGTTTCTCATGGAACAAGGTGCAGAGAGGCTGGGTGAGTTGCTAAATGTTGCTGAAAGGTATCAAGCAGCTCAAGCAGAGGTAACAGGTAATAAAAAGAAACAAGTGGATAACTTTAGGGCACCACAGAACTTTAATAAATTTGATCCTAGGGATCAAAACAAAGGTAAGCACCAGTTTGATAGGCCACGGTATGAAAATAAAAATAAATTCCCACAATTCGATGAAAGGAAATATGATGAAAGAAAATCTTTCAACCAAGGAAAAAGGTGGTGTAAGAATTGTCAGATGGACAATCATGACACTGACCGTTGCAGAAGGAAACCTGTGTATATGGCAACCCTTCAGGTCAGGTCGACCTCAAGACAGGAGGAGGATATTATGTTGGATACCACTCCAGAAGAGATGAGGAAGGCACAGGCTGGGGATAAAACACTCAAGCCTTGTTTCAGAAAATTGTCAACTTGTCATACAACTCCAGGCAAGGGAGATTTTTACATGAAAAACAAGTTGATGTATAGGAAGACTGGAGCTAGATCCAAAGGTCAGGGACAGCTGGTACTTCCTAAAAGATATAGGGCAGACTTAATAAGGAGCCTACATGTGAAACCAGATGGGGACCATGAGAAGATAGGTACCATCATTCAAAAGGTGGCTCACAATTATTATTGGCCCAAAGCAAGATGGGACATTGAGAATTTTGTAGAAAGGTGTAGCATAGCACATGAGGGAACACCCACAAGTGGGAACATGGATCAGGACCTGGACACGCCACGGGGCAAAATTAGGCCTGATAATAAAAAGAAAAATAGATTTGATAAAGTGGACCAAATGGAATGGGAAGCCCCTTTTCACGGACAAGCTTCACTTAACTGTTTTACAATGGCCACTATGCGGAGAGTGCAAAAAGATGTCTTACCCCAGGATAAGCCGAAAATCCCTCAATCGGACTTAAACAAACTGGAGGAAGAGGATGTAGGGAGGAAAGCTCTCATCAAGAATTTTAAGTGGGGAGAAAGCCCCAAAAGAAAAATTGGTAGCGGTCGTTTTGTGAATGATAATTCTGGGAGGAAAAATCATCACTATAGAGCTTCGAGTGGAAGAGACCATACCGGTGCATGGACAAATAGGTCCACAAAATTAAAGGTCCATATGTAGCTTTGTTAAGAACGTGGACTGATGAAAAGGCAGAGGAAAACATTACATCTTCATACCAATATGTGAATGAGCTGACCACTCGTTTAAAAACTGGCTGGAAACTTGCCAATGAAAATTTGAAACAAGCCAGGAAGAAACATGCTGCCTATTATAACAGGAAGGCGAAAGACAGAAATTTGGCTGTGGGAGAGAAAGTACTGCTTCTTTTGCCCGGGAGTCAGAATAAGTTACAAATTGGATGGCAGGGTCCATATACAGTTTTAGAGAAGGTGTCTAGAACAAATTATAAGATAGATAAGAAGGGGAAAGAAAAAATCTATCATGTGAATCTCCTGAAGAAATATTTGGAAAGAGAACATCAGGAAGAGACACACTTGTTGACCTTGTCCATCGCCATGGAGATGAAAAAGGAACCACTTTCATCATTTGAATATCCATTACACCCCTGTGAGACAGCAGCACAGGTGAAAATCAGTACACATTTAACGAAAACTCAGAAAGAGAGAGTGCAACAGGTTCTAAATAATCATGCAGAGGTGTTAACAGACCGACCAGGGCATACAAACCTATTGGAATATGATATGAAACTGATAGACCCCACACCTGTCTGTATGAAACCATATTCGATTCCGTTTGCTAAGGAGAAAGCTTTGAAGGAAGAGATAGACTATCTGTTGAAGGAAGGAATTATTTCGCACAGTGAATCTTCGTATAGTTCAGGTGTTGTACTCTTAAGGAAGCCCTCTGGAGAACATAGACTCTGTATAGATTACAGGAGACTGAATGCTATTACAGAAGGACAGGTGGATCCATTGCCGGATACAAATCAGCTGTTTGCCAGACTAAATAAAGCTAAATATTTCTCAAAAGTGGATCTGAGTAAAGGATACTATCAGATTCCAGTAAAGCCTGAGGTTAGACCATACCTAGCTTTTAGTACCTCAGAAGGACACTATGAGTTTAATAGATTGCCATTTGGATTGAAGAATGCGCCTAGTGTGTTCTCTAGAATGATGAGAAAATTGTTGGATGTAAACATTTCGGAGGAACGTAATGAATCCCTGAGTTGCCTCTTTGATTGAGGATATTCCGAATGTTTCATACAGGATAATAAGAAGATTATGGGATCCACTACGAAAACTCTGCTATCACCAGGTATATGTTATCTCCTCATAACGTACATTTTGAGGGAAATATAATGTTCTCTGGACATGTCATTGCGCAGACTCAGAGAAGAGAAATGGTGAATACGGGTTGCGAAGCAGCATTAAGACAAGCACTCACACTTGCGGCTGTTCAGTAACATAACCGAAATATATTATTGGTTGTAGAAGTCTGAGGCAGATTTCATGAGTAGTGCCTACTCTGAATGGACCCAACTACATAAAACCATGATAGCACCACAGCAGAGTAAAGTCAAGTTGACTTACATTTATCTATGTGTATATAGAATAAAGGACTGACATGGGATGTCTGTTTTAAGAGGGGAGGTGTCGTGAAATATTCTAATCCACATATATAAATTATCAGGTAAATATAAAGCCTAACAAATAAATTTAATAAAGAAAAGAGCAATGGTAAAAGAACAGTGCTGTCACAATGACTGTACTCGAAATCCCCTTTGTTTTATGCTTCGTCTGCAAATTGTAACGTTTCCACGTTAAATATAAGCCACTGCATAAATACAAGCGTTTCCACAACACATTAAAACGGGTATTGCATTTCTAAGAAAAACATTGAGAGGCACACTGCGTAATGACCTAAATTAATCCTAACATTAATTATACTACGTTACCAAAACGAACGAACAGATGGACTCAAATAGAAAGAGAGAGGGGCGAATGAAAGCAAGGACACATGCAACACTAAACACGCGTCGCGCGATACACAATTGCTGCCATCACGCGTGTAAGGCCACATGCACTAACTTTTTTTCAGACGGACAGTGATAAAAAACACTAACCTTCCCAGAGTTAGGTTTTAAAATCCTGAAAAACGCTTATTAGAAAAGATGACATTAGATGGGTTTACGTTTGAAAACATTACAGTACCCAGACAGCACATCTTCGAAACAGGAGGTAGAAGAAATTGCATATTTTGAACGCAGCCACTTAGCTCTTTTAAATTTGTATATTTGGGTTCCTTAGGGCTTGCTGACAAAGAATATGTAAAACGTTACGCAAATAGTCTAGGAATTAACAAATTATAACCAAAATAAAATAGTGGGGGTGCCTGACAGCATGAAATCATTTCTGCTCATAAAATTTTTTTATAACGTGTTTGAAAAAACCTTACGTTACGGAAATAGCCTACCATGTTAACTCCAAATTGATTGGAGCGCAACAAATATAAGACTAAACACGATTGGTCGGGCTATAAATACTATCTTGTGTTGTTATGGGAAACGAATAGAAGGGGTACTTTTTTGAAAAGATGTGTGGACGTGGTTTCATTGGGTAGAGCTGCGAATATACTTGATTCAGAGCGTCTGTTCATTGCCACATCTTGTAATAAACCTACTAAGAAGCAGTACGTTGAGCACCAGTGTATATATTTATAAAATAAAGCCTGGGACATCGGCAGATCGGAGTTGTGCTATATTCATTGCCAGTCAACGAAACTGTTTATTATTCTATGAATTGTGGTAAGCTTGAAATATTCAATATCTTTTAATGAAAATTGAATGTAAATTGTTAATTTATGCCTGTATATATGTGTAGTTCAGTAGCGAACATGATGTAAAGCCTATAATGCTCCAGCCTGAACAGAAGGTGTCGGAGGAAAGTAAAACTGCATGGAATGGCCAAACAGTACACTGACACCTAGATTATTGATTAGACAGAAATAATGCTGGAATTGCAGAGGCGTAGTAACCATTAGGGAGGGAAATACTGGTATAAAGTATTTCAGATGAAGCTGACAGTTGGCCTAACGCTCTGAACTCAATGTTTGTGATGTATTGTGCTCAGTGTAGAAAGAGAGTATAAATTAGTTATGAAGTAGAAGGTACATCCTTCTTGTTTTCAGGGACCGTGGTCTTAAAGTTATTGAGCAGCACCTGGTCAGAGCTTTGCTGAATCCAGAGTCGGACAGCATACTCCTTGGTCCATTTAGCTATCAGTGAGGTGTCTCCAGAGCCCAGGGGAGAAATCGAGCAGAGGAGTCTTTTCCTGCCGCCATCACGCAAGATAAGCTGATGTGGCCAGCTGAGCTCAACATTATGTACCCCCATCTTAAAATGACAGTGTAAAATACAATTAAGAGGGGAATTTAATTGTTTTAATATCAGGAACTGAGAACATCTCCAATACTAGTTCCAATAAAGACAAACTATTGAAGTCATGATGACAAATACCAACAGAGCTTGAACAAAACAAAACCAGTATTACCTCATATTACTACTACACAACTGACACACATAGGATACTATTAAAAATATATGTCACTACAAGATTCATATTAATAAATTCTGTACATATAACTTGTAATTAAAATTGATTGTGATTCCTGGTTCCTTTGTATTTGAATCAGGACACATATACATTCATGACAGCAATGAATACATATTGTTATTTGAAAAGTTATCAGTGACTCCTTTAAGATATCCTTGTAGAGTGTTTTATGTATGTGAGTGTCACAGTGTTGTCAAGTGTAGTGGAATAAATTAAATTGTTTATCTGTCTGTTGTTGTTTTGACTTACACTTCATCATACACATACCCTAGACATATAACGTAGTCATCACACTATTCCAGAATAATTCTGACTGAGGTATACATATGTGGCAGCAAGTAAGGTTATATATAATACACTACTCTTATTAGATATATATATATACCTTCACAGCTGATCTCAGTCAGTACACTAAGTCCCCTATAAATATTTATAACATCCCACTTCACCACAACAGAGCCACCACTAAAGCTGGTCTTCTGGAAGCCTGCACAAAGCATTCACATGCTTGTGCAGTGGTAGTTTCTTTGCTAATGTGTTTTACATGATAAGGTTGCCAGTCCCATGCAACACCTTGTATTAGTTAACTTGTACAGTACGCCTAGGATGCAGCAGTCTCGTTCTTTCTTTGTCTCTCCAGAGTCCCCTGGGAATTACACTTGGCTTTACATCTATATACCTGTATACACTTGTCGGATGTTTTTTTTTTTTTTTTTTTTTTTTTTTTTTAGGCAAGGCAAACAGAACTCGTCACCGCATCTCATAAAAAAGCTGATACAAGTATAGTAAGTCTCTAACACTTCCCTCTTCTATGGCAGTTTCTGCTATGGGACAACCTTTACATGAACAACTGCTGATAAAAACAGGTTAAAAATACAGAGGTTTATGTTTAATATTGCTTTTACAATATTATCCTGCATCAAAATTGGCAAAAACTGTGTGACATTATATGTGGACAACCCATTCTCTACAACACTGTTAAACACCAAGTCTATCTGAAGTTTACTAACCAGACAGTTCCTCAACTACTTACCTTCCCTTTAGCATTTGCTACTAAGTGACCAACAGAACCAGCAGTAGCCGTAAAGTCAATATTACAAACGGGAGACAACTCTGTCATTCCATAACCTGATTTGAAAAGGGAGACAATCAGTAACACAGCTCAATAAGTAAGAATTTAAGAAATTTAAGCTTGAACACTGATAGTACAAATACAGAAATATGCAACAGGTTATTCTGATTGTTTCCACACAAGCTTTACCTTTGCTAACCCAAGACCTATGTCTCTGCCTGAATTAAAACATCTGAGTTTCATAATAATAGTTATATTATGCTATCACACAGCATCAATCGTCTCTCAGCAGAAAAGGGGGCAAAGAAATGACTAAAAACTGGAGGCAGCAGGTTAATAAAACTAACAAGTGACTTAACATTAATAATATATTTAAAATTATCATCATCATCAACACCCTTCAGCTCAGACAGGAGCACAGGTCTTCATGTCTGTCTCCAGTTCTCTTCTCCACGTGTTCCTTGGTCTCTCTCTACTTCCCTTACACTGGAGATTTCAGACCAAGGACTGCTTGGTAATGCTATCAACTGGTTTCCTTAATGTGTGTCCTATCCATCTCCAGTGTCTTCTTCTCATCTCTTGTTCGTCTGGTTCTTGTCAGCAGTTCCACATTAGTGACCTTGTCATAGCACTTCAATCCTTCTATTCTACACAAGCACACATTTATAAAAATCTTTCAACTTATCATACATTAATACTGTAAGAACTGAAGAGATGTTTTGAAATCAGTTACATTCTATTTCAATGGGTTATCCATGCAGAAAGCAGCATTATAATTTGGCTATAACTGGGATTTTCTTATAACTTTCCACTCCACAAATCCATCAACATATCCAATTTTAAATAACTGTTATTCCATGGACAGCTAAAAAAGTGTAATGAAGATGTCATGAAAGAAGCCTGTACCTAAAGGAAGCTTAATGCTCAATTCAGAAGAAAGCAATGTAATATAATGTAAAGCTGTTATATATTTTGTTGCATCAGGAAAGATTGAAGGTAAAAAAGAGAATGATAAAGAGAGAAGATACTGAACACTTTGACATCACGGCATAGAAAAAAAAAATCAACAACAGAACTGATAAACAGTAATGGAAACAGGATGTTTTGGAGACTCATGATCATAAACGCCACCAGGAAGGGTAATTGAAGAAGAAACAGTAACTGCTTCCCACCACAGAAATGGCTCAGTGTAGTTCCCGCAGGTCTTTGATGATAAAATAAAGAACACCGCACACTGCTCCGTCAGGAATATCATACAAGGTGACCAATATCCAGTTGTGTTTGAGGCTGGTAGCCTCATCATGTAAAACAGATTGCTGCAGAAACCATCACTGCCACAGCACATGAATGCTTTCGTGTATGCTTCCTGCTACAGGACTAGCTGCAGTGGTGGCTCCTTGCTCCATAGGGAGTAAGAAGGGAGAAAATGCTGCTCAGGAAGATAAAGAGTAATGAACAAATAAATTGATGAATGAATAAATTGATGACTCAATGGATTAATGATAAAATTGATGAATGAATGAACTGATGAATGAATGAACTGATGAATGAATGGATTAAAGAATAAATCATGAATGAATTAACTGATGATTTAATGGATTGATGAATGAATGGATTAAAGAAAAAACTGATGAATGAATGGATTAAAAAAAAAACTGATGAATGAATGGATTAAAGAAAAAAAACTGATGAATGAATGGATTAATGACTGAATGGATTAAAGAATAAATTGATGAATTAATGAATTGATGATTGAATGAACAGGTGAATGAATGGATTAAAGAATATTATTGATGAATGAATGGATTTAAAAATAAATTGATGAATGAATGAACTGGTGAATGTATGAATTGATGAAAGGTTTAATGAATAAACTGATGAATGAATGTATTCAAGAATAAATTGATGAATGAATGAACTAATAAATAAATGAACTGATGAATGAATGAATTGATGAATAAATGAATTGATGAATAAATGAATTGATGAATGAATGAATAGATGAATAGATTAAAGAAAGAACTGATGAATGCATGAATTGATGAATGAACAGATTAACTCTTTCTCCGCAATTATTTTCCATCCTATGCCGTAATTTTAATTCGTTATAGACTAAAAACAACACTGAGAGAGTTGTTTTGGCACGGGAGTCAAATCTGACCAAGGCTCTGAGCGTTGTTCCGGAGTCAAAGAGTTAATGAATGAATGAATCTATGAATTAAAGAATGAATTGATGAATGAATGGATTAAAGAATTAACTGATGAATGCATGAATTGATGAATGAATGGATTAACTCTTTGACTCCGCAATTATTTTCCACCCTATGCCATAATTTTAATTCGTTATAGACTAAAAACAACTCTCAGAGAGTTGTTTTCGAACGGGTGTCAAATCCTACCAATGCTCTGAGCGTTGTTCTGGAGTGAAAGAGTTAATGAATGAAAATGAATTTATGAATGAATTGATGAATGAATGAACTGATGAATGAATGAATTAAAGAATTAATTGATGAATGAGTTGATGAATGCAGGAATGAATGAACTGATGAATGAATGAATTGATGAACACATGAATGAATGAATTCATGAATGAATAAAGTGATGAATGCATGAATTAACTGATAAATGAATTGATGAATGAATGAATTGATAAATGAATGAATGAATTGATGAATTAACTGATGAATGCATGAATGAAAGAATACATTTATGAATGAATGAATGGATGAATGAGAAACATGATGAATGAATGAATTGATGAATGTTTGGATGAATGAATTGACAAATGCATGAGTGAATGAATGAAATGATGAATGCATGAATTAATGAGTGAATACATAACTTATTTTCATGAAGCAAACACATACCTTGGTTAACCGTCACACCATGCTTGAACCGCTCCAAAAATTCATTAGTGATATCAGTTCCTAGTGGCGCTGCTCCACAGATAATTTTCCGGAGGGATGTGAGATCATATTTCAAAACGAGTGGGTGTTTAGTTAGGAACACCATTAATGGAGGAACCAAATGAGCGATTGTAATCTGGTGATTATATTCAAATACTATTCAGGCATTTTCCCAGCTAATCAAGATATCCGCACATACTACATAAATAAAATAAACAACAGCAGATACACATATATTAGGGTATTTCATTTTTCACAAAAAGAGGACAGTACAAGAAAAAAAAATGGACAGAACAAGAAAAAGGGGACAGTGAAAGTAAAAAATAAAAAAAAAATTAATTAAATAAAATATTAATGTCAATCATTTAATCATTATTAAAATGACTAGAGCTAGTTGAAAACCTTAGAACGATAAAAATAGTCCTTTAATATGTATGTTTAAAAAATCTGCCATTGTTTTTAGGGCTGTTAGACCAAATTAGCACTTCTTATGGTTTGGTCAACATGATATTTGTATTGACAGCCTGGAATCAAACATCACACATACATATTTCAGCTTGTCCTGCCTTACAATGTTCCACCAATTGAGAGTAGAAAGGTCACTATGGGGTTTTTCAGGAAGTACCACAGCCCACTGGCCTGTTTTTTTTTCAATTTTCAGTTCAAATGTTTAGTCAGTCCAGTCCTATAGTATGACTACGAAGCATGGACAACAACAAAAACAACAACGAAAACATTACAGACTTTCATAAATTGGAACTTGGGTAGAATAGAAGGATTGAAATGGCATGACAAGGTTACCAATGTGGAACTGATGACAAGAACCAGACACGTACCAGTGGAACAAGAGATTTGAAGAAGATGCTGGCGATGGATGGGGAAACCCATTGAGGAAAAATGTTGATAGCATTATCAGGCCCTTGCTCTAGAATTCTCAGGGTAAGAGAAGAAGACTGCCATTGATGTGCCTGCACCTTGTAGTCATATGGCAGCTTGTGTACCCTGACAAGCCCAAGAGCCATGTCAGTTAGAGTTTTACTCCTAGCAGGTTCTACCAAGCTGGACAGGTCTGTGCAGGTAGGGGTCAGACAAAAGCTGCTTCCCTGGTTGGGGGTTTTAGCACAGGGCAGACACCCCTGTCTATGTAAAAAAATCACAACTGTTATGGAAATTGCAACAAATGAATGAACTTTGCTGCGGGAAGGACATTCGGAACGAACGAACGAACGAACGAACGAACTTTATTTTCGAAGGGTAAAGAATTGGGCGCGCAGGCCCGTCTAACATTCTGCCCTTCCACTCTCATTAATCTTGCATACTATATCCTTTCATTCCCACGTGATGACTCTTGAGGTTCGTATGGCTGCCAGTGATGAAAGCCGAAAGGAAACCACTGACACGAAAACAGATATTCTGACTGCTAAACACAAAACCAGAATTGGATTTTGGAATGTAAGAAGAATGGGCCAGGGAAATTCAGGCAGGTTATAATGGAAATAAAAAAACTACAGACTTCACATACTAGGAATAAGTGGGAGTAGATGGATTGAGGCAGGAAGAGTAAAAACAGCACCAGGGGAAACAGAAGAGGACAGCATAAGACCTGGGAAGAGAGGATGGCCAATATAGTGAAGGTGTAGCCATTATCCTGAAGAAGGGCATAGAAAGATCATGTGGTGAGCTTCTAAATACAATATCTAAATTATAATATAACAGTATAGTGCATAAAGTCAAAGATAAGATAGTACTAAAAATTTTCGGCGAGAATCGTAAGTTGTCGCCTACGCCTTCAGCTTATTATTTGCAAACGCATAAGCCGAACAAAACGGTACCCAATTTTTCAAATTCGTCCTTGACATAAACGAACCCCTTTTCCTAGTTCTAAGAAACATTTGCCTAACTGCATTTGGGGAAAGGAGGGGCAAGGCTAGATAACACATGCAAATCACGTCTCAAATTGGTTCTAACTCTACAACCGACTTGCACGCTTTGCCCTAGGCGGGTTTCCCCAATACGATGGAAAAGTTAGAAATATGGACACTACGGTCATGGAAACACGCTTAGCTCTTATTGCGAATGACATAAGCTCTCGTAGGTAGTTTTAAAATAAACAACTAACATAGAAAAAAAGATAGAATTTTGAACCAAGCCACATAGCCCCATAAAAATTGTATATTCGTGTACCTGAAGACTTGCTGACCAAGAATATGTTGTTAGTTATCTAAATAGTCCATTAAATAATCAAATATTGATAAAACAATACATAGAGAATCAGAGATACTGTCAGGTCAAGTCATATCTGCTCAGATTGGATCGCATATTTTTTGGGAAAAAATTAGGTGAAAGCTAGGCTAAGATGGTACGATGAAGGGGATTGGGTGGAATTTGAAGTGAGACGAAATATTATTGGCCGACCTCGTACTAAACATATATCACCCGAGTAACGTAGTAGAAAATTGAATTGTATTTTTGAAAGACTTTGTTTACAAGTGAAATAAGGATAATCATTGGCCAGAGTAGTTGATATTGGGGAAAAAGCATTAGTTGGGGACGCCATTTTCTAACAAAATTTTGACAAGTAGCGATGAGAGCAGGCTTGTGCTGTGAAAACCATATTTCTCAAAAGCCTGGACAGAACGGCAGATCGAAAGTGTGCCAGTCATCGTTCACTGTGTATTTCATTGAATAAATGTGGTAAGATTGACTTTATTAACATGTATCTAAAATAAAAATTGAATGTGAAATAATAATATATGTCTGTAAGTGAGTGGGTCTGTAGCAACCATTAGGCAAAGCCTAGAGATTGATCCACCATGTGATAGACTATCAGAGAGGTGTTAGACTACAAGAAAATATGTATGATTGTCATCAAGGAGCATAACACCTATCCTATTATGTGGAAAAAATGACAGCTGGAATTACAAAGGCGTTGTAACTATTAGGGGAGAGGAATACTGGTTTACATTGTCACATCAAAAGATAATGGTGGCATAGGTTGGTATAAAGCTATGACCCTTTTCGTTTGTTTGTAATGTACCTGTACTTAAATGTGGAATAGTATAGTATACTAGGTATAAAGAAGGATGCATAACCTTCACATTTCAGGGTCCTGGGTACTGACGTTATTGTAGTACCAAACGCATGAGAACTGCTCGATTCAGGACTCTATCTGTATACTTCGAGCCCATGCTAATGGCCATTGCCTATCAAAAGGTGGAAAAGATTGTCAAGCGAGCAGAGGAAACGTTCTACCTGTATTCTCCTGCCAAGATAAGTTCTTGTTTGGCACCTGGCAGCTCAACTTAAAAGAACTAGAAAGTGATAATAAAGAAAACTGTGCCTAGTATTAATATTTCCACAAGTGACAAACAAAAACAGACATAACTTAAAGGGAGTGATTATAACCAACAACCTAGAGTTTAATACCAGTATTACCTCAAGGTAGAAGAATACAACTACACACTTATATTAGAATAATATTGGATGTATGGACAGAAGATCCACTGTGTTATTGGAATGTTGTAAATGATTCTTTTGATTTCACTTTTGATTGTCAGTCCTGGTTCAAAATAAATTAGAATCAGGATAATAAATTGTAAAAAATTGTATTTACACAAATTTCAACCACTGTCTTAAATAAGATAGCCTTTTAAAGTGTCGTTGGTATGTTATTGTTGTAGTACTGTTGGTGGTTGTGGATAATAAACTATTTGTTTGTATATTTGTTGGTTATCGCACATTACACTCCACATTCATAACCCTAGACACTACACGAAGTCATTTTATATAATAATATAGATTAATTTTGAATGAGATCAAAAGGGTGGTAGCGGAAAGGTACTCTGGAAAGTTTAAAATACTATTTGTTAAATTCAGGGACCTTCATAGCTGATCTCATTTAATACAATAATAATACATAACAACAATTCATAACATCAAAACCCACCACAGATCACTAATGGAATAGAAGTCAATCAACAACAGATTGATAAGAGCGACACTGAGAGGGAGATTCACTAACATCTCCATAATACAATGCTATACACCAACAAATGACAGTGACAAAGAGGACAAGGATGTGTTTTACCAACAATTACAAAAAGAAATGGAATGTACACCCAGATGTGATCTTATCACAGTAACTGGAGATTTCAATGCTAAGGTTGGAATACATAATACATATAACGTAAGAGTAATAGGAAGACACAGCAGTGGAATACCAAATGAAAATGGTGATAAATTAATAGGATTTTGTGGCACTAACACAAAGAACACTTTTGGTAGAACACTTTTTTCTACACAAGAAAATTCACAAATTAATGTGGGAGTCACCAAATGGTCGTGACAGAAATCAGATAGACCACATAATAATCAGCGGCAGATGGAGGCATTCTCTGCAAGATGTGAAAGTAAGAAGAGGTGCAGATGTGGGAAGTGATATCCACCTAGTACACCAAGAATAAAGATGAAGATCAGAAGTGCTGGGCCAAAAGTAACAAAATATAAAAGATTTGACATCAGTAAATTGAATGACCCCCTCACAAGAAAAGCATTTGTATCTGATCTAAAGACACACCATCAAACTGCCAAGAGCCAGGAAGAAACAGCAGTTTAAAATGTTGACCAAAAATTCAGCACAATATCAACAGTATATAAAGCAGCAAAACTTGCTTGGGATTCCAGGAAAGGAAGATACAAGATTGGATAACACCAGAAACATTGAAAACCATTGGGTTGAGAAAATAAATCAAAAGAAAGAAAAAAGAAGCAAAGTCCCCTAGACTGAAGGAAATATACAGTACAGTCAGATGAGCAAGGAGATAAAAACCCGAGCTGACAAAAGGAAATTCATAGTAAACCTTGCAAGTTAGGCAGAAGGAGCAGCACTGAGGAATGAACAAATCATGGTGTACAAAGTAACAAAAGCAATCAGTGGAAAATGGGGCACAAACAACATTACATTAGTTAGTGACAAGAGCAGAAATCTCATCACCACAGAACAGGGGCAAGAAGCAAGATGGGCAGAACACTTCAGAGAAACACTAAATAAAGCATCTCCAGAGTCAAAATTGAACATTCCAGAGGCTGAAAAATGATCTGTTAAATACATATAGATATTCCATGTAGGGAAGAAATCATCACAGCCATCAAAGGATTGAAGAACAGATAAGCTCCAGGCCATGACAAAATAAATGCAGAGCTATTTAACTCTTAGACTCCACTGCAACGCTCTGAGCGTTGCAAAATGCTGCACGCTGTGCCCTAGCAACTCCCTGAGCGTGACTTAAGAATTCTCGCCAAGAAATGCAGAAACTTAACCATGTAAACAAATCCATGTTTTCTAAACCTAACAGGAACTTCCGTTAGTGATGTCCGGTCTTTTTGTCGAAGAAATTGGAGCTGTTCACACGTGTTATTTCTTTGTTATCGAATTTATTAGCCAGTCAAGTGTGATCCGATTTTGAGAAAAATTTGTGTGTGGTTTTAGCGTTATGGCAAGTCATATTCCTATTAGTTCTGTGCCTTCTAGACGAATGTCTGCGTCTAAAGCATTAAGTTTACTTGAAAATATAATGGAGAGTGAAGATGAATTGATGGACTCTGATAATTTTTTATCAGATGATGGAAGTGTTTCAGGCATGTCAGACACTTCGGATCTAGGTGATGAGAGGGCGTTGCCCCAGCCTGGCCCATCGAAAGGTAAGAAAGCTAGGCTTACAACACCAGATGACTGGTCACAGGTTGCTGATGATGTTAGAAGTACGGTTAAAACTTCAAACAACTTTAGATTTATCCCCAAGCCACGAGGTACACAAACAGCACCAGGTGTAAACCCAGAATATGTTGATGAAACATCAACACCACTGGATTGCTTTTTGGCACTTGTCAGAAATGATGTGATGGAATATATAATCACAAGCATCAATGAATATGCCACAAGATGTGTACAGATGAACACCTCAGCACAAAAACAATCAGTGTATAACAACTGGAAACCTGTAAATAGGCATGAATTTTTAAAATTCATTGCAGTCACTAATTCAATGGGGTTGGATAAGAGACCAAGCATACGCGACTACTTTTCAAGAGAGCCAAGCTTGTTTACACCTTTCTATTTCAAAATGTTTGAAAGAAAGAGATTTGAGGCTATATATCACACAATGCTTCATGTGGGAGATGCAGATGCTGAAGGAAAGAGCAAAATTGAGCCTTTTGTGGACATGCTATGCTCAAATTTCAACAGTGCCTTTATACCATTTGAAAACATTTCAATTGATGAAATGATTATTGGTTTCAAGGGGCGTTGGAGATATAAGCAGTTTAATGCATCCAAGCCCAAAAAGTATCACATAAAAAGTTTTGGATTGGTAGACAGTGCCACTGGATATGTACTGAATCTGCTCACTTATTATGGATCAGATACATCATACAATCCAGAGTGTGATTCTGACAGTGGCCATGCCATTAAAATCTTCAATACCCTCCTCGGCTGTATTGGAAGTGGATATCACATATATGCTGACAGGTATTACACCACCAGAGCTTTAGTTGATTTCCTTCTTGAACACAAATTCTATTTCACAGGGACACTCCAGACCAATAGAAAAGGTTTTCCTCTTGCTCTGAAAGGTCTTTCCTTGAAACATATGGAAAGCCGGCACTGGGTCTCTAAAGATGACAGAATTATGTGCACTGCATGGAAGGATAAAAAGGCAAAAAAACCTGTGGTGATAGTCACTTCAAATGGAAATGCTGAAGACATTACACACAGGCAAAAAACCAAACCATCCACTATCCATAGCTACAATATGAGCATGAATGGTTGTGATAAGGCTGACCAGATGTTGAGTTATTATGGACTCCACACAAGGAAAAGCAATAAATGGTGGAAGAAAATATACCACTGGATAGTGGAGATTTACTGCAATAATGCACATATTCTATATGTTTTGTCTCGACCAGAGGGCGCTGACACAAAAATGTCACTTAAAAAATTCAAGCTGATTTTAATTAACCAGCTTACAGAAGCAGCAGCTGACTTGATGACTGAAGCAGATGACATGATGAGATCCAAAATTGGCCGCCCTATTAAGTCAAATGCAATAGAAAGACTTCAGGGCTCGAAGCATGTTATTGTAAGAGCAAAAAATGATGGACGCTGCAGAGTGTGCAGTACACCGAAGGATGTAAAGCGGACAGTCTTTATTTGTGAGGGATGCGAAGGCAAACCTCGACTTCATCCTCACTGCTTCAAGTTGTGGCACACACAGCGCAAGCTTGAATCATAAAATAATCATGTAAATATATTATGAAAATGTTTCATTTTATATTTTTCTAGTTTATGTGCTGGAAAAAGCCATAATCTGGTAATATATATATATTCTAGGATTTTTTCAGTGTTGTGAAGTTTTTAGTGGATTTTTTCAGTGTTGTGAAGTTTTTAGTGGCTGCAGCATACACTGCATAAATGCACTAAATGTGCTAAATTGTGCTATATCTAGTGTTGTGTTATTTCAAAAATGGATTACCTTGATGTTTCAAGACTGAATGGTAAGTTTTAATGACTACAACATTAGCTGGCCATCGGTAAGTGCACATTTTGCTTTCAATATTTTTGTGTTTTTCAAATAACATTCATCATGTTTTAATGTCTACTAACAGCATGTTTGTTAATACTACAAAATAAATTAATAATTACAATTCTCCTTCCATTCCCCTTCATGTTGATATATAATATGTGCTAGTTCAAAGGAAAATTCACACAAAAATTTAGACTGAAATATGAACACTTCACTCTATAAAATTCTGCCCTAAAAAAAGTCTGGCACAGCGTGCAAAATAACTCTGGAATGAAAGAGTTAAAACAGATCCTGTATTATTGACAGAGTTTTTAGAACCACTTTTTGGACAAATCTGACAAACAGAGACAAAATCAGTGGAGTGAAAAAAAGAACAATTGTTAAACTGCCAAAAACATGGTGACCAAACTGACTGCAACAACTGGAGAGGAATTACTCTCTTATCAGTTCCCAGTTAATATTGGGCAGAATAATTATTCGAAGAATTTCAAAAGCACTAGACCATAAACTGAGGAAGGAACAAGCAGGATTCAGAAGAAACAGACAATGTGCAGATCATATATTCACCCTCAGGAATATAACAGAGCAGTGTTCAGAATGGCAGAGGCAGATGTATATAAATTTTGTTGACTTTGAAATGGCAATTGACAGCATACAAAAAATACTGAGGGCTTATGGAGTACCTAAGTGCATGGTCTCCATCATTAAAAGCCTGTATGCTAATTTTACATGTAATTTTAGGCAGAGCAACCTAACTTTTGAGGTAAAAACAGGAGTGTGGCAGAAATGCCCCTTATCAACCACTCTGTTTTTTAACTGCCACAGACTGGGTGGTGTGCCAGACTACAACTAATGCCCTTAAAAGAATAAGATGGACAGCATTTACTACACTGCAGAATTTAGAATATGCAGATGACATTGCACTATTTGCACACACACACCCACACATCCAAGAAAAATCAGACAGCCTGAATAAACACAGCCAACAGGTGGGACTAAACATTAATCTCAAAAAAGCAGAAGTCATGACACTAAATGTAAGAAATCCAGAACCTACAAAAATAAGGGACCAAGAGCTGGAAAATACTAACACATTGACATACTTAGGAAGCTTAGTAACACCAGATGGCAGAACAATCATAGTAACACCAGATGGTAGAACAAGCATAGTAACACCAGATGGCAGAACAAGCATAGTAACACCAGATGGCGGAACAAGCATAGTAACACCAGATGGCAGAACAAGCATAGTAACACCAGATGGCAGAACAAGCATAGTAACACCAGATGGCAGAACAAGCATAGTAACACCAGATGGCGGAACAAGCATAGTAACACCAGATGGCGGAACAAGCATAGTAACACCAGATGGCGGAACAAGCATAGTAACACCAGATGGCAGAACAAGCATAGTAACACCAGATGGCAGAACAAGCATAGTAACACCAGATGGCAGAACAAGCATAGTAACACCAGATGGCAGAACAAGCATAGTAACACCAGATGGCAGAACAAGCATAGTAACACCAGATGGCAGAACAAGCATAGTAACACCAGATGGCAGAACAAGCATAGTAACACCAGATGGCAGAACAAGCAAAGACATCAGTAGCCGAATGAATAAAGCCAGAAAAGCCTTCGCCCTACCTAAACAACATCTGGAAATCCTCCCAGTACAGTAAAAACACTAAATTTAAAATTTGAGAGCTGTGTAATTTTTGTACTTCTGTATGGTGCAGAATGCTGGAGAGTAACAGAAAAGGAAATGTCCTAATTCTTTTAATTTTCTGGCCAAACACCATCACCAACCAAAAACTGCTAACTTGGAGCCACCAAGAAGACATGCCCAACATCCTCGGATGAGACCCTGACACCATCACCAGACCTGCCATGCCTTGGACTCCAGAAGGAAAGCAAAAGCAAGGACGGCCAAAAGCCACCTGACAGTGAACTGTGGAGGCAGAGATGCCAAGCATGAACCACAGCTGTGGCACCACATGAAGGATGGCTATCGACCAAGCAAAGTGAAGACAGTTTGCTGCCTACAAGATGCCACCAGGCATGATGGCCACTGACTGCTTTGTCAGTTGCCAGCCAATGACCAAAGAAGAAAAAGAAGAGAAGAGGCAGATTGAAGAACACATGAAAAAGAGACAGAAATAACAACTATGAAAACAAGGAAACCTTGAGTTGATGGCGTGCAACAGGACTTGACATGCGTTTGTTGATGGCCTATGCTCCCTACAGAAGTAAGGGGTATATACTGACTGATCAATACATGGTTGTAATGTTGACTAAGACATGGTAGAATATATTGAATATAATAATCTCAGTGGTGAAGAAAAATAATTTAGAAACAAAGAAGCTTATTTAATAATTAAAATTAATGAACCATATCATCATCACCCTTTAACGCCCCAAGGGGCCTAGGCCTTCAACAAACATTTCGGAGTCCTCCTGTCCCGTGCCATCAGCTCAAAGTCTTTTCATGTCTTCCTCAACCCTTTCGTCTCTGTCTTCAGTTCCCTTCTCCATGTGTTCTTTGGTCCCCCTCTACCTCTCTTATAAACAAATTTCCTTGTATAATTTTTTTTAAAAATATGATGGATGACAGTAGATGACAACAACAAAATAGCAGGACAACACAATTTTTTAATAAAACTATAAGATATATAATATGTACTCGTATTCTTACCTGTCTGTCCTGAAGACACCTGAGAAATGACTCAGGCTCAAATTTTGGCAGGTAACAGACTCCGGCCCCCCCAAGTAGTGTAGAGAATTGCGTCACAATCATGCCATAAATGTGGTACAGTGGCAACAGTCCTAAACAGCGATCTTCTATGGTCACAGGTGCACTTGGTCTGCAAATTTATAACATATGGAGGTGCTTATTCTAAATGCTTTTCTTCTACTTCTTCGTTCATCCTCAGACTTCTACATTAATGACTTTAATAAAGGCAGTAGTCAGCTCAAGGTTCCTGACATCTCCAAACAGTTTTTCGTGGAGAGAAGTGGGTTGTTTCCATATGCCACTCCGTTCACTGTTGTAAGTTGGGTTGGAACTGGAGCAGATGTTTGGCTGTTATGGGGCTGGTGCCACAGGAGCAGAGATCTGTTGGACCAATCCTGTAATTGTGATATAGATGGTACCTCAACCTATTATGACTGCTGCACAAGCGGAAAATGATGACCTGGTCTCGCCTAGATAGCTGGTGATAAGCATCATCTTTTATGACATACCATAATAGCAAGTACAGGCTGGAACTTGGTTGGCCATGTCTTCTGCAGAGACCCCAAAACCATCACCAAAAGTGCTTTGCTATTAGAAGGAAGGCAAAAGAGAGGCTGAATAAAAACAACTTGGTGAAAAGCCGTGGAGGTCAAGATGGAAAAACATAAACCAGAGTTAAGGCACGCCATGGAGGGTGGCCACAATCCAAGCAAAGAGGAGAGAGTTTGCTTACCGAAAAAGTAGCAAGTAAGTAAGTAAGGCTAATCCAAGTTTTCCAATCTTTTTATTTTCCATTTTGACTTAAAATGCACTACAGTTCGCCTCTTTAAAATAACTCATCTGAAAGTATCTTAAAACTGGCAATATTTAAAATATGAATGTACCTAGAAAAAATCTTTAAATAACAGAAAATTACACGTTAGAAACATTAAGGCAGTGAATATTCAGTGTTAAAATTCCTTGATTTTTAGTTAGTTTTGCTTCTTCATGTTTATTTTTGTAGAAGCAAGTGTTTGTCAAATGCACAAAGAATAATTATTTCTCTTTAAAACTATAATTTACCAGACCACATGTGCCCTAATATAAATGATGGACCTTGTGTCTAGGTTGAATGAAGCGTGCCTCGCCAAAATGAGGCAATTTGAAAAAAATATTTATCTGTCCTTTTTTTCTTTGACAATTTAAAAAAAAAAAAAAACAGAGACATCAGAATGCCTTTCAACGTTTACTTACATAATTTGCATGCAGTTAGCCAAACAGTTGTAATGGGTCAACATGACGCCTTTAGGAAGTCCTGTAGTTCCACTGGAGTAAGGGAGGGCATATACATCCTCCAGTGGATTGATGTAAACATCAGGGAATGATCTGCCATCATCATCCAGCAACTTTTGAAATGGCTGGAAGCCAGGGGATTCTCCAAACACAAAGAGATTCTGCATTAACGAACAAAAAGCAGACAAAGAATTAAAATCATTGTGCAGGATTAATTCATGTGTTAAGTCTTGATAAACACTCAATTGCGAGGTTCCAGAATAAAAACCTGATGGCGGCACACTCCTGCCTACCAAGCTGGAAATGGGTAACTGACTTTATGCTAGAGTTACTCCAGCCAAAATGAAAACAGCTAAATGAATACTCCAAACAACTTCAAAGAGGATTGGCTGAACCGATGGGCAAAAGGGTCTACTGGCCACGCTTTGTATAAAGAAATGACCCAGCCCACTAAAAAGGACAACATCAACAAACTACGACGTGTGGAGCAGAGCACAATCTTCCAGCTTAGATTAGAACACACCAGACTCAACAAGCACTTAAACAAATTAAACCCCACACATGAGCCTAGTTGCCGTAACTGCACCCACCCATATGAGACAGTTCAGCATGTGCTGCTGACCTGCCCAGGACTCTCCATAGAAAGAAGAAAGCTGTTGCCCGTGTTACCCAACAATTACAAATACTCTATACAGCACCACTCAACAGTTACAGAACACGTACACATTCTTCAACTTGGCACTGGCTGCGAAAGGGCGACAAGCTCAACAGCCCTAGTTAATCATTAACAACAACTCTTGACTTAGGGAAGACAAAGGCAGCAAGGAAGTGAAATGGTTTCCCCCCCCCCCCCCCATAAAGCTAGACCTAGTATAGTGTAGTCTCTAACACTTCACTCCCCAACAACAGTATCTGCTATGGGACTACCGTTACCTTTGACCTTCATTAACACTATATTCTGCCTGTGGGTACCCAGCCATGTATCACCCTTCAGCTCCCCCAAGGAGCACAGGGCTTCATCAAACTTATGCCCAGTCTTCCTGTAGTGTGCCATCAGCTCAAGGTCATCCCATGTCTTCTTCATTCTTTTCATATCTGTCTCCAGTTCTCTTCTCCATGCTTCTCTTCTGTCTTCCTCTACATTTCTTACCCTGGGATTCTAAAACACGGCCTGTCCCATAATACTACCAACAGGTTTCACCAGTGTCTGGTTTTCATCATTAGTTTCCCATTAGTGATCTTGTCATACCATTTAAATCCTTGTAACCCTTTTATCCAGCCACAAATCTGCATTAAAGATGTTAATAACAATACAAAACAGCATTCATTTTATAGAATTCTGATTACTTAGTTTTGCTCAGTTGACTCCTATGACCATTCATTTTTTTTTTCTTTTCACCTAATATCTTTTGGAACTTTGAACACATTTCCTCCACATGGACTTGGCTGGCATGTACCAGCTCTGTTTATTTCAGGTTTTTCTAGCTGCCCCGACTCCTCTTTGGTTTCTCTTCCCATTTCCATAAACTCCCTTTTCCTTTGTTTTCCTCAGACATTCCACATGCATATCTGTCAACCTCCTAAGATGAAAACCTGTACCTTAGCCCAGTAAAAACCTGCACAAACACTCAAAAAACCTTTCGCAAAAAATATATTAATATATTATATGCAATACAGTTTTTAAATGACATATACGAATAAATTAACATTTGAAACAGTACGATATAAAACATACTAATAAAGTCTCATGCTGTTCTTTAGGCTATGTGTATTAGAAATGGTGTGAGTGAAAATAATTTAAAATGTGTTTTATATCCCTTAAAATTATCCCAGCATTAATAACATGGTGATGTTTGTGTTAGTTTTGTAAAATGCACCAGAAAATCAATAACTATAACAGATATCAGATTATAACTATAACTGTGGTGATAATATACATAGGCCCTATATATAATAATATAATAAAAATGAAGAACTGCCATCTTTAAAAGCAAAAATATCCTAGTAGTTGAAAATTGATATGCTCTGAGAATGCACAGCACTACAATTATTTCAATGAAAAAAATGGTATTTATTATGCTAGTTCTTAAATTAAGGAATTCATTCTTCGCATAACAACATACTGTGGTTACTACCATGACCTCTGACACTATCTACCAGATTTCATTTCTTTGAATTAGGCTAACTGTTATTTGATAGATGAATTATTTGAAATAGATCTAACGATCATAGGAGGGGGGGAAACCTAACACTAATTTACAAAATTTTTATTAAAAGTTTGTACGCCAGTGGTAATAGATCTCCGTTTTACTGAAAATAAAAAATAAAGCAACAAATCTCGGCTGCTGTACGGATTTACGGTTTAAATGAAGGGCCAATTGTTTGATACAGCCTTAAAAAAGAATTCAGAAACGCAGTAAAAAGGGATAAGGGTTAGGTTTAGGAATCCTAAACCTAACTGTAATCCTAACCCTATCGACATTGGCAGCTTATTTGTATGACATCAAAGAACACGATCCACTGTCCCTCATTTTAGCCAGATTGACTCTAGAAACAGAAAAGCTTAGGCTTATGCAAACAAATTTTGTTTTCTACATATGTACACAAAATATTATTTTATCAGACGTTAATATATCGGAAATATATAAAAGTGCAAGATATAACTGGAAAGATTAAGACAGCGATAAAAAATACAACAAAGCAAAACAACAGCAATATTTAACCATATTATAAGCACAATACCAAATGCTTAGCTTTTTTGAAAATAGTGTCTAGGGGTGGTCGCAAGCGTTGTTGATAATAGATAACTTTAAAAATACGTCTTGTCACGCTGAGAGCCCAAAATTTTCAAACTTAACTGCTGAATTGTTGGATATAAAAGGATTGGATTGGTTGCTGGGAGAGACCTCATTTTAAAAACAGACGGAGAGAAATCCCGGGATTTAATTAAAAATGGTTTTAAAAAATCATGGGTTAGAAAATATTTTTTATTTGCTGTAAATAAAAAAGTAGCACATTTTTTTTTTCTTCGAGAAAATAAAAATAAAATTTGAAAATTTTTTTCTCCATTATTTTTCTTCGAGAAAATCTGCACAATGCGTTCAGTGTTAAAAGTATTTTAAAAAGTACATTGTATGGCCAAAATGTACAACTTGGCAGGTATGCACATGACAGCATCTGTTTATATCATTCATCATCATTTCATTTTTTGCTCCTTAAGGAGCATGGAGTCATCATGGCAGCTGGTCGCCTTGCAAGAAGCCTGCAACAAATCATTCATGTACTCTTGCAGTGGTGGTTTCTGCAGTAATCTGTTCTATTTGATGAGGTTGCCCGTCCCATGCACAGCCTCACATTTTTCACCTATTACGACATGCCTGACGGAGCAGTAGTCTTATTTTTTTTCTTAGTCTCCTCAGATACCTCCCCTGGGGAATTACAAGGTAACACCTGTTTATATGCCTTGTCAATATAAGTCAACTGTCTCTATATGTGACCTCTTAATGTTCAGCTTTAAAACATGAACTACAGAGTACAGATAAGTGAACAAAATAATTTTACCTTAAATATTTACAGCATATAAATTAAAGAAGAAGGAGGAGCAACAGGGGTAAGAAGGAGTGGATAGGGAGGAGGGTGAGGAGGGGGAAAAAAGGAGGAGGAGGAAAAGAAGAATGAGGAGGATGATGATGATGGTGGTTATGATGATGATCATGATAGTTATGATGATAAAAAACTTTATATAATTTCAGATTAATTTAATCTCAACTAACGCTAGTTTGGGTTTATCACAATTGAGAATTAAAAGGTTTGTTTTGTTTAAATCTGTAGGGGTTATTTTCACACTGTTTTGTCTGGTGTAATAGATTTTATTTTTTTTTAAACGCCCACAAACAATAGGAGTTTTAACTGTCATACATTCACACAGTGACAGCAAGCATAACTCATCATGTTGTGACATGGATGCGACAGGGAAATAGAAAGAATAGAAGGGCAACAAATATACGAAGAAATGATAATATCATGACCAAAAAAAAGAACTGACAATGTTTTTTAGAGCTCTTTATGTTTACATATGCTGATCTGCTAACCTTTATTTGATTTGGGAATTCTGGATCCACCAAGGCTTCTCTGACAACCGGTGCTAAGGCTGGAGCTGCTGCCAACACTACAGCTTCGGAATGGTTCAGTTGTGTAGCCAGTTCTCCTGCAACAGGATACACTCACCATATAACAAAACCAAAAAACTCTTTCTTGCACTACTGATTCATTCACTGCTTTTCACTTCACTGTGCAGCCGAGACCTTCAACAAATGCACTCTAAGTCTTCCTGCCTGTGCCATCCTTTTGTGGTCTGTCCATGTCTTCTTTATCCCTTTCATGCCCGTCTTCAGTTCCCTTCTCTGTTTTTTTTTAATCTCCCTCTAATTCTCTTACAGTGGGGATTCCAGAAAAGAGCCTGCCTTGCAATGCTAGCAACTGGTTTTTCTCATTGCGTGTCATATATAATGCAAGCATCTTCTCCTCACATCTTGTTACACTGGCATTTCTTGCACTATGACAGAAGCAAAAGTTAGGTAGATCAACATGTTTACCTGTAGTGGTGATGTTTGTGGCTATATACAGGGTGATCGAGAAGTCCCTTCGCAGTGGGTTCAGTGCTTTAATAATATGAATGTTACACGTTGATACAGTACAACAGTATTAGTTTAATTGACTTTAATTAGATTTACTTTACAGCAAGTGTTGGAAGCATCTTCCGTCATTCTCCAGACACAAAGCAACTCTTCTTGACTTGTTTTCAAAAACGTCAATGAGAAAAGTGCGCTCCTTGACGGTTAGCATACTGACGCAGTCAGTGACACACAAAGCACTACAGTGCCAATGTCCTCTACCCGTGAGAAATACTGCGCATGTTGTGATGACTGGCCCAATCTTCTCATCTTCAATGCATGGTCGAGAAGCCGGTAAAATCACAGGAAATTCCGCCACTGATAACAATTCTAGTGTCTAATACTATTTTTAGAATAACGTCATTGCTGACCTGACCTCGGTAGCTTGAAACATGTTTTAATTTATGACTGACTACTTAAAAGTAGGTAGAACCAGTTTATGTCACATTAGGAAACCCCCCATGTGACTTTTAACGTTAATGATTGCAGCGTCTATATGATGCCAAAGTCATGTGATGCACGCTTCGGGTCACGTGCCCAAGCGAAAATCACCCGCTAAAAGTGCGCCAAACACGGTCATTTTTCACTTGCACCCAGGCAAACGAGAAAGCTAGACCTAATCTAAGACCGTGGCAAATTCACGCGTTAAAGCGCTGTGAAGTCACGTGTTTAAATTGCTGATTTCGAGTACAATCTCTGAGTAGGTAAGTGAAATCTCGCTAGAAAGTAGTAATGTGATAAAATGTGTAGTATAGTACCTTGCAAAATCGACGCAGTGATTGGTACGAACTGGGTTTACTTTATTCATTTTCGCTTTACGATCACATCTAGCCACATGTGATCGGGTGTATTTTATGATCCCACGGGATGAGATTGTACAAAGTGTTATTAACTTTAACTGGAATATATATATATTAATTTCCCTATTAATTCATTGTATTCGACCCGACGCTTAGACAAGAGAAACTTAATATTAACAATAATGTTGACAGACCGTGACGTACATTCATTATAATTTACATGACGATTCGACCAGAGATAAAGTGTTGTGATAATGTCGTCAGACAATTATATAAGACTGGTGTCCGACAATTATATGGTAATTCATCATAATTGACATGACGATTAGGCTAGAGGCACAGAACTAGAATACTGTCGCCGACATTTCTATGATAATTTGGTGGGTTTAACGGACCTTTATAATAATTCGTGTTACCGTGACGATAAATCAGTACTAAAGAATTATAATACTGCCACTTGGGCAGAGAAATATAATAAGAAAGGGGGGAAACTTGATTTCAATATTAGGCTCTAGACATATGATGTTAGAGACTAAAATCTGATATGACTGGCAGATGGATGGCTTAGGGAAAGATGGCTTTCTAAAAGCTAGGAAATTAATGAAGCCATATTTGTCTTCAGTCTATGGTGGAGCCTTGCACGACAGTCCAATCTCAGAGAAGAATACGGAGTCGAGCACAGTGAAGGCAGATCCGAACCATTCGAGACCTACCTGGTGCAACATCATAAGGAGACAGGACAACCAACCACGCTTCACTATCAGCCAGGGGCTGAAAAGATAAGTCCTCTGAAAAGGGAACTCACCATGTCTGTCACAGTATATTCTTCTTTTCTTCTTTGATCCTTAGCCGCCGACCGTCAAAGCAGTCAGTGGCCATCATGCCTAGTGGCGTCTTGCAGGGCAACAACAAATTGATTCCACTTTGCTCAGTCGGTGGCCATCCTTCGTACAGCGCCCCCAACTCCGGCCCACTCTCAGCATCTCAGCCCCCACAGTCCCCCGCCAGGCCATTCTTGGTCGGCCTCTTTCGTTTTCCCCCAGGGGTCCAAAGCATAGCTGCCCCCGCAATGGCATCGGGGTCCCCCCTGAGGACATGCCCAACCCAGCCCCAGCGTCCGCCAGCTATGATGGCGTGCACGTCCTCTTGCTTGGTGATGGCACTCGGCCAAAAGATTCTGTGAATTTTTCCTAGGCACGCTGTGCGAAAAGAGGACAATTTCGACACCTCCCTCCCTGCAACTCTCCAGCACCCCGCACCACAGAGAAGCACAGAAAGCACACAACTCTGATATAATCTTAATTTTGTGCTTGTGCTGTATTGAGAGGACTTCCAGATGTTGTTTAGGCTAAAAAAGGCTGTTCTTGCCTTATTCATTCTGATGTTGATGTCTTTGCCTGCCCAGCCGTCTGGTGTTACTATGCATCCTAGATATGTAAAGGTGTCTGTCTGTACCAGTTGCTGATTCCTTACTGATATGGGCTCAGGGTTGCTCACATTGAGCGTCATGATCTCTGACTTCCTTAAATTGATGTTCAAGCCCACCTGCTGGCTAAACTTATTAAGTCTGTCCGTTTTTTCCTGGATGTGTTGATGTGAATGTGCTAGTAGTGCAATGTCATCTGCATATTCCAGATCTTCTAATGTAGAAAATGTAGTCCATCTTATTCCTCTTGGACTGCCCTCTGTTGTCTGTCGCATCACCCAGTCTATGACTGTTAAAAATAGAGTGGTTGATAAGGGGCATCCCTGTCGTACTCCTGTCTTCACCTCAAAGGTTAGGTTGCTCTGCCCAACACTACACGTAAAGTTGGCATAGAGGCTTTTTATGATTGACACTATGCAGCTTGGAATTCCATAAGCCCTCAGTATTTTCCATGTCACAGTACATATGTTCGACAAAATATTAAGTTGGTCATGCTGAAGAGTGACAACCCTGATACGAATTTTGAACCCGTTTTGGTCATGTGACCTGGACGGAAGCGCGCACGAATTCTGGCGCTAAACTTTAGTTGAGTTTCTGGCCATCAACCAGGAGAGGTCGCTTTGTCGTTCCCTGTCAGCATTTTGCTGGGATATTGGATGCTGTAACTGTCTTTTTCTCTTGTTGAGGTAATCACTGGCCCAAGACAGTATACATGTTGTTAGGTGTGTAGTGCGAGCGTATGATGAACTGAGTGCGGGTGCGAATGAAGGCGCGAATGTGTTTAGGCTCGTATATATGTATTGGACTTATTGGGTGTCAGCGAGTGTAGATGGACGGGGAAGGGCATAAAATATATTTCAGAAGAAAAAAAGCAAATTATATACTCTGGTAGTAATGATAATCGTCACACAGAGGGAGTAGCCATCCTAATGACACAGAAAGCAGCAGCATCGCTTATCAGCTGGGTACCTATCAATGAGAGGCTAATATTAGCTAGATTTCAGACACGATTTTTCAAGCTCTCAATTGTACAATGTTATGCACCAACTAACGACGCTCTTGATACCACAAAAGATGACTTCTATGAAGCACTTCTAAGTACCATCAACACAATACCCAAGCATGACATAATAGCAGTCATGGGTGATTTTAACGCCAAAGTAGGTGACAACAACGATGGAGTACAAAGATATCTCGGTACTCATGGCATAGGCTGTATGAATCAAAATGGCGAAAGACTTCTAGAACTTTGTGAAATATCAAACCTCGTTGTGGCAGACACCATCTTTCCACATAAGAATATCCACAAGATAACATGGAATTCACCTGATGGCAGAACTAAGAACCAGATAGATCACTTCTGCATAAGCGCTAAATTTCGCTCATCAGTTCAAGACGTCAGAGCATACAGAGGTGCAGAGATCGGAAGCGATCATAACCTCTGCATAGCTAAAATGAGAATTAAACTGAAGAAGTTATACCAACCGAATAAAAATAGAAGAATAGATGTACACAGACTGCAATCAAATGATATAAAGAAGGAATATAATGTCAAAATGAACAACTATTTCGATGCTTTAGGCAAAATTGACAACGATATCACCACCAAGACAATCGATACTAAATGGGAACAACTGAGAACAGCAATGACAGAAGCAGCTGTAGCGACCACCGGATACCTAGTACATAAAAAGAAAAAATGGATGAGAGAAGATACTTGGGATAAAATACAAGAAAGGAAAACAGCAAAACTTAAACTACTAGCGGCAAGTACACATAATGCAGTTGAATCTTGCAAACTAACTTATAACTTGTTAAATAAAGAAGTGAAGACAAAAACTCGAAGAGATAAAAGACATTTCATCAATGAACTGGCCGTAGAAGCTGAAAATGCTGCAAGAACTGGTAATAGTAGGTGCCTTTATCAAATTACAAAACAACTATGTCACCAGCCTACTGCTATGGAAACACCTGTTAAAGGTAAATTAGGGAATTCAATACCAACAGAAAAAGAACAAATGAAGAGATGGGCTGAGCACTTCATGGAGGTGCTAAACAGACCACCACCAACAGTAACACCTGATTTTAATAATGAAACACCCACAACCACCTTGCCAATAACTTGCGATGAATTCACGCTGGACGAGATCAAACAAGCCGTTAAAAGATTTAAAAATTTTAAAGCTGCTGGAGTTGACGAAATTTCAGGGGAAATGATTAAAGCAGTTAATGACAACAACCTCTTGAGAATTTTAGATATTATAAATGAAGTATGGAGAGAAGAACAACCACCACAACAATGGAAAGACAGTATTATTGTAAAGTTACCGAAGAAAGGTGATCTATCAGACTGTAATAACTGGCGTGGTATATCTCTATTATCAGTACCTGGAAAATTATTATGTTGCATGATGTTAGAAAGACTTAAATTGCATGCTGACGAAAAGATCAGAGAAGAACAAGCGGGTTTCAGGCCGAAACGATCATGTATTGATCAAATATTCACACTAAGAACAATTATAGAAGAATCAGTGGAAAGGCAATCGCCACTTATTATCACCTTCGTCGATTTTCAAAAAGCCTTTGATAGTCTACACCGCCCATCATTGTGGAAGATACTTACAATCTATGGTTTTCCAACAAAATATGTGAATATAATCAAAGCGCTATATGACAATGCAAGATGTTGTGTTAGAACAAATAAAGGGAATACAGAATGGTTTACAGTAGAAACAGGGGTGAAACAAGGCTGTATTATGTCACCACTACTTTTTGGAATAGCTATTGATTGGGTTATGAGAAACTATACCCACAATGAACAATTGGGTATAAAATGGACAAATGGAAAATTCCTGGGGGACCTGGATTTCGCAGATGATGTAGCATTCTTAAGTTCAACACCAAGACAATCCCAAGAAGCAATAAATAATTTGTGTCATCTCTCGGTTAAAATTGGTCTCCAAATAAATGCCTCTAAAACTAAAGCTATGAACTTTTCTAACGAGACCTTTGATATCATCTTGAACGGGGAAAAACTACAGAAAGTTGAAAGTTTCAATTATTTAGGCAGTAAAATGACTCAGGATGGTGACACAACAAGAGAAATCCATACTAGAATTGCTTTGGCAGCTAGCGCCTTCAATAGATTATCTAACATTTGGAAATTACGATCATTGAATATACATACCAAGCTTCGTCTGTTTAATTCAAATGTTATCTCAGTGTTAACATACGGCTGTGAGAGTTGGAAAATAACAAAATCATTGGAGAACAAGCTGAATACATTCGAGAACAAATGTCTTAGAAAACTCATGAACATCAGTTGGAAAGAATTCAAGACTAATCGACAAATAAGAGAAGACTCTAGGCAGAAATATGTCTCCGACTATATAAGGAAAAGACGATGGTCATATATCGGTCATGTCCTACGAATGCAAAACAACAGAATACCACTACAGGCGCTCACTTGGGTTCCTGAGGGTAAGCGGAAAAAAGGAAGACCAAAAGAAACACTCAGAAGAACAATAATAAGAGAAGGAAGAACGTTGGGCCTAAATAATGTGCAAGAGCTAAGAGGAGTGGCGTCACAACGAACAACCTGGAGAGCACTGGTTTCTGCCTTATGCGCCGTGTTTGGCGCTTAAAGAATTTATTATTTATTATTATTATATGTAGACCCTGCAACCCATACACTCACATGCAGTAGTCAAGGATGCTTGGACACTGCAGGCCCGTTTCAAAACATTTATTGACGAGAACACACATGGTATCAACAGGAACAGTCAGTGTAACAAGGTCATGCTGACCGGAAATCGATAGGTATACATTAGGCATTCAACAAGCTGGTAAACATTTGAATATTCGTGCATGGTCAATACAATGTTCTTCAATAATGACAGTTCGTGGCGTCGCCCTGGTATCACTGACTAAACGCGTCAGATACCTTAATCACTTTGACACATAGGTGCAACTTGGCATTCCCCGCCAATTGCACTGTATTAGGCTGTAGTACATTAGCCGAAAACACAGTCCTCGTTCTGACGTCAGCTGTGTACTTCTGATAAGCAGGTTACCATCAACCCTGCAGTAATGCTTATTGTAGACATAAATACCGCCAATCTGCGGTTCCCACAATATATCTTCGTCACTGGATTTCTGGACAATATAAAGACTAATAGTCTTGGATGGCTACCTCGAGCACAAAATATAAGTTCTGAAATGGAGGATCGGTGAGCTGCAGTTCACAGACTAGGCAATCTTCTAACATGTTCTGCCACCGAAAGCATAGTAATGGAAAAAGTCGGTATTACCTGTAACCGAATCCACAGAATATAACAAGGAGCTCTGCTGTCATTACAACGCACAGAGATTCACTGGGGAAAACTGCCATCGCGGTCACTTCGAAGATTCTCCCCGAAACACAATGGACTCTTGGTCCCTTCAGAAAAACAGGACACTTCACGGCTTGCCGGAAGTCTAACTCAACTCCCGCTTAAAAAACCCTGCCTATGGGCATACGCCAGAACTGTCTACCTTTGACCCTAAAGGTCAAACACAATGAATGAATAAACAAGGGAAGACAACCCCTAATCAACCTGACATCGCAGGTAAAGACACAATTATTCTTATGATAAAAACATAAGCAAATAACTTGACAGATGACTCCGTCAAAAATGACAGCAACATATTACTACAACCCCCCTGTAAAAAAAAATGAATTTTTTTTTTTTTTTAATATGTCCATGAGCAAGATTGCACAAGTATCACTTATGTGCTCATGAAAAAATGAACCTAATATCAGGTACAATAGACGCATAAACAAAGCGTCTGAAGAGGATACAAATCATCTCCCAACATAGGAGAAAATATTTCCTTTAAGCCAAACAAACTAAGGGATACCATTAAAGAAACCTAAGTTGCTGGCAATACCAATCATATATCAAACATTACTAAATACTATAATTATAGCAATATACAAATGTCATGAATTACAATGCTATATTAGCAACATATCACTGATGGATGGACAAAATGAAATTTGTTAAATTATCTAAACATCATCCAAATACATTTGTATTACAACATATTAGGATATTAAGGACAGACCTAAGTCTGAAAGTGTATCAGGAAAAACTAGGACACAAGATTTAACTGGAATCATGTGGGCATCTGGACAATATGTCCGCCATCACATTATCCGAACCACGGATAGCTCGCACCGTGAAATGGAAAGGCTGAAGAGCAATAGCATAACGAGTAGATCTCGAGCTCTTCAAATCCTTACTTTGCATAGCCGTAAGAGCTTTTTGGTCGGTTTCCATAAAGAAATGCGCGCCCAGAAGGAACCTTTGTAGCTTAAGAATGGACCAAACCATAGCCAACAATTCACGGTCCAAAACCGAGTAATTCCTTTCTGCCGCATTCAGCTTCCTAGAAATATACATTACAGGATGCAGAGTTCCTGAATATTCCTGCATTAGTGCCGCTCCAATGCCAGTGGAAGAGGCATCACTACGAAGAACAAAAGTCTTATCAATCGTCGGTAGTCTTAAGATAGGATGAGATGAGAACAAATTCTTAACCTGATCCAATGAAGATTGGCATTCTTGGGACCAACGCACCATATTAGGAGAACCTTTTTTCAATAACGTTGAAAGTGGTGCCATAATGGAGGACAGATTCTCAATGAATCTTCCATAGAATTGTATCAATCCCAAGAGACTACGCACTTGCTTTTTTGTCTTCGGAACCGAGATATTTAATATCTTCGAAATGTTTTGGTCCTCTGTCTTCAACAGACCATGACCAACTCGATGACCTAGGAAGGAAATTTCACTAAACCCAACAAAAGCTTTAGAGGGTTTTGCAGTCAAACTATGCTCACGTAGAGTAGATAGCAATTCCTTTAGACCCAAATAGTGTTCTTCCCAAGTATCGCTGAAAAGACAGATGTCGTCTAAATATGCAATGACATCTGCACGATCTGATAGAATTCGATGCATCATGCGCACGAAAGTCGCTGGGGCGTACATAAGCCCGAAAGGCATAAAATTCCATTGAAACAGACCCCTAGGTGTCGAAAAAGCAGTGAGAGGTTTGGCGTGTTCCGTCAGTGGGACTTGCCAATAACCTTTCGACAAGTCTAGTTTAGTAAAGAATTCAGCTTTAGAAAGTCTAATAAGTAGATCATCTAATAACGGCATAGGTTCAGCATCGAACTTCGTAACTTGATTTAATTTGCGATAATCAACGCAAAGACGTATGTTATTGTCTTTCTTTCGAACAATAACTATCGACGAAGAATAAGCTGAAGTGGATGGTTCAATTATTTGTAGTTGAATCATTTCATCCAATTCTTTCTCGACTTGTGCTTGAAAATGAATAGGTATTGGGTATGATCTTACTCTGATCGGATTACGATCAGTAAGTATGATGTCATGTTCTATGACATCTGTGTGTCCAGGAATGTCGGTAAGGACATCCTGATATGATTGTAACGTAGAGGATACTTGACGTTGTTCCTCAAAAGACAAGTTCGAAGAGACTGTAACGTCTCTCCACGATTCCGTTGAAGTAAGTGGAATCGCAGGAAGAGGTAAGTTCACGTCAGAAAAAATAGTTTCCTCATCCTGTATAACGGACAGGGATGAGATGTGACCATGTTGGACTGGAGAGTCGTCCGTCGCCTGGAAAATAGGCTGTAAATAGTCTGGACGTTCAATAAACTCTGTTAGCATATTTATATGGAAGGTTTTATGCCTTCCATCCACATCGACAATATAGTCGACATCAGAAATTTTCGAGACTATAGTGTATGGACCCTTCCAAGAAATGAGAAGTCTATTCTCTCTTGAGGGCAGTAAGACATATGCTTTGTCTCCAGGACAAAGTTGACGTAGGCGTCTTTTCTTATTAGCAAATCGCCTAGCTTTTTCTTTCGCAAATTCGGAAGATGAAGTTGCTAACCTGCACGATTCGATAATCTTTTCTCTAAGAGCTATAACATATTCATATGACGATTGTGTATCATCGTCAATATTATCGGAAGTTATCAAATCGTGTAACAAGGACATCGGCCCGCGCGGTTGCGCGCCAAAGACAAGTTCGAAAGGAGAAAACCCTGTATGCTCGTTGGGAACCTCTCTATAGGCAAAGAGGACTGCAGGTAAAACCCTGTCCCAATCTTCAGGATGATCCTCCGTTATCTTGCCAAGTAAGTTCTTTAGTGTCCTGTTAAGACGTTCTACCAATCCATTGGACATTGGATGATAAATACTACTGAGAGACCTTTTAATGTCTAGCGTAGCCATTACCTGAGACATAACGTCCGAAATTAACTGAGTGCCGTGATCCGACAGTATTTCTCCGGGGAATCCCAGACGAGAAAATACGAGCCAAAGAGCATCAGCGATATCGACAGTTGATATGCTCTTCAGAGGAATAGCCTCTGGCCAACGCGTGCACATGTCCACGCAAGTGAGGATAAATTGGTGTCCTCTGGCTGACTTAATTTTGAACGGACCAATGATGTCTATAGCCATTTTCTGAAACGGCCGAATCGGAATATCTGCAGCCTGAATAGGAGCAGCATGTCTCGGACCCCTAGACTTGACCTCTTGACAAATTTTGCAAGATCGGCAATAAATTCGGATGTCTTTATTCACGAATGGCCAAAAGAATGACGCAAGGACTCTAGTTTTAGTTCTGGAAAAACCCATGTGTCCAGCACACTGAGAATCGTGTGCATGCCGAAGAATTAAGGCTCTCATACACTTAGGCACAAGAATTTGCGAGTGCATAGACTTGTCCGAGTGTTGTACCATTCGTACCAATATACCATTCTTCATAGTAATATACGATTTGTGATTCGTATTTTGATTGGGATCCCCTTTCTTTGCAAGAAGGAAGAATTTCTTCAAAGAAGGATCCTCTTCTTGACGTTTAACAAACGAGTCATGGGAAATCACCAAGTGCTCGTCTTGGCTATCAACTTCATTACTATTATCAGATGAAGTTGGGGGATTAAGAGCTTGAGCTCTTGTCACCACTGCATTGACCGTTTGAATGTTTTTTTCTTCCCAACTAGAAATTTGTTGCGGGGTGCATTCCTTAACCCCATGAATACGACCGATTATAAGATCCGCAATAGGATTAGGAAGAAGACATGCATGGACATCTCCTGTGAAGAAAGGAGTGTCAATCCTAATAATAGCAGTAGGATAACTTTCCATAGTACCACCAAATGTAACACATTTGATTGTTTTTCCAGTGGCACAGCAAGGATCTATCAGAGACTCCTTAACCCCGACGGTAGTACATCCCGAATCGAAAAGTACTGAGACTAGCCTATCATTTATTAGACCTTTATGTAAGATGAGAGATCCTCTCCCATCATGCGCAACTGTAGCAGGTAGAGCAGGAAGAGGGTGACCACAACTTAGCGTAGATACAGTCGATGAGTCGAACAATGTTAAGCATTGGGGGCATTCAGTTGCTCTCCCAAAATCGAAAGCACAACCAGTGATAGCCCTAGAGTTACCACTATCATTTACTGTATTACAGGCTCCATCAAACTCTTGTTGTGCAGAGTTTGCCTGTTGGTAAGGTCTTTTTTTGTTAAACCTAGGTCTACCTCGATTATCATTTCCCCTGTAATTATTTCGACTATCATTTCCCCTGTAATTGTTATCATATTGCCTATTGTAATCATCATTCCGGTTTGAATCCCGGTTTCTAAATTCACCATCGTCATAATCTTGACGTCGAGAATGATTACCTCGAAAATTTGAATAGTTATTATTTGGATAGCCTTTGCGAAAGTGTCTCAAATTATTACCACTAAAATTACGAGAACTACCATCTTGTCTCCACTGCATAGACGAAGAACCATCATGTGTTGGATTACTCCGCTTCTGAGTGTAATTTTGATTACTTCCCCTATTCCAATTTTGTTGAGCACCCTGAAATTTTTTTTTGAAATTAGGGCCATATGGTGTTGCCGAAGCAGCTGGCAACCCTTCTTTCACTTTAGAATTGCTAACTGTAGCATGGGGATGTGCTGTGGCATACTGACAACAGTATTCCTCCATTTCTTTTAAGTTTTTAGGCTTACGCTCATGAAGGAATGCAAGAAAAGAATCATTAACAGATGACAAAACCTTATCCCGCAATAATAAGTCCATTAGACCTTCATATGTTTTCTCAATCTGAGACAACTCAACCCATCGTGTAAATGTACGACGTATGTTTGTAACAAAATCAGAGAAATCTACTCCATTTTCTGGCAACATTGTCCTAAAACGAAGACGATAGTCTTCTTGTTTTAGCTGGTATTTTTTTAGCAATGCTGCCCTGACAACATCATAATTAGTCCTCTCATGTTCGTCTATTGTCATAAGAGTAGTCACTGTGTCACCTGTAAAAAATGGCATCAGTTGTTCAACATATTTTTCCTTTTTTATGTTATGCGTATCGCACAAAAATTGGAATCTATCTAGATAATCTGCTACGTCATCCTTTAAAGGATTGAAATGAGGCAATTTAATCCTACTAACAAACTCCTTTGTCGTACTCGAAGTTGTTTGCTGAGCACCCGTACTCGCCAATTTCAATTTCTCTAACTCCAAAGTTGCGAGTTTTTCATCAAGTTCCATCTTCTGTTTTCTTTCCTCATGTTCCATTTTTCTAATTTCAGCCTCAGCAGCAGCTTGAAGTTTTTTCTCCTCTGCAGCAGCTTGAAGTTTTTTTTCCTCTGCAGCAGCTTGAAGTTTTTTTTCCTCTGCAGCAGCTTGAAGTTTTTTTGTCTTCCATTTCCATCTGGAATTTTCTTTCATCAGCTGCAGCTTGAGGTTTTTTCTCCTCAGCCGCAGCTTCTCTTTGATACTTTTTTTTTCTTCAAGTTCTATCCTTCTCTTCTCAGCTTCTAGCTTCTTTAGTTCAGCTTCTGCTTTCAATTTAATTTCCTCTTTTTGTTTCTTTTCTTCTGACTTTAATGCAATGGCGAATTGAGCAGATGAATATTCTTCCAATTCTTTACCAGACTTACCAAGGGTCAACCCTTGCTGGATGAAGAAATCCAATGTAGACATTCTGTCTAAAGAGATCAGTAACCTGAAAAAAAATTCAACAATTACCTTATCCCACTTCAATGGGAGACAAGTCTGAAATGCTAGACTTGTATACTCACTTCACTTTATTTCACACTCTTAGTCTTAGACAAAGACCTTGTATGGTCCTCTTGTTTATAATGTAACAAAAAATCACTTGAGTACCTGTGGAAAATAATTCCTTTATATCCCACTCACTATGGGCACAAGTCTTTCTTATAAAGAACTTGAATATGTATTTCACCTTGTCTCAATCTTTGTGGATAACAAGTCTTTTATCAAAGAACTTGTATAAATATCTTATATAATAATATTTTATTAACAATCTCTATATGAAGAGTGTACCTTATCAATAATAATAATAATACATGACCAAGTATATGTATCACCCGTGTGTTACCGGGGCCCGAAAGGGGAGCAAAGAATAGTAACACTGCACCCTACCACGCATGTCGTAAAAGGCGACTAAGGAGGGTATGGGCATGGGGCTGTTTACCCCATCCCATAAAAACTTCGCACAGTGGGCTGATCACCTGCTTGCCAACCAATCTGATTACGGAAACAATGATAGATTGTTTGGTCTGTTTTTGTTCCACAAAGACGCCACTAGGCGTGGTGGAAACAGCGATAGATTGATCAATTTGTTGTTGCCCTAAGACGCCACTAGGCGTACTGGCCACATACTGCTTTGCCGGTTGATGGCTAAGGATGGAAGAAGAAGTATATGTATGTAGACTGTGTATGACAATAATGTAGTACAATCAAAAATACAAAGACAAAGATACAGAACAATGACCGAAAACGTTCGCAGAAGTCAAATAAACAATACAGCAAAAAGTAAAGAAAATGTTACACAAATGTGTAATGATGACCGCGAAAAATAAACAAGACAAATGGCAACACTGTTATAAACGAAAAGGTGTAAAGAAATAAACGGAAGGAATGAGAGAAGAACAGATACAAACAAAACTAATCGAAAATCAAAGAACGGAAAAATAACAAAAACAACACTAACTCATGTCGTCACAGCTAAAAAAAAAATAGCAACAAAAGTCACTAGCAAATTTCAATTAAGAAAATTGCAATCCCTACAGAACGCTTACAGTAACCCTCGATTAAGTGGCATATTTACTGTAAGACCCACCAACCGAAAACCCGCAGAAAAACACAAGAAAAATACACAAAAACAGTAGAAGTAACATAAACATATATATAGCAATCTGTATTTCAATGTGTTGCAGAACAAGTTCAGTCACAGCTGAAACTAAAGTAAATTTCTTGCTCCTTCTTCTTCTTCTTCCGTCCTTAGCCACCGACCGTCAAAGCAGTCAGTGGCCATTACGCCTAGTGGCGTCTTAGGGCAACAGCAGATAGGTTTTCTTTGCCATTGTTTCCCATCACGCCTATTGGCGTCTTTAGGGCAACGGCAAATCAATCCATTTGCTGTTGTTTCCGTAATCGAAGTAACCTTGCGAACACAGAAACAAAATGTCAAGCGCGCACTGAATGTCAAATCCACTGTAGCATAAAGTGGTATTCACGAACAAAAGTTACTATGACCTTCTCGACTTAGGACTTGCACATTGAATGTTTACAATTTCCACGTACTGTTTACAAACACTTGACCTCGAACAATGTAACTTGAATGCTCGGACATAGAAAAGTCTGTTGTTGACTGCAACGTGTAACAACCAGCAGTACTGTTCACAATAGGGACTCGCCTTCTATGCAGCTATGGTCCACGTAGCAAACGCCTCGATGCCAACTTCAGTATTTGTCCTGTTGTTGTTCAAGCAGCATTATAACATAAATGCTAGCACTGTTTATCTGGGTCAACAGTTGATGACCTATTTCTGTCCTGTTGTAGCCAAAACTTGCAAGTGTAGAATTAGCGATGTGTGTTACAGCTGTCCAGTGTGTAGCTTAGACCCACAGATCCGAAATGTAATGTGTACTTGTCCTTCTTGTAAATTTCTGGACAACACTGGAGACATCATACATGTAACAGCAACTGTAAATAGCCTGGTGGGGTGTCTGTTTAAGGCTGGAGTGCTGTATAGGATGATTTATATAGCCCCATCAGCTGGTCAACCAGAAATGTAAATTTCTGGATCCATTAATGTCACCAATAATGTTAATTGCTCGATCTGTTCTTTTTAAACCCACAGATCTGGTCCACCAGAAATGTATCAGAAGAGCCCACGTAACTGGTCCACCAGAAATGTAACTGTCTTTTTCTCTTGTTGAGGTAATCACTGGCCCAAGACAGTATACATGTTGTTAGGTGTGTAGTGCGAGCGTATGATGAACTGAGTGTGGGTGCGAATGAAGGCGCGAATGTGTTTAGGCTCGTATATATGTAGACCCTGCAACCCATACACTCACATGCAGTAGTCAAGGATGCTTGGACACTGCAGGCCCGTTTCAAAACATTTATTGACGAGAACACACATGGTATCAACAGGAACAGTCAGTGTAACAAGGTCATGCTGACCGGAAATCGATAGGTATACATTAGGCATTCAACAAGCTGGTAAACATTTGAATATTCGTGCATGGTCAATACAATGTTCTTCAATAATGACAGTTCGTGGCGTCGCCCTGGTATCACTGACTAAACGCGTCAGATACTTAATCACTTTGACACATAGGTGCAACTTGGCATTCCCCGCCAATTGCACTGTATTAGGCTGTAGTACATTAGCCGAAAACACAGTCCTCGTTCTGACGTCAGCTGTGTACTTCTGATAAGCAGGTTACCATCAACCCTGCAGTAATGCTTATTGTAGACATAAATACCGCCAATCTGCGGTTCCCACAATATATCTTCGTCACTGGATTTCTGGACAATATAAAGACTAATAGTCTTGGATGGCTACCTCGAGCACAAAATATAAGTTCTGAAATGGAGGATCGGTGAGCTGCAGTTCACAGACTAGGCAATCTTCTAACATGTTCTGCCACCGAAAGCACAGTAATGGAAAAAGTCGGTATTACCTGTAACCGAATCCACAGAACATAATAAGGAACTCTGCTGTCATTCCAACGCACAGAGATTCACTGGGGAAAACTGCCATCACAGTCACTTCGAAGATTCACCCCGAAAAACACAATGGACCCTTGGTCCCTTCAGAAAACCCAGGACACTTCACGGCTTGCCGGAAGTCTAACTCAACTCCCGCTTAAAAAACCCTGCCTATGGGCATACGCCAGAACTGTCTACCTTTGACCCTAAAGGTCAAACACAATGAATGAATAAACAAGGGAAGACAACCCCTAATCAACCTGACATCGCAGGTAAAGACACAATTATTCTTATGATAAAAACATAAGCAAATAACTTGACAGATGACTCCGTCAAAAATGACAGCAACAGATGCCATAGTTGTTCATTGAGGGTGCTTGTCATTTATTCATGTGGTCAAGATTAGTTTACATATTTTCTAGAATGGTGGTGTAGTTTCTAGCAACATTTTTCGTAGACCATTGATGAGAAGTCATTTGTATTTAAGTATGGCTTTATTAGAATGCAGAACTTAGCCGGTGAGCGAAAGTCATTGTGTTGTTCACTCAGTATGACATACACGCGACTTTTTGATAATTATAGATTGAGTTGTTGATTATTGCAAGTGATATTGTCATTTCTGTTGCATTGTATTGCATATGTATTTCTAGCCGTGTGTGGCTTCATTGTGTGCATGATTATTAAAGGGAACTTAACCTGTTGCAGGTGTTATGGTGTATTTATGTCAGCTATTGCATATTGTGGTCCTATCCTTAGATAATGAGCCAGAGAGTATAGATTATCATAAGTTAAATCGACAGTGTGAATAGTCTTTGTTGACTGACATCTGGAGGCGTCGTCCGATTTTGTGAGGTGAGCCTAAAGGCCGTGGGCCTGTATTTTGTAATATTTAATTCCCAGCTAGATAACATCTGTATGGCTCGTCTTTTCTGTAGGCCTTGGGGCCAGTGGTTTTTCAGTATTTTATAATATTTGATAGCAAGGCCGTAGAGCCTGTGTTTGCTATATACAGGCCAGTAAGAATTGTGCACACAGAGTATTAGAAGTTTGCAGCCGTGTTGGCGCCTTCTTATTTATTATTAAGTCCCGATAGTGAGGTATCGATCGTCCAGTGTTAAGTCAGTATGGTTGTCAGTCAGTCAGTTGTGTACCGTAGGCGGTCAAGTGTGACGCGTCACGATACGTAACCCAGTTTTGTTTTCACAGTCACAGTGTACGGGTATTGTTTTCAAGTTCAGTGAGTTTTGGACAGTAGGTTTGTCGGTGTGTTACAAGGAATTTTTGGTACTACAGTCGCGGTTCAAGGTTAGTTTCACAGCGTAGTGTGGTCGCCTTTGTCATTTCAGGTGGTGGTATTGATCCAGGTGGAGCAGCGGAGTTTGAGGTGTTGGTACCATCTAGTTAGATTGTCCCAGACGGCAAGTGGAGTGTCATATGGGAGATAGCTTGGTCAACCTCGGTATAGGGTGGAAGGAGATTGGTGTTAGGAAGTTGTAGATGATAAGAGGTTGATAGGGTGATTGGTACCTCCTCAGGTCATCAGGTTGGACATCTTGTCTTGACCTTACTACACTGACATGCCCAACCAGGGGTGAAAGTCAACGCCTCTGACGTGACCTGACTACATTGATGTGCCCAACCAGGGGTGAAAGTCAACGCCTCTGACATGACCTGACTACATTGATGTCCCTGGCCATGGGTGAATACTTATGTGCAGTGAAGCCTGCTGACCTGTGGGGGTCCAGTATACGTTACCTTGAAGACTGCTGTGATCTTGGAGTGGACAGTGCTATATTATGATCAAAAAGAACAGTTCGTATTCATCGATATTTATGCAGTACCGTGCCTGGTGACAGTAGTGTTTATACTGACAGACAGACTTTCAAGAGAAGCCTGATTTCTTGGACTTATATGTTTTTTCGTTTGGATGTACAAGTGTGGAGTCTTGTTTGTGCTGTTTTCTTTATTCATCACCAGTGTTGGGGAAGTTTCTGGATCAAGCGCCGCTGGACCGTCAGTTAAGTTTTTGTTTGTAATTTTTGTATGCTATGTTGTATGATTGTTTCTTATTTGTTTTTTCTTCTTTCTCTAAATTCTAAATTTTCTGTTCTATGAATCTGATCTCTTGGAGTAGGATAGTCCTGTTTCTTTATCTGCTTCTTGAATTTTGTTTATTGATTTGTTGTTGTTGTTTTCCTTTCTGGTTGTTCTATTCTTTTTCTCCCTACTTTCCTTGTAGAACTTAGTTTTGATGTTTAGATGGCAGTAGTTAGTTAGGTGAGATCTTACACTCTATCTCTTATTTCGTGGGGTCTTCAGCATTATTTGAAGTGGAAAGTTTTGAGATGTTGTTTTGATATTATTAGTTATATGCTATTTAGTTTATTTTGACTGGAGTGGTTTGGTGGTACCCAGTGAAGGAGATAGCTCTCAGCACTTCATTGTTGAGTGTAGTTGTTGTTTAGTGTAGTGTGTAATTTTGTATTTGTGTGTCCAAGGAAGGAAGGGTGGTGATTTTAATCCATTCTTGGCCTACTTGTGGGAAAAGATTGGATTAGACCGATTCTTTATAGGGTGTGGCTGTGTATGTTTTGTGGTGGAGGAAGGCAGACAGATTTCCTGCGACTGCTCTGCTTGAATTCCAAGCCCTGTTGGTGTTAGGCGTATTCGTGTAGTTTGTATTTACATTGTCGTGTACATTCAGTAATTCTTTTGTTGTGTTTAAGTGGTGTATTCTCTTGTTCCATCTTGCTATCTTGTAAATACATTTACAGGTATCCCTTGTTTTCGTTCGTGCGCAGTCATGCACTGTATATATTAATCTACCTCTACTCTTCTTGGTCTATCATCTTGTCCCACATGACTGGAATTTCATTTTTGTAGTGTGGTGTATGTGTGTTTCTTTCATCTGTGTAGTGCTCATTTTGCCATAAGTAACACTTGCATTACAGAGATTATTGACTAGTAGTAAGTGAAGTATTATCTGAGTATAGCACCAGTGTTGGTGCCAGTAACAGACTTTGAAGTAAAACCTGATTTGTGACTAATTTGGTATAATGGTGTCATAGCACCAGAAAGTTTCATCAGTTGTTATTATACAACTGTCAACTATTGTAAGTTTGTTTGAGTGTATCTCAGAGACTAAGTGGTCAGAAAGATCAAATTTTCACAGTGATGAGACAGTAGCCAAGTGGCAAAGTAAAACTATATACAATAAGAGATAAAGGTTGATGATGTGTATACAGTGAGAGGTGAGGTATTACGATACTTACATTCATATATATATATATATATATATATATATATATATATATATATATATATATATATATATATATATATATATATATATATATATGTGTGTGTGTGTGTGTGTTTGTGTGTGTATATTGGAGTAGTAATATCAATATTTATTGTTATTATTGCATATTTTGGTAACCAGAGAGTTATCTGGTGATATAAGTGAGATACATACGACTGAATATTGGTATAGAAAAGTTATAGCAAGAGCTAATAGTGAGCATTCTGAGTGTACACCATAGATCTACAGGCTTTCATTCAGATTGGGAAAGAATGTGGGTACACTGGCAAAGAATTAAATGACTATGCCAAAGCTGAATTTTATTCAGCTGAAAACCAAAAAGCTCTGGAGAAGGAAAAGAAAGAGAAGGAAGCAAAGGAAGAGAAGGAGAGGATTGAGAAACAGAATGCTCTAAGAGATGCTTGAGCTCAAGAGCTAGAGCTAAAAAGGAAAGAATTTGAATTACAAGAAAGGAAGATGAAAGAAGAAAACGAGTGGAAACAGAGAGAGTTCGAATTGAAAGAAAAGAAGTTGAGAGAAGATAGAGAATTGAAAGAAAAGAAGTTGAGAGAAGATAGAGAATTGGAAGAAAAGAAGATAGAGCGAGAATTGCAAGAAAAGAAGATAGAGCGAGAATTGCAAGAAAAGAAGATAGAGAGAGAGTTAGAGTTAGAGAAGGAGAGAATGAGAATAGCTCTGAAAGAGAAGATGATGGATAAGGAAATACAATTGAAGAAATTGGAAGTGAGTGCGAGTGGTCAGAACTCGACTCCTGGAGGGGCTCATCGTCCCTTTAGGCTGCATCTGCCAAATTTTAATGATAAAATTGACAGTTTAGATTTTTTCCTTGAAAGATTTGAGGCCGATTGCGTGGCCTATAAGGCTGACAGAGATCAATGGTCATCTCTGTTATCGACGCTGCTAGTGGGGCCTGCGATGGAGACTTTTTATAGCCTCCCGCTAGATGAAAGGGCCAATTACGACAAAGTAAAGGAGAGGTTGCTCCAGAAGTTCCGTATGACTGCTGACGGCTACCGGACGCGTTTTAAAAACACAATGCCAGGTGCAGACCAAGACTTCGAGGACTTTACCTTGAAGATAAAACTTCTGTTCAATAGATGGACTGAGATGGAGGGGATAAACAAGGACTATAATGGCTTGCGAGATTTTATGCTACAGGACAAAGTTCTGTCCTCATGTTCTGAGTTGGTGGCATTTCTCCAAGAGAGCCAGCCAAAAGACATTGATTCTATGGCCCACTTGGGGTACCATTATGTATCCTTGCCCACCCGGGCAAACACATTCAGAAGTCAGGACTGCCAGAAGACTTAGTTGCCGGTGTCGGCAAAGTTCTGTGCCATCCTTGGCGAAATCAGTCAGGCAATATAGACAGGGGCCAAGAGCAGAAGTATGAGAGGCCTGCCAGTCCCTATCAGCCGCGTAGAGGTAGCTATGGGAATTTTCGATCTCATAGGAATGGTCAGCCGAGATGGCAGAAAATATGATAGTTATAGCGATGGAGGGGAGCGCCAAATGCGAAAGCAGGTATGCTTCGAAGACTCTCAGGACGAAGACCGGTTTTGTTATAAAGCAAAACATTCCAAGCAGAGGAGTGGTTCTTCAGAGAGTCGATCTTCCGACTCAGATGCGGGGTCTTCGTCATCAAAAAGCTCCAGCAAAGGTACACGCATGTGTTCCAGTTGTGGTGGCAAGAATCATTGTACTGACAGGTGCCCCACCCCAATAGAACATGCGAATTCCGCGTTTGTGTTGGACACAATTAATAGTGAAGACTGTGCGGGGTGTCGCCTTCTGTTCCACGCGAACGAGAGGGTAGTGCTTCAATGCGGGCATGCTGCACGATGTCTGTCAACAGTCCGTGAGACTGGCAAGGTGATCCTCCATGAAGGCAAGGTGGAGAATAGACCAGTCTGGGTGTTGAGGGACACCGGATGTACCACGATTAGGGTGCGTCAATCGTGCATCGACGACTCCTGCCTTACAGGCAAAACTGTAAAGTGCACCACGTTCGGGGGCAAAGTGGAGGCTTACCCCCAAGCATGTATTAATGTGGACACTCCGTTCCTATCTTCGAGAGTGAACGCATTCGTCCTTGAGGATCCAATTGCCGATTTAATCATCGGCAATGTACGGGGAGTGCATAGTGCCATGGGTGCGGCTGGAGCAGAGGCTCAGCATCACCAAACTCCCAAGGGGGATGACCAGAAGGTACATGGTAGACGCGGTTCGCGGCAAGTAACAAATGACATGAGTAGGAGCAGTAGGAACTTATACGAGGGTCTGAAAGCTAATGATTGCACAGTTTGGATGCGTAACGTTCCCCCGAGTGCTAGTTGGCGCACACTCAGAAGGGTGTTTGATGAGGTCGCGCCGGTTAGATTTGTGGAGGTACTGTCATTGCACGACAATACCAAAATGGCACGGGTGACTTTTGCGAATAGTTGGGGTGCGCATAAGGCAGTTAGGCAGAAGCATATGTCCTTGCTTCAGAACCATCTGCTAATAGTCCAGCAATAGCTAGGGTTAGATTTCGGGTTCGTGTTCAGTAAGATGTTTCGGTTGATGCAAACCGAACCTTAGAGTCTGACTCGCGCCCCCAGTTCTATTCTCATATCAGTATGAGGATTTTGTAAACTTGTAATGATGATGTAATGCCTTGCAAATCATGTTTATGCTATAATATCTCATGCTTTACAATGTATGTCAGTCGAAAGTTGTTGCCAGCAGAAACTAGATACTCTACAATTGAGAGAGAGTGCCTTGCGATTGTCTGGGTGGTGTCTAAGCTGGCACGATACCTTGTTGGGGGCGCATTTTTTTTCCCTCCAAACAGATCACAAACTGCTGCTACTTTTGCAGTCGGCTAAATCCACCAGTGCTAAGTTGACACGCTGGGCATTATTGCTGCAGCAATTCAACTTTACTATTTTACCTATTCAGGGAGTACATAATATTGTAGCGGATGTCTTGTCCAGGTTATGAAGTTGGTGTGGGACAGGAGCATCCGTAGAGAGTATTTACTGTGATTATGGAAGAAATGTATTATAATCATTAGAGTTGATGTGAATGAAGATATATTATGTTATATGATTTATGTGTCAGGACGCCATAAAGGCAATATGGATAAAGTTATACTCAACGTAGGTATAAATCATGTTATAAGATATGTATATTTTCAGGGTGTAGACAGGTTGTTTATACTATGAGATTGTCTTATTATTGATACTTACATATGTATAAATAATATGTAATAGATGTTGTGTTTTGATAGACCAGGTTTGGACAGTCGTTGTTATTTTTCACGACTACCAGTACCTGGGATGGTGGGGTTCATTCTCATATTGTCTGTAGTACTTTGCATGAGAAGGCATGAACGACAATGGTGTTGGACAACTTTGGCATTCTTGAGGTAGATGAGGAGGTGACGTCTCGGCATTTTGTTCGCCCATACTCTGAAAGGGGTTATGCGTGACTCCTCCAGTGGAAGAAAACTTTGTTTTCTCTCTTAAGGGACGGGGGGGGGGGGGGGGATGTCACAGTACATATGTTCGACAAAATATTAAGTTGGTCACGCTGAAGAGTGACAACCCTGATACGAATTTCGAACCCGTTTTGGTCATGTGACCTGGACAGAAGTGTGCACGAATTCTGGCGCTAAACTTTAGTTGAGTTTCTGGCCATCAACCAGGAGAGGTCGCTTTGTCGTTCCCTGTCAGCATTTTGCTGGGATATTGGATGCCATAGTTGTTCATTGAGGGTGCTTGTCATTTATTCATGTGGTCAAGATTAGTTTACATATTTTCTAGAACGGTGGTGTAGTTTCTAGCAACATTTTTCGTAGACCATTGATGAGAAGTCATTTGTATTTAAGTATGGCTTTATTAGAATGCAGAACTTAGCCGGTGAGCGAAAGTCATTGTGTTGTTCACTCGGTATGACATACCCGCGAGTTTTTGATAATGATAGATTGAGTTGTTGATTATTGCAAGTGATATTGGCATTTCTGTTGCATTGTATTGCATATGTATTTCTAGCCGTGTGTAGCTTCATTGTGTGCATGATTATTAAAGGGAACTTAACTTGTTGCAGGTGTATTTATGTCAGCTATTGCATACTGTGGTCATATCCTTAGATAATGAGCCAGAGAGTATAGATTATCATATGTTAAATCCACAGTGTGAATAGTCTTTGTTGACTGACAATGTCAATGCCATATCTTTAGCCAGCCATGATGAAAAATTCTTGAATTGTGAGACGCATATTTCATACAGCAAACACTAATTCCATCGACAATACTATCATTCACCATCCATTCATTTTAATTTTAATAAACCAATTGGGTGTATATACCGTACCCCATGCCTTGTTCCTTCTATTAGATGTTACATATTGTCTGATGTTTATCTTCCTTTATAGGGAGGGGGGGGGGGGGGGGGGGCTCATAAAATATAATATAATCCCAGTATAATTAAGGATAATCATAATAAATAACTCAGAAGGGGACTACGCTAGCGAGAGACCAAATATCTCCTTACAAACTTTTCCAGACCTGTCTAGTCAGGAGAATTTACACTCTTTGTCTCCCTTCAGTGGTGGAGAAACCCAACAGGATTTCTTGAGCCAAATCTTCCTCGGGGTGATCCAGGAAAACTTCACTTTCACAATCATATCTATTATTTCCTCTAAAATAAATTCTTATCCTTCCTACGCTACGCCACACATGTATTATGATGTGCGTGAGCGGATGTGCAGAACTACGACAGTACAACCACTGCGGAGGGACCTGCTGTAAAGTAAATCTAATAAGTCAATTAAAATAATACTGTTTACTGTATCATAACATATTACAATCATATTATTAAAGCATTGAACCCACTGCGGAGAGACTTCTCGATCACCCTGTATATATTGGAAGAGGGGGGACATAGAGGGCTCTGTTTGTCCCAGGCTCCACATTTAATAGCTGGCCTCAAACTTAGACCTGTTATTGACCTTTGCCCCGTGTGGTTTCCAGGGGTCTCTGATGAAACAAAGAAAGAATAGAACTACTGCCAACTCAGGCATGTCGTACAAGGTGACTAATATAAGGTTGTGAATGGGGTTGTCAACCTCATTGTGTAAAAACAAACTCCCACAGAAACCATGTGAATGGTTGGTGCAGACTTCCTGCAAGGGGAGCAGCTGCTGTGGTGGCTCCATTCTCCACAAGGAGCACAAAAGAGAATAATGATTTACCTTGAATATTTCCTCACTCTGTTAATATCTCAGAGGTTTCACAGTTTTCTTTATGTGATACACATTTCTATAAAGTATCTCGTTCTTAAATGATGAACTGGAGAGAAGTGGACAATTTTTTATTAAAGTCACAGCATCAACAGTTGCTAATACAGGTAGATTGTTAGCACCTGAAAGATGAATACTTCTTCAAGAGGCATGTCTACTAATGAATATGACCAACTCTTTGGACAACTTCCTCTCCCTAAAAGTGATTATCTCATTTGTTCATATGATGTTAAACTACCATCTATATTCTCATGCTGATTGAAGGCCAATCTATATTATCATCTCATCTGTTTGTATGACGTTAAACTAAAGTCTATGTTCTCACAGTGAATGAAGACCAATCTATATTATCAACTCATTTGTTTATATGATGTTAAACTACCATCTATATTCTCACGCTGAGTGAAGATTAATCTATATTATCATCTCATCTGTTTGCGTGAAGTTAAACTAAAGTCTATGTTCTCACAGTGAATGAAGACCAATCTATATTATCAACTCATTTGTTCATATGATGTCAAACTGCCATCTATATTCTCACAGTGATCGAAGACTAATCTATAATAATATCTCATTTATATGATGTTCAACTACCATCTATATTCCCACAGTGATTGAAGGCTAATCTATATTATCATCTCATTTATATGATGTTCAACTACAATCTATATTCTCACATTGATTGAAGACCGGTCTATATTATCGTCTCATTTATTTATATTATGTTAAAATACCATCTATATCCTCACAGTGATTGAAGACCAATTTATTTTAACATCTCATTTATATGATGTTCAACTACCATCTATATTCCCACAGGGATTGAAGGCCAATCTATATTATCATCTCATGTATATGATGTTCAACTACCATCTATATTCTCACAGTGACTGAAGGCCAATCTATATTGTCATCTCATTTATTTGATGTTCAACTACAATCTATATTCTCACAGTGATTGAAGACCAGTCTATATTATTGTCTCATTTATTTATATTATGTTAAAATACCATCTATATCCTCACAGTGATTGAAGACCAATCTATAGGCAAAATAGGAAGAAAAGTTGCAGACGCATCAAAAGATCCATCATCATTACGTGTAATATCTAGTGACATTGATGATCAATGTCTGTTTTGAACTCGCCATTATTTTCAAATATCCAGTTTTTCTAACCTACTTGTCATTCAATCTAAGGTCTTCCTCTGGTTTCTTTGCCTTTAGTACATCCTGCTGTCATCAAGCTTTCCAGAGCATGTGTTAAATGGTTCCTTCACTTTTCTTGTGGCAGCTTTTTTCTTCTGTATCTCCTCTTGTCTCTTTTGATGCTTCTGCTTCTTTGCTTCTATGTATACTTCAGAACTCTGGTAAATGTAGCCCCTGAATTTCTTCTGAAAGGATGAGAATAAGTCTTGTTATTGTTGCAATTGTTGTTTCTGATCCTGCGGCACTTGGGCTCTCACTTTTCAGCCCAATGCCATGTAGTGATCTCCCCTGGAGCTGGCACAGTACTCTTCTGACTTTTACCCGGGGTGGGTAGAAAAAAAACCACAGGCAACCTAACATCGCAAAGCTATGATGATGAGAATGAATCTTAAAAGAACAAAGATCTTAAGTCGTTTTGTGAGGCAAACAGCCACATTTTTAAACTTCTGTTAGGATGAACCACAAACAATAATTTTCAAATTTGGTAGAAGGTAAAGGTAGTCTTATAGCAGAGTTGAACATTTCTCATCCTTTATACAAAAGTCCATCACATTAAGAATGTTCAACTCAAATGTTTATGTCAGTGTGATTGCTTAACTCTGAAACATGGAGAACAACAAAAACAACAACCAAGAAGTAACAGACTTACTAAATGAGTGATTGCATAGAACAGAACAATTGAAATGGTATGACAAGGTCACTGTCACAGTATATATGTTCGACAAAATATTAAGTTGGTTATGCTGAGAGTGGCAACATTGAGATAATAAAAAACCTGTTTAGTCAGTTGACTGGAAAGGAAGTGGGCACAAATTCTGGCGCAAAAAGTTAGCTGACTTTCTGGTCATCGACCGGGATAGGTCGTTTTGTTCCCCGTCAGCTTTTGCTGAAGAGAGTTTGCCATTGTGGTTCTGATTTAGTGCTTGCCTTTTCTTCATGCGATCTTTGGATGGTAGTGCTTTATGCCAGTGTTAATGTATTTTTTCTAGCGATATTTCTTAAGACTGGTGGTGTTGAGTCATTTATGATCTAGTGTTGCCTAATCTCAGTACATAACTTTCATCGGTGAGCGAAACTCATTGTGATGTCTATTCAGGATGGCCATACCTGTGGGTATGATACTTATTTATTAATTTGCTAGTAATGCAAGCTGTATTGGCATGTGTGGTCAGTGTGGTGAAGTGGGATGTTATAAATATTTATAGGGGACTTAGTGTACTGACTGAGATCAGCTGTGAAAGTATCTATATCTAATAAGAGTAGTGTATTATAGATAACCTTACTTGCTGCCACATACAGTCAGAATTATTCTGGAATAGTGTGATGACTACGTTATATGTCTAGGGTATGTGTATGATGAAGTGTAAGTCATAACAACAACAGACAGATAAACAATTTAATTTATTCCACCACACTTGACAACACTGTGACACTCACATACATAAAACACTCTACAAGGATATCTTAAAGGAGTCACTGATAACTTTCCAAATAACAATATGTATTCATTGCTGTCATGAATGTATATGTGTCCTGATTCAAATACAAAGGGAACCAGGAATCACAATCAATTTTAATTACAAGTTATATGTACAGAATTTATTAATATGAATCTTGTAGTGACATATATTATTAATAGTATCCTATGTGTGTCAGTTGTGTAGTAGTAATCTGAGGTAATACTGGTTTTGTTTTGTTCAAGCTCTGTTGGTATTTGTCATCATGACTTCAATAGTTTGTTTTTATTGGAACTAGTATTGGAGATGTTCTCAGTTCCTGATATTAAAACAATTAAATTCCCCTCTTAATTGTATTTTACACTGTCATTTTAAGATGGGGGTACATAATGTTGAGCTCCATGGCCACACTTTCTTATCTTTCGTGATGACTGCAGTAAAGGCCTCCTCTGCTCGATTACTTTAATGAGTTCTGGAGCCACCCCACTGGTTGCTATATGGACCAAGGAGTATGCTGTCCACCTCTGGCTTCAGCAAAGCTCTGACCAGGTGCTGCTCAATAACTTTAAGACCACGGTCCCTGAAACAAGAAGGATGTACCTTCTACGTCATAACTAATTTATACTCTCTTTCTACACTGAGCACAATACATCACAAACATTGAGTTCAGAGCGTTAGGCCAACTGTCAGCTTCATCTGAAATACTTTATACCAGTATTTCCCTCCCTAATGGTTACTACGCCTCTGCAATTCCAGCATTATTTCTGTCTAATCAATAATCTAGGTGTCAGTGTACTGTTTGGCCATTCCATGCAGTTTTACTTTCCTCCGACACCTTCTGTTCAGGCTGGAGCAATATAGGCTTTACATCATGTTCGCTACTGAACTACACATATATACAGGCATAAATTAACAATTTACATTCAATTTTCATTAAAAGATATTGAATATTTCAAGCTTACCACAATTCATAGAATAATAAACAGTTTCGTTGACTGGCAATGAATATAGCACAACTCCGATCTGCCGATGTCCCAGGCTTTATTTTATAAAAATTATACACTGGTGCTCAACGCACTGCTTCTTAGTAGGTTTATTACAAGATGTGGCAATGAACAGACGCTCTGAATCGAGTATATTCGCAGCTCTACCCAATGAAACCACGTCTACACATCTTTTCAAAAAAGTACCCCTTCTATTCGTTTCCCATAACAACACAAGATAGTATTTATAGCCCGACCAATCGTGTTTAGTCTTATATTTGTTGCGCTCCAATCAATTAGGAGTTAACATGGTAGGCTATTTCCGTAACGTAAGTTTTTTTCAAACACGTTATAAAAAAATTTTATGAGCAGAAATGATTTCATGCTGTCAGGCACCCCCACTATTTTATTTTGGTTATAATTTGGTAATTCCTAGACTATTTGCGTAACGTTTTACATATTCTTTGTCAGCAAGCCCTAAGGAACCCAAATATACAAATTTAAAAGAGCTAAGTGGCTGCGTTCAAAATATGCAATTTCTTCTACCTCCTGTTTCGAAGATGTGCTGTCTGGGTACTGTAATGTTTTCAAACGTAAACCCATCTAATGTCATCTTTTCTAATAAGCGTTTTCCAGGTTTTTTAAAACCTAACTCTGGGAAGGTTAGTGTTTTTATCACTGTCCGTCTGAAAAAAAGTTAGTGCATGTGGCCTTACACGCGTGATGGCAGCAATTGTGTATCGCGCGACGCGTGTTTAGTGTTGCATGTGTCCTGCCTTCATTCGCCCCTCTCTCTCTCCTGCTTATCTGTCTTTTAGTTACGCCGTGTATGGGATGAATGAAATATTAAATTTAGGTCATTGTTCAGCTTGCGTATCTCAAGTTTAGTACACGTTTCATTGAAGAAAGTGGGTAATAATATAGTAGGCTTTTACTATCAACGTGAAAGCGTTACAATTTGCAGACGAATGAGAACACAAGGGGATTTTGCGTACAGTCATTGTGACAGCACTGTTTCTTTAACCATTTCTCTTTTCTTTTATTAAATTTATTTGTTAGGCTTTACATTTACCTGATAATTTATATATGTGGATTAGAATATTTCACGACACCTCCCCTCTTAAAACAGACATCCCATGTCAGTCCTTTATTCTATATACACATAGATAAATGTAAGTCAACTTGACTTTACTCTGCTGTGGTGCTATCATGGTTTTATGTAGTTGGGTCCATTCAGAGTAGGCACTACTCATGAAATCTGCCTCAGACTTCTACAACCAATAATATATTTCGGTTATGTTACTGAACAGCCGCAAGTGTGAGTGCTTGTCTTAATGCTGCTTCGCAACCCGTATTCACCATTTCTCTTCTCTGAGTCTGCGCAATGACATGTCCAGAGAACATTATATTTCCCTCAAAATGTACGTTATGAGGAGATAACATATACCTGGTGATAGCAGAGTTTTCGTAGTGGATCCCATAATCTTCTTATTATCCTGTATGAAACATTCGGAATATCCTCAATCAAAGAGGCAACTCAGGGATTCATTACGTTCCTCCGAAATGTTTACATCCAACAATTTTCTCATCATTCTAGAGAAGACACTAGGCGCATTCTTCAATCCAAATGGCAATCTATTAAACTCATAGTGTCCTTCTGAGGTACTAAAAGCTAGGTATGGTCTAACCTCAGGCTTTACTGGAATCTGATAGTATCCTTTACTCAGATCCACTTTTGAGAAATATTTAGCTTTATTTAGTCTGGCAAACAGCTGATTTGTATCCGGCAATGGATCCACCTTCTGTAATAGCATTCAGTCTCCTGTAATCTATACAGAGTCTATGTTCTCCAGAGGGCTTCCTTAAGAGTACAACACCGGAACTATACGAAGATTCACTGTGCGAAATAATTCCTTCCTTCAACAGATAGTCTATCTCTTCCTTCAAAGCTTTCTCCTTAGCAAACGGAATCGAATATGGTTTCATACAGACAGGTGTGGGGTCTATCAGTTTCATATCATATTCCAATAGGTTTGTATGCCCTGGTCGGTCTGTTAACACCTCTGCATGATTATTTAGAACCTGTTGCACTCTCTCTTTCTGAGTTTTCGTTAAATGTGTACTGATTTTCACCTGTGCTGCTGTCTCACAGGGGTGTAATGGATATTCAAATGATGAAAGTGGTTCCTTTTTCATCTCCATGGCGATGGACAAGGTCAACAAGTGTGTCTCTTCCTGATGTTCTCTTTCCAAATATTTCTTCAGGAGATTCACATGATAGATTTTTTCTTTCCCCTTCTTATCTATCTTATAATTTGTTCTAGACACCTTCTCTAAAACTGTATATGGACCCTGCCATCCAATTTGTAACTTATTCTGACTCCCGGGCAAAAGAAGCAGTACCTTCTCTCCCACAGCCAAATTTCTGTCTTTCGCCTTCCTGTTATAATAGGCAGCATGTTTCTTCCTGGCTTGTTTCAAATTTTCATTGGCAAGTTTCCAGCCAGTTTTTAAACGAGTGGTCAGCTCATTCACATATTGGTATGAAGATGTAATGTTTTCCTCTGCCTTTTCATCAGTCCACGTTCTTAACAAAGCTACATATGGACCTTTAATTGTGTGGACCTATTTGTCCATGCACCGGTCTCTTCCACTCGAAGCTCTATAGTGATGATTTTTCTTCCCAGAATTATCATGCATAAAACGACCGCTACCAATTTTTCTTTTGGGGCTTTCTCCCCACTTAAAATTCTTGATGAGAGATTTCCTCTCTACATCCTCTTCCTCCAGTTTGTTTAAGTCCGATTGAGGGATTTTCGGCTTATCCTGGGGTAAGACATCTTTTTGCACTCTCCGCATAGTGGCCATTGTAAAACAGTTAAGTGAAGCTTGTCCGTGAAAAGGGGCTTCCCATTCCATTTGGTCCACTTTATCAAATCTATTTTTCTTTTTATTATCAGGCCTAATTTTGCCCCGTGGCGTGTCCAGGTCCTGATCAATGTTCCCACTTGTGGGTGTTCCCTCATGTGCTATGCTACACCTTTCTACAAAATTCTCAATGTCCCATCTTGCTTTGGGCCAATAATAATTGTGAGCCACCTTTTGAATGATGGTACCTATCTTCTCATGGTCCCCATCTGGTTTCACATGTAGGCTCCTTATTAAGTCTGCCCTATATCTTTTAGGAAGTACCAGCTGTCCCTGACCTTTGGATCTAGCTCCAGTCTTCCTATACATCAACTTGTTTTTCATGTAAAAATCTCCCTTGCCTGGAGTTGTATGACAAGTTGACAATTTTCTGAAACAAGGCTTGAGTGTTTTATCCCCAGCCTGTGCCTTCCTCATCTCTTCTGGAGTGGTATCCAACATAATATCCTCCTCCTGTCTTGAGGTCGACCTGACCTGAAGGGTTGCCATATACACAGGTTTCCTTCTGCAACGGTCAGTGTCATGATTGTCCATCTGACAATTTTTACACCACCTTTTTCCTTGGTTGAAAGATTTTCTTTCATCATATTTCCTTTCATCGAATTGTGGGAATTTATTTTTATTTTCATACCGTGGCCTATCAAACTGGTGCTTACCTTTGTTTTGATCCCTAGGATCAAATTTATTAAAGTTCTGTGGTGCCCTAAAGTTATCCACTTGTTTCTTTTTATTACCTGTTACCTCTGCTTGAGCTGCTTGATACCTTTCAGCAACATTTAGCAACTCACCCAGCCTCTCTGCACCTTGTTCCATGAGAAACTTTCTCAGGTCTGGAGCCATGGACTCTCTTAATTGCTCTATAAGGACCATTTCCTTAAGATCTTGGGTTTTCCCCAGAGAAGTCCATTTCTCCAAGTATGTCTCTATTCGTGCAGAGAACTGGTGATAGGTTTCACCTGACAGTAGTTTAGCATTCCTAAATTTTTTCCTATAAAATTCTGCATTCTTTTCATATCTTAACAAAAGAGCCTGCTTTAGCATGTCATAATTTTCCTGATCACCTCTGCTCATTTTTGCAAAAACTTCATAAGCTGCCCCACGAAGTCCTTGAGATAACTTTAAGCTCCACCTTTCTCTCTCTAACCCATACGTGGTAGCTAATAGTTCATACCTATTTAGATAGCTCTCTATATCATCGTCTTTCTCAACAAAATGATCTAAATGAAAATTCATAGCTAAGGTTGAGGCTCCTTGGCTAGCAGTGGCATCAGAGGCAAAGGGACTGGCACCATTTTCAGGAGCATGGCCTTGAAACTCAAACTCCCTTAGTCGTAACTCATGTTCCCTTTGTAATCTCTTCTCCTCCTTTTCTGCTTCCCTCTCTGCAGTCAATCTTCTTTCTTCTGCTTCCCTTTCTGCAGCTAATTTTCTTTCTTCTGCTTCCCTTTCTGCAGCTAATTTCTTCTCTTCCCTTTCTGCAGTCAATCTTCTTTCTTCTGCTTCCAATTTCTTAGCCTCAGCCTCAATCTGCAACCTCTTAGTCTCAGCCTCAAATTGTAACTTCTTAATTTCCCTTTCAGCCTCTAACTTTCTTTCGGCTTCAAACCTTCTTTCTTCGCGTTCAATAAATTTGTCACATTCCGTAGTGACATAGGCAACCATAACTTGCCCATCTAATCCTAACTCTTTTGCAGTCTGAACAGCAGCAGATCGAAATTTGGCTAGGTCCGCCATTGTCTATCAGGTAAGTTTATACAATGTCTAACTAACAATTCAATCTCTAAATATATATCTAATGGACAACACAGGCACCGTGAGCTCAACCTTATTTAATTCCACCCAAGGATACCTTTTAATTCTTATTATTCCCTGAAGTGAATTACCCCCAATATTTGTAATAGGTAAAGATTCAAAATCCCGGACGAGCCCCCAATATATGTGGTGAAGTGGGATGTTATAAATATTTATAGGGGACTTAGTGTACTGACTGAGATCAGCTGTGAAGGTATCTATATCTAATAAGAGTAGTGTATTATAGATAACCTTACTTGCTGCCACATATGTATACCTCAGTCAGAATTATTCTGGAATAGTGTGATGACTACGTTATATGTCTAGGGTATGTGTATGATGAAGTGTAAGTCATAACAACAACAGACAGATAAACAATTTAATTTATTCCACTACACTTGACAACACTGTGACACTCACATACATAAAACACTCTACAAGGATATCTTAAAGGAGTCACTGATAACTTTTCAAATAACAATATGTATTCATTGCTGTCATGAATGTATATGTGTCCTGATTCAAATACAAAGGGAACCAGGAATCACAATCAATTTTAATTACAAGTTATATGTACAGAATTTATTAATATGAATCTTGTAGTGACATATATTATTAATAGTATCCTATGTGTGTCAGTTGTGTAGTAGTAATATGAGGTAATACTGGTTTTGTTTTGTTCAAGCTCTGTTGGTATTTGTCATCATGACTTCAATAGTTTGTCTTTATTGGAACTAGTATTGGAGATGTTCTCAGTTCCTGATAGTAAAACAATTAAATTCCCCTCTTAATTGTATTTTACAATGTCATTTTAAGATGGGGTACATAATGTTGAGCTCCATGGCCACACTCTCTTATCTTGCGTGATGACTGCAGTAAAGGACTCCTCTGCTCGATTACTTTAATGAGTTCTGGAGCCACCCCACTGGTTGCTATATGGACCAAGGAGTATGCTGTCCACCTCTGGCTTCAGCAAAGCTCTGACCAGGTGCTGCTCAATAACTTTAAGACCACGGTCCCTGAAACAAGAAGGATGTACCTTCTACGTCATAACTAATTTATACTCTCTTTCTACACTGAGCACAATACATCACAAACATTGAGTTCAGAGCGTTAGGCCAACTGTCAGCTTCATCTGAAATACTTTATACCAGTATTTCCCTCCCTAATGGTTACTACGCCTCTGCAATTCCAGCATTATTTCTGTCTAATCAATAATCTAGGTGTCAGTGTACTGTTTGGCCATTCCATGCAGTTTTACTTTCCTCCGACACCTTCTGTTCAGGCTGGAGCATTATAGGCTTTACATCATGTTCGCTACTGAACTACACATATATACAGGCATAAATTAACAATTTACATTCAATTTTCATTAAAAGATATTGAATATTTCAAGCTTACCACAATTCATAGAATAATAAACAGTTTCGTTGACTGGCAATGAATATAGCACAACTCCGATCTGCCGATGTCCCAGGCTTTATTTTATAAAAATTATACACTGGTGCTCAACGCACTGCTTCTTAGTAGGTTTATTACAAGATGTGGCAATGAACAGACGCTCTGAATCGAGTATATTCGCAGCTCTACCCAATGAAACCACGTCTACACATCTTTTCAAAAAAGTATCCTTCTATTCGTTTCCCATAACAACACAAGATAGTATTTATAGCCCGACCAATCGTGTTTAGTCTTATATTTGTTGCGCTCCAATCAATTAGGAGTTAACATGGTAGGCTATTTCCGTAACGTAAGTTTTTTTCAAACACGTTATAAAAAAATTTTATGAGCAGAAATGATTTCATGCTGTCAGGCACCCCCACTATTTTATTTTGGTTATAATTTGGTAATTCCTAGACTATTTGCGTAACGTTTTACATATTCTTTGTCAGCAAGCCCTAAGGAACCCAAATATACAAATTTAAAAGAGCTAAGTGGCTGCGTTCAAAATATGCAATTTCTTCTACCTCCTGTTTCGAAGATGTGCTGTCTGGGTACTGTAATGTTTTCAAACGTAAACCCATCTAATGTCATCTTTTCTAATAAGCGTTTTCCAGGTTTTTAAAACCTAACTCTGGGAAGGTTAGTGTTTTTATCACTGTCCGTCTGAAAAAAAGTTAGTGCATGTGGCCTTACACGCGTGATGGCAGCAATTGTGTATCGCGCGACGCGTGTTTAGTGTTGCATGTGTCCTGCCTTCATTCGCCCCTCTCTCTCTCCTGCTTATCTGTCTTTTAGTTACGCCGTGTATGGGATGAATGAAATATTAAATTTAGGTCATTGTTCAGCTTGCGTATCTCAAGTTTAGTACACGTTTCATTGAAGAAAGCGGGTAATAATATAGTAGGCTTTTACTATCAACGTGAAAGCGTTACAATTTGCAGACGAATGAGAACACAAGGGGATTTTGCGTACAGTCATTGTGACAGCACTGTTTCTTTTACCATTTCTCTTTTCTTTTATTAAATTTATTTGTTAGGCTTTACATTTACCTGATAATTTATATATGTGGATTAGAATATTTCACGACAGTCAGTATATTTCATTTGTATTATGAGCCGTGTGGGGCTTCATTGTGTGCAGTGCATTATTAAAAGGGAACGTACCTGTTAAAGGTGTTATAGTTATTTATTGTCAGCTATCTTGTGCTGTGGTCGTATCCTTAGATGATGAGCCAATGATTAGATGATTGTCATGTGTTAAAATCCACAGTATAAGTAGTTGTCTGACAGTCACAAATAAGAAAATGATGACATAGAACCAGATAAGTGCCACTGGAACAAGACACACTATTGGACACACAGTGAAGAAACCTGTTGACAGCATTTCCAGCTCTGGAATCCTCAGGGTAATAAGCAGAGTATACTGAAAAACACATAGAGAAGAGAACTGGAGACAGTAATTAAAATAATGAAGGAGATCTTGAGCTGATGGCATGTGACAGGAGGACTTTGCATATACTCCTTGGGGAGGTAAAGTGTAATGAATGAAGATGAAGGTACTGACTTGCTGTGAAAGCTGGATTTGCCGGTGAGACCCATATTCCATTGGCAGCACAGGCTAGCATGAGAACTGTGATTTCAATAGTATTTGGGGAGAAGATCACAAGTACATCTCCCTTGCTGTAGCCTAATTTATGCAGAGCACTGGCTACCCTAATGGACTTTTCCTTCAGCTGACCATATGTGTACTGCCTCCCTGTCAAGAAGTCTTCCTGTTTAATTGAAAGCATAATATTTAACTGAGCACTTTCAGATGTAGTGGAACGCACTGCATTATTACAAACAAAATATATCACATATTTTTTTGCAGTTTGAACTATATATATATATATATGTGTGTGTGTGTGTGTGTGTGTGTGTTTGCAGACTAAAACCAAAATAAATTGCTATTCATATTGCTACTGAGTTAGTTCTTTTAAAAAAGATTTTTAAAAATTTAACTTTTATCATTATCATCATTATAGTCACATCCCATTTTTTATCCTTATGAAGTTTTAGAGCAACCACTAAAGCTGGCCTTGATGCAAGAAGCCTGCATCAAAATATTAATGTGCTCTTGCAATCAGTTTTACAAAGTAAGGTTGCTAGCCCCGAATTAGTAACTTTATACAACATGCATGAGAGACCTCCAGGTGTGACACACAGCGATTATACTATTATGACAACTTAATAAATACTACCACCAAATGTTACCACTTTTTAAGCCAGATGTGACAACGACATCAAATTCAGTTGTTTTGTTACCAACGTGTAACAGTGCTGTACTATCTACTATAGTTCACAAATGTGGAAAATGACAAAAATACTGTATGAAAAACAGCTAACATTTGTAAATAGCTGTCTCTGGTGTATTCTCAATATTAAGTAACAGAAAATAGATAAGAAAGTGTAATACTTAAATGATAAGTAACTCTATACAGAGCGAAACAACAGGAGGCAATCTGATCATCAGAAGTGGCCCGCCCATCGATCAAGTGTTTTGGCCCCTTAATCTCCTTTACACTCTATGGGGGGTGGGCCCACTTGGGTCATGACTCCCAAGTGTCAGCCTCCTGTTGTCTTGTGCAGAGAATTGAACCCACTCCACCTTGGTTGCAGCTTTCAAATTCACTCCTATTTTCTGCCAGGTGGAGGCAATCATGAAAGTAACCCTTAAGTTGAAAAAAAATTATTGTCCCGAGTTCCATAGCCTGTTGCAGTTGTTCCACAGCCAGCACGATGCCCTTTCCGCAGTTTCGCTGAGCCTCTTAAGTGCCCTTGTTCCTGACTGTCCCCTCAACCCCAACAGTTTCAGTAGATCATACACTGAGGCAGCCATGAAATCCTCTTGCACCCACCTCAACAGCTATGACCCTTGCAGTGAACACACTGTGTCTCAAGTCTGTGGCCAGATCATTATACTTGGCCACTTTGAACGAGTGTTGCTCATGCAGTCTGGATTCAAATGGCACAGTCAGCTCAATCATTATAATCTGGTGTGATGATGAGGAATGCAGAACTATATCTGGCCGTCTTCGAGATCTTCTGATACTCTCTGGATATGCCCCTAGCCCAGGTAGGTCTACTGCCATCTCCCAGTCATTTGCATAGTCAAGAAGGGATGGTAAACTGCTACTTGATTTACTTGGTTTGGGGTGTGCTGACTTTCCTGCTCTCAGAAAGTATGTATTTGCAGTTCTTTGGTCTTTGCTGTTCACCTTCACCCTTGCCAAGACTATTGTAGTAGCCAGCTCATTTAGTACTTTGTTGTGGCGCCATGTATATCGCCCTTACCCTAATGACACCCTGCAAGCTGACAGCATGTGTTCAAGTGTCTGCCTCTCATGGCACAGGGGGCACCAAGCATCATCATACTTTCCCCATCTCACAAGGTTTGCAGATGATGGCAGGAGGTCATACATCAATCTGATAATGAAGCTGAGTCTAAGAGGTGCCATATGCCACATATCATTCCATGTAAAGAACCTTTGCAGGGCTCCTTCCCATGTAGTCCATTGGCCTTGTTGGGCCTGCTGCACTGCTTTTTGCATCCTCTTATCATTCTCAGCTCCTCGTATCTCATGAATTACCATGTCTCTGTGTTCCCTGTTTGACACCTTGGACCACTAGCAGACGTCACCATGGCCAAATCAACATGTATTCATCTTTATGTATCCGAATACCTGCCTCAGCTTGAGCGACTCGTGGGTTTATCTAGAGATAAACTAAACACAAACATGCACAGAAAAAAAGTGAGACAGAAAGGGTGTGTGCATGTGAACAAGAGCCAACAACAGACAGAAAGAAAGAAAAAGGGAGAGAAGATAAGCAAGAAGGAGTTATTGCTTACAACAGCTATATTGTCCCAGAACTGGTCACACTTGTCAAAAATGAACTCATGGAAAGGGACATTAGTTGGAATGTCAAGGTCAGGGATGGGACTATTGATTATGTTGTCTGAAAGAAAATCAGAAACTGCAGTTGTTGTTGCTGTTGTGGACATGAGTCGCCTTGAATTCCTTGCAGGTGCTTGTTGATAACAGCGAAGACTGTTGGAAAATCTTGTCAGATGCATGCGCGTCAAGGAAGAGTGGCATCTTGGTGTGGTAATTTGCTGGGAGACCAGCCTTATAAGCTTGTGATATAGTGTATGCCGCATGGTGTCTGAAATCTAAAAACACTGTTGGAGACAAATGAAATATTATATATTAAATACTGATAGTTAGCGGGTTCAGGTACAGACAAGTAACTGAAGACTAAATGGGTAATCAAACAAAAGATATGTGGCTAAACGAGCAGTGGGGGAAAATAATAAAACAGAATATTAAAGCTCAGATTAGAGAACTATGTGACACAACAATGCACTTCATATAATGCAATTAGTGTTTGATGTTAACGCTGGCTTGGCCATGTTTGCCGCAGAGAAGATGGTTGCATCCCTAAAGATATCTTCTAGGGACAATTGGCAGATGGCAAAAGAACAGTCAAGTGACCGCAGCTGAGGTTCAAAGATGTGTGCAAGAGAGAGAGGCATGAAGACACTGGATATAAATCCAGCAGCCTGGGAGGATGAAGCTGCCGATCGTACCAAGTGGCGACGCTCCTTACGGCATCACCTCAGATTGGGCAAAAGGAAGCTCTCACAACAAGCAGAAGAGAAAAGAAAACATCGAAAGGAACACCATGCAAAAAAAGCACCTCAGGGCTATCTCCTCAGGGGCGCATTCTCATAGTCAGTCATGACTGGGGGGGGGGGGGGCTGCAACTACTACTAACACTGATGATAGTGATAATTCTTCTTCGAGTGCTCTCACACAACCATGTCTATTTCTGGTGTTCTGCTTCAGGCCTTTCTGATTGCTATATGGTTTCTCCTTCAAAGGAAGTAGGCAAAGTCCATGACATCAAACTGCTTCTCTCAACATCTTGGAGGAAATATCCTTCTGTTTGCTTGTCTTCCCCATAAGGACACATTTCTGACTGCCTGATATTTAATTTGTTGAACAAAATGTACGTGAATCTGCATTTTGGCTGGTTCTTATGCTGAATATCATCACATCTCTTGTTGGCAGGGATTAATGTGCTTCTGTTATTTCTGACTATGGGTGCTCTATATGTTGATCAGAAACCATATTTTTTATAATTGCTTTTATCTCCTCATAAAATATTCTATCCTCAAAATGAATTTTACGTCCACATTTTTTTTTTTTTGGCAAGTCCATATATCTTGCAGTGGAAAGGAATCCATTTTATTGTCAATTTGTTGAATGTATAGCTGATCTCGTTTAGTGCTTCAAAAGGCCGTCTAATCATTCAATTTTGTTATGGTTCTTTGGAGAAGTTATGCCTGATAGGAAATCTGTGACGAGCACTATTTTGGCTTAGCATTACCCCTGTTTTCCATTAGTGTTATTTCAGCTGTACTTAATGCATCTGCCTTAGCTTTGAAGCTGTTTGAGAATTTTCCATCGGCCACTGCGATACATGCCAAAAAGTTAAAAGACAGGATGAACGCGAAAAATGAATGGCTCTTATTTAATAAAACTAAAATACTTAATTGACTTTACAGTTTGAATTTATTTATCGTTTCATAAGTGTGCTTTTTTTTATTATAACTTCCACATGCCTGTGTGCATTTATGGGTTTACTAGCTCACTAGAAGATGACAGGTGGATGGGGTTGAAATGAGGAACAGTGGGACGTGTTCTTCGATGTCATCTTAGTAAGTCGCTAACGTTGTTAGATTAGGGTTACGATTTAGGATACCAAAACTTAAGTCTAATCCTTATCCCTTTTTACATTCGTCTCTGAATTCTTTTTTTCTGGCCGTATCGAACAGATGGCCCACAGTTGCTCATTTCAACCGGTAGAAGGTAGGCCCTACTTGAACACAGGAGAAATTATGCCATCCTCAAGATGGGACGCGTAAAGAGCATTTCATAGCTCTTTCCCTGTCCATTGTTGATGGATTATTTGCTTATATATATATATATATATATATATATATATATATATACACACACATACACACATACACCCGCCCGCACGCACACACATATATGTCTAGAAAATAAAATACTGCTGGTGATAAAAGATGGTGGTGAAAATGTTTGTTTAAAAGAGATCATATGAACTCAAGTATAGAAGGTAGCATCCATAATAAACGTAAAAGGTTCTAAACCTAACCTTTAGGCCTATTTCTTCTTCTTTGAATTCTTTTTTAAAGGCCGTATGGAATACACGTCCTGCTATTGTTCATTTCATCAAGGCTGCAGAGTTACAAGTCTGTAGTCGTGGAGTCAAAGCCGGGAGTCGTGTAGTCAGAGCCGGTCTTTTTTTTTTTTTTTTAGTGGTGTCGGTAAAAAAAAATGTCTGGACTCCTTCGAATTTTATGCCATATGACTAGTAAAAGCAGTAGCCTAATCGGAGTCGGACCTGCAAAAGTTTAGGAGTCGCCATATTGTTTGGTCGACTCCACAATCCTGATTTCAACCCAGTAGGGCCTATATTCATGACTGTTAATGGGTCATTCGCAAGAAGCTGCAGGATGTTTACTTCATTGCCTACAAACGCGGATATAAACAATTGCCGTTAGCCTAATAATTCAGATCTCTAAAGGTGTAGCCTAAGTAAATCAAACACTTACCGCTACCTTCAGTCAGAACAATTTACATAGCAAAACCTTCACGGAAATAAAACACATCACGTTTCAGACTTCTGAATATTAGGCAGCAGAAAAAAGACACTCAAACATCAATTCAGCTCACATTCTTCTCTGGAAGCAAAACAGTAGGGTAATAACCGATCTGTCGTCAACTCCAACGAATATCATCAACAGCACGAGCTTGAAACTAGAACTGTCACAGAATATAGCAAAAGTCCGGGTGCACCAGTCAAACAGAATTCATTTTCCCACACCGACTGCAATATTTCTGTCCCCCAAAAAAAAAGTTTCAATAAGTTTAAAAACACAACCTAGAAAACAAACAAACGCCCTATACCGATAATTACTCGAGGGCTATAACCAGTGTTGCCACTCAAGTTCTAGAGATAAATCCAGATGCTCTTCTAAAAAAAAACCCAGAAATACCCAGAATATTTTATGCTTCAAATACACGGGTTAGACGATGCTTACATAATCTTTTATGTGCATCTTTAGCACAAATAATCTGTGTGCTACCAATTTTTATGTATTTCTTCTTTTTTTTTTTTAAATTACAAAAAATTCACAATTAAATAAAAATGATTTTAATAACACCCCAATATATGAACTCTTGAAAATGAGATATTTTAACAGTAATAAACTTACATTAGTTACATTAACAAAATGTTCCTCAAATTAAATATAAAATGTTAGTTGTAACTTGTTACTGTTGAAAAATGTCACTTGTCAGAGACTCGGCATCCATGTCGACAACTTCTCCTTCGTCAAGATCATATGCATGAATTGACAACGTGGAATCTTGATTGTGAAGTTCCAAAATCTTTGCATATCTCTGCCGACAACATCCTTCACGCACATCTTCAACCACGCTTTTACTAGGATTAAACTTATGACAAACTCCGTCTTTGGCAACTGCTTGCTTGGCTAGTATTCGATTGGAAACTGTTTCACACAAAAGCTTGTTGGTTTGTTTAGTTTTAACTAAGTTAACCTTCGAAAACACTCTTTCGACGCATGCTGAGGAGTGAGGTAGTGCCATAAGCGTGCGCATGAGGTCAGCCAAAACATCAAATTTCTTCTGGTTATTAGCATCTGTTACTTGTTGCAGTCCCAGCCAGAATGCGGGCGGATCCTCATCCACTAGATGTCCAAGATCTTTTCGGTACGATGCCAGTTCTCGCCATTGATCAGACAGACGATGAAGGCTCTCTTCTGAAACAACTGTTGGGAACTGCGCTGCTAATGGAATGACAGAAGGTTTGTTGATATCTAGAGCTTGCTTTGGATCCAACAGCTGCATTTGCGCCAGAACACTGTTTTGTTCAAGTGGGAACCTGCGTCGTATTTGAGTACAAAGTTCAATCAGGTATGCCAATGCATCCTTGCGAAACTGGACTTCTTTATCTCGTAACGGTTGTCGCATTAACTGCGCTTCACATCGTCCACCCAGCTCAATGTAATTCAGTTTCTTGTGCACCTGTACATCCGAAGGATCAATGTCGGCAAGAGTGCGATGCTCATGCTGCAATACTTCCTGCCTAATAAACATACTGAGAAGAAAACGATACTCTCTTGTTACACTCGGGTACACTTTGTGAAGACGGAAGTTCTCGGACTGGAATTCCATGTTCATGACGTTAACTTTACCCAGTAAGTAGCCGACAAATAGAAGCATGTGCTTCGTGCCGCAGTGTTCATCGTCTGCAGGATTTGCCCCGCACCGTCGACGTTGTCCACTGAAGCTTCGGATTGGAAATACAAGTGCAGAGCATCCCATTGCTCAAGGATCCTCTCAATGTCTGCTTCACGGGACAGCCAGCGTGTTTTACACAGCTTCATCACTTTATGTTTCTGGGCCTGAACTACATCTTGTATTAATTGGAACTGGAGATTTCTTTTACTACTACGCGAAAAATAGAAGCAGACATTCTTTATGAAAATTTCAAGCCAAGACGGTAGGTGGTTGCTGGCAGCATTTGCACAAAGTGCAAATGAATGACAAACACAGCCGAGAACAAAGACATATTGAATCTCTTTCTTCAGATGTGCCTGTAAACCACTTGCAGTCCCCATCATAGTGGCACAGTTGTCTGCAGCAAAACCAATGACGTTACTAAGCGGGATTTCACGCGTGCTCAACAATTTCTTAACAGCGGTAAACATGCCAAGACCAGTCCCATCCTCCACCTCAATGAGGTCTAACAGTGAATCAACTACTTTTTTTGTTTTTGTGTCACAGAATCGCACAACGACTGCCAACATCTGGTTCGTAGAAATATCAGTACTCTCATCAACGATTATAGAAAATTTCTGAGTTCTGCAAATGTTTATAACTTCAAGCCGCTCAAAATGAGCAATGCCGTACTGCATCACATAGGCAGCCTTGGTGCGCTTCAGTGACATATTTTGAGCAATTGTGCTGTCTGGAAATATCTGCTTGCATCATTCAATCAAATGATCAGCTTGCGAAAACGGAGTATTATGTTCTGCCATGAAAGCGACAACACTATCTCCGCTTTAGCAATTTTGTCTTGGAGACAGGGCTCTTTTGGTTTGATGAAAAACTTTTTAATGTTCAGAGTTTTGCTTTTGGCTTCGAAGTTTTTCATGTGCTTCTGTGTGCTTTTATGTGTCAATAAAGCTGTTTTGTTGGCATTAGTTAATGTACAGGAACAGACCGTACAAATCGCAGCATAGCGGTTACCAGAGTCCGGCTTTATCCAATCCTTCAGTTCGCTGTCAGCCATTCCGCACAAAAAAGTCTGCTGATACCATGGCTTCACTTTTTTACGCGGTGGCGTGTGTGTCGTCATGCTGCTACAACTACCAAGCGTACCTTCATCATCGCTCATTTTATAATCTTATAATAACAAAACAAAAACAAAAACCAAACAAACCAATATGCTGTTTATCTGCTTAAGTCTAATAATGTAAAAAGAAGACTTTATAACACATCGCAAAAATGACCGAGTATTGCAGATGACAGCAATTAACAGAATAACAGGAAATAGATAGCTGATTTAAACGAGTCAAAAAACAACGTCATTGATGTGGTTAAAAACAAGAATTAAATTTAAGTGGAATAAAAAATATATAGCACATAATGTTTTACATTTAATTATAATATACATATAATGTATAATGCTCAGTGCACAGAATATACATACATTGTAAATGCCAATTGTCAAATATACCCAGATTAATGCAGATTTTGAAAAAAATTACCCAGATACCCAGACGGAAGCCCAAAAACCCAGATCTAGTAAGAAATACCCAGCTGTGGCATCACTGGCTATAACTCTAAATCTTTTTTTTTCACTCTTTTCTACTTGGAGGAAGAACTTATAGATAATAACTAAATGTTATCTTGAAACTGAGAGTCTGAACTTGTCTTTGGCTGATGCAGGTCGACTTGCCCAGAATCGTGATGCGTTCAGAGCAGCTGTAATGGAGACAACGTTCTGGAAAGAATACGTCACATGATGATGATGATATCTTGAAACTACTACATTATTCATCCTAATTAGGATGTAACCAATCAAGGGTTCAACGGGATATTTTTTCGTAAAAGAAAATCATACAAGGCGCGTCAACCGATGAGTGAGCAGCCTCTACATAAAGAGGTTAGCTTATGGCTGGCTCTTCATGCCCGAAACTACCTCCGGCTGTGTGTGTGTGTTTTTTTTTTTTTTTTGAACGTTGAAATGAGCGGCTTTTAATTATGCGATAGCCAATTTATCATTGGAATTTCAGTTCCGACGACTAAAATAAAGTTGTCATACCCACAGAATCTAGCAAGTAATTATCCCTAATCCCGTAAGATTTCATGCTGAATTTTTTTTTTTTTTAGGAGACTATCATTATATTTAAACTAAGGTTTTATAATTATCGCTCTGTTACGAACAAAAATTGCACATATCCTGCACAGTTTAAATTAGCACAGTTGTAGCCTACTAGGTTTAGTCAACTAAAACCTTCAGATTTTCATATTGTCAAATGTCACAGTAATTTAAAATCAGTCGACTGTACTTAAAAACGCTTTCTATGATTCATAAATTACAACAACCTTGCATGCGCGATGACTAAAACAACCGCTGTTGCATTTCTGTGACTGCAAAGCACTATTTGTTTTTTTAAGACAAAGTATCCTGTTCAACCCTTGATGGGTTATAATCGGGATATATAGCGTAGTAAATTCAAGATAATAAAATCTGATTTCCGATATCTAAATATAGTATCTTCCTTCTCTCCCCCTTTTTCCACTGAGTCCAATTAGAGTAAATCAAAACTGTAAAATTATGTGAATGTATTATGTGTGTGTGCCCTCCCTTTTCCAAAAAACAAACAAGCAATGAAAATTAAAAAAAAAAAAAAATACAAACAACTCCACCAAAGGAAAGAAAGAAAGGGGCTATCCATAAAAGGCGTCCACGGGAGAGGGGGAGGGAGGGGTATGTAAAAAGTGGACAACTATGGACATGGGGGGAGGGGGGGGGGAGAGGGGAGAGAATTTAAGTTGAAAGAGGACGTCCAATTCCCAGACCACATGGCAGCTCTCACTCACATACACATCTATCAAGAGTAACAAACCCTCTAATCTTCGAAAGCTTCTTACTGTCCAGCTAAACCCAAATAAACGTTCTTTGGATTTTGTCCCTCTTGCCAGGTTTTCCAATCCTTCTAGACTCAAAATCTCTAATACAAAGAGGTTTTAACTTCTATTCTCCTGTTCTCTGGAACAAACAACCCTAGTATATCGATTCTCTGGGAACCGACATCACAATTATTGTCATTTCATAATTCGCTTTTTAAGTTTCAAGTACAGGTAGGTGATTAAAAATTTAAGCTTATATGTTTAATCAAGACCATTTGGAGTAACATCCACATGGGGGAGGGGTCAATCGAAAGTGGACAGAGGTGGACATGGGGGAGGGGAGGGTAAAAAACTGCCAGAATGTTATGGACTGTAATGTTATGATGTATGTATATAATCATTACCTCGTCATCTACACAAGCACACACGTTTCAGAAGGGACTCAGTAAAAGCATGTTCAATTCGTAGCCATGTTTATTTACAGAATCTCGTACATGTCAAGATTCGCATTATATTACAATGTGTGGTTCGTACCCTAATGTATTCATATTACATCCCCCCTTTTTTGAAAAAAAAATGTGTGCAAACATTTCCAACGAAATGTTTCATGTGAGAAAGGACAAGTATGTGTAATGCTCAGTGTGAGTATATATGTCACTGTCTGTATCGGCTGGGAGGTGTCACCGTACGGCCAGAACGAGTGGTGTAAAGTGCTGGTGGTTCTGCGGAAGTCCCTGGTTTAGCTTGAGTTGGTTGTGATTTCGGCCTTGGCGCTTGTTGGCCTTGTGGGGCACCAAAGTCTGGAGTTACTGCATTGTCTGTTGAAAGCATGGGAATTCTCTGTTCTGTTGTATTCTGTGGGATTTCTCTTATGTCCACTCTGTTTCGCCTCAGGAGGTTGCTGCTGCTGTCTGGTCTTAAAGTATAGCTCCTGGGTTCAGGGTTTCTGGAAATGATTGTTGCTTTTGACCATGTGTCATTGTTGTGGTTGTAGGTAGTCACATGCTGACCAGGATATAATGGTGGTAAGTCTTTAGCACATTTGTCATAGTTGGATTTCTGAACTTGCTGACGATGCTGAAATTGATCATATGTGCTGTCTCTATGTTGTGGACGGAAGTGGACCTTAGATGGTAGGAGGTCTTTAATTCTTCTATCAAACATAAGTTCTGCTGGACTGTCGATCTTACTGTCTACCGGTGTTGTTCTCCATCTCAAGAGTGCTAGGTGTACATCCTCTGTTCTTGTTTTCTTCATGATTGACTTGATAGTTTGTATCTGTCTCTCAATGAAACCATTAGATTTAGGGTATCTAGGTGATGATGTTGTGTGTTTGATCTTCCAGTCCTTAGTGAAGTTTCTGTATGCTTGACCTGAGAAATGTGGACCGTTGTCTGATCTAATTTCATCTGGGATGCCAAACATGCTGCAATACTTCTTTGTAATGTCTGCAATAACAGCTGATGGTGAGGGTTGTGGAAGTTTCTCAATGATGGGAAATTTGCTGTAGTAATCAGCAATAATAAGATAGTCATTATTGTCGATTGAGAAAATATCAGTTCCTATAATGCTCCAAGGGCTCAATGGTATGTCTGATGGTATGAGAGGTTCTCTGCACTGCCTATTTGCATGTTCTTGGCAAATTGAACAGTTTTTACATAGTGTTTCTATGTCCTTGTTTATCTGTGGCCAGTAAACATCTTTCTTTGCTCTCAGTTGTGTCTTCACAATACCAAGGTGACTATTATGGAGCTGTTTAAGGATGATATCGCGTTGTGTTTCTGGTACAACAATGCGATCTCCTTTAAGGATCAGACCATCTTCGATGCTTAACTCGTCCCTCATCGAGTAGTATGGACGGATGTGTGTTGGAACTTCCCTGATAGAGCTTGGCCATCCATGGTATATCAGTTCTTTGAGAGAGTTAAGGATAGGATCTCTCATTGTGTCTTCTCTGATGTGTTCAAGCCGATTATCGCTAAACTTGACAAAATCAACTTTGATGTTTGGGGTAAGATCTGCTGTCTTGTTGGGGTTTGGTAATCTGCTGAGAGCATCTGCAAGACCTATATCCTCTCCTGGGATATACTGAATATTAAAATCATAACCTTGTGTTTCCAATAACAGAGCTTGTAGTCGTGGTGGTGCTGAAGCTATTGGTTTTTTATGAATCATCTCAAGTGGCTTATGATCTGAGAGAATTGTAAATGGGCGGTTGAAAAGAAATGTGTGGAAGCGTTTGATTCCAAAACGTACAGCTAGCATTTCTCTTTCAATGTTTGCAAGTTTCTTTTCGCCAGAACTTAATGATTTGCTTGCGTAAGCTACAGGACGAAGTTCTTTGGCATAGTGTCCTTCAGGATTTTTGTCTGGTTGCAAAAGTGCTGCTCCTAGGCCTTTCAGACTGGAATCAACCATGAGAAAAGTGGGTGCTTGCATGTCATAGTATTTCAAGCATGCATCAGATGATATGAGGGTCTTCAAGTGGTTGAATATGTGTTGGTAGTCTTCTGACCATTCATACGGAGTTTCATTCTGTAGTAGAGATCGCAAAGGTTCTGCAGCAGCTGACAAATTTGGTATGAATTGTGCTAGGAAATTGACAGCACCTAAGAATTGTTGCAGTTCCTTCTTTGTAGCTGGTGTTGGCATGTCATGAATATCTTCAACCTTTTTAGGGTCTGGTTTTACACCATTCTGGGTGTACAGCAATCCAAAAAATTGTATCTCCGTTGCCTTAATTGTACACTTTTTGCTGTTGAATGTTAGCCCATTGGCCTGTGCTACATGCATCAAGTTAATCAAGTTACGGTCGTGTTCTTGTTCTGACCTGCCGCAGACTACAATGTCATCCGCAATAGCCACTGTACCAGAACATTGCTCAACAATGTTGTCAATCTTCTGTTGGAAGATGTCTTGTGATACATTCAAACCAAATGGGAGTCTCTTGAAACAATATCTGCCGAATGGTGTTCGAAAAGTTGTAAGGAGTTGACTTTCCTCTGCTATCTCAACACTCCAGTATCCGTGTACAGCATCTAGTTTAGAAAAATATTTGGCATTGTGGAATCTGTGAGTTATCTCTTCCACTGTATGCATTTTGTGTGGACAGCGCTTTAGACTGTTGTTTAAGTGTTTTGGGTCAAGGCAAACCCGAAGAGAACCATCCTGCTTCAGAACGGTTGTGATACTACTACACCAATCAGAATGCTCTTCAACCTTTCTAATAACATCATTCTGCACCATCTTTTCTAGTTCTGTGGCAAGTTTCTGTTTAACATGTATAGGATACTTTCTAGGTGGGTCTATCTTTGGCTCAGCGTTGTCTTTTAAAAAGAATCTTGCCTTTCCTGGAAGTTTGCCTATTCTGTCGAACTGTTCTGGGAATCGCTGTTTAAGGTCATCTACTCCAGTGACGTGTAGAGTAAGATGTTCTTTTTTGTCAGCTTTAATGTTGTTAATAGTTACCACACTCAGCTTTTCGCACATTGGTAAACCCAAAATTGCAGGTCCTTCAACATCTACCAAGTAAAATGTTGACGATGTCCATTCAGAGTCTCTGTATAAACATTCAAGTGTTACTGCTCCGAAACAGTCTATACTTGTTCCATTGTAAGCTCTTAGCTTTGTCCTGCCACTCCTACTTTTTACATCCCTTGTGGGAAATCCTTGCTTATCCACCTTGTCAGGCATGATCTGTCTGAATATTCTTAAGGGTAGAGTGTTACCTTGGGCACCTGTGTCTATCTTGAACCGAATATATCTTTCTTTGTGCCTTTTAATTCCTGGTATTCGGAATTGTACCTTGCAGAAAGCCTGCGTTCTCTTTGGTTCATTACTGAAAGTTAGTATCTTCACAGTATCAAATGTGGAAGGATCACTTTCTTCACTGGAGTCAAGGTCCTCAGTCATCATAAAGTGTGTTTGTTTTGATGACTCTCTGCTGTGAAAGTTGTGTTGAGCACTGTCTTGTTTCCTCTTGAAACATAATTTTATCCAGTGGCCCCTCTTTCTGCAGTAATGACATGTAGAGTCTTTAGCTGGACAGTGGTTTTGTATGTGGTTTAGGCCACAACATTTACACATAGCACCTCTGCTTGTGTTGTGTTTTTCTTGTTGCTTCGAACCAGTTGCTTTGTTTTGTTTGGGTTTATAGCTTTTTACTGCATCCACCTGGGCTGTTACTGTACCTTGCTGAATTTGTTTAATGTTTAGTGCTTGTGCCTCGTGTTTCCTGCCTTCATCCAGAAGTTGTTGTAAATTTAGTGTATCACTCTGGCTCAGTATCCATTTCTGGAACTCTGGCATTGGTGTGCTGAGAAGGATCTGTTCGATAATTCGCTCTTTTTCTTCTTCTTTGTTAAATTTACATACACTTGTTTTCTCCTTGATGCGAGTGAAGAAATCATCTAAACTTTCATCAGGTTTCTGTCGCAGGTGGTGAAGTTCTAATCTTGCCGCTCTAAAGTTCGTGTGCTTTATTATCAGACGTTTTTCAAATTCGTCCAATATGGCTACGGGGTCGGTCGCTGACTCAACAGGCATGGCGGTAGCAAAACTGTTGTAAATTTTCAAACCTTCATCGTCCAATGCTTCTAGGATATATGGAGTTAGGGTTTGTCCTTCCAGACCAGTGGTCTTGGAATATAGATCTATGCGTTGGCGCCATAACAAGAAAGCTTCACTCTTATCGTCTTGACCGGCGAATCTCATTTGCGGTGCGTTGCGATATTGTTTCGCCGCCATGGCTGACTTCGATGACGAAAATTAGCCGAATACTGTACTCACGTGTTATCGTGTAGCTGTTTTGCGTCAGTCCGGTATCGACCGCTGTGTTGCTGTCATTTTCGACGGAGTCATCTGTCAAGTTATTTGCTTATGTTTGTATCATAAGTATAATTGTGTCTTTACCTGCGATGTCAGGTTGATTAGGGGTTGTCTTCCCTTGTTTATTCATTCATTGTGTTTGACCTTTAGGGTCAGAGGTTGACAGTTCGGCGTGGGCCTATGGGAAGGTTTTTTAAGCGGGAGTGAGATATACTTCCGGGAAGCCGGGAGGTCCTGTTTTTCTGAAGGGACCAAGAGTCCATTGTTTTTCGGGGAGAATCTTCGAAGTAACTGCTATGGCAGTTTTCCCCAGTGAATCTCTGTGCGTCGGGATGACGACAGAATTCCTTGTGTAGTTCTGAGGATTCATTTACCAGGTAATACCGACCTTTATGCATTATTACGCTTTTCGGTGGCAGAACATGTAAAGGATTACCTAGGGTGAACAGCAGTTCACGGATCCGCCATTTCAGAACTTATATATTTGTGCTCGAGGTAGCCATCCAAGACTGTTAGTCTTATATTGTCCAGAAATCCAGTGACGAAGATATATTGTGGGAGCCGCAGATTGGCGGAACTTCTATCTACAATAAGTATTACTGCAGGGTTGATGATAACCTATTTAACAGAAGTACACGGCCGACGTCAGAACGAGGCCTGTGCTTCCGGCTATTATACTACAGCCTGATATGTGCAATTGGCAGGGAGTGCCAAGTTGCACCTGTGTGTCAAGGTAACTAAGGCATCTGACGCGTTTAGTCAGAGACGCCAAGGGCGACGCTACGAACTGTCATTATTGAAGAACTTTGCTATTGACCATGCACGTCTATTCTGATGTTTACCTTTTTGAATGCCAAATGTATACCTATCGATGTCAGGTCAGCATGACCTTGTTACACTGACTGTTCCTGTTGATATTATGTGTGTTCCCGTCAATAAATGTCTTGAAACATGCCTGCAGTGTCAAAGCATCCTTGATTACTGCATGTGAGAGTATGGGTTGCAGGAGCTACATCTATACGAGCCTAAACACATTCGCGTCTTCATTCGCACCCACACTCAATTCATCATACGCTCGCACTACACATCTAACAACATGTAAACTGTCTTGGGCCAGTGATCACCTCAACAAGAAAAAAAAGACAGTTACATTTCTGGTGGACCAGTTACGTGGGCTCTTATGATACATTTCTTGTCGCCAATGTGGCCTAGAAACTTACATTTCTGATGGACCAGATCTGTGGGTTTAAAAAGAACAGAGCGAGCATTTGACATTATTGTTGACATTTATGGATCCAGAAATTTACATTCCTGGTTGGCTGTTACATGTATGATGTCTCCAGTTTTGTCGAGAAAGTTACAAGAAGGACAAGTACACATTACACTTCTGATCTGTGGGTCTAAGCTACACACGGGACAGCCGTAACACAGCGCTAATTCTACACTTGCAAGTTTTGGCTACAACAGGACAGATATAGGTCATCAACGGTTGACACAAATAAACAGTACGAGCATTTATATTATAATGCTACATAAAGCATAACAAGACAAGTACTGAAGTGAACTACTAGGCATTTGCTACGTGGACCATAACTGCATAGAAGGCGGGTTCCTATTGTAAACAGTACTGCGGGTTGTTACACGTTTCATTCAACAACAGACTTTTCTAGGTCAGAGCATTCAAGCTACATTGTTGGAGGTCAAGTGTCTGTAAACAGTACGTGAAATTGTAAACATTCAATGTGCAAGCCCTAATTTGAGAAGGTCATAGTAACTTTGGTTCGTGAATACCACTTTATGTTACAGTGGATTTGACGTTCAGTGCGCGTTTGACATTTCGTTTCTGTGTTCGCAAGGAGCAAGAAATTTATTTTAGTTTCAGCTGTGACTGAACTTGTTCTGCAACACATTGAAATTGATTGCTATATGTTTATGTCACTTCTACTGTTTTGTGTATTTTTCTGCGGGTTTTTCGGTTGGTGGGTCTTACGGTAAATATGCCACTTGATCGAGGCTTACTGTAAGCGGTCTGTAGGTGCAAATTTTCTTAATTTGGAAATTTGCTAGTGACAATTGGTCGCTATTGATGTTAGCTGTGATGTAATTGTACTTAACGTTGTTTTTGTAATATTTTGTCTGTTTTTCAGTTTTGATTGTCGATTTGTTTTGTTTGTATTCTGTAGGTCTCTCCTTTCTTGTGTATTTCTCTACACATTTTTGGTTAAAACAGTGTTGCCATTTGTATTGTTTTGTATTTTTGTCTTTGTATTTTTTTTTTGGTTGTACTACATTACTGTCATGCACAGTCTACATACACATACTTGGTCATGTTTTGATATTATTGATAAGGTAGACTCTTCATATAGAGTTTGTTAAATAATATTATATAAGATATTTATACAAGTTCTTTGATAAAAGACTTGTTATCTACAAAGATTGAGACAGTAAAATAAAGTGAAGTGAGTATACAAGTCTAGCATTTCAGACTTGTCTCCCATTGAAGTGGGATAAGGTAATTTATTTAATTTTTTTTCAGGTTTCTGATCTCATTAGACAGAATGTCTACATTGGATTTCTTCATCCAGCAAGGGTTGACCCTTGGTAAGTCTGGTAAAGAATTGGAAGAATATTCATCTGCTCAATTCGCCATTGCATTAAAGTCAGAAGAAAAGAAACAAAAAGAGGAAATTAAATTGAAAGCAGAAGCTGAACTAAAGAAGCTAGAAGCTGAGAATAGAAGATTAGAACTTGAAGAAAGAAGGTATCAAAGAGAGGCTGAGGAGAGAAAAGCTCAAGCTGCTGCTGAGGAGAGGAAAGCTCAAGCTGCAGCTGATGAAAGAAAATTCCAGATGGAAATGGAAGACAAAAAACTTCAAGCTGCTGCAGAGGAAAAAAAACTTCAAGCTGCTGCAGAGGAAAAAAAACTTCAAGCTGCTGCAGAGGAAAAAAAACTTCAAGCTGCTGCTGAGGCTGAAATTAGAAAAATGGAACATGAGGAAAGAAAACAGAAGATGGAACTTGATGAAAAACTCGCAATTTTGGAGTTAGAGAAATTGAAATTGGCGAGTACGGGTGCTCAGCAAACAACTTCGAGTACGACAAAGGAGTTTGTTAGTAGGATTAAATTGCCTCATTTCAATCCTTTAAAGGATGACGTAGCAGATTATCTAGATAGATTCCAATTTTTGTGCGATACGCATAACATAAAAAAGGAAAAATATGTTGAACAACTGATGCCATTTTTTACAGGTGACACAGTGACTACTCTTATGACAATAGACGAACATGAGAGGACTAATTATGATGTTGTCAGGGCAGCATTACTAAAGAAATACCAATTAAAACAAGAAGACTATCGTCTTCGTTTTAGGACAATGTTGCCAGAAAATGGAGTAGATTTCTCTGATTTTGTTACAAAGATACGTCGTACATTTACACGATGGGTTGAGTTGTCTCAGATTGAGAAAACATATGAAGGTCTAATGGACTTATTATTGCGAGATAAGGTTTTGTCATCTGTTAATGATTCTTTTCTTGCATTCCTTCATGAGCGTAAGCCTAAAAACTTAAAAGAAATGGAGGAATACTGTTGTCAGTATGCCACAGCACATCCCCATGCTACAGTTAGCAATTCTAAAGTGAAAGAAGGGTTGCCAGCTGCTTCGGCAACACCATATGGCCCTAATTTCAGAAAAAAATTTCAGGGTGCTCAACAAAATTGGAATAGGGGAAGTAATCAAAATTACACTCAGAAGCGGAGTAATCCAACACATGATGGTTCTTCGTCTATGCAGTGGAGACAAGATGGTAGTTCTCGTAATTTTAGTGGTAATAATTTGAGACACTTTCGTAAAGGCTATCCAAATAATAACTATTCAAATTTTCGAGGTAATCATTCTCGACGTCAAGATTATGACGATGGTGAATTTAGAAACCGGGATTCAAACCGGAATGATGATTACAATAGGCAATATGATAACAATTACAGGGGAAATGATAGTCGAAATAATTACAGGGGAAATGATAGTCAAAATAATTACAGGGGAAATGATAATCGAGGTAGACCTAGGTTTAACAAAAAAAGACCTTACCAACAGGCAAACTCTGCGCAACAAGAGTTTGATGGAGCCTGTAATACAGTAAATGATAGTGGTAACTCTAGGGCTATCACTGGTTGTGCTTTCGATTTTGGGAGAGCAACTGAATGCCCCCAATGCTTAACATTGTTTGACTCATCAACTGTATCTACGCTAAGTTGTGGTCACCCTCTTCCTGCTCTACCTGCTACAGTTGCGCATGATGGGAGAGGATCTCTCATCTTACATAAAGGTCTAATAAATGATAGGCTAGTCTCAGTACTTTTCGATTCGGGATGTACTACCGTCGGGGTTAAGGAGTCTCTGATAGATCCTTGCTGTGCCACGGAAAAACAATCAAATGTGTTACATTTGGTGGTACTATGGAAAGTTATCCTACTGCTATTATTAGGATTGACACTCCTTTCTTCACAGGAGATGTCCATGCATGTCTTCTTCCTAATCCTATTGCGGATCTTATAATCGGTCGTATTCATGGGGTTAAGGAATGCACCCCGCAACAAATTTCTAGTTGGGAAGAAAAAAACATTCAAACGGTCAATGCAGTGGTGACAAGAGCTCAAGCTCTTAATCCCCCAACTTCATCTGATAATAGTAATGAAGTTGATAGCCAAGACGAGCACTTGGTGATTTCCCATGACTCGTTTGTTAAACGTCAAGAAGAGGATCCTTCTTTGAAGAAATACTTCCTTCTTGCAAAGAAAGGGGATCCCAATCAAAATACGAATCACAAATCGTATATCACTATGAAGAATGGTATATTGGTACGAATGGTACAACACTCGGACAAGTCTATGCACTCGCAAATTCTTGTGCCTAAGTGTATGAGAGCCTTAATTCTTCGGCATGCACACGATTCTCAGTGTGCGGGACACATGGGTTTTTCCAGAACTAAAACTAGAGTCCTTGCGTCATTCTTTTGGCCATTCGTGAATAAAGACATCCGAATTTATTGCCGATCTTGCAAAATTTGTCAAGAGGTCAAGTCTAGGGGTCCGAGACATGCTGCTCCTATTCAGGCTGCAGATATTCCGATTCGGCCGTTTCAGAAAATGGCTATAGACATCATTGGTCCGTTCAAAATTAAGTCAGCCAGAGGACACCAATTTATCCTCACTTGCGTGGACATGTGCACGCGTTGGCCAGAGGCTATTCCTCTGAAGAGCATATCAACTGTCGATATCGCTGATGCTCTTTGGCTCGTATTTTCTCGTCTGGGATTCCCCGGAGAAATACTGTCGGATCACGGCACTCAGTTAATTTCGGACGTTATGTCTCAGGTAATGGCTACGCTAGACATTAAAAGGTCTCTCAGTAGTATTTATCATCCAATGTCCAATGGATTGGTAGAACGTCTTAACAGGACACTAAAGAACTTACTTGGCAAGATAACGGAGGATCATCCTGAAGATTGGGACAGGGTTTTACCTGCAGTCCTCTTTGCCTATAGAGAGGTTCCCAACGAGCATACAGGGTTTTCTCCTTTCGAACTTGTCTTTGGCGCGCAACCGCGCGGGCCAATGTCCTTGTTACACGATTTGATAACTTCCGATAATATTGACGATGATACACAATCGTCATATGAATATGTTATAGCTCTTAGAGAAAAGATTATCGAATCGTGCAGGTTAGCAACTTCATCTTCCGAATTTGCGAAAGAAAAAGCTAGGCGATTTGCTAATAAGAAAAGACGCCTACGTCAACTTTGTCCTGGAGACAAAGCATATGTCTTACTGCCCTCAAGAGAGAATAGACTTCTCATTTCTTGGAAGGGTCCATACACTATAGTCTCGAAAATTTCTGATGTCGACTATATTGTCGATGTGGATGGAAGGCATAAAACCTTCCATATAAATATGCTAACAGAGTTTATTGAACGTCCAGACTATTTACAGCCTATTTTCCAGGCGACGGACGACTCTCCAGTTCAACATGGTCACATCTCATCCCTGTCCGTTATACAGGATGAGGAAACTATTTTTTCTGACGTGAACTTACCTCTTCCTACGATTCCACTTACTTCAACGGAATCGTGGAGAGACGTTACAGTCTCTTCTAACTTGTCTTTTGAGGAACAACGTCAAGTATCCTCTACGTTACAATCATATCAGGATGTCCTTACCGACATTCCTGGACACACAGATGTCATAGAACATGACATCATACTTACTGATCGTAATCCGATCAGAGTAAGACCATACCCAATACCTATTCATTTTCAAGCACAAGTCGAGAAAGAATTGGATGAAATGATTCAACTACAAATAATTGAACCATCCACTTCAGCTTATTCTTCGTCGATAGTTATTGTTCGAAAGAAAGACAATAACATACGTCTTTGCGTTGATTATCGCAAATTAAATCAAGTTACGAAGTTCGATGCTGAACCTATGCCGTTATTAGATGATCTACTTATTAGACTTTCTAAAGCTAAATTCTTTACTAAACTAGACTTGTCGAAAGGTTATTGGCAAGTCCCATTGACGGAACACGCCAAACCTCTCACTGCTTTTTCGACACCTAGGGGTCTGTTTCAATGGAATTTTATGCCTTTCGGGCTTATGAACGCCCCAGCGACTTTCGTGCGCATGATGCGACGAATTCTATCAGATCGTGCAGATGTCATTGCATATTTAGACGACATCTGTCTTTTCAGCGATACTTGGGAAGAACACTATGTGGGTCTGAAGGAATTGCTATCTACTCTACGTGAGCATAGTTTGACTGCTAAACCCTCTAAAGCTTTTGTTGGGTTTAGTGAAATTTCCTTCCTAGGTCATCGAGTTGGTCATGGTCTGTTGAAGACAGAGGACCAAAACATTTCAAAGATATTAAATATCTCGGTTCCGAAGACAAAAAAGCAAGTGCGTAGTCTCTTGGGATTGATACAATTCTATGGAAGATTCATTGAGAATCTGTCCTCCATTATGGCACCACTTTCAACGTTATTGAAAAAAGGTTCTCCTAATATGGTGCGTTGGTCCCAAGAATGCCAATCTTCATTGGATCAGGTTAAGAATTTGTTCTCATCTCATCCTATCTTAAGACTACCGACGATTGATAAGACTTTTGTCCTTCGTAGTGATGCCTCTTCCACTGGCATTGGAGCGGCACTAATGCAGGAATATTCAGGAACTCTGCATCCTGTAATGTATATTTCTAGGAAGCTGAATGCGGCAGAAAGGAATTACTCGGTTTTGGACCGTGAATTGTTGGCTATGGTTTGGTCCATTCTTAAGCTACAAAGGTTCCTTCTGGGCGCGCATTTCTTTATGGAAACCGACCAAAAAGCTCTTACGGCTATGCAAAGTAAGGATTTGAAGAGCTCGAGATCTACTCGTTATGCTATTGCTCTTCAGCCTTTCCATTTCACGGTGCGAGCTATCCGTGGTTCGGATAATGTGATGGCGGACATATTGTCTAGATGCCCACATGATTCCAGTTAAATCTTGTGTCCTAGTTTTTCCTGATATATTTTCAGACTTAGGTCTGTCCTTAATATCATAATATGTTGTAATACAAATGTATTTGGATGATGTTTAGATAATTTAACAAATTTCATTTTGTCCATCCATCAGTGATATGTTGCTAAAATAGCATTGACATTTGTATATTGCTATGATTATATTATTTAGTAATGTTTGATATATGATTGGTATTGCCAGCAACTTAGGTTTCTTGAATGGTATCCCTTAGTTTGTTTGGCTTAAAGGAAATATTTTCTCCTATGTTGGGAGATGATTTGTACCCTCTTCTATTGTACCTGATATTAGGTTCATTGTTTGCATGAGCACAGAAGTGATACTGGTGCTATCTTGCTCATGAACATATTAAAAAAAAAAAATTGCATTTTTTTTTTTACAGGGGGGTGGTAGTAATGTTGCTGTCATTTTCGACGGAGTCATCTGTCAAGTTATTTGCTTATGTTTGTATCATAAGTATAATTGTGTCTTTACCTGCGATGTCAGGTTGATTAGGGGTTGTCTTCCCTTGTTTATTCATTCATTGTGTTTGACCTTTAGGGTGAGAGGTTGACAGTTCGGCGTGGGCCTCTGGGAAGGTTTTTTAAGCGGGAGTGAGATATACTTCCGGGAAGCCGGGAGGTCCTGTTTTTCTGAAGGGACCAAGAGTCCATTGTTTTTCGGGGAGAATCTTCGAAGTAACTGCTATGGCAGTTTTCCCCAGTGAATCTCTGTGCGTCGGGATGACGACAGAATTCCTTGTGTAGTTCTGAGGATTCATTTACCAGGTAATACCGACCTTTATGCATTATTACGCTTTTCGGTGGCAGAACATGTAAAGGATTACCTAGGGTGAACAGCAGTTCACGGATCCGCCATTTCAGAACTTATATATTTGTGCTCGAGGTAGCCATCCAAGACTGTTAGTCTTATATTGTCCAGAAATCCAGTGACGAAGATATATTGTGGGAGCCGCAGATTGGCGGAACTTCTATCTACAATAAGTATTACTGCAGGGTTGATGATAACCTATTTAACAGAAGTACACGGCCGACGTCAGAACGAGGCCTGTGCTTCCGGCTATTATACTACAGCCTGATATGTGCAATTGGCAGGGAGTGCCAAGTTGCACCTGTGTGTCAAGGTAACTAAGGCATCTGACGCGTTTAGTCAGAGACGCCAAGGGCGACGCTACGAACTGTCATTATTGAAGAACTTTGCTATTGACCATGCACGTCTATTCTGATGTTTACCTTTTTGAATGCCAAATGTATACCTATCGATGTCAGGTCAGCATGACCTTGTTACACTGACTGTTCCTGTTGATATTATGTGTGTTCCCGTCAATAAATGTCTTGAAACATGCCTGCAGTGTCAAAGCATCCTTGATTACTGCATGTGAGAGTATGGGTTGCAGGATCTACATCTATACGAGCCTAAACACATTCGCGTCTTCATTCGCACCCACACTCAACTCATCATACGCTCGCACTACACATCTAACAACATGTAAACTGTCTTGGGCCAGTGATCACCTCAACAAGAAAAAAAAGACAGTTACACGCTGCCACCATGTAATGTTATGATGTATGTATATAATCATTACCTCGTCATCTACACAAGCACACACGTTTCAGAAGGGACTCAGTAAAAGCATGTTCAATTCGTAGCCATGTTTATTTACAGAATCTCGTACATGTCAAGATTCGCATTATATTACAATGTGTGGTTCGTACCCTAATGTATTCATATTACATGGACGTCTTATATGGATGGCCCCAAAGCAAAGTAAAGTCTCTCCTATTTGATACACTTCATGAAACACTGAAGGAAAACAACGTTGCTTGTTATGGAGTTCCAACTGAAGTGAACAAACACGACTCTGGCAAAATGACTGAAATAATCATTCTGTATTTTGACTGGAAAGTTGGTGAGTACAACTTAATGAAGGTGCAGAACACACTAAATAAGGCAACATAAGCAATTTCAGTATATCTAACTGAAAGTCTTGTTTCCAGGCGCCACTGATAGAAAAGTAGATCGTTAAAAAAAAATAAGAAAGTAAAATGGAATGCTGAACCAGTGGTAATCCCAAAAGATAGACATTCTCCCTACTGTGCCCTGAATACGTGTATAAACAATCTCATATGAGAAAAACGTGTATGTTCTAGTAATATTTTCACACTTTTTAATATACTCAATGGTGTGTCCATGAAACAAATTCTACAGTTTATTTTGTTTAAAAAAAAACAGGTGGTTACCATGGTAACCAAAAAAAAAAAAATCCCCACTGTAGCTGATCTCCATGGAGGAAGCCTGCACCAAGCATTCACATGCTCTTGCAGCTGTGGTCTATATAACAATTTGTTTTATATGATGAGGTTGCCCGCCCGATGCACAATTTTATATGATGAGGTTGCCCGCCCAATGCACAACTTTATATTAGTCGCTTTGTATGACATGCCTGATGATGAAGTAGTTCTATTCTTTCCTTGTCTCTTCGGAGACCCCCCGGGAACTAACTACACGGGACAACATTTCGAGTGTTGGCACACAAACGCTATTTGATTTGTGCCTGGAGTTTATTTTACTAAGTTTCAGAGCTACCTAATAAGACACGGACGTAAATTACGCAATGCATTTACCAACATTTGAGTTTGTGAACGAGGATTTTCTGTATTATATACAGTACTTTGAAACTTAATTTTGTTGTAGTTTATTGATGTACTATGGAAATTGAGCTTAATGTTGAAACTTGCAAACTGTATATGAAAGCTCAATTTATGTGTACAAAATGCTCTATAGAAGTATATTCCGCGCTCGGCTGCTAATCAACTCAGATACATCAGGTCATAAGAGGAAGGTTTTCAGGAAAGTATTGCTGATCATTAACTTTCATACACCCTTGGGACCTGCCCGAGGTCAAAACTCCTTCAGGTCATAACGTTTCTGGAGAATGAGCTAACACCACTAGTTGCTGAACAGCCAAGAGCTCCATGGAAGCACGGTATGATTTATAAAGTTCTATAGCAAGAATCTGGGCTTGCATATTATGAAATACTGCCCTGTTGTGTACGCCATGCTCATAGATTTCAAATTCTTTGCCACTGTGTATAGAAAGTCTGGATTTTGTAATGTCCTTATAATGAGTCTAAGCTCTGTCAAAAATCATGATTATCAAAGTGCTGCTCTCGAATTATATGAATCGTCAACGCGCATTCTAGTTGTTGATTTTATAGTGTCCACTACTGGTTGAATATTACTGTTCATCGTTTGCTACGAAGTTGGCATTGCTGATCGTTACTGACTTCTTGAATGAGCTGTTTTGCATCAGGTCACGTTTCGTTACACACATCAACGACTGACAGCTCAGCAGACAACATACTGAAACTTTAAAAACAACGAGGACGTGGAAATTAAATAGGGCACGTTACATGAAGTAACTGTAGCATGAGGCACTTGGAGACTAGTGTAGATTTTTTTAGTTTCAACACTCGTGCTGCTTGCCGGGGTAACCAGCGATACTCTGTAGGATGTGTCCTTATCAGGCTTCATCGTGTTAGTTGATAAGATACTAGTTGTCCTTTTCCTGGCTATGTATTTATCATCGCTGCACTACAGATCGGATAGAATTATATTTTAGACTGACGATTGCACTCTGATATACCCGAAAAGCGTCGGTCTAGATTGCAAGGGCGTACGTCACTTCAAGAAGGTAAACGCTTCGAAGTAAAACAAAAAAATCGGTCTGTGGTTCACTCTAAACTGTGAAGCGAAGTGTGGAGCTGAAGTTTTCTTTCCTGGGCCCAGTGTATCGCATTGGCTGTTGTGGACCGTATGCAACCGGAATGATTACGACATTAGTAGTTAGCAATTATCCTTTAAATAATTTTAGTACATAAGTTATTGATGACGTCATTTTGTCACATAGCCTCTTATCGACATTTTAAAATAAAGCCTTCCAGACAGTTACATGAAATAATACGAGACCTGAAATCTCTAAACAAAATTAAGTATACCCTCGAATAAAAGGTTATACCATTTTGCTATCATAGAAACTTGTGTAGTAACTGTGACCTAAGTATGACATGGACATAACTAGTGGACTATCCATCTTAACTAGTGGCTTTGCCAATGAAACAGATTATCTCAAAGGATATCCAGTAGAGTGGCAAATCAAAGTAACTTCCCCCAACAGTCTTAGAAACCAGTTTGTGAGATATGGACCGCCCAAGCCCTTAACAGTAGAGTTGACCGCCACGATTTATTGATAGCTTCATGAAGAGAATAGCTTCCAGTGAAGAGAATAATGGCTAACCCGACCCCTGGCCCTATAACACGTTCATTCTCTAAAGCAACGGATAGGTTTTCAAGGTTCTGAATACAGAACATATTTGGTAGTCAGTATGACCTATTCCTCAGGTGGGTAAATCTCGATTTAGTATTTCGACCTCGACACATAATAGACAAGAATATAAATGTACATTAGTCTGTCAAGAATTGGAGACATGAAATTTATGAGACACTTCTTATTGAAGAATGTATGCTACATGAATGAATGAAAAGGGAGGCACATTTTAACTACAGTTGTACATCAGGAGGAACCTAAATAAAAGCATTGATTTATATATTACGGACTTAGCTTCACTGCAGACAGAAATTGTTGATCTAAGAACTATTAAGAGTAGTGCCATTACTACTACATGAGCTACTTCCAATTCAAAATCTAAACCGAATCTGGAACCCGTATGTTGATATTTACTGTTGTGTATAGTAAATATTATTAAATGTAATGAGACGTGGCTGGCTGTCAAACATTCTCACATTATGAAGCATAATCACGAAGCCTGAACACACTAGATACAAAGTCGACACGTTTAATCAGCCATGTTTAGAAGCAGAAAGAAGAAGGAAGTAGTTAGCATATGGGCGATTAACTCTAGTAGGAAACAAAGTAACTCTAGTGGGAAACACAGTAACTATGGAGACAATATATACATCAACACCGTACAAATGGCTCAAGTAAAGTAACATCTCTGGAGGTTTATCCAGTGAACACGAACTTGATATATGAACACGAACTTGATATATGAACACGAACTTGATATATGAACGCAAACTTGATATATGAACACAAACTTGATATATGAACACAAACTTGATATATGAACGCAAACTTGATATATGAACACAAACTTGATAGGCCCTATACTACCTAAGACAGAATAACGTCGAAAATGCTTCCTAATCTGTCCTTTATTCTTTCAACGGAGAATAGCTCCTAAATTACTGGTCACAAATATACATTGGCACAACACCAGCTTCTTAGTTGGTGTGTCAATGTAACCCGCATTCTTACTTATACAAATACACCTATCATTCTGTTCCGATCTTCTCTAATATTTTCCGACGGAATATTCATTTATATGAAAAGAAAGATAAAATAATAAAACAGAACCTCAACCAGTTTTCCAAATACTATCTATGTGATTACGGGCACACGTTGTTGTAGTACACGTGTAACTTCCGTGTAAACAATGGAAGAGATCGTGACAGTAATGTCACATGTCACTGGTAGATGCAGCAAGTGTACGAGAAATGATAGAGGGGAGATATTAAGAGACTAGGCAAGAACAAATAACGTGATAATAGGCAGTGGCGGAATTCGAAAGTTTATTTTAGTGCTCGATTATTCAGGCGGGATACCCCAGTTCGTCTTAAAAAGTACCCCCCCCCCCCCCCCCCCCCCCCCCCCCCCCCCCCACACACACACACACACACAAATAAGCAATTTCTTTAAAACGTGTTCAAAATGATATTGAGCATATTGCTTAAAAAGTGAATAAGCATATTTCAAACAAAGTATTTTAAAATAGACGCAAATTTAAAACAAACAAACACCAAAAGAAGCTGAGAAACACATGATGAAAGAAACTATACTGGAAGAACTAGACGATGCGATAAGGTAACTGAAGAAAAAGAAATCTCCGAGAGAGGATGGATCAAACACGAAATGTAAAACACTTTGGAACACCACATAAAAAGAAACTTCTGAAAATCATAATTGTAAGCTGGAAAGAAAGTGGCGCCATAAATACGAAAATGATCAGTTAAGACTTCAGTACTACCAAAGAAATGTTAGAGTGTGACGCTTGTGAACTCTTGAAGATTTAAGTGTATATTTTATCTTCAACCTGTTCTAGACGTCCGTGGTGGTTTTATTACAATTAAAAACACTATAAATGCTAAAAACGGAGACTAAATAATATTATTTTGACGTACTATCGACCAACCCAGAAGGACTTGAACAATTACTTTTGTCCACCAAAAAACACAGCGAGGCCCAGAATCTATACCTAAACACCAAGAAGACCAAAGTGTTGACAACAGACAAAGTAAAGACCAAACCAGAAATTGAAATTGATAACGAAGAACTGGAAAGTGTCAATGAATTCGAATACTTAGGATCAATCATTAACAGTTCTGGCGACTGTGCAGTAGAAATTAAAAGAAGACTTGCAATTGCTTCACATAAGCTAATACAGATGAAAAACCTATGGCAAGGCACAAGCAAAGAAACAAAGTTACAACTGATCAGAGCATGTATATTCCCAGTAGAAACATACGGCTGCGAGACTTGGACACTCAATAAAACAGTTGCAAAAAAGATTACATCATTCGAAATGAAATGCTACAGAAGGATGCTGAGAATACCCTGGACCGAAAAAAAGACCAACAGAGAAGTACTGCACTCACTAAACGTACAGGAACATTGGCTCCTAAATACCATCGCAATAAGGAAGCTGAAATTTTTCGGTCATATAAAAAGACATAATAGTCTGGAAAAAACAGTGATGGAAGGCATGGTCCCTGGAAAAAAGGGGAAGGGGTCGACCTAGACGACGGTGGACCCAGGACATCACAGAGTCTGAACTTGTCTTTGGCTGATGCAGGTCGACTTGCCCAGAATCGTGATGCGTTCAGAGCAGCTGTAATGGAGACAACGTTCTGGAAAGAATACGTCACATGATGATGATGACGTACACAAGTAAGACAATTCCAGAGTCAGCACTGCCCAAACGTCTATTAATAGCTAATTTTTTTTTTTTTAAACGTACCCCCGCTATTACTCGAGGCGAGAATCTCCGGTTAGTACATCTGAGACTGATTTTTACGTGAGTATCCTTTTTTTCCCTATACAATGACAGGTGTCCACTCGCTATTCAGGCAGATACTCACCGTCTTCGGAGGGTACCCATTAGAGCTGGGTCGGCTCAGGAGCCGCCAGTCCCTGGTCGACGACACTGTTTCAAATGTCTTCGCCAGGGCTCGAATTAATCCAGTCCAAGTCCCGGTCGACGATACTCGTTCAAATGTCCTCGCCCGGGCTTGAACCTGGATCACCCGATAGCCAGCGCAGTGTGGTAACCATTACACCAGCGCGGCTCCTTAGAGAAGCTAATTATTATTATTATTATAAAATAATGAAAATCCACATATAGCAAGTAATTTGCACGAAGTTATTTCGTACAAAATTGTTTTAGTCCTGCGAATACCAGGAATGCAGTAACATGCTTTGAATTTCACGTTTTGTATTTTAAAGCAACATCGGCTGATACTTGCTGAAACAGCTAATACCTTTAACATGGCATGTTAAAGATTTGTTACTTCTGGGTCAGTCAAAAGGGCATGAAAATTAAAGTATCGACTTTTTAATAAGCGGCTAACTACCATCGGAAAGACTGAGGCAAGAAAGGGGCAGAGAAAGACAGTGAGAGGAAATGATGGACTGATAACATGACAGGGGGAAAAACCACGAACATAGGTCATCAGTGGCACCAGTGACAGGGGAGGTGAGTTGCGGGGAGAAATGATTGCCTATGCCACAAAGTATGGCACTTTATGGTGATGATGTTTCACAATGTACGATTATGTATATTGCATCTGACGATTAAAAAGTCATCGGGTTCCAAGATCGAAAAATGGTAGCGTCAGGCTCCAGTACACTCAGTTGTAATTGGGTACCAGACTCTGCTCTTGAGTTAGAGAAGGCAAAGGCAACGCGAAAGGGAACATTCTACAAACTAAGTCAACGATTCAATAGAGTTGTGACACAGTGGATCATATCGCTTTGCAATATCCCTGGCAATAAATAGGCTGACAGATTGGCAAAAGAAGGTGGAAAGCTAACTCAGCCTAATAAAAGCGTAACTTATGAAGAGGCCAAGTTTTATCAGAACCAGATACAGAAATAAGTGGGTAGCAAATCATCCAGACCATTTAAAAAAATGTTGCCTCATTTATGCAGGGCGCGACCCGCTCAACCTAGTCGTCTATTTTAGGGCGCATGTCCAAATATAAAAAACCTTTAGGACTGATGACTGTAGCGGGAGGTTATTTAAATTTATTTATTATGTAAGAGTATGCCAGTAAAGAGTTCTGGTCTTACAAGTAATACCCCAGTCTTAGAAATAAGCACTGGTGTATTGTTATCATAAAAATAGTCAGACTGTGAAAACCCTGGCCCAGTTGGTAAGAAGTAGTACCAGGATTTAAGGTGTCTCCTCCCTGTGCTATTTTTGATTACTTTTATTCTAGGGGATAAGTAAAATGAACATTCACTGAAACCACAAATGGAAGAAGTGAATAAATCCTCAGGTACAGTTAAAATAGTTTAATAATTACACTAATATTCTATTTCTACTAGTTGGAAAAGAGTATACACATATATATAAAAATATTCACACAATTACTATTATGGTCTGTTTAGACTTCAAGATCTTAAATAATAAAGTTACTGAAATCTCTGTTATTAGTCCTTTGAATTTAAGGATAACTGTCATCAGTTGACTGAGTTTATGTATGGTTACTTATTGTTTTCAACTATTGGCTGTTTCACATGTATAGGTGGTCAGTGTCAAACAGGACACTTATCTTTCCAACTTGATACTGCTGAAAACTGTCCTTTGCTGATATCAGACTTGGTAGGCCCAACAGTAGGGATGCCAATGACCAGCTGAAGTTCACTCTTTGGGGTCCTGCACTTTTGTGGGATGGCCTCGGATGAACTGCACCGGCTTCTGATACTGGACAGTCTGGTTTGAGTTATTTCATGGAACCCTCAGACTCCAGACACTTAGACTGAAATTTTCTGGCGATCCGCTCACACTTCAGATGGATTTAGAGTCGTGGCGTTATCTGCCCTCAGTCTTGTCTCAACCTCTTGCGTTGTGTATCTCTCTCAGTTTACCGATCCGCTTTAAATACGTATAGCGCGGACGTATCGGAGAGTACCGACGTCACAGCTTAAACCTAACCTGAAAAAATCCTTCCCGAACCGTGATTTCAGCCGATCTGTGCGTCGACTGAAATTTTGCCTTTCTCATTCTCAGCATATATAATATCCATATTGTTCCATCTTATCTAGTTTTATTCAGCTGATAAAACTCTATCTTCCTATCCATGTAAATTCCCAAACTGTTATTTGTTGATTTTAATATTTAGAACAGAAGTGAGTTTACGTGCTTTTAGCGTAACTGTGGGCAGCCGAAATACGCATATATCTCCGTAAATGAGAACTTCCTACCGTTCCATCTTATATGCAGTTATACACCATCCTTCCCTGTACTGAAATGTAAAATCCTTTTCATACGGATTCCCTTCGTTTATTTTTTATCGATGGCGATTTCCTCTGTCCGATACACATTTCGCTGATACGCCGCCATTTTGAAAGCGGTCACTCGATCGTAGATTGGTTTATAAATCTAACTGAACTCATTTGCAATGACTTGAAACCAATTTTGCGACAATGACCAGAAAAACGATGCACAGTACCTGCTTAACAGAAGTGAACAAGTGGTTATCTTCAGACTCCGCATAGGCTACCACAGATTGAGATACCATCTATTCAACAAGCTAAAGATAGGAACTACCGATGAATGTAACTGTGGCACCGATAAAATGACAACTGAACATCTGCTGCAAAAGTTATGAAGAACAAATAAAGCTTCTACGGCCGTCACCAGAATCACTGCTGGAAAAACTCAATGAAGATGTCACATAAATATAGGGTCTTTCTCTTTTCCTCTCCTGCAGTATTTATTTACATTTTTTTTTGTGTATTAAATTTCTGTAGTCGCCCTTTTCTTTCTCTACTATCAAGCAGATATTTTGTACTTTCAAATCATCTTACACTCCTCTCAGTGATAATTCGTCATCAACCCAGATGGGCCGGTCAGCGACCGAGCGTTGGGTTTACCTAAGGCGTGCCGGGCGATAAACTACCCGCCTGTGTACATATTACAGACACGCACTTATCAGTCGGACACACCTGAGCGGAAATGTTGTAATAGTCCGGGAAGATGTAGAAAGTTATTTGTAAACATTGCGAGAGAGGATCGGATGTTTTCATTCCGTATTTGGGAGACAAGACCTCTGCAGTAACGCGCAGAAATTTCCATGAGGAAATAATTTGAATTACCCCATAAAACACCCATGTTTGATACGATTGGCAGAGACTCGGAATGAAGGCACAACACACCTTCCGAATGGAGCCCTGCTTAACATCGTAAAAAACAAATGCGGGGGAAGACAGCCAATATAACCTGACACACTAGCCAGGATAGAACACTGTGAAAATTCACTCGCGCCAAGAAGACAACCAGACCTTGCCAGAGTAAAGACTAAACTCAGCTTTTATTTATCAGACCGGAACTTGTTTGAGCATTCTCAGGACTTAAAAGCCCAGGAAAAACTCTACCATTTTGTCGCGAGAGGTTCAGATGTTATTAAAAATAAGATATCCTAGACATAAAGGTGTATCATATGATACCAGGATAATGCCAGATAAGAGTCTGGTCTTATCAGTTGTGATTAAGTCAGTTTGAACCCCCTCCTCAAATTATGTATAAAATATTATTTTATGGATTCTGCTACTATGGTTATTTTAAATTGGACAATATAGGGCAAAGCCACCACTTTTTGTCAGCGATCCGCGCTGCATTTGAAAGTATGGACGATTTGCCTAAGGTACAAGCTTTTGGTAGCTACTCCCTAATTTTTAAAAGTAACGTTAGAATGAATTGTCAAGCGGCCAAGGCACCGGTAGTGTCAGAAGAGTATAGGAGTATAGGAGGGGAAAAATAAAAAGAAAAAAAAGCTACTGTCCAAAATCTATAAATAACGACGCCGCTTGTATCGTATCCAAGGTACCCAGCAACTGAGTATAGAAAAATCTGAACCCGCCCGTACCCTCTCACTTTTTTTCTTCAGACGGAAGTTTGACAGACAACTGTCGCGTGCTTAGAGAGAAGGGAAAACGGTGGTGTATTGTAAAAGGAAAAAAATAGCGTCTACTTGGAAATTTGAACTCAACTTCATTGTGCAAAAGGCAAAAATGAAACTAAGAATATGTATTTCTTCATAAAAGCAAAAGAGAGTAAATAAAAGAAATATTTTGACAATAGAGTATTGTTGTTTAATATAAATCATATAATAACTTATCGGGACTTAGAACCTTGCTTTCCCTGATATGTTAGCACAGTGAAAAGAGCCCATGATAACAAAAAGGAAAAAGTACACAAATGGAAACGATGATAAAGAAGAAAATAAAACTTAGATAGAATGATAGATGCCAACAAGCAGTTTAATAATTATTTTTAATATTTAATAAAATTGATCCGTAAATAACCCAGATATTGTAGAAGTGAGACAGACTAGCAGACACACTGAAAAACCTACGCTGGTTCAGTTTTGAAAATTGTCCGCTACAGTCAAATATTCTTGACTGGATTTAATAGGGCACCCCCATTGTTAGAAAAGGGGGGGGGGGGGAAGAAACTGCAGATGTGTTAGCCACGCGAAATTTTTTTTTTCTGCATAGTAATAGTAGGATCAGACAAGCAAACGTATTGATAAATCAAGGTGGGGTTTTTCAAAAAAGAGGGTCAATTTCGGATGAACAGTTTCCATTGGCCAAGTAGATTAATAATAGTGATAGGGTCCAAGCTTAGAGCGCCATTTGATCAAATATAATACCAAGTGAAAGGTTGACACCAGAAGTGCAGTATTGAAAGAAAAGTTTCTGCAGTCTGGACACGACGGCAATCTAAATGTGTGCCTAAGATTGCTAGCCAATCTATTCCTTGTGTATTATTTCATTGATGTTGCGGTAAGAAATGATTTATTAAAATTATGTAGCATAACAAAAATCTTAGGTGGTACGACTTAGCCATTTTGGAAGCATATGACAGCCTATGGAGCAAATGCATGCCTAAAGCAGATTGGGGAAGTAGTTAAAAGAAAAATTGTATTTGATAATTGATATAACATTGAATTAACTTGTAAGACCAGAAAGCTACTGGCAATATTTTGCAGATCACAGCGTTCCAAAAACTTTTGGACAAAGCATATGATGTCATTCTAAAAAAGAAAATAAATTAATAGTCAGAAAGCAACAAAAAGATGATTGTATCCCTAACTGAAGAGCAGATACCTACTGAGGGTGATGCAGTCACATAAAGTTAGAGACTGAAGCTATGGATTAGCAAGAGTTGCTGATCACTAGAAATGTTTGATGATGTGTAAATTGTAAAAGGTGGAGATATATTTATAAAATATATTTAGGAAGGCATTACTTCATTGTTGCAGGGTTGAATCGCCTATTTTCCCGTGAAATATAACTGGAGAGGCTGAACACTAGGCATTCTGTCTGGTGTATGTTTTGACGCAACCAGATATCAGATGTTCCTAGGAGACCCTCTTGTGTAGAAGAGTGGGCAGTAATTTCAGCGTGTTACGTATTTACTCCAGGAGACCCTCTTGTGAAGAAGAGTGGGCAGTATCATCAGGACGACTTCCAATTTCTACAAGACCAGAAGTTAAGCCCTGTTGTCTGGGCTTATGGCTTATTATTCTAAATTATTCTCCACACTTATTTCATTAATACATTTCGAGTGACATGATGATGACATCAGTCTCTCCTACTAGTGATAGAGTATAAGACATCAGTTAGTCAGAAAAGGGATACATTATAAGAATTTGTTTATTAAACTCTTAGTATGGACAAGAAGTCCTGCCTATTTAATTAAATGTATATACATATTGATAGATAAAACTACCTTTATTAATTGTTTTGAATTTTGCTCCTGTTCCAAAAGAATTTGGGGAGCAGGAGAATAAAATTGTACAAAAGATTAATTTAAAAAAAAAGTTAACAATTGTTTTACTTGAGTTGCTTATCTTAAGTTACAGTTGTGTATGTATGTTATCACCATCACATCATACATTCATTCCCCTAGACACTAGTCAAATAAAATAAATAGGTAAAATATTCGCAGAGTGAGATCACCGGGTGGTAGCAGTTAGGTACTCTGACAGTACATCATTGTTCCATCATTATATTCAGGGACCTACATAGCTTGACCTCACTCTGTAGACAAATAATAACAATAACTAATACTTATAACATCAAACCCACCACATATATTGGGGGCTCGTCCGGGATTTTAAAATTGTTGTATCACATAATTCTAGGGTATCCCCAGGGTATTAAAATTAATAACATTGCTTAGTTTGGAGAATTGAATAATTTGTCATAGCCTTTTGTTACTTAGATAATTAGTAACATTTGTTAGTTGAGATAGCTAGTCAATTAGGAATTTTGTACGAAATGGCAGATTTGGCCAAATATAGATCTGCTGCTGTGCAGACTGCAAAAGACATAAACATGGAGGGTCAAGTCATGATTGATTATGTCACATCAGAATGTGATAAGTTTATTGCTAGGGAAGAAAAGAGGTTAATAGAAGAGAGGAAAATGCAAGTAGAAGCTGATGCAGAAATTAAAAGATTACAATTAGAGGATGCTAGGGAAGCTAGAAAATTAGAGGCTGAGAGGGAGGCTGAGATCAAAAGGCTACAGTTGGAAGAAAAGAAATTTGAGGCAGAAAAAGAAGAAAAGAGATTGAATTTCGAGGCAGAGAAAGAGAAAGAAGAAAGGAGGTTAGAGGCAGAGAAAGAGAAAGAAGAAAGGAGATTAGAAGCCGAGAAAGAAAAGAAGAGATTACAAAGGGAGCATGAGTTACGATTAAGGGAGCTAGAACTTCAAGGCCATGCTCCTGAAAATGGTACCAGCCCATCGACCTCTGACTCTACTGCCAGTCAGGTGGCCTCCAACTCAGCCAAGGGGTTTCATCTGGACCCCTTTGTAGAAAAGGATGATAACATCGAGTCATTTTTAAGAAGATTTGAACGGCTAGCTACAAATTATGGGTTGGAAAAAGTAAAGTGGAGCTTAAAGTTGTCCCAGGGACTTAGGGGAACCTCTTATGAGGTATTTTCAAAGCTGAGCCAAGACGAATAGGAAGACTGTGACCTTGTAAAACACGCTCTACTAGTTCGCTATGAAAAGAATGGTGAGTTTTATAGAAAGAGGTTTAGGAATGCCAAGCTCCTGTCTGGGGAGACTTACCACCAATTCTCTGCCAGGTTGGAAACCTACCTGGAGAAATGGGCTGCTCTGGGGAAAACCCAAGATCTTAAAGAGATGGTAATGATCGAACAATTACAAGAGTCCATGGCTCCAGACCTGAGGAAATTCCTCAGCGAACAAGGCGCAGAGAAGTTGGGGAAGTATTAAATGTCGCTGAGAGGTATCAGGCAGCCCATGCAGAGGTAGCTGGAGCAAAGAGAAAACAGGTAGAAAATAATAAAGCCCCTTACAACCCAACCAAATATGATAATAGAGATAAGAGTAATAGAGGTAGACCAAATTATGATAGGCCAAGAAGTGATTTCAGAGATAGAAACCCGCAATACAATGATAAGAAACCTTCCAGACCGGATGGAAGATGGTGTACATTTTGTAAGAGGGACAATCATAACACCAGGGACTGTAAAAAGAGACCTCCTCAAATTGCTGCCATGAAAACGGGGAACAAGGGATTAAAGGACAAACCTACTGGACAGCAGGAACCTTATCACCCCCCAGTTTGTGAAGATCCAAGGGGCAACCAAGGACGTAGCAACCATGACACTTCCCATCGCCAGAATCAAAGTAAAAACTCGCTATGTGAAAGGAGTGATTAGAGCAGCAGTGATAAACGAACCAATCTACCCTCTAATTCTTCTTCTTCCATCCTTAGCCACCAACCGGCAAAGCAGTATGTGGCCAGTACGCCTAGTGGCGTCTTAGGGCAACAATAAATTGATCAATCTATCGCTGTTTCCACCACGCCTAGTGGCGTACCCTCTAATACTGGGGTGTAAATATTAGATTTACTTTACAGAAGGTCCCTCCGCAGTGGTTGTACTGTCGTAGTTCTGCGCATCCGCTCACGCGCATCATAATACATGTGTGGTGTAGCGTAGGAAGGATAAGAATTTATTTTAGAGGAAATAATAGATATGAATGTGAAAGTGAAGTTTTCCTGGATCACCCCGAGGAAGATTTGGTTCAAGAAGGGAGACAAAGAGTGTAAATTCACCTGACTGGACAGGTCTGGAAAAGTTTATAAGGAGATATATGGTCTCTCGCTACCGTAGTCTCTTCTCAGTTATTTATTATGATTATCCTTAATTATACTGGGATTATATTATATTTTATGAGCCCCCCCCCCCCCCCCTATAAAGGAAGATAAACATCAGACAATATGTAACATCTAATAGAAGGAACAAGGCATGGGGTACAGTATATACACCCAATTGGTTTATTAAAATTAAAATGAATGGATGGTGAATGATAGTATTGTCGATGGAATTAGTGTCTGCTGTATGTAATATGCGTCTCACAATTCAAGTATTTTTCATCATAGCTGGCTAAAGATATGGCATTGACATTGTCAGTCAACAAAGACTATTCACACTGTGGATTTAACATATGATAATCTATACTCTCTGGCTCATTATCTAAGGATACGACCACAGTATGCAATAGCTGACATAAATACACCATAACACCTGCAACAGGTTAAGTTCCCTTTAATAATCATGCACACAATGAAGCCACACACGGCTAGAAATACATATGCAATACAATGCAACAGAAATGCCAATATCACTTGCAATAATCAACAACTCAATCTATCATTATCAAAAACTCGCGGGTATGTCATACCGAGTGAACAACACAATGACTTTCGCTCACCGGCTAAATTCTGCATTCTAATGAAGCCATACTTAAATACAAATGACTTCTCATCAATGGTCTACGAAAAATGTTGCTAGAAACTACACCACCGTTCTAGAAAATATGTAAACTAATCTTGACCACATGAATAAATGACAAGCACCCTCAATGAACAACTGTGGCATCCAATATCCCAGCAAAATGCTGACAGGGAACGACAAAGCGACCTCTCCTGGTTGATGGCCAGAAACTCAACTAAAGTTTAGCGCCAGAATTCGTGCGCACTTCCGTCCAGGTCAGATGACCAAAACGGTTTGAAATTCCTATCAGGGTTGTCACTCTTCAGCGTGACCAACTTAATATTTTGTCGAACATATGTACTGTGACATCCCCCCCCCCCCCTTTAAAAAAGAAAACGAAGTTTTCTTCCATTGGAGGAGTCACGCATAACCCCTTTCAGAGTATGGGCGAACAAAATGCCGAGACGGCACCTCCTCGTCTACCTCAAGAATGCCAAAGTCCAACACCATTGTCGTTCATGCCTTCTCATGCTAAGTACTACAGACAATATGAGAATGAACCCCACCATCCCAGGTACTGGTAGTCGTGAAAAATAACAACGACTGTCCAAACCTGGTCTATCAAAACACAACATCTGTTACATATTATTTATACATATCTAAGTATCAATAATAAGACATAATCTCATAGTATAAACAACCTGTCTACACCCTGAAAATATACATATCTTATAACATGATTTATACCTACGTTGAGTATAACTTTATCCACATTGCCTTTATGGCATCCTGACACATAAATCATATAACATAATACATCTTCATACACATCAACTCTAATGATTATAATACATTTCTTCCATAATCACAGTAAATACTCTCTACGGGTGCTCCTGTCCCACACCAACTTCATAACCTGGACAAGACATCCGCTACAATATTATGTACTCCCTGAATAGGTAAAATAGTAAAGTTGAATTGCTGCAGCAATAATGCCCAGCGTGTCAACTTAGCACTGGTGGATTTAGCCGACTGCAAAAGTAGCAGCAGTTTGTGATCTGTTTGGAGGGGTAAAAAATGCGCCTCCAACAAGGTATCGTGCCAGCTTAGACACCGCCCAGACAATCGCAAGGCACTCTCTCTCTCAATTGTAGAGTATCTAGTTTCTGCTGGTAACAATTTTCGACTGACATACATTGTAAAGCATGACATATTATAGCATAAACATGATTTGCAAGGCATTACATCATCATTACAAGTTTACAAAATCCTCATACTGATATGAGAATAGAACTGGGGGCGTGAGTCAGACTCTAAGGTTCGGTTCGCATCAACCGAAACATCTTACTGAACACGAATCCGAAATCTAACTATAGCTATTGCTGGACTATTAGCAGATGGTTCTGAAGCAAGGACATATGCTTCTGCCTTATGCGCACCCCAACTATTTGCAAAAGTCACCGGTGCCATTTTGGTATTGTCGCGCAACAACAGTACCTCCCCAAATCTAACCGGCGCGACCTCATCAAACACCCTTCTGAGTGTGCGCCAACTAGCACTCGGGGGAACGTTACGCACCCAAACTGTGCGATCATTAGCTTTCGGACCTTCGTATAAGTTCCTACTGCTCCTACTCATGTCATTTGTTACTTGCCACGAACCGCGTCTACCATGTACCTTCTGGTCATCTCCCTTGGGAGTTTGGTGATGCTGAGCCTCCGCTCCAGCCGCACCCACGGCACTATGCACTCCCCGTACATTGCCGATGATTAAATCGGCAATCGGATCCTCAAGGACGAACGCGTTCACTCTCGAAGATAGGAACGGAGTGTCCACATTAATAATGCTTGGGGGTAAGCCTACACTTTGCTCCCGTACGTGGTGCACTTTACCGTTTTGCCTGTAAAGCAGGAGTCGTCGATGCACGATCGACGCACCCCAATCGTGGTGCATCTGGTGTTCCTCAACACCCGGACTGGTCTATTCTCCACCTTGCCTTCGTGGAGTATCACCTTGCCAGTCTCATGGACTGCTGACAGACATGGTGCCGCATGCCCGCATTGAAGCACTACCCTCTCGTTTGCGTGGAACAGAGGGCGACATCCCGCACCGTCCTCACTATTAATTGTGTCCAACACAAACGCGGAATTAGCATGTTCTATTGGGGTGGGGCACCTGTCAGCGCAATGATTCTTGCCACCACAACTGGAACACATGCGCTCCTTTTTCTCATCGCGTGTACCTTTGCTGGAGCTTTTCGATGACGAAGACCCCGCATCTGAGTCGGAAGATCGACTCTCTGAGGAACTACTCCTCTGTTTGGAATGTTTTGCTTTATGCCAAAACCGGTCTTCGTCCTGATAGTCTTCGAAGCGTACCTGCTTTCGCGTTTGGCGCTCCCCTCCGTCGCTATAACTATCGTATTTTCGGTTCTGCCACCTCGCGCGACCATTCCTATGAGATCGAAAATTCCCATAGCTACCTCTACGCGGCTGATAGGGACTGGCGGGCCTCTCATACTTCTGCTCTTGGCCCCTGTCTATATTGCCTGACTGATTTCGCCAAGGATGGCGCAGAACTTTGCCGACACCGGCAACTAAGTCTTCTGGCAGTCCTGACTTCTGAATGGGTTTGCCCGGGTGGGCAAGGACATAATGGTACCCAAATTGGGCCATAGAATCAATGTCTTTTGGCTGACGCTCTTGGAGAAATGCCACCAACTCAGTAGAACATGAGGACAGAACTTTGTCCTGTAGCATCAAATCTCGCAAGCCATTATAGTCCTTGTTTGTCCCCTCCATCTCAATCCATCTATTGAACAGATGTTTTATCTTCGAGGTAAAGTCCTCGAAGTCTTGGTCTGCACCTGGCATTGCGTTTTTAAAACGGGTTCGGTAGCCGTCAGCAGTCAGACGGAACTTCTGGAGCAATCTCTCCTTTACTTTGTCGTAATTGGCCCTTTCATCTAGTGGGAGGCTATAAAAAGTCTCCATTGCAGACCCTACTAGCAGCGTCGATAACAGAGATGACCATTGATCTCTGTCAGCCTTTTAGGCCACACATACGGCCTCGAATCTTTCAAGGAAAAAATCTAACTTGTCAATTTTATCATTAAAATTCGGCAGACGCAGCCTAAACGGACGATGAGCCCCTCCAGGAGTCGAGTTCTGACCACTCGCACTCACTTCCAATTTCTTCAATTGTATTTCCTTATCCATCATCTTCTCTTCCAGAGCTATTCTCATTCTCTCCTTTTCTAACTCTAACTCTCTCTCTATCTCCTTTTCTTGCAATTCTCGCTCTATCTTCTTTTCTTCCAATTCTCTATCTTCTCTCAACTTCTTTTCTTTCAATTCTCTATCTTCTCTTTTCTTTCAATTCGAACTCTCTGTTTCTACTCGTTTTCTTCTTTCATCTTCCTTTCTTGTAATTCAAATGCTTTCCTTTTTAGCTCTAGCTCTTCAGCTCGAGCATCTCTTAGAGCATTCTGTTTCTCAATCCTCTCCTTCTCTTCCTTCGCTTCCTTCTCTTTCTTTTCCTTCTCCAGAGCTTTTTGATTTTCAACTGAATAAAATTCAGCTTTGGCATAGTCATTTAATTTTTTACCAGTGTACCCACATTCTTTCCCAATCTGAATGAAAGCCTGTAGGTCCATGGTGTATACTCAGAATGCTCACTATTATCTCTTGCTATAACTTTTCTATACCAATATTCAGTCAAACGTATCTCACTTATATCACCAGATAACTCTCTGGTTACCAAAATATGCAACAATAACAATAAATATTGATATTACTACAATATACACATATACAAGGGGCTTGACATAATTCTTAGGCCTGACCATGAAGGACATGTCACAGAGAGCTGAAATTTTGTTTAGTGTTTATTCCTTTTCAATATAGCCACCGTCTGAATTGACACACTTCTGCCATCTCTGCTTGACCTTGAAAAGACCTTGGGAGTAAAACACGCTATTTTTCAAACTAAACCAGTCATCACATGCCAGTACAACTTCTTCATCGCTGTCAAAATGATTTCCTTTTAGCTGTTTTTTAAGATTTGGGAATAGAAAAAAGTCTGATGGAGCCAAATCTGGTGAATATGGTGGATGTGGAAGAATTTCTATATTCAAATCATTGGCTGCTAGCTGCACAAGCCGTGCTTTGTGAGAGGGCGCGTTGTCTTGCAGCAAAGGAAGATTTTGAGAGCGCGTTATCCCGCGTTTCATGGTCACAACTTTCTTGTTGTATAAAATTCTATAAACTACTCTTTCATTCAGTTTCACTATACTAGCTATCTCCACAATTGTCATTTTTCGATCCTGGTCAATTATTTTCTTCACTCTTGTTGCATTTTCATCGTTGCACTCTGAGGCTGGTCTACCAGATCTTGGCAGATCAGCAACATTTGAGCGGCCGCACTTAAACTAATGACACCAGTTTTTAACAGAAGTATATGAAGGACAAGAATCACGAAACATTGGTTCCATGTTCCTGTGTATTTCTGTAGGTGTTTTTCCCTGAAACATCAGAAATTTTATCACAGCTCTGGCCTCCTTCTTTTCCATTGTTTTGTCAAATCTTTGGAGCAGCAGATCCGGTCAATAGGGTACATTATGCCGTGCACCGTAGCGGGAAAACGCATTGAAGAAAAAAACGCGCACTTCACACATTCAGTGCAAATATGATGAACTTTAAATGTGCCAAGTTTCATCTTCCTCCTGTGACTCCTTCATGGTCAGGCCCAAGACTTATGTCAAGCCCCTTGTATATATATGTATGTAAGTATCATAATACCTCAACTCTCACTGTATACACATCATCAACCTTTATCTCTTATAGTATATAGTTTTACTTTGCCACTTGGCTACTGTCTCATCACTGTGAAAATTTGATCTTTCTGACCATTTAATCTCTGAGATGCACTCAAACAAACTTACAATAGTCGACAGTTGTATAATAACAACTGATGAAACTTTCTGGTGCTATGACACCATTATACCAACTTAGTCACAAATCAGGTTTTACTTCAAAGTCTGTTACTGGCACCCACACTGGTGCTATACTCAGATAATACTTCACTTACTACTAGTCTTAATAATCTCTGTAATGCAAGTGTTACTTATGGCAAAATGAGCACTACACAGATGAAAGAAACACACATACACCACACTACAAAAACAAAATTCCAGTCACGACGGACAAGATGATAGACCAAGAAGAGCAGAGGTAGATTAATATATACAATGCGTGACTGCGAACGAACGAAAACAAGGGATACCTGTAAACGTATTTACAAGATAGCAAGATGGAACAAGAGAATACACCACTTAAACACAACAAAAGAATTACTGAATGTACACGACAATGTAAATACAAACTACACGAATACGCCTAACACCAACAGGGCTTGGAATGTTAAGCAGAGCAGTCGCAGGAAATCCGTCTGCCTTCCTCCACCACAAAACATACACAGCCACACCCTATAAAGAATCGGTCTAATCCAATCTTTTCCCACAAGTAGGCCAAGAATGGATTAAACTCACCACCCTTCCTCCCTTGGACACACAAATACAAAATTACACACTACACTAAACAACAACTACACTCAACAATGAAGCGCTGAGAGCTATCTCCGTTACTGGGTACCACCAAACCAATCCAGTCAAAATAAACTAAATAGCATATAACTAATAATATCAAAACAACATCTCAAAACTTTCCACTTCAAATAATGCCAAAGACCCCACAAAATAAGAGATAGAGTGTAAGATCCCACCTAACTAACTACTGCCATCTAAACATCAAAACTAAGTTCTACAAGGAAAGTAGGGAGAAAAAGAATAGAACAACCGGAAAGGAAAACAACAACAACAAATCAATAAGCAAGATTCAAGAAGCAGATAAAGAAACAGGACTATCCTACTCTAAAAGATCAGATTCATAGACAGAACAGAAAATTTAGAATTTAGAGAAAGAAGAAAAAACAAATAAGAAACAATCATACAACATAGCATACAAAAATTACAAACAAAAACTTAACTGACGGTCCAGCGGCGCTTGATCCAAAATTTTCCTCAACACTGGTGATGAATAATGAAAACAGCACAAACAAGACTCCACACTTGTACATCCAAACGAAAAAACATATAAGTCCAAGAAATCAGGCTTCTCTTGAAAGTCTGTCTGTCAGTATAAACACTACTGTCACCAGGCACGGTACTGCATAAATATCGATGAATACGAACTGTTCTATTTGATCATAATATAGCACGTCCACAATAGATCACCGAATGTGTACTCCAACATCACAGCAGTCTTCAAGGTAACGTATACTGGACCCCCACAGGTCAGCAGGTTTCACTGCACATAAGTATTCACCCCTGGCCGGGCACATCAGTGTAGTCAGGTCACGTCAGAGGCGTTGACTTTCACCCCTGGTTGGGCACATCAGTGTAGTCAGGTCACGTCAGAGGCGTTGACTTTCACCCCTGGATGGGCACATCAGTGTAGTAGGTGAAGACAAGATGTCCAACCTGATGACCTGAGGAGGTACCAATCACCCTATCAACCTCTTATCATCTACATCTTCCTAACACCAATCTCCTTCCACACTAAACCGAGCTATCTCCCATATGACACTCCACTTGCCGTCTGGGACAATCTAACTAGATGGTACCAACACCTCAAACTCTGCTGCTCTACCTGGATCAATACCACCACCTGAAATGACAAAGGCGACCATACTACGCTGTGAAACTAACCTTGAACCGCGACTGTAGTACCAAAAATACCTTGTAACACACCGACAAACCTACTGTCCAAAACTCACTGAACTTGAAAACAATACCCGTACACTGTGACAGTGAAAACTAAACTGGGTTATGTATCGTGACGCGTCACACTTGACCGCCTACGGTACACAAATGACTGACTGACAACCATACTGACTTAACACTGGACGACCGATACCTCACTATCGGGACTTAATAATAAATAAGAAGGCGCCAACACGGCTGCAAACTTCTAACACTCTGTGTGCACAATTCTTACTGGTCTGTATATAGCAAACACAGGCTCTACGGCCTTGCTATCAAATATTATAAAATACTGAAAAACCACTGGCCCCAAGGCCTACAGAAAAGACGAGCCATACTGATGTCAGCTAGCTGGGAAATAAATATTACAAAATACAGGCCCACGGCCTTTAGGCTCACCTCACAAAATCGGACGACGCCTCCAGATGTCAGTCAACAAAGACTATTCACACTGTAGATTTAACTTATGATAATCTATGCTCTCTGGCTCATTATCTAAAGACACGACCACAATATGCAATAGCTGACATAAATACACCATAACACCTGCATCAGGTTAAGTTCCCTTTAATAATCATGCACACAATGAAGCCACACACGGCTAGAAATACATATGCAATGCAATGCAACAGAAATGCCAATATCACTTGCAATAATCAACAACTCAATCTATCATTATCAAAAACTCGCGGGTATGTCATACCGAGTGAACAACACAATGACTTTCGCTCACCAGCTAAGTTCTGCATTCTAATAAAGCCATACTTAAATACAAATGACTTCTCATCAATGGTCTACGAAAAATGTTGCTAGAAACTACACCACCGTTCTAGAAAATATGTAAACTAATCTTGACCATATGAATAAATGACAAGCACCCTCAATGAACAACTATGGCATCCAATATCCCAGCAAAATGCTGACAGGGAACGACAAAGTGACCTCTCCTGGTTGATGGCCAGAAACTCAACTAAAGTTTAGCGCCAGAATTCGTGCGCACTTCCGTCCATGTCAGATGACCAAAACGGGTTTGAAATTCGTATCAGGATTGTCACTCTTCATTGTGACCAACATAATATTTTGTAGAACATATGTACTGTGCCAGACATGGTGAGTTCCCTTTTCAGAGGACTTATCTTTTCAGCCCCTGGCTGATAGTGAAGCGTGGTTGGTTGTCCTGTCTCCTTATGACGTTGCACCAGGTAGGTCTCGAATGGTTCGGATCTGCCTTCACTGTGCTCGACTCCGTATTCTTCTCTGAGATTGGATTGTCGTGCAAGGCTCCACCATAGACTGAAGACAAATATGGCTTCATTAATTTCCTAGCTTTTAGAAAGCCGTCTTTCCCTAAGCCATCCATCTGCCAGTCATATCAGATTTTAGTCTCTAACATCATATGTCTAGAGCCTAATATTGAAATCAAGTTTCCCCCCTTTCTTATTATATTTCTCTGCCCAAGTGGCAGTATTATAATTCTTTAGTACTGATTTATCGTCATGGTAACATGAATTATTATAAAGGTCCGTTAAACCCACCAAATTATCATAGAAATATCGGCGATAGTATTCTAGTTCTGTGCCTCTAGCCTAATCGTCATGTCAATTATGATGAATTACCATATAATTGTCGGACACCATCTTATATAATTGTCTGACGACATTATCACAACACTTTATCTCTGGTCGTATCGTCATGTAAATTATAATGAATATACGTCACGGTCTGTCAACATTATTGTTAATATTAAGTTCCTCTTGTCTAAGCATCGGGTCAAATACAATGAATTAATAGGGACATTTATATATATATATATATATATATATATATATATATATATATATATATATATATATATATATATATATATATATATATATATATATATATATATATATATTCCAGTTAAAGTTAATAACACTTTGTACAATCTCATCCCGTGGGATCATAAAATACACCCGATCACATGTGGCTAGATGTGATCGTAAAGCGAAAATGAATAAAGTAAACCCAGTTCGTACCAATCACTGCGTCGATTTTGCAAGGTACTATACTACACATTTTATCACATTACTACTTTGTACCGAGATTTCACTTACCTACTCAGAGATTGTACTCTAAATCAGCAATTTACAGTGCTTTAACGCGTGAATTCGCCACGGTCTTAGATTAGGTCTAGCTTTCTCGTTTGCCTGGGTGCAAGTGAAAAATGGCTGTGTTTAGCGCACTTTTAGCGGGTGATTTCCGCTTGGGCACGTGACCCGAAGCGTGCATCACGTGACTTTTGCATCATATAGACGCTCCAATCATTAACGTTAAAAGTTACATGGGGGGGGGGGGGGGGGTTTCCTAATGTGGCATAAACTGGTTCTACCTACTTTTAAGTAGTCAGTCATAAATTAAAACATGTTTCAAGCTACTGAGGTCAGGTCAACAATGACGTCGTTATTCTAAAAATAGTATTAGACGCTAGAATTGTTATCAGTGGCGGAATTTCCTGTGATTTTACCGGCTTCTCGACCATGCATTGAAGGTGAGAAAAAAATGGCGTCTCGTAAATAAAAAAAAAGAAGAGAAGATTGGGCCAGCCGTCACAACATGCGCAGTATTTCTCACGGGTGTAGGACATTGGCACTGTAGTGCTTTGTGTGCCACTGACTGCGTCAGTATGCTAACCGTCAAGGAGCGCGCTTTTCTCATTGACGTTTGTGAAAACAAGTCAAGAAGAGTTGCTTTGTGTCTGGAGAATGACGGAAGATGCTTCCAACACTTGCTGTAAAGTAAATCTAATTAAAGTCAATTAAACTAATACTGTTGTACTGTATCAACGTGTAACATTCATAATATTAAAGCACTGAACCCACTGCGAAGGGACTTCTCGATCACCCTGTATATAGCCACAAACATCACCACTACAGGTAAACATGTTGATCTACCTAACATTTGCTTCTGTCATAATGCAAGAAATGCCAGTGTAACAAGATGTGAGGAGAAGATGCTTGCATTATATATGACACGCAATGAGAAAAACCAGTTGCTAGCATTGCAAGGGGGGCTCTTTTCAGGAATCCCCACTGTAAGAGAATTAGAGGGAGATTTAAAAAAAACATAGAGAAGGGAACTGAAGACGGGCATGAAAGGGATAAAGAAGACATGGACAGACCACAAAAGGATGGCACAGGGTATGAAGACTTAGAGTGCATTTGTTGAAGGTCTCGGCTGCACAGGGAAGTGAAAAGCAGTGAATGAATCAGTAGTGCAAGAAAGAGTTTTTTGGTTTTGTTATATGGTGAGTGTATCCTGTTGCAGGAGAACTGGCTACATAACTGAACCATTCCGAAGCTGTAGTGTTGGCAGCAGCTCCAGCCTTAGCACCGGTTGTCAGAGAAGCCTTGGTGGATCCAGAATTCCCAAATCAAATAAAGGTTAGCAGATCAGCATATGTAAACATAAAGAGCTCTAAAAAAACATTGTCAGTTCTTCTTTTTTGTCATGATATTATCATTTCTTCGTATATTTGTTACCCTTCTATTCTTTCTATTTCCCTGTGGCATCCATGTCACAACATGATGAGTTATGCTTGCTGTCACTGTGTGAATGTATGACAGTTAAAACTCCTATTGTGTATGGGCGTTTTTAAAAAAATAAAATCTATTACACCAGACAAAACAGTGTGAAAATAACCCCCACAGATTAAAAAAAAAAAACGTTTTAATTCTCAATTGTGATAAACCCAAACTAGCGTTAGTTGAGATTAAATTAATCTGAAATTATTTAAAGTTTTTTATCATCATAACTATCATGATCATCATCATAACCACCATCATCATCATCCTCCTCATTCTTCTTTTCCTCCTCCTTCTCCTTTTTTCCCCTCCTCACCCTCCTCCCTATCCACTCCTTCTTACCCCATTGCTCCTCCTTCTTCTTTAATTTATAAGCTGTAAATATTTAAGGTAAAATTATATTGTTCACGTATCTGTAATCTGTAGTTCATGTTTTAAAGCTGAACACTAAGAGGTCACATATAGACAGTTGACTTATATTGACAAGGCATATAAACAGGTGCTACCTTTTAATTCCCCGGGGGAGGTCTCTGAGGAGACTAAGAAAAAAAAATAAGACTACTGCTCCGTCAGGCATGTCGTAATAGGTGAAAAATGTGAGGCCGTGCATGGAACGGGCAACCTCATCAAATAGAACAGATTACTGCAGAAACCACCATTGCAAGATTACAAGAATGATTTGTTGCAGGCTTCTTGCTAGGCGACCAGCTGCCGTGATGACTCCATGCTCCTTAAGGAGCAAAAAATGAAATGATGATGAATGATATAAACAGATGCTGTCATGTGCATACCTGCCAAGTTGTACATTTTGGCCATACAATGTACTTTTTAAAATACTTTTAACACTGAACGCATTGTGCAGATTTCCTCGAAGAAGAAAAATGGAGAAAACAATTTTCAAATTTTATTTTTATTTTCTCGACGAAAAAAAAAAATGTGCAACTTTTTATTTACAGCAAAAGAAAAATATATTATAACCCAGGATTTTTAAAAACCATTTTTAATTAAATTCCGGGAGTTCTCTCCGTCTGTTTTTAAAATGAGGTCTCTCCCAGCAACCAATCCAATCCTTTTATATCCAACAATTCAGCAGTTAAGTTTGAAAATTTTGGGCTCTCAGCGTGACAAGATGTATTTTTAAAGTTATCTATTATCAACAACGCTTGCGACCACCCCCAGACACTATTCTCCTAAACCTAAACCTAACTGTAATCCTAACCCTATCGACATTGGCGGCTTATTTGTATGACATCAAAGAACACGATCCACTGTTCCTCATTTTAGCCGGATTGACTCTAGAAACAGAAAAGCTTAGGCTTATGCAAACAAATTTTGTTTTCTACATATGTACACAAAATATTATTTTATCAGACGTTAATTTATCGGAAATATATATAAAAGTGCAAGATATAACTGGAAAGATTAAGACAGCGATAAAAAATACAACAAAGCAAAACAACAGCAATATTTAACCATATTATAAGCACAATACCAAATGCTTAGCTTAGGATTCCTAAAAATTTTCTAAATTAGTGTTAGGTCTCCCCCTCCCCCTTCCCCCTTTCCTATGATCGTTAGACCTATTTGAAATAATTTATCTATCAAATAACAGGTAGCCTTATTCAAATAAATGAAATCTGGTAGATAGTGTCAGAGGTCATGGTAGTAACCACAGTATGTTGTTATGCGAAGAATGAATTCAAGAACTAGCATAATAAATACCATTTTTTTCATTGAAATAATTGTATTGCTGTGCATTCTCAGAGCATATCAATTTTCAACTACTAGGATATTTTTGCTTTTAAACATGGCAGTTCTTCATTTTTATTATATATAGGGCCTATGTATATTATCACCACAGTTATAATCTGATATCTGTTATAGTTATTGATTTTCTAATGCATTTTACAAAACTAACACAAACATCACCATGTTATGAATGCTGGGATAATTTTAAGGGATATAAAACACATTTTAAATTATTTTCACTCACACCATTTCTAATACATGTAGCCTAAAGAGCAGCATGAGACTTTATTAGTATGTTTTATATCGTACTGTTTCAAATGTTAATTTATTCGTATATGTCATTTAAAAACTGTATTGCGTATAATATTAATATATTTTTTGCGAAAGGTTTTTTGAGTGTTTGTGCAGGTTTTTACTGGGCTAAGGTATAGTGTTACGCACAGAATTTTTCTAAGACTGTGTGTAATTAATCTGTATGAATTTTACACTTTAAATTTTTTGTGATCTAAGGCAGATAACCCTTGTTTAAACTATGGGTACATTGTACTATGGGGGTTACCTTCTCTTGTTGGTTGACTCGTTGGTTATCTTATCTTGTGTCTTGACTCGCTGATTCATTTTTTTCGAACGATGTCTCCTTATACGGTAGTATCGGTCAACTATTTCTTGGAATGATTGAAACTAGGGTTGAGTTTTATTCCCATGTCCATATAAGGTGTGATTTCTGAACATAGCTTTGTTGAAATGGTTCCTTCATCGTTTCGTTGTGAGTGTTAGTCAGATGTATGCGTTCTGCGCATGTCCAAACTTTAAGAGAGTTAGAATCGTCTTCCGCCCAGGGATTCGACGAGATGTACTGAGCAGAGAGAGGACGCTTCTTGCGTCTCTGTGATTTTTGATAGGGAATTCTATAGTCCTCCTGTGAGTTAGTTAGCTAACGAGGCTTTCCCTATATGATTAAAAAAACCGCCTGGAGGCGTATGTTTTGTGGTGTTGATTCTGAAGAAAGGTAATACCCTCCTTTATTGAACTCTGTGATCCACCTAGATGTTAGACATTGTGTCGATCTCTGCTCGCTTGTGTGTTACAGAATGGAGAGGTTCTTTTACTAGGAAATTTCACCACCGGTATCTTTATACCTGAGATATATATATATATATATATATATATATATATATATATATATATATATATATATATATATATATATATATATATATATATATATATATATATATATATATATATATATATATATATATATATACACGGGTTGCTCTAGGCCCACAGAACAATTTCTATGTTCTAGGATTCGCAATGCCAGCGATTGCACCTATGTCGAGGGTTAGACTTAGGGACGCTATAAAGGTCAGCTTGACCTGTACTCCTGAAATTCTATTCTCGTGCGGACAATAATAGACTTATTTTTGTACATCTGATCTGTCAGCATCAGAGAGGAGTATTGATTATTATTTAATGAACATTGATGATATGCAGCTGACACTGTTGCAGGATTTTGATGAACCTTATGTATGCAGATCCATGAAGAAACTTTAGAATGCTGAATACATTGAACTATTGATGTCTATGACTTATGTAACGTATCTGTACTTGTGGCGTCAAATAAATGATGAAACGTCCAGAGCAGTTTACCCTTTTTATGACTTCGCATGTCATATTTCATGTGCTGTAACTCTGTGAACTATCTCACTACTATACACACAGCAACAACAAAAAACCAGATAAGACACCCTACACTTCAACTATAATATACCTGGTGTCGATAGGGGTGGTATTTGACAGAGCTGAAGATTTACAACATACTTGGACTTATACTTGCAACGTCCACAGTGGCCAGACAGTGTGGCCTTATCATCATTGAGAAGTCAGCTTAAATCCACCCATATCATACAGGTTTTCATCTTAGGAGGTTGACAGATATGCATGTGGCATGTCTGAGGAAAACAAAGGAAAAGGGAGTTTATGGAAATGGGAAGAGAAACCAAAGAGGAATCGGAGCAGCTAGAAAGACCTGAAATAAATAGAGCTGGTACATGCCAGCCAAGTCCATGTGGAGGAAATGTGTTCAAAGTTCCAAAAGATAGGTGAAAAGAAAAAAAACGAATGGTCATAGGGGTCAACTGAGCAAAACTAAGTAATCAGAATTCTATAAAATGAATTCTGTTTTGTATTGTTATTAACATCTTTAATGCAGATTTGTGGCTGGATAAAAGGGTTACAAGGATTTAAATGGTATGACAAGATCACTAATGTGAAACTAATGATGAAAACCAGACACTGGCGAAACCTGTTGGTAGTATTATGGGACAGGCCGTGTTTTAGAATCCCAGGGTAAGAAATGTAGAGGAAGACAGAAGAGAAGCATGGAGAAGAGAACTGGAGACAGATATGAAAAGAATGAAGAAGACATGGGATGACCTTGAGCTGATGGCACACTACAGGAAGACTGGGCATAAGTTTGATGAAGCCCTGTGCTCCTTGGGGGAGCTGAAGGGTGATACATGGCTGGGTACCCACAGGCAGAATATAGTGTTAATGAAGGTCAGAGGTAAAGGTAGTCCCATAGCAGATACTGTTGTTGGGGAATGAAGTGTTAGAGACTACACTAAACTAGGTCTAGCTTTATGAGGTGGGGGGGGGACCATTTCCCTTCCTTGCTGCCTTTGTCTTCCCTAACTCAAGAGTTGTTGTTGTTGATTAACTAGGGCTGTTGAGCTTGTCGCCCTTTCGCAGCCAGTGCCAAGTTGAAGAATGTGTATGTGTTCTGTAGCTGTTGAGTGGTGCTGTATAGAGTATTTGTAATTGTTGGGTAACACGGGCAACAGCTTTCTTCTTTCTATGGAGAGTCCTGGGCAGGTCAGCAGCACATGCTAAACTGTCTCATATGGGTGGGTGCAGTTACGGCAACTAGGCTCATGTGTGGGGTTTAAGTGCTTGTTGAGTCTGGTGTGTTCTAATCTAAGCTGGAAGATTGTGCTCTGCTCCACACGTCGTAGTTTGTTGATGTTGTCCTTTTTAGTGGGTTGGGTCATTTCTTCATACAAAGCGTGGCCAGTAGACCCTTTTGCCCATCAGTTCAGCCATTCCTTTTTGAAGTTGTTTGGAGTATTCATTTAGCTGTTTTCATGTTGGCTGGAGTAACTCTAGCATAAAGTCAGTTACCCATTTCCAGCTTGGTAGGCAGGAGTGTGCTGCCATCAGGTTTTTATCCTGGCACCTCGCAATTGAGTGTTTATCAAGACTTAACACATGAATTAATCCTGCATAATGATTTTAATTCTGTGTCTGCTTTTGTTCGTTAATGCAGAATCTCTTTGTGTTTAGAGAATCCCCTGGCTTCCAGCCATTTCAAAAGTTGCTGGATGATGATGGCAGATCATTCCCTGATGTTTACATCAATCCACTGGAGGATGTATATGCCCTCCCTTACTCCAGTGGAACTACAGGACTTCCTAAAGGCGTCATGTTGACCCATTACAACTGTTTGGCTAACTGCATGCAAATTATGTAAGTAAAAGTTGAAAGGCATTCTGATGTCTCTGTTTTTTTGTTTTTTTTAATTGTCAAAGAAAAAGAGGACAGATAAATATTTTTTTTCAAATTGCCTCATTTTGGCGAGGCACGCTTCATTCAACCTAGACACAAGGTCCATCATTTGTATTAGGGCACATGTGGTCTGGTAAATCATAGTTTTAAAGAGAAATAATTATTCTTTGTGCATTTGACAAACACTTGCTTCTACAAAAATAAACATGTAGAAGCAAAACTAACTAAAAATCAAGGAATTTTAACACTGAATATTCACTGCCTTAATGTTTCTAACGTGTAATTTTCTGTTATTTAAAGATTGTATCTAGGTACATTCATATTTTAAATATTGCCAGTTTTAAGATACTTTCAGATGAGTTATTTTAAAGAGGCGAACTGTAGTGCGTTTTAAGTCAAAATGGAAAATAAAAAGATTGGAAAACTTGGATTAGCCTTACTTACTTACTTGCTACTTTTTCGGTAAGCAAACTCTCTTTGCTTGGATTGTGGCCACCCTCCATCGGGTGCCTTAACTCTGGTTTATGTTTTTCCATCTTGACCTCCACGGCTTTTCACCAAGTTGTTTTTATTCAGCCTCTTTTTTGCCTTCCTTCTAATAGCATAGTACTTCTGGTGATGGTTTTGGGGTCTTTGCAGAAGACATGGCCAACCAAGTTCCAGCCTGTACTTGCTATTATGGTATGTCACATAACAGATGATGCTTATCACCAGCTATCTAGGCGAGACCAGGTCATCATTTTCCGCTTGTGCAGCGGTCATAATAGGTTGAGGTACCATCTATATCACAAGTACAGGATTGGTCCAACAGATCTCTGCTCCTGTGGCACCAGCCCCATGACAGCCACACATCTGCTCCAGTTCCAACCCAACTTACAGCAGTGAACGGAGTGGCATATGGAAACAACCCACTTCTCTCCACGAAAAACTGTTTGGAGATGTCAGGAACCTTGAGATGACTACTGCCTTTATTAAAGTCATTAATGTAGAAGTCTGAGGATGAACGAAGAAGTAGAAGAAAAGCATTTAGAATAAGCACCTCCATATGTTATAAATTTGCAGATCAAGTGCACCTGTGACCATAGAAGATAGCTGTATAGGAATGTTGCCACTGTACCACATTTATGGCATGATTGTGACGTAATTCTCAACACTACTTGGGAAAGGGGGGGGGGGGGCGTAGTCTGTTACCTGCCAAAATTTGAGCATGAGTCATTTCTCAGGTGTCTTCAGGACAGACAGGTAAGAATACGAGTACATATTATATATCTTATAGTTTTATTAAAAAATTGTGTTGTCCTGCTATTTTGTTGTTGTCATCTACTGTCATCCATCATATTTTTAAAAAAAATTATTCGAGGAAATTTGTCTATAAGAGAGGTAGAGAGGGACCAAAGAACACACGGAGAAGGGAACTGAAGACAGACACGAAAGGGTTGAGGAAGACATGAAAAGACTTTGAGCTGATGGCACGGGACAGGAGGACTCCGACATGTTTGTTGAAGGCCTAGGTCGCGTGGGGAGCTAAAGGGTGATGATGATGTGGTTCATTAATTTTAATTATTAAATAAGCTTCTTTGTTTCTAAATTATTTTTCTTCACCACTGAGATTATTATATTCAGTATATTCTACCATGTCTTAGTCAACATTACAACCATGTATTGATCAGTCAGTATATACCCCTTACTTCTGTAGGGAGCATAGGCCATCAACAAACGCATGTCAAGTCCTGTTGCACGCCATCAGCTCAAGGTTTCCTTGTTTTCATAGTTGTTATTTCTGTCTCTTTTTCATGTGTTCTTCAATCTTCTTTTTCTTCTTTGGTCATTGGCTGGCAACTGACAAAGCAGTCAGTGGCCATCACGCCTGGTGGCGTCTTGTAGGCAGCAAACTGTCTTCACTTTGCTTGGTCGATAGCCATCCTTCGTGTGGTGCCACAGCTGTGGTTCATGCTTGGCATCTCTGCCTCCACAGTTCACTGCCAGGTGGCTTTTGGCCGTCCTTGCTTTTGCTTTCCTTCTGGAGTCTAAGGCATGGCAGGTCTGGTGATGTTGCCAGGGTCTCATCTGAGGATGTTGGGCATGTCTTCTTGGTGGCTCCAAGTTAGCAGTTTTTGGTTGGTGATGGTGTTTGGCCAGAAAATTCAAAGAATTAGGACATTTCCTTTTCTGTTACTCTCCAGCATTCTGCACCATACAGAAGTACAAAAATTACGCAGCTCTCAAATTTTAAATTTAGTGTTTTTACTTTACTGGGAGGATTTCCAGATGTTGTTTAGGTTGGCGAAGGCTTTTCTGGCTTTATTCATTCGGCTACTAATGTCTTTGCTTGTTCTGCCATCTGGTGTTACTATGCTTGTTCTGCCATCTGGTGTTACTATGCTTGTTCTGCCATCTGGTGTTACTATGCTTGTTCTGCCATCTGGTGTTACTATGCTTGTTCTGCCATCTGGTGTTACTATGCTTGTTCTGCCATCTGGTGTTACTATGCTTGTTCTGCCATCTGGTGTTACTATGCTTGTTCTGCCATCTGGTGTTACTATGCTTGTTCTGCCATCTGGTGTTACTATGCTTGTTCTGCCATCTGGTGTTACTATGCTTGTTCTGCCATCTGGTGTTACTATGCTTGTTCTGCCATCTGGTGTTACTATGCTTGTTCTGCCATCTGGTGTTACTATGCTTGTTCTGCCATCTTGTGTTACTATGCTTGTTCTGCCATCTGGTGTTACTATGCTTGTTCTGCCATCTGGTGTTACTATGCTTGTTCTGCCATCTGGTGTTACTATGCTTCCTAAGTATGTCAATGTGTTAGTATTTTCCAGCTCTTGGTCCCTTATTTATATAGGTTCAGGATTTCTTACATTTAGTGTCATGACTTCTGCCTTTTTGAGATTAATGTTTAGTCCCACTGTCACGTGACCGATAATGTATTTTACTATCTTGTCCATAATTTGATTACTCCTTTAAATGTTCTGTTTTCCTGGACATTTTGTAATTTCTTTTTCTTTCATTTTCTACCTTCGTGGCCAAACTTTTTCACCTTCTCAAACCCCACCCGAGGTTTGGTTACGTTCCGGCCTGTAGCGGTCAGCGAACGATAATATTATCTAAGCCGCACCTGGTCTGACCAGGGGAATATCTCTTACGTTTAAAGCCTTTGATCACGAGCGAAAGGGTCCCTGTGTCTGGCTTCCAGAACGCTGCTTCGGATCATAATATTATGCATCCTGGAAACAGGGGGAGACAAACCCGCGGTCAGTCTTTGGGTTTTTGCCCTTAGACAAGATAGAGCATAATGTTATGCATTTCTCTACCTGGGGAACTTTCGCACGATTTCTTTTGTCTTACTCTAGATTACGTCTTTCGCCGAACTTCTGTAGAAATATGCAGGCCAGGTGTCCGGGGGGAGAATCCTTTGTGATCTATAAGAGTAGACTGGGTTTAATAGACAAAGACATTCGTAAATATTCCTGGCCCGTAGATGACCATCATGAGATAAGGCAAACTTTAACACAATACTAGAATGTGTTTGCCTATGTTCTAGTCATTTTCGGGGTGAGTTGACATATCTTATAATTATTATATTATATTCATGTTAGTTTTTATATATATATATCTGTTAGGAAAGTGAATTTATTTCTGAGGACTTCTCCTAGTAATTTATTCAGTGATAAGGTAGCGCTGTCTACGGCCTATTAAGTGGTGCTTAAACTGTTACGGTTTATCATGGGTTAAATGTTAAACTTACAATAACAGATATTAGGCGTAGAATCAGTCCACGAATGCTTACCATTGGGTTAAGAGTCAGCAAAAATTAACTGTCATTTCTGTAAGATAATGTCAGGTGTGGATTGTTCACTTTAAAACTGAATAGTGAGATGCAGGTAATAACTCTGGATTATAGGAGATAGTCACTTATTCCTTTTTGATAGATATTTCTAGTGGCAAGGGAGGATCATTTTATGCTTACTTGTGTGGCTAGGCACTAGTCTATAACTTTCACCGAAAGCAGTCACCAGGCATAGGTATAATTATATCGTATGATCTAGCCACAACTGTATTATTATAGCAAGAACATTGCATTTTCTTTGTACTCATTTTGTGGAATGCTAATATATTTTCCAAAGGGGACATACGATTTATTTGTGTAATGTCAAATGCTGTAATCTGTTTATGTAAATTCATTTAATGTTGTAAGATGAATAAGCATATTCATTTAACTGTAACTACAGGTTAGGTTTCCTGTATGTGAGATTGGGAGAAGAGGAGTAGATTTTTGATGTCAGAACATTTACTGACAGGTACCTGGGGATGCAAAAGATATTAAGCCTATGCAGGCGCGTGTTGATAATTGATATTTTTAAGGAACAGGAGACATGGTTAAAGACAGCCCTAAACTATCATAGCAATAACTACAATAAATTTAATCCCATAGTGGAGCGAAACTTTCTGTATAAAGTTAGTGTGATTTATTATTTGCTTGAAGTAAAAGGGTGTCTCTTTTTGGGTCTCAGTTTCAGGGAGACCGAATCGCTAGAGCAGACTTCAGTCAGGCGAAGAAAGTCATATACTCTTCGATCTAGAGGGTTTCTGTATACATCTAGCAACGAATCGTCAACCCCGTTCCTGAATCAAAACCATTTTTTGTCAACGCCAAGTTAAGCTCACGCAGTGCAACGGAGCCAACGCAAAATCTGGAATCGCCAAACGCAGTAGTAGTTCTCTACTCGCCTATTGGATTACCAGCCAGAGCATTGCGGCTTCCAGAATATCAAACCCGCTCAGCATGCCTATAGCAGAATTCCATATCACCCGCCTTTTTGTGCCTAAACGGGGCACTTAGCAAACCACAGCCAAACCAGTTTAAACAGGATTTACAGCCAAGCAGAGCCTAGCGCCGGATAAGCGCGCCTGGGACTCTTTGTCCTCAAGTGACTTCTTCTGGTGTATTTTCTGGATACTTAAAACCTCGCACGTATGAGCAGCCATCTATGGACAGAGTTCCAGCCCCCCTCTCGCGAGTAGCGGTCACCAACGTTTAGCACCAACAAAGAAAGTTTTGTAGGCTAGTCCCTCACGAAGGATCTACGAGTAATGCACTTTCTGGAGCTAGCACATTTGGTCCCACGAAAAACAACAGACAGGCTGTCGCTCAGTTCGTATTTGGTCAGCAGGAGATACACAACGTCTTCCAGTGTTCCCTCGCGCAATTAGGGGTCACCAACGTTTAGCCCGACAAGGAAAGTTCGGTATTTCACTTCAGTCATCTTGAAGGATATTTATCGGTAAGACACTTCCTGGAGCTAGCGCCTTTGGTCCCCGAAAGCGGACCCTCTGTCGGACAGCTTAGTTATTTTCTCCGTGTTCTACAGGTTTTATGAGTGTTGGTGGTGTGTGTGTTTGTGGGTGTGTATTTGCATTTTTGATGACTATTGATGAATATTTGATTATTGATGTAATTTATGCTGTGTATGATGATATGCATTAATTCCATGCTTTTCTTCTTTAATAAAGTTTACACATTTATTAATGCGCTGTTCCCGACCCTTTTCACCCATATTTGTATTTTTAGCTCTTTACTAGAATCTCTATGTATGATAAGAGAAAAGAGTGAGAGCTGGAGATGCTTAGACAGTGAAAAGTGAGTTGAGGCTTGGAGAGAGAGATCATTGTGGTAAATCTTCTTCCAGGTTGTCTCAAGTCCATCTCCTATTTACACCTTTCTGTGTGTGTAATCTATAACTCTGTCAGTCCACTATCCCTTGTCGATTTCACTACTATTGTCCAACTCGACAATTACTCTACCACTTTAACTCAACCACGACACCCAACTGTTGGCTATGTTTATTCAGGCTGTCTGATTTTTCTTGGATGTGTGGGTGTGTGTGTGCAAATAGTGCAATGTCATCTGCATATTCTAAATTCTGCAGTGTAGTAAATGCTGTCCATCTTATTCTTTTAAGGACATTAGCTGTAGTCTGGCACACCACCCAGTCTGTGGCAGTTAAAAAACAGAGTGGTTGATAAGGGGCATTTCTGCCGCACTTCTGTTTTTACCTCAAAAGTTAGGTTGCTCTGCCTAAAATTACATGTAAAATTAGCATACAGGCTTTTAATGATGGAGACCATGCACATAGGTACTCCATAAGCCCTCAGTATTTTTCGTATGCTGTCAATTGCCTTTTAAAAGTCAACAAAATTTATATTCATCTGCCTCTGCCATTCTGAACACTGCTCTATTATGTTCCTGAGGGTGAATATATGATCTGCACATTGTCTGTTTCTTCTGAATCCTGCTTGTTCCTTCCTCAGTTTATGGTCTAGTGCTTTTGAAATTCTTCGAATAATTATTCTGCCCAATATTAACTGGGAACTGGGAGCCGCGCTAGCGTAGTGGTTACAACACCGCTCTGGCGACCGGGTGATACAGGATCAAACCCGGGCGACGGCATTTGAGGATTTTTCGTCGACCGGGATTTGGACTGGATTAACTCGAGACATGGCGAGGACATTTGAAGGAGTGTCGTCGACCAGGGTCTGGCGGCTCCTGAGCCGACCCAGCTGCAATGGGTACCTCCGAAATCGGCGAGTATTTGCCTGAATGGCGAGGGATACCTGTCTCTGTACAAGAAATAAAGGGATACTCACGTAAAATCAATGTCAGGTTAGACATAAATAATAACCTGAGATTTCGCCTCGAGTATTAGCGGGCGTACGACAAAAAAAAAAAAAAAAAAAAAAAACTGGGAACTGATAAGAGAGTAATTCCTCTCCAGCTGTTGCAGTCAGTTTGGTCACCATGTTTTTGGCAGTTTAACAATTGTTCTTTTGTTCACTCCACTGGTGTTGTCTCTGTTTCTCAGATTTGTCCAAAAAGTGGTTCTAATAACTCTGTCAATAATACAGGATCTGTTTTAAATAGCTCTGCATTTAGTTGTCATGGCCTGGAGCTTATCTGTTCTTCAATCCTTTGATGGCTGTGATGATTTCTTCCCTACATGGAATATCTATATGTATTTAACAGATCATTTTCAGCCTCTGGAATGTTCAATTTTGACTCTGGTGGTGCTTTATTTAGTGTTTCTCTGACATGTTCTGCCCATCTTGCTTCTTGCCCCTGTTCTGTGGTGATGAGATTTCTGCTCTTGTCACTAACTAGTGTAACGTTGTTTGTGCCCCGTTTTCCACTGATTGCTTTTGTTACTTTGTACACCATGATTTGTTCATTCCTCAGTGCTGCTCCTTTTGCCTAACTTGCAAGGTTTACTATGAATTTCCTTTTGTCAGCTCGGGTTTTTATCTCCTTGCTCATCTGACTGTACTGTATATTTCCTTCAGTCTAGGGGACTTTGCTTCTGTTTTCTTTCTTTTGATTTATTTTCTCAACCCAATGGTTTTCAATGTTTCTGGTGTTATCCAATCTTGTATCTTCCTTTCCTGGAATCCCAAGCAAGTTTTGCTGCTTTATATACTGTTGAAATTGTGCTGAATTTTTGGTCAACATTTTAAACTGCTGTTTCTTCCTGGCTCTTGGCAGTTTGATGGTGTGTCTTTAGATCAGATACAAATGCTTTTCTTGTGAGGGGGTCATTCAATTTACTGATGTCAAATCTTTTATATTTTGTTACTTTTGGCCCAGCACTTCTGATCTTCATCTTTATTCTTGGTGTACTAGGTGGTGATCACTTCCCACATCTGCACCTCTTCTTACTTTCACATCTTGCAGAGAATGCCTCCATCTGCTGCTGATTATTATGTGGTCTATCTGATTTCTGTCACGACCATTTGGTGACTCCCATATTAATTTGTGAATTTTCTTGTGTGGAAAAAAAGTATACTACCAAAAGTTTTCTTTGTGTTAATACCACAAAATCCTATTAATTTATCACTATTTTCATTTGGGTTCCACAGCTGTGTCTTCCTATTACTCTTACGTTATATGTATTATGTATTCCAACCTTAGCATTGAAATCTCCAGTTACTGTGATAAGATCACACCTGGGTGTTTATTCCATTTCTTTTTGTAATTGTTGGTAAAAAACATCCTTGTCCTCTTTGTCACTGTCATTTGTTGGTGCATAGCATTGTATTATGGAGATGTTAGTGAATCTCCCTCTCAGTGTCGCTCTTATCAATCTGTTGTTGATTGACTTCTATTCCATTAGTGATCTTTCTATGCCCTTCTTCAGGATAATGGCTACACCTTCATTATATTGGCCATCCTCTCTTCCCAGGTCTTATGCTGTCCTCTTCTGTTTCCCCTGGTGCTGTTTTTACTCTTCCTGCCTCAATCCATCTACTCCCACTTATTCCTAGTATGTGAAGTCTGTAGTTTTTTTATTTCCATTATAACCTGCCTGAATTTCCCTGGCCCATTCTTCTTACATTACAAAATCCAATTCTGGTTTTGTGTTTAGCAGTCAGAATATCTGTTTTCGTGTCAGTGGTTTCCTTTCGGCTTTCATCACTGGCAGCCATACGAGCCTCAAGAGTCCGAATGTTCATCCCGCAGCAAAGTTCATTCATTTGTTGCAATTTTTATAACAGTTTTGATTTTTTACATAGACAGGGGTGTCTGCCTTGTGCTAAAACCCCCAACCTGGAGGACCAGGGAAGCAGCTTTTGTCTGACCCCTACCTGCGCAGACCTGTCCAGCTTGGTAGAACCTGCTAGGAGTAAAACTCTAACTGACAGGGCTCTTGGGCTTGTCAGGGTACACAAGCTGCCATATGACTACAAGGTGCAGGCACATCGATGGCAGTCTTCTTCTCTTACCCTGAGAATTCTAGAGCAAGGGTTTGATAATGCTATCAACATTTTTCCTCAATGGGTTTCCCCATCCATCGCCAGCATCTTCTTCAAATCTCTTGTTCCACTGGTACGTGTCTGGTTCTTGTCATCAGTTCCACATTGGTAACCTTGTCATGCCATTTCAATCCTTCTATTCTACGCAAGTTCCAATTTATGAAAGTCTGTAATGGTTTCGTTGTTGTTTTTGTTGTTGTCCATGCTTCGTAGTCATACTATAGGACTGACTAAACATTTGAACTGAAAATTGAAAAAAAAACAGGCCAGTGGGCTGTGGTACTTCCTGAAAAACCCCATAGTGACCTTTCTACTCTCAATTGGTGGAACATTGTAAGGCAGGGCAAGCTGAAATATTTATGTGTAATGTTTGATTCCAGGCTGTCAATACAAATATCATGTTGACCAAACCATAAGAAGTGCTAATGCGGTCTAACAGTCCTAAAAACAATGGCAGATTTTAAAAAAATACATATTAAAGGACTATTTTTATCTTTCTAAGGTTTTCAACTAGCTCTAGTCATTTTAATAATGATTAAATGATTGACATTAATATTTTATTTAATTAATTTTTTTTGCTTTTTTTTTTTTTTTTTACTTTCACTGTCCCCTTTTTCTTGTTCTGTCCATTTTTTTTTTCTTGTACTGTCCTCTTTTTGTGAAAAATGATATAACCTAATATATGTGTATCTGCTGTTGTTTATTTTATTTATGTAGTATGTGCGGATATCTTGATTAGCTGGGAAAATGTCTGAATAGTATTTGAATATAATCACCAGATTACAATCGCTCACTTGGTTCCTCCATTAATGGTGTTCCTTACTAAACACCCACTCGTTTCGAAATATGATCTCACATCCCTCCGGAAAATTATCTGTGGAGCATCGCCACTAGGAACTGATATCATTAATGAATTTTTGGAGCGGTTCGAGCATGGTGTGACGGTTAACCAAGGTATGTGTTTGCTTCATGAAAATAAGTTATGTATTCACTCATTAATTCATGCATTCATCAATTCATTCATTCACTCATGCATTCATCAGTTCATTCATTCATCATGTTTCTCATTCATCCATTCATTCATAAATGTATTCTTTCATTCATGCATTCATCAGTTAATTCATCAACTCATTCATTCATTTATCAATTCATTCATTCATCAATTCATTTATCAGTTAATTCATGCATTCATCACTTTATTCATTCATGAATTCATTCATTCATGTGTTTATCAATTCATTCATTCATCAGTTCATTCATTCCTGCATTCATCAACTCATTCATCGATTAATTCTTTAATTCATTCATTCATCAGTTCATTCATTCATCAATTCATTCATAAATTCATTTTCATTCATTAACTCTTTCACTCCGGAACAACGCTCAGAGCATTGGTCAGATTTGACACCCGTTCCAAAACAACTCTCTGAGAGTTGTTTTTAGTCTATAACGAATTAAAATTACGGCATAGGGTGAAAAATAATTGCGGAGTCAAAGAGTTAATCCATTCATTCATCAATTCATGCATTCATCAGTTAATTCTTTAATCCATTCATTCATCAATTCATTCTTTAATTCATAGATTCATTCATTCATTAACTCTTTGACTCCCGAACAACGCTCAGAGCCTTGGTCAGATTTGACACCCGTGCCAAAACAACTCTCTCAGCGTTGTTTTTAGTCTATAACGAATTAAAATTACGGCATAGGATGGAAAATAATTGCGGACAAAGAGTTAATCTGTTCATTCATCAATTCATGCATTCATCATTTCTTTGTTTAATCACTTCATCTATTCATTCATTCATCAATTCATTTATTCATCAATTCATTCATTCATCAGTCCATTTATTTATTAGTTCATTCATTCATCAATTTATTCTTTAATACATTCATTCATCAATTTATTCTTGAGTACATTCATTCATCAGTTTATTCATTAAACCTTTCATCAATTCATACATTCACCAGTTCATTCATTCATCAATATATTTTAAATCCATTCATTCATCAATAATATTCTTTAATCCATTCATTCACCTGTCCATTCAATCATCAATTCATTTATCAATTTATTCTGTAGTCCATTCATTCATCAATTTATTAATTCATCAATTTATTCTTTAATCCATTCTGTCATTAATCCATTCATTCATCAGTTTTTTTTTCTTTAATCCATTCATTCATCAATCCAGAGTAATTAACTTCACTGTTAGGTTAACGTACCTATGTTCCTGATAACTATCTATCTTTGGACTGGGCTTATCTTTGTCAATAAGCGGGACGGGCTTAGTCGATACCAATCTTCTTCACCCCCTCCCTACCTTGTTATTTGCATTTTTCTGAACTTATGATAAATTTTTGCTGTAAACACATGATTATTGTAGTGATTGTTTTTTTAACTTTAATAAACAACATAAACTTAATCGTTACTAAGTTGGAATACCCAAAGCCCATAATTTCCCCTATTTGTTTAAGATAGTTGTATCCACGTCGTCTGTGTGTTTGAATCACCAAATCGGTGTGAGAGCAGGTGTGTGTCTGGAAACTGGCAAATAATTGTTTGACCAGGAGAGCCTGAAGAGTAGATTGAGAGAAACGATTTGTCGTAAATAAGTCTGTCTTTACTCTCCTCCAGCACTCTGTGAAACAACTATTTACTCTCTACATTTCTATCACTGAGCTGCTCACCATCATTCTACACTCTAAACCGGACCACTATTTCTAAGACTCTTTCTCTCTAAATAAATTTACGACAATCCTTTCTAGGGCTGTTTTCTAATTTTGACAACTCAAAAACGCCATTTTCTTAAAGTATAGCCATCCATTATGGACTTTTGTTATTTATGAATATGAACATTTAAAAAAATTATTTCCAAACAAAAACAATAAAAACATACTGGTATGGCCATTTTTGTTTGGGCCAAACCCACTTTTTTGCTTGGGACTGAAAGAGTTAATGTTAAGGGAAACAATACAATTAATGTCGTAACTTTCATTACCAAAAACATTGCATCCCCTGTTTCTGTCGGGGACAAACAGACGTTCAGAATATAGATTAGATTATAAAGTTCTTGTACATGTTTTAATGTCAAAATAGGACCCCAAAAAAAAAAAAAAAAAAAAAATTGGGATTAGTCTTATAATTCTGATAATTGATATTCTCCTGAATCTAAATATATCAAATTCATTTGCCAGAACACATTCTAAGTCGGTGTATTTTAATTTTACAAATTGTATTTTCTTAAGAAATTGTTCTTTTCCTGTGAAGAAAACCATGCATTTCTCAGAACCTTGTTTTATGTGACTAATTTTGTTATAACTTGTTTTTTTTCCCTCAGTCAATCGACATGAGATTTGGGCATAGGTACTTTTCATTGGATAATGATACTTTTGTCAGATCCGATTTCTGATATCTTATCAAACTGATTTATTGCAAATATTGTTGTAAAATATTTGAAAAATATATGACTATTTCTAGATACTAACTTTAAAATTCTGTATCTCAATAACTTCTAATGATGGCAACAGTCTAATCTGACAAACGTTTTAGAATACAATGATGAGCTTCCATTTTAAGTTTGGTTAACTTATAGCTCAACAAATAAGAAAGCCTTAGTGAATTGAAAATTAGGATTAAAATCCAATATGGCTGCCGTTTCCATGGCACCCAATTGCATTTACACCCTTAAACGCGCTAGTATGCATAGCTATTACTGTTTTGTGTTAACCCTGTGTGTTAGTACGGAAATCCTGCAGTTTTTTGTGAAAATAGTATATTACTATAGCTCCTCTCCTAAACTTTAAGAAATAAGCATTTATATGCCGTTTAAAGTGTGCTTCTATCATGTGAACACCAAAAGTTATAAAAGTTTAAAGATGCTCTGGCCTTTACAAACACCCTGTATTCGTTTGTTTTTGTTGTTGTTGTTGTTCTTCTTCACCTTTTAACTCCCATAGACCTTCAACAAACTTATGGCAAGTCTTTCTAATCGTTATGGAAATATCATCATCATCATTCATCGTCATCTTCATTATCATTATTTTCCTTTTTTTGCACCCTATGAAGCATGGGGTCACCACTTCGGGTGCTTCCTCCCCCCCCCCCTCCCAACCTTTGCAGGAAGCATGCAGAAATAATGCACAAGCTCTTGCAGAAGTGATGTCTGTAACGATTTCATTGACACAGTGAGGTTGCCAACTCTATGCACAACTTTGTGTGAGTCACCTTGTACGACATTCCAGAGGGAGGAGTCGTTCTATTCTTTCTCTGTTTCATCAGAGACCGACCTTGGAACCTACACGAAGCTAGAGCAATCTGGGATGGTTGCTCAATGTCCAACACAAAGAGACTCCGTTCACTACAAAAGCGAGCAGTGCGTCTAGTCTCTGACAACTGCCTAACTCAGTGTGTAGATTTCTATAAAAACCTCCGAATACTGCCCTTAAGAAAGCGCCTTCTGTTTAACAAAGCTAAATTTGTTCACAAAATCCTGTCACACAATGCTCCAGCATATCTGTGGCCAATGTTCAATTACAATGATAGATGCAGTCTACGCTTTAACAGATTGCAAGTGCCCAGGCCTAGGCTTGACTTATTCAAGAAAAGCTTAGTGTACTCTGCTGCTCATCTTTGGAATTGTCTTCCACATTGTAATATGAATACATTAAAGTACGAACCACACATTGTAATATAATGCGAATCTTGACATGTACGACATTCTGTAAATAAACATGGCTACGAACTGAACATGCTTTTACTGAGTGCTCTCTGAAACATGTGTGTGCTTGTGTAGATGACGAGGTAATGCTTATATACATACATCATAACATTACATGGTGGCAGCGGTCGATACCGGACTGACGCAAAACAGCTACACGATAACACGTGAGTACAGTTTATTCGGCTAATTTTCGTCATCGAGGTCAACAATGGCAGCTAAACATTACCGCAACGCACCGCAAATGAGATTCGCCGGTAAAGATGATAAGAGTGAAGCTTTCTTGTTATGGCGCCAACGCATAGATCTATATTCCAAGACCACTGATCTGGAAGGACAAACCCTAACTCCATATATCCTAGAAGCATTGGACGATGAAGGGTTGAAAATTTACAACAGTTTTGCTACCGCCATGCCGGTTGAGTCGGCAACCGACCCCGTAGCCATATTGGACGAATTTGAAAAGCGTCTGATCATAAAGCACACAAACTTTAGAGCGGCAAGATTAGAGCTTCACCACCTGCGACAGAAACGTGGTGAAAGCCTAGATGATTTCTTCACTCGCATTAAGGAGAAAACAAGAGTAGGCTTATGTAAATTTAGCAACGAAGAAGAAAAAGAGCGAATTATTGAACAGATTCTTCTTAGCACACCAATGCCAGAGTTCCAGAAATGGCTACTGAGCCAGAGTGATACACTAACTTTACAACAACTTCTGGATGAAGGCAGGAAACACGAGGCACAAGCACTAAACATTAAACAAATTCAGCAAGGTACATTAGCAGCCCAGGTGGATGCAGTGAAAAGCTATAAACCTAGACACAACAAAGCAACTGGTTCGAAACAACAAGAAAAACACAACACAAGCAGAGGTGCTATGTGTAAATGTTGTGGCCTAAACCACATACAAAACCACTGTCCAGCTAAAGACTCTACATGTCATTACTGCAGAAAGAGGGGCCACTGGATAAAATTATGTTTCAAGAGGAAACAAGACAGTGCTCAACACAAACTTCACAGCAGAAAGTCGTCAAAACAAACACACTCTATGATGACTGAGGACCTTGACTCCAGTGAAGAAAGTGATCCTTCCACTCTTGATACTGTGAAGATACTAACTTTCAGTAATGAACCAAAGAGAACGCAGGCTTTCTGCAAGGTACAATTCCGAATACCAGGAATTAAAATGCACAAAGAAAGAAACATTCGGTTCAAGATAGACACAGGTGCCCAAGGTAACACTCTACCCTTAAGAATATTCAGACAGATCATGCCTGACAAGGTGGATGAGCAAGGATTTCCCACAAGGGATGTAAAACGTAGGAGTGGCAGGACAAAGCTAAGAGCTTACAATGGAACAAGTATAGACTGTTTTGGAGCAGTAACACTTGAATGTTCATACAGAGGCTCAGAATGGACATCGTCAACATTTTACTTGGTAGATGTTGAAGGACCTGCAATTTTGGGTTTACCAATGTGCGAAAAGCTGAGTGTGGTAACTATTAACAACATTAAAGAGGATATAGGTTTTGCAGATGCTCTCAGCAGACTACCAAACCCCAACAAGATAACAGATCTTACCCCAAACATCAAAGTTGATTCTGTCAAGTTTAGCGATAATCGGCTTGAACACATCAGAGAAGACACAACGAGAGATCCTATTCTTAACTCTCTCAAAGAACTGATGTACCATGGATGGCCAAGCTCTATCAGGGAAGTTCCAACACACATCCGTCCATACTTCTCTATGAGGGACGAGTTAAGCATCGAAGATGGTCTGATCCTTAAAGGAGATCGCATTGTAGTACCAGAAACACAACGCGATATCATCCTTAAACAACTCCATAATAGTCACCTTGGTATTGTGAAGACACAACTGAGAGCAAAGAAAGATGTTTACTGGCCACAGATAAACAAGGACATAGAAACACTATGTAAAAACTGTTCAGTTTGCCAAGAACATGCAAATAGGCAGTGCAGAGAACCTCTCATACCATCAGACATACCATTGAGCCCTTGGAGCATTATAGGAACTGATATTTTCTCAATCGACAATAATGACTATCTTGTTATTGCTGATTACTACAGCAAATTTCCCATCATTGAGAAACTTCCACAACCCTCACCATCAGCTGTTATTGCAGACATTACAAAGAAGTATTGCAGCATCTTTGGCATCCCAGATGAAATTAGATCAGACAACGGTCCACATTTCTCAGGTCAAGCATACAGAAACTTCACTAAGGACTGGAAGATCAAACACACAACATCATCACCTAGATACCCTAAATCTAATGGTTTCATTGAGAGACAGATACAAACTATCAAGTCAGTCATGAAGAAAACAAGAACAGAGGATGTACACCTAGCACTCTTGAGATGGAGAACAACACCGGTAGACAGTAAGATCGACAGTCCAGCAGAACTTATGTTTGATAGAAGAATTAAAGACCTCCTACCATCTAAGGTCCACTTCCGTCCACAACATAGAGACAGCACATATGATCAATTTCAGCATCGTCAGCAAGTTCAGAAATCCAACTATGACAAATGTGCTAAAGACTTACCACCATTATATCCTGGTCAGCATGTGACTACCTACAACCACAACAATGACACATGGTCAAAAGCAACAATCATTTCCAGAAACCCTGAACCCAGGAGCTATACTTTAAGACCAGACAGCAGCAGCAACCTCCTGAGGCGAAACAGAGTGGACATAAGAGAAATCCCACAGAATACAACAGAACAGAGAATTCCCATGCTTTCAACAGACAATGCAGTAACTCCAGACCTTGGTGCCCCACAAAACCAACAAGCGTCAAGGCCAAAATCACAACCAACTCAAGCTAAACCAGGGACTTCCGCAGAACCACCAGCACTTTACACCACTCGTTCTGGCCGTACAGTGACACCTCCCAGCCGATACAGACAGTGACATATATATACTCACACTGAGCATTACACATACTTATCCTTTCTCACATGAAACATTTCGTTGGAAATGTTTGCACACATTTTTTTTTCAAAAAAGGGGGGATGTAATATGAATACATTAAAGTACGAACCACACATTGTAATATAATGCGAATCTTGACATGTACGACATTCTGTAAATAAACATGGCTACGAACTGAACATGCTTTTACTGAGTGCTCTCTGAAACATGTGTGTGCTTGTGTAGATGACGAGGTAATGCTTATATACATACATCATAACATTACACACATAACCTAAGAAACCACCTCAGTCCTTATTCATACAATCATAGACTTTTTGAATACTTTCTGAATTCTGATTATATGCCCCCCTAATCGGATTATCTTTTCTTATAACATCAACTGTAGGTTCTAATGACGATGTTTGTACTTTTCAACATATGTTATGTCATGCTTATAAGTAATTAATGTTAATATGAGTGTGCTATATTATTATTTTACTTTACGTTGAATTTCTTGAAATTGATATGTAACATGCATATGAGAATAAATGAATTCAGTATGAAAGGTGAGCGAAAGGAAGGGCAGAATGTTAGACGGGCCTGCGTGCCCAATTCTCAACCCTTTGAAAATAAAGTTCGTTCATTCGTTCGTTTGTTAGAGAAATATTCTACATCTTCTTCTTCACCTTTCAACCCCCAAAGGAGCATAGGCCTTCAACAAACTTATGCCATCCCAGGTCTTTCCATGTCCTCTTCACACCCTACATGTCTATCTCCAGTTTTCTTTTCCATGTGTTCTTTGGTCTTCTTCTATCTCTCTTGCCCTGGTGATTGTCGTGGTTGAGTTAGAGTGTAGAGTATTTGTCGAGTTGGACAACAGTAGTGAAATCGACAAGGGATAGTGGACTGACAGAGTTATAGATTACACTTTAGATAAGGTGTAAATAGGAGATGGACTTGAGACAACCTGGAAGAAGATTTATTCAAAGGATCTCTCTCTCCAGGCCTCAACTCACTTTTACTGTCTAAGCCTCTCCTGCTCTCACTCTTTTCTCTTATCATACATAGAGATTATAGTAAAGAGCTAAAATACAAATATGGATGGAAAGGTCGTGAACAGCGTATTAATAAATGTGTAAAATTTATTAAAGAAGAAAAGCATGAAAATAATGCATATCATCACAACAACATAAAATTACATCAATAATCAAATATTCATCAAATAATCATATACACCAACAACCACACACACAGATCACCATTCATAAAACCTGTAGAACACCAAGAGATAAATAATCGAGTGACAGTCCTTCGGTTTTCGGGGACCAGCTGAAGTAACTCCAGTAAGTGGTGTTTTCGTATATATCCTCCATCGGTGATGGAATTAACCTGAATAACATCACTGTATAGGCGCTATCGTTGGTGACCCCCCCCCCCCCCTACTGGCGCGAGTTGGGCCGGGGGACGCTGTTTATCTCCTGTTGACGTGCGAGGTTTAAGTATCCAGGAAATACACCAGAAGAAGTCACTTGAGGACAAAGAGACCCAGGCGCGCTTATCCGGCGCAAGGCTCTGCTTGGCTGTAAATCCTGTTTAAACTGGTTTGGCTGTGGTTTGCTGAGTGCCCCGTTTAGGCACAAAAAAGGCGGGTGATATGGAATTCTGCTATAGGCATGCTGAGCGGGTTTGATATTCTGGAAGCCGCAATGCTCTGGCTGGTAATCCAATAGGCGAGTAGAGAACTACTACTGCGTTTGGCGATTCCAGATTTAGCGTTGGCTCCGTTGCACTGCGTGAGCTTAACTTGGCGTTGACAAAAGGGGTTTTGATTCAGGAACGGGGTTGACGATTCGTGACGCTAGCGGTATTCAGAACCCTCTAGATCGAAGAGAATATTTCGTTCTTCGCCTGACTGGAATCTGCTCTCGCGAGTCGGTCTCCCTGAAACCCGAAAAATGACTAGAACATAGGCAAACACATTCTAGTACTGTGTTAAAGTTTGCCTTATCTCATGATGGTCATCTACGGGCCAGGAAAATTTACGAATGTCTTCTGTCTATTAAAACCAGTCTACTCTTATAGATCACAAGGGACGCTCCCCCCGAACACCTGGCCTGCATATTTTCTACAGAAGTTCGGCGAAAGACGTAATCTAGAGTAAGACAAAAGAAATCGTGCGAAGTTCCCCAGGTAGAGAAATGCATAACATTATGCTCTATCTTGTCTAAGGGGCGAAAACCCAAAGACTGACCGCGGGTTGTTATCTTCCCCTGAAACAGATCACACTCGTTACCCAGGCCTCAAAGGGTACCAGCCGCTCGTCATCAAACGTTTTAAAGCGACCAGAGAAATTCCCCTGTTGGGACCACAGAGGGTACCCGCCGCTAACGAACCGTTTCTTTCACAGAAACCGTCATTGGCTCGTTTTAACACTTAAAGCGGACCCGAGAAATGTTTCTCTGGTCGAACAGGTGCGTTTAGATAACATTACGTCTAGCGTTAGCTGACCGCAGCTGGCCAGCGTAAACAACCTCGGGTGGGGTTGAGAAGGTGAAAAAATGTAGGTAGAATATGAAAGAAACGAAAAATACAAAATGTCTCGGAAAACAGAACATTTAAAGGAGTAATCAAATTATGGACAAGATGGTAAAATAAATTATCTTTCACGTGACAAGTGCCCCCCCTTTTAAAGTTCGAGGGATACGGACAAAAATGACAGTAATTTATCTTTTCCATCGATGTCCGTTACATGTCGTAAGAACCTTCTATAATCATAACCAAAATCGTATCCAATTTCTGTCAGTACTGTATGATTAGCTCCGAGTTCATTTCTTTTCTTCCCTCTGTCTAATAGACGTTCAGCGAATGGGATTTTGCGAGGCCAGTCGGCACTGACGCCTTCCGTTTCCGTGTGAACCTGTCCTTGCTTCCGCAATTCGCTGTGCCTGTTTATGGTCCGGAAAATTATCCGCACCTGTTGAGGTTTTCGGCCCTGCCTGAACTCACTGGCCACTGCGTAGATAATCCGCCTGTTATGTGCAGTGTAATCATTGATGGGCTCAGGCTGCTTAATTTCCGTTATGGGTTTACCTGTCGCGGACTTGAATAACCCTGTATAGCTGCAGTCTATAGGGACTTTTCGCGCGCGTGTAACCCTAGTTGGTAAATAAAGCCGTTCGTTGGCCGAAGAAATGCTAGCATTTTTCTTCTGCCTCTCCACACCTACTCCGCTGTTTCGGCGGGAGCATTGGTCAATCTTCAGACCTGTGCCGTCTAAAGGCGGGTCTGGAGCTTTCCTTGCCTTGCCAGTCACAACTCTGGCTTGGTCAACGGAAATGATCAAGTTGTTCTGCAATGGCCTGGCGGAGGCGACTACTTTGCTGTCCATCAGTGGGGTTGAGACCACTGGAATAATGCGATTTGAATGAGAAAACTCTGCTGCCTGAAGCAAAGAGTAATCGATCGCATTCTGGGGTTCTACTAAATCATAACAGGTCTCCGTAGCTTCTATCCGTAGAGAAAGATAGGTAATATCTGCGAGTTGCAGAGTTTGTTGAGTCGCTTTCCCATAACTAGCATGACGTGAGCCAAGGCTCTCAACAATGGCTCCTTGTACAGTAGTAAGGCAGCTTTTCTCACTGTCTTCTGCCCTGAGAAGTGTGAGAGACTCAAATGGAATACCAGGGATCCCTTCGCCTGGAACCCTGTGTCCATCATAAACGTCAACTTTGCCCTCCCCTGAGGAAGTTACTGGCGTCAGTTGAACTTTGTCCTGCAATGCGAGATCCACTTCCTGGTTGACAGGCCCCGCAGACTGCATGCAAAAGACTGGACGGTTTGAGATCCCGTTTGATCGCGAAGTGCCCGAGAGAAAACTCTCGGTGTGTTTTTCCAAAGTTCCTTGGAACGGTTTGGAAAGTTTAACCCTTTTAGCAGGCGACTTATTCTTGCACCTTTTAAGCTCAGGGTGATAAGAGGAGCGGCGCCTCCATTCTACGATCGTTGAGTTGGAGGGATACGCCTCTGCATATGGTTTTTCGCTGTCCGGCCGGGAATCTAGCGAAATATAACGTGATAGGGTGTGGCTCCCTTTTCTCGACGTCACGTGTCGGTTAGGTGCTGCTCGGTCTGGAGCGTGAGAGGCTCGGGGTTCGCCGCTTGCCAGACGGGAACAATCCGTATTACAATGCTTGTTAGCACCTGTCTCACCTTTGTGCAGTTTCCATGCCTGGGAACGTTGCGTAATTTTTCCCGTGGCTTTAGGTCTGCTGTCCCGACGTAAATTCTTTCCTTGTTTGGGCTTCGGATCCAAGTCCAAAGGAAAGTCAATTTTCTGGAGTTGGGGTTCGGTTTTAGCAGGCAAGTTTTCTTTCATGGGCGCAAGGTTTGCAGGGGCGTTGACCGTTAAGGGCACAGTAGAAGGGGAATTAGAGTGACTACATTTAGTATCTGTTTCCATCCTCCGAATTTGGCTATCCAGTTCATTCATTCTGATTTGGTGTAGCCTGCTCCTTTCTTGGCTTTCTCTGTCCCTTTCTTGGCGCTCTATTTCCCATTGCTTGTCCCGTTCTTGTTGCTCCATTTCCAATTTCTTGTCCCGTTCTTGTCTTTGCTTTTCCCTTTGCTTCTCATCTTCTATCACTTCTTCTACATACTGTCGGGTGAATGCTTCACTCTCCCCAGTTTGTTTACAGGACCATGCCAAGATTAAACGGCTGTCAAACCAATTGTCTACCTCGTATTGATCCTGCAGGCTTACTGCAAATTCTAGAAAGGGCTGGATTTCGCTATCCTTGTACTCCATGTACTTAGCTACCTCGAGGGCAATCCTATGCACTTTATCTAGATCGGCCATTATATCAGGGTGAGCAAACACTATAGAAGAATAGAACCTAGAGATCTTAGTTACCTAGTCCACTAGGTGCTGATTAACTTAATAATCAATAAAATCTAGGCTAGCCTGGGAACTTTAAAAAACAAGAAAGTTTGTAGCTACTCTGATTGCGACAAGCAAAACCCCCAAAAACTCCAAAAATGTAAGTGATGTAAACTTATTACTATCACTTCACCCCAGTTCTGTCAGTACTAAGCTATTGAGAGGATTGGTTACTATCGTCCGAATGAACACCCTCCCTTGGTACAAATGCAAGCTAGTAACTGACTATCTGTAGCTTCTTATCTCAGATTAAAGAGCTACTCCTGAAAAAAATATTAACCCTTAAAAAAAAATTTCTGACTTTTTCAACAATAGTCGTCAGATTTGTCAACCAAAAACTCAGCAGTGATACCATCAACCTTTACCAGCTGTCTCATGTGTAGCATGAACAATAAATGTAACTTAATATTTATGATTGCTGTGGAGAAAAAACGCTGTTCCGACTTCCTCCAAAAGAAATAGTTCGATATGTCTAGGGGAAAGAAATTCCTATAATCTGCCGAACACTAAACTCTAAGAATCAAGATAGAATCTTGTGAGAGATTCCTACCAGACTGCAACCTCATCTGTTGCGATTGCTGCAGATGTAGTTCAAATTCCGCGGCGAGACCCCATTTGTCGTGGTTGAGTTAGAGTGTAGAGTATTTGTCGAGTTGGACAACAGTAGTGAAATTGACAAGGGATAGTGGACTGACAGAGTTATAGATTACACTTTAGATAAGGTGTAAATAGGAGATGGACTTGAGACAACCTGGAAGAAGATTTATTCAAAGGATCTCTCTCTCCAGGCCTCAACTCACTTTTACTGTCTAAGCCTCTCCTGCTCTCACTCTTTTCTCTTATCATACATAGAGATTATAGTAAAGAGCTAAAATACAAATATGGATGGAAAGGTCGTGAACAGCGTATTAATAAATGTGTAAAATTTATTAAAGAAGAAAAGCATGAAAATAATGCATATCATCACAACAACATAAAATTACATCAATAATCAAATATTCATCAAATAATCATATACACCAACAACCACACACACAGATCACCATTCATAAAACCTGTAGAACACCAAGAGATAAATAATCGAGTGACAGTCCTTCGGTTTTCGGGGACCAGCTGAAGTAACTCCAGTAAGTGGTGTTTTCGTATATATCCTCCATCGGTGATGGAATTAACCTGAATAACATCACTGTATAGGCGCTATTGTTGGTGACCCCCCCCCCCCCCCACTGGCGCGAGTTGGGCCGGGGGACGCTGTTTATCTCCTGCTGACGTGCGAGGTTTAAGTATCCAGGAAATACACCAGAAGAAGTCACTTGAGGACAAAGAGACCCAGGCGCGCTTATCCGGCGCAAGGCTCCGCTTGGCTGTAAATCCTGTTTAAACTGGTTTGGCTGTGGTTTGCTGAGTGCCCCGTTTAGGCACAAAAAGGCGGGTGATATGGAATTCTGCTATAGGCATGCTGAGCGGGTTTGATATTCTGGAAGCCGCAATGCTCTGGCTGGTAATCCAATAGGCGAGTAGAGAACTACTACTGCGTTTGGCGATTCCAGATTTAGCGTTGGCTCCGTTGCACTGCGTGAGCTTAACTTGGCGTTGACAAAAAGGGGTTTTGATTCAGGAACGGGGTTGACGATTCGTGACGCTAGCGGTATTCAGAACCCTCTAGATCGAAGAGAATATTTCGTTCTTCGCCTGACTGGAATCTGCTCTCGCGAGTCGGTCTCCCTGAAACCCGAAAAATGACTAGAACATAGGCAAACACATTCTAGTACTGTGTTAAAGTTTGCCTTATCTCATGATGGTCATCTACGGGCCAGGAAAATTTACGAATGTCTTCTGTCTATTAAAACCAGTCTACTCTTATAGATCACAAGGGACGCTCCCCCCAAACACCTGGCCTGCATATTTTCTACAGAAGTTCGGCGAAAGACGTAATCTAGAGTAAGACAAAAGAAATCGTGCGAAGTTCCCCAGGTAGAGAAATGCATAACATTATGCTCTATCTTGTCTAAGGGGCGAAAACCCAAAGACTGACCGCGGGTTGTTATCTTCCCCTGAAACAGATCACACTCGTTACCCAGGCCTCAAAGGGTACCAGCCGCTCGTCATCAAACGTTTTAAAGCGACCAGAGAAATTCCCCTGTTGGGACCACAGAGGGTACCCGCCGCTAACGAACCGTTTCTTTCACAGAAACCGTCATTGGCTCGTTCTAACACTTAAAGCGGACCCGAGAAATGTTTCTCTGGTCGAACAGGTGCGTTTAGATAACATTACGTCTAGCGTTAGCTGACCGCAGCTGGCCAGCGTAAACAACCTCGGGTGGGGTTGAGAAGGTGAAAAAATGTAGGTAGAATATGAAAGAAACGAAAAATACAAAATGTCTCGGAAAACAGAACATTTAAAGGAGTAATCAAATTATGGACAAGATGGTAAAATAAATTATCTTTCACGTGACAGTGATTCCAGAACAGGGATTATCTTGAAATGCTATCAACAGGTTTTCTCTCAAGTGGAATATGGTAGACCATATATGTAACAATTCTAAGCCTCCTAAGGGAATGAATGTGTCAGGTTTGCTTAGAAACATTGTAGACAGTGGCTGTGGTTGTTTTGATAGTCATAGTTTGTTGTGAAATAAGGGGAGTGGTACAGGAAGGTTAGTAACACCAGATCTAGCTGATGAGTGCCCGTTGCTCTAGCCTGGCATTTTGACAAGCAACAAACCTACAGTTATGAATAATTACTAGTCACGGGTGGAAGATGAAGCTAGACATACTGGTCAAACCTAAAAAAAACACTGTCACAAGTTTCTATATTGTATTGTTCTAGTTTATTAGTGTGAAAATTATAATAATAGCCCCTTCAGTCAAAACTAACTATGGGAAAACTCCCCTGAGGTGACAGCCCTCAGATGCTTTTTTCCTGGTGTTCCTATTGACGGTTTCTCCTCTCTACTGCTTGCATTGAGAGCTTCTTTTCGCCCAATCTGAGGTGGTGCCGTAGAGATCATCACCGCTTGCTGCGATCGGCAGCTTCATCCTCCCAGGTTGATGGATTTATGTCCCTCATGTCTCTTGCACACATCTTTGAGCCTCAGCTGCGGTCACCCAACTGTTCTTTTGCCATCTGCCAGTTGTCCTTAGAAGATATCTTTCAGGATGCAATCATCTTCCACGTGGCGGACATGGTGAAGCCAGCATAGTCTGCACTGTCTAAGCAGTGTATACATGCTTTAAAGGCTTTCACATGACAACACCTCGACATTTGTCACTTCGTCCTTTCTCGAAATACCGAGGATGTGGCATAGACATCCTAGATGGAAGGTATTGAACCTTCTTTCTTGCTTAGCACAGGTTGTCCATGTCTTGCTGCCATATAGAAGTGTGAAAATTACCTTATGCAATATTGTACATACTGTATTGTGTCACATTTGTAAGAAACCATAGTAAAAGTGTGAATTCACTAAATGTTCTAAATATGGCCATTCTCAATGTTGTATGTTACTTCATAAATGGATTACCTTTTCTTTTTTTCTTTTTTTTTATAGCAAGGCGCATCCTGTCATTCTAGTTGGTTATATTAAGGCGCGTGTCCAAATATAAAAAACCTTTAAGACTGATAACATTAATGGATGTGTTAAGACCTAACAGCAATTTTTATTGACTACAACATCAAGTATCACATTCTATTTTTAAATTTTTATTGTCTTTCAAAGTACATGCAGATTTTTTTTTTAAATTCATGAAAAAAGTATTCCATTCAACTTCTGATGGATTATAATTTAGAAATATAGCGTTCCTATATGTTCAATTATTGATACATGAACAGAGTAAATTAAAATTTCGAAATTGTGTCAGTGTGTTTTTCCTCCTAAAATAGCAGTGATGTCATACTTTTTCATGGTGTAGAGCAACAACAAATTTTAAAAAAAAAATGAACACACAAAAGACGTGTGTAAGTAAATAAATCTGCCATCAATGGTACCTATACCTTGTAGCGGTATGGCAGCTTGCGTACCCTGACAATCCCCAGAGCTATGCCAGTGGGAGTTTTACTCCTGGTAGGTTCAACCAAGCTGGACTGGTCTGTGTGGGTAGGGGTCAGACAAAAGCTGGTACCCTGGTCCTCCAGGTTGGGGGTTTTAGCATAGGGCTGACACCCCTGTCTATGTAAAAAAAAACAATGAAGTTACGGAAACAACATCAAATGAACAAACTTTGCTGCGGGATGGACATTCGGAGTCTGTGGCTCGTATGACTGTCGGTGGTGAAAGCCGAAGGGAAGCCACTGACATGAGGGCGGATGTCCTGACCGCAAAACAGGATGCAAGAGTGGGATTTTGGGGTGTCGGGACAGTGTGCGGGACGGGTGAACTGGGACGGGTCACGGCAGAGGTGGGAGGCTATGGGTTGCACATCCTGGGGATGGACGAGAGCGGATGGACAGGGACGGGAGAGGTTGAGACAGCAACGGGAGAGGCGGTGCTTTGCTCTGGAGGAGAGGATGGACAGCACAGTGAGGGCGTGGCCATTGTTCTACAGAGGGGGATGGAGGGGACATTGCTGGAGTGGAGGCCCATCAATGGCAGACTGATGCGGTTGAGATTGAAAGGGGGATTCACCAACGCTACAATAGTGCAATGCTACGCACCAACGAATGATAGCGATGAGGAGGTCAAGGATGAATTCTGTCGACAACTGCAGAAAGAGATGGAGGACACACCTAGATATGATCTTGTTATAGTAATGGGAGACCTCAATGCGAAAGTTGGTGCACACAGTGCATATGGTGAAAGAACGGTGGGGAGGTGCGGCGGCGGAATAGCAGACGAAGGTGGGGATAGGCTAATGGGTTTCTGTAGCATTGACAACCTGGTCATTGGGGGGGGGGGGGGGGGGCACTTTTCCCACATAAGGAGATTCACAAGTTGACATGGGAGTCCCCAGATGGTCGGGACAGAGGCCAGATGGACCACGTCATGGTTGGCGGTAGATGGAGACGTGCATTGCGGGATGTGAGGGTAAGAGGAGGTGCAGATGTGGGAAGCGATCACCATTTGGTGGTTGCAAAGCTGAAGGTGAGGCTAGGAAGGGCTGGACCAGCTGTGGCTGCACAGAGGGGGTTTGACATCAGCAGATTGAAGGACCCCCTTACCAGAAAAGCTTTTGCGGCCGACATTAAGAAACGATATCAATTTGCCAAAAGCCAGAAAAAGACATTGACTGATGATATAGACCAGAATTTTAACACCATTTCAACAATATATAAGGAAAGTAGCAAATCATGCTTGGGATTCCAGGAAAGGAAGAAGCAAGACTGGATAACACCAGAAACACTAAACACCATAAAGATGAGAAAGGAAATGAAAAGAAAGAAAACAGAAGCGGGGTCCCCCAGGTTGGAGCAACTATATAGCGAACGGTGCAGTCAGCTGGACAGGGAGGTTGGGCGCCAAGCCCGAGCCAACGGGGGGAATTGCCTGGGCGATCTTGCGGGACGGGCGGAGGAGGCGGCGCTGGGAGATGGGCAGAGCACAGTGTGCAAAATAACTGAATTCGTCAGCGGAGGACAGGGTGCAAGCGGTATTACATTGGTGAGAGATAAGCAAGGAAATCTCATCAAGACAGCAGAGGGACAGGAAACAAGATGGGCAGAGCACTTCAGAGAGACTCTGAACAAGGAAATACCAGAGACACAATTGAATGTTCCTGAGGCTGAAAACGATCTAGATGTAAATACAGACATTCCACGAAAAGAAGAAATCATCACAGCAATCAAAGGGTTAAAGAACGGTAAAGCTCCGGGCCATGATAACTTAAATGCAGAGCTATTTAAGACAGACCCTGAGCTAGCAGCAGAACTATTAGAACCACTATTTGCACAAGTGTGGAAAACGGGGGACAACACCATCAGAGTGGAACAAAGGAATAATTGTCAAATTGCCCAAGAAGGGAGATCTTTCATACTGCAATAATTGGAGAGGAATCACTCTTCTCTCAGTTCCCAGCAAAATACTAGGCAGGATAATTATACAGAGAATTTCAAAGGCAGTAGACTACAAACTGAGGAAAGAACAAGCAGGATTTAGAAAGAACAGAAGATGTGTAGACCATATATTCACTCTCAGGAACATTATAGAGCAGTGCTCAGAATGGCAAAGACAGCTTTACATAAATTTTGTTGATTTTGAAAGGGCTTTTGACAGCATACATAGGGACAGTTTATGGAAAATACTGAGGGTTTATGGAATTCCAAGCTGCATAGTGTCAATCATAAAAAGCCTCTATGCCAACTTTACGTGTAGTGTTGGGCAGAGCAACCTAACCTTCGAGGTGAAGACAGGAGTACGACAGGGATGCCCCTTATCAACCACTCTATTTTTAAGAGTCATAGACTGGGTGATGCGCCAGACAACAGAGGGCAGTCCAAGAGGAATAAGATGGACTACATTTTCAACATTGGAAGATCTGGAATATGCAGATGGACGTTGCACTGCTGGCACATTCACATCAACACATCCAGGAAAAAACGGATAGACTTAATGAATTTGGCCAGCGGGTGGGCTTGAACGTCAATTTAAAGAAGTCTGAGGTCATGACGCTCAGTGTGAGCAACCCTGGGCCCATGTCGGTGGGGAATCAGCAACTGGTGCAGACAGATACCTTCACATGCCTGGGAGGCATGGTGACACCGGACGGTGGGGCGGGCGGGGACATCAGCGTCAGAATGAATAGGGCAAGAGCGGCCTTCTTTGGCCTAGATAACATCTGGAGGTCCTCCCGGTACAGCACGGGCACAAAATTAAGATTATACCAGAGTTGCGTGCTTTCTGTGCTTCTCTGTGGTGCGGAGTGCTGGGGAGTCGCAGAGAGGGAGATGTCGAGGTTGTCCTCTTTTCGCACGGCATGCCTGGGAAGAGTTCACCGAATCTTTTGGCCGAGTGCCGTCGCCAGCCAGGATCTGCTTGCTCGTAGCGGGCGGGGGGACGTGCATACGGTCGTGGCTGGCGGACGCTGGAGCTGGGTTGGTCATGTCCTCAGAAGAGACCCCGATGCCATCGCAGGGGCAGCTGTGCTTTGGGCCCCTGGGGGAGGGCGAAAGAGAGGCCGACCGGGAACGGCTTGGCGGGGGACTGTGGAGGCTGGGATGCGGGGAGTGAACCAGAGTTGGGGCACTGTACGAAGGATGGCCACCGACCGTGCAAAGTGGAATCAATTTGTTGTTGCCCTACAAGACGCCACTAGGCGTGATGGCCACTGACTGCTTTGACGGTCGGTGGTTAAGGATCGAAGAAGAAGAAGAAGTAAATAAATAACTAGACGTGTGTGTGTGTTGAGGACATGTGCTCCTAGGGAGTTTAAAGGTGTTTGGTTTAAGGGCCATCTTTGTTGCACACGGACAACTCCATAAGTGCTCCAATCTCCTTCCTTAGATCACACAAGGAGGATCTCAGCACAGTGCGCGAACTCGGTAGCACAGACGAGAATTCCAATGTGTGTATACAGGAATCGCACATTCTAATATTTGTGTGGAAGGTTGATTCGTCTAATTTTTAAATTTTCCCAGAGCAGTGGCTGTAGGGCTTACTGTTTATGATTTCTACCTACCGAGGGATTTTTAACATGTGCAACTTGCACACTGGTTTTCCTTTTTTTTTTTTTTTTTGTCTTTTTGCCCTTATCCGAGAAGGCTACGCATCCGATCTTACTACCCATGAGATCAGGGAGGAGTATGGCATTATCAGAAACCACTAGTTCTGAAAAAAAAACTTCCATCAATTATATTCCCTGTACTGGGAGCGAACCCGGTAATTTTAGAATTAGAGACGGACGCCATAACTCTAAGCCACTCCGACCCCTTTTAAATTAAAAAAAAGAAGATATTTACAATGAAAGAGACTTCAACACAACATTTAAAGTCGGGAGACTGGAAGACAAAGTCTACATACAACTTACTACCAATATAAACAAATATCAAGCCAATGCGGGCAAGAAAAGTTCTGTTGCATGACCGACATACAAGGCCCGAAGACAATACAGGCTGCACATCTACGCTTGACTTTCTAGCTGCACGATTAAGTACATTACAGAAGTGTTCAGCCCACCTATCAAGGATCTGGGTCTTTTCTGTAAGTAGTAATGAACCATCCACATTGCGAACTGGACAGTTACCAGAGGATTGTGGACCATAGAGAGTTTTCACCGATGCACAGAAACCTTTTGAATCGGGAGGTTCCGCAAGAGCCTCGATCTCATCGGCCTTTCTACTAATCCAAGAGTCTTGCATCTTCCCGAGTCTTGCCTGGGTTGCGCTACGAGCTTTGATAAAAGTTGTTTTCTTTGATTGGGAAGACATGTCGTTCTGGTGGGCTCTGTGCAATTGTCGCTTCTTATTTAGAAGGTCCTGGATTTCAACGTCATTTTCATCAAACCAGTCTTTTTGTTTGCACGTAGCTCGACCAAGATGTTTCAACGCTGTTGAGTGAATGATGTTTCTGAGGGCTGTCCAGTCTTCCTCAATGCTGCTGTTTCCAAGCCGCAGCTCATCTAGTCTGCTCTCCAACTCTTCGTTGAGATCCTTCCTAATGGATTCGGACTTCAGCTTAGACACGTTAATCCTCTTTGATGTTTTTTTCCCTTGGGGGCGCCTCTTAGGTTGAACTTTAAGTTCATCTTGGCAACAACGAGCCGATGATCGGTCAAGCATTCTGCACCACACATGCTCTTTGTTATTCTATCTTGCCGGTCCCTGCGTGTGACGATGATGTAGTCAATAAGATGCCATTGGCGAGACCTTGGGTGCATCCATGTGGTTCTATTTCGAGCGAGAAGGCGGAAAAACGTGTTTGTGATGAGGAGCTCATTTTTGGCACATGCCTTCAGCAAGACTAAGCCGTTGCTATTGCACTTCCCAGTGCCATTTCTACCAATGATTCCCTCCCATGCTGTATAGTCTGAACCAACTCTGGCGTTAAAATTGCCGAAGAAAAGTAGTTTATCAGACTTACGGACTGTAGCTATAAGTGTCTCGAGATCCTCATAAAACTTATCTTTGATCTCGTCTGGGTTGGTCATCGTAGGTACATAGGCACTGATGATTGTGGCCTGTCGCTTTCCAGCTAGGGGAAGGCACATTATCATGAGGCAGTCGTTGACTTCCTTTGGTAGGCTTTCTAGTTTGCGGACCACGTCGGACTTAATGGCAAATCCGACACCAGCTTCACGGTTTTCTTGACTGCTACGGCCACTCCAAAAGGTGTATCCAGCGCCTATTTCTGTGATCTGCCACTCTTCTGCCAGTCTCGTCTCACTCAGGGCTGCGATGCTGATATTGTATCTGGACAACTCTCTGGCAACCAGGGCGGTCCTCCGTTCAAGCTTGTCAGCCCTATTACTATTGTCTAACAGTGTGGGTATTCTATATATATATAAGGTAAAACTCTAATGCATTAAGTAAGTGTGCTTACTAAATAATAAGAATTCCTAACTGATATCGCTTTTCAAGGTAGAAAATTCTATGTGGAATATGGCAAGTAGTGTTAGAGACTTACTTAGTTGCTCCCCTTCTACTTTGAGGTGTAGAGGTTTGGAAGAGAGACCGCCAGACTGTCGTATCGGCTGTCTTCCTCCTGGCCTGGTTCGATTCTAGTCTTCAGTCCTTCAAAGATTGTCTAATGTTGTCCTCCCAGCGGACTCTGGGTCGTCCTGGAAGTCTGGATCCCTGGCTCCAAGTTTCCCATGCTTGTCGTGGTAGCCAATTTTCTCCCATTCTGCAGACATGGCCAAACCATCTTAGTTGGGACTGTTTTACTTGGGTCTGCAGGGGGTGTGATTTTAGGCCTTGACGTATCGTCTGGTTGCGGACCATGCCTCTTCTTGTTACTTCAACTACCGTCCTCAGATACCTCATTTCTCATGTTTGGATCTGGCTTCTGTGGGTTGTAGTCATTAGAGACACCTAGCATATATAGTCAAATTTAGTAGCAGGTATTCAGGCGGGGATTGCACGTGCATTGATGGCAGCGTAACCACGACGTAAGGGCCTCGAAAAGTTGTCTCCCTGTCGTATCGTGATAAAGGAAAGTTGCATAAGCTATAGCGACACTCTGGCGGTCATTCGAACGACCAGAGTTCCCGATTCTAGACGCGCTCGGACACATGAAAGGCGAAGGTCACTTCTTCTGTGTGCCCGGCTTCTCTCTGAATCAAACTCTGCCGCTACCCACAAGAAAGGATAAATAAAAGATCTTTTGCTTGGTGCCGATGCACACGTGCAAAGGCGTGGGATTTAACCTGTCCAACGTAAGAGTGACATGACCAAGTCTAGAAATAGAGCTGAAGGAGCTGTTACAAAGAAAAAATGGGAGGATACAAAATAGAGAATAAGACAGAGGTGGACCACTCAGCTAAAAGTAACAGCGATTCACATTCAATTTACGACATTTATAACAAACCTACGAGTACCTCATGGAGGACACTGAGAAATTGTTCTTCGATCGGAAGGAGATATTCGATTTGTGCAACTTTTCGCGCTCAATAATTCGTCTACAAAGTTTGCGTTTGTTCGTTTTGGTAACTCATTTGATGCACGCCGCGCAGTAAAGCTTAAACATTTATCATCATTTGCACACCACGTGCTTGACGTTCGTTTGGTGTAAAATTTGGTGTCGCGCAGTTAATAGTTGCGTTCTAGGCTTGATAATACGAGGTTTTACATATTCGCGTTTAATATTGGTTATTTGACCTTAGGTAGGGTCAAGTATAGTTTTTATAAGGACAGACTTGAAGATTTGTTTGTTAACTTGTTTTCAGTTTTTCGGATGGTTAGTTGAGTTTTGGACCACGCCAAGAACTCAAAGTTGCCAATTGTGATTTTTATACAGTGAGTTTCTTTATGGATGTAATTTAAAACGCGAGGGGTTATTTCTGCGTTGGATTTCCGCTAGATGGACCCGCACTTGATTAATAGCTGCTGAGCATTTTCATATTAACAATGAGTTAGTTTGGGTCGGAACTATGGCTCATATACATAAACGATCTGGCAGACTACCTTGAATTACCCAGCGCCCTGTTTGCTGATGACCTAGTCTTTTGGGCAGAAGGGAAGTCCCATTTGCAACTGCAAATGAAACTAAACCGTGCACTGGCTGCTCTAACAACATACTGCAGCTTCTGGAAAATGGTGATCAACACGAGTAAGACAGTCTACACTATATTCACACTCAGCAACAAAACAGCAAGAAAAGAACTGGATTTAAAACTTGATGATACAAAACAAACTAAAGAGAACAATCCGACTTATCTAGGGATACAGCTAGATACCAGACTCGCATACAAAAACACATGTTGAGTCCCTAATTGCAAAGGCCTCTAGAAGGCTAAACCTCATAAAACGATTGGCAAGCACTGGTTGGGGAGCCAATCAGTCCACCCTACGACAACTGTACTTGGGATACGTGCACTCAGTTATGGATTACTCTCTACCCCTGCAAGCCACTGCTAGCCCAACACTCAGACTGAAACTAGATCGCATACAAAACCAGGCACTCAGATTCATCTGTGGAGGCTTGCGAACTACCCCGACCAGCGCATGCGAGATTTCTGCCAATGTGGAACCCCTAGAACTAAGGAGAGAGAAATCAGTTATCATCACGGCAGAAAGGTACTTGCGAGCTGACAAGGATGACCCCTGCAAAAATGTTATCAGTGACCACAACTCCAAGTACCGAATTAAAAAGACCTCTTTCACTAGAAGGTACCAAGAGCTTTCAGGGAAGCACTACATACCAGAGACTAGACTGCCTACTCAAGCTGTACATGACCTACCACCTCACGTAGAACTAAAAAGACCAATAATACGTACAAACCTTCTGCAACCCGCAAATAAAAGCCTCGTACCTACACTGCTGAAAACACTTGCCATGGAAACCATCTGTCAGTATGATGAAGACATTATCCATGCTTACACAGACGGATCAGCTTTCAAAGCAGTCATAAATGCTGGATATGGGGCCATAATCATCTCACCCAGTACAGAAGAACCCATCAAAATTGCAGGCCCCTGTGGTACCTGGTGCACAAACTACGAAGCCGAAGTAGTCGCATCCAGAAAACCCTAACTAGAATTTTTGAACTCTTTGAATCAGACGAAATGGAACCAAATGATGTTGTAGTAATCGCAGACTCGCAGGCTGCCCTCTTGGCAATAGGAAACTGGAAAACCAACTCAATCAATACTATCCAGAAGGTCCAAGAAACATGCCACAAAATTATGAACTTGTACGGAACAGAAATATACATGCAATTAATACCTGGCTACATAAACATCACATTGAATGAAGTTGCTGATAGACTGACAAAGAAGGGAGCAAAAATGCCATAGATTGACCAACCATTGAATATGTTAACAATTAAAGAAATAGTCAAAAAAACTGTAAAGAAGTTTGGCTGAACGCGTGGGCACAGGCTAAAACAGGAAGAAGACTCTTCACACACCAAACAGCCCCAAATAAGGAAGATGCTATGAACCATATCGAACGAAGATACCAAACCAAAATTTTCAGATTGAGAACAGGTCACTCTACACTAAATGACCACGGAAACAGAATGTGTTCACAGAATATAGCAAAATGTAGACACTGCCCAAACCCGTTGGAGACAGTAGAACACCACCTATTACAGTGCCCTGCACTTCAGGGACTGAGACAACAATTGCTACCACACAACCCATCCATAGACAATACACTGTATGGCAGCTCAGAACTGCTTATACGAACTGCGCAGTACCATATAATGGCATCAAGGTCACCAAGAGCTGACGCTCAGTGACAGTGGATCAAAGTCAAGTCATGGCTCCGGTTGCGTGTTGGTTACACGTATTGTTGGGACTGTGGGTATAGCTTGGTGTTGTTGGTCCATCACTTCATCTGATTATAATCAAACAATGTCATTAACATGTAGGGTCGCGCTTGTTTGCAATCAAGAATAGGCCAATGAATGACCGTTTTAGGTATTACGGTTATTATTAGTAATTGATACAAGGATTTTGTGTCTACGTGTTTGCAACTCTCTTCTGTGCTTTCGTCCGTGACACAAAAAACACGTACAAGGACTTATTGTCAGTAATACTTTGCACTGGGAAAGAGACATTATTAGATGCTTTATTGTCACACACAGAGTGGTAATTACGTTACACCAGGTTCATTCAAGTGTAAGATAAAACATGATCCAGGACAGGGGTCCACAAAGTTTATTTGAGACGGGCCGGAAATTAAATATTTTAGGTCTCGTGGCCCAAGAGGACATGGTAAAAATCAAGGATATTTACAAGATCAGAAAACATCTGCAGACATTTATTTATGATCAGAAAACATGTACCGTACTGTAAAATATCATGTATAATCTTATTTTTGGAGGAATTAGTGAGGGACATGTAATTTTTGTTGTTGTTGTTGTTGACAAAATTACTCTTAATTGGCTACAGATTTAAAAAAAAGAAACAACGTAAAATTTATTCCTTTCTCCAGTTTGCTACGAAGTAATAAGAAAAAGATCACTGAATCAAAATGCTGCTTTACAGCTAAAGGCCAGATAAAATGAAGCCGCTGGCCACATTTGGTCTGAGGGTCATAGTTAGCTAACCCTTGGTGTAGGGTTAAACATTAAACTTCAAAAATAACTATGTAGAAAATCCAAACAACAGCACCATAAGACAGAATCCGTAATGTGAATAATCTCTCCATAGTGCTTACTCGTGATCCAGTTTTATATTCATCTACAATCCATCACATAGAACAATGATGCTTACGTCCACCATCATAACTGCAAGATCCACACACTTTCAAATTATAATCATTTAACAATTCTGCAGATGTTCAAACCTCACACAATCACTAAACGCAGTTCAATCCTTTGAAGGTTATAAGCAATATTTCATAAAATTGGCTGTCCTGAGAAACCTCAGGGTGCTTTCAGTTCGCTTCTATGAAAAACATCCACATTTGTTCTCATTCAGCATCCATCCCCAAAGATGATGTCCTAAGTGAACACAACTATTCATCACTATCTCCCAATCTTGGTTCATTTACTCGAAAAGCATTATAGCTAAACGAAGTAGCATGACTGGTTCTCTTTCCGTAGCCTTTTTTAACTTAAGCGCAGAGGCAGGTACCCATTTACAGTTGGGTAGCCTGGAAAGTGATACCACCAGCAAGCATTCTAACCACTGTGCCGGTCAATGCTCTACAATGCATGTATAATTATTAAATACGTACATAACAAGATAACCTCATCATATCAAACAAATTGACACTGAAACCACTGTTGCAAGAGGATGTAAATGCTTGGTGCAAGCTTCCTGCAAGGAGACAAGTTACAGAAGTGGCTCCATGGGAGATCACAAAGGATAATGGTGAGAATGCAAAATGATAACATACTCTATTTTTTTCTTCTGACACTTCTACTTTATCCTTACTGCTTATTTATTTGATTTCTTCTATTATCGTCTGTTACAGAAGTTTACAGTCCTTCAAAATTGAAAATGAATAAAAAAAATTTAGCATAACATATATTTTTCAGTAGCAGTTAAAAATGGACAGTTGTCACAGAACATTTTCATGAGTATGAAAGATGATAGTGGTTGGTGTTAAGGGTCACTGAACTGATGTTGTAAACACTTGTTTAAGTGTAACTCAGCTACTGAGTTAATGTCTGACTTTATGTCAGCATTGTTGTGACTTGTGCGTGCGCTGGGAGAAAGCATGTAGTGAATACAAGTCTGGGGTGACTGATTTATTCTGTGTTTGATAGCCGAGCTGTGCGCTTGGGGCTGTGAATTGTGGTCGAGCTGGGTGCTCGTATTATGTGACAGTTAAGATATTATATAGTGATTATGAATATAAGAATTATGTCTTACATATTGTTGTATAGGCGACGTCTTCCCGTATAGGACTGTTCTGGAGGAACTTTGGTTAATGTTCGTGGAGAACATATTAAGGCGATGAGTTGGTCCCGCCTTTGGAGCTACAGTGGAGTAAGGCGTTGAGTATTGTCCGCCTTGTAGCTATATTGAAGTAGAGTTTATACGGCGATGTTGCATGCCGCCAGTCACTTGGGATAAGTGATTTATACCTGTATGGTGAATGGATTCGTGCGAGGATTGAATGCCGCACATAGAAACGTGTTGTGTGTTTTGTTAGTATAAACATATACCAATATATGTCGGTGAAGCATTATTTTTGTAAGGCTTAGCTGGCAGAGTGGATAGTGACGATTCGCTCCCGTGGCTAGGTGGTGGGTGCCGTTCGGAAGGTCCTGGTTCGATCCCGGTAAGCCTATCACTTCTGTTGTTTTTCTGTTGTCTGGTCTTCTTCTTTTTTATTTTCCCACTGAGTGCAAGATCATTGTTGTTTTATTTATTTACTGTTTACAGGCCTCGGGTTTCCCCTCCTTATATGTTTATACGTTTATAAAATACCAGAAACCTACATTCTGTCCTTTAGTTATTCTCAATCTTCTATCATTTACTAGACACAGTATTAAGGCCTTTGTCTTGTGAAATCTGGCCTATACTGTTTAATAGTGGAACTGCAGCAGGGATTGCGACTATAATTAGTCTGAGTTGTCCTATGGTACATATCCGGGTCGCGTGGGAGTTCGTGCTAGACCTCTGTCGGTGAAGCATTATTTTTGTAATGCTTAGCTGGCAGAGTGGATAGTGACGATTCGCTCCCGTGGCTAGGCGGTGGGTGCCGTTCGGAAGGTCCTTTTTCGATCCCGGTAAGCCTATCACTTCTGTTGTCTGGTCTTCTACTTCTTTATTTTCCCACTGAGTGCCTGATCATACCTTTGTGTGTTGTTTGTTTATTTATTTAGTATTTTGTTAGTGTATGGACGGTCAGCCAGTCCGTGGAAGTATAGTTAAGTTATCTGGGCGCTCCTAATATAGTTCCTGACAACAGTCCTTTTGTAAGCTTTTGTTGACATCAGCCAAGACAAAACATCATGAAAACAAAAACCTATTCCATTACAGCATTTGAGATATGATACCCCGAACACAAACTAACAATAATATCTACATTCTTGTACATAGTGCATCAATTTTTAAACATTAAGAAAACTGTAACTTATTGGCCATCAATGCTGCAAGAGTACATGCGCTACGTTTTATTTTATTTTTCCTTCTATGGACATCTTTTCTTCAGAACAATCTGCTCAAATTCAACTTCAAGACTAGCGGTTCTTAACCAGGGAGCATGCACCCCTTCCATGTGCGAGAAGCAACTTCTGGGGGTGTGAGACATGCCAGATATTTTAGAAGGCCAATCATCATAGACATTATATAATACATAGAACTCAAATGTATTTGTACAAAATAGAACATTGACAACGTGAATTAGAAATGGAACCTTATTCACATTTTATAAATTACACTTTCTCAAAACATTACTTTTGTATCTTTTTCTCATGTCTGACATATTTTGTGAGCTAGAAGATAATGAAGTGTGAGGCTCCTTAAAATGCTTTAAAGGGATGTGATGTTTTATAAAGGGGTGCGGGACATCTAAAAGCTTAAGAAACACTGACCAAGAATTTACAAAAACAACAACAAAAAAGTGGGACTCTCCTAGTAAAACTCTGAATAATGGGAGCCCTAAACAATGCAATAAATAAAATAAATATTAGACAAACATAAAGGTATATTTTCAGGCACTCGTAAGAAATAAAGAAGTACAAAACTAGACGACAGAAAAACAATAGACGTGAGTGCATGTCTGTAGTTTTTCTGTTGTCTAGTGTTCTACTTCTTTATTTCTTACGAGTGCCTGAAAACATACCTTTATGTTTGTCTAATATTTATTTACTGTTTACAGGCCTCGGGTTTCCCTTCCTTATGTGCTATAAATAATAAACAAAATAATACAGTAAACATTAAAAAAACCAAAGCATAGGAATTTCAGAATTCATTTGAAAACTTCCATATAAAACGTTCATTCAAAGTGTGAAGCATTTGATAACAAAAAATAATTTGCTTCCATGACCTTTCTCGATATAAGTGTAAAAATCATACATCGTACCATAAACTTTAATAAAAAGGGGGAATGTTTCGTTAAAGGTCAGCCTACGATCCTGTCAGCCATCTTGGCAGATTATGTGCGCGGAATAGTGACGTGAATTTCTACGCTTATTGTCAGTACATGGGTGTTGTCAACAAATCTTCCACATTCGAAGTAGGATGCCCGGCCTAAAAAAGTTTCAGAATTGTAATAAGATCAGTAGAACTCTAGTCAACACATGTTTCTACAGTACATGAAGGTGGAAATTCGTAACGTCCAAATTTACATCGCCATCTTGAGGCGTTCGTAATGTCGCCTGTTGCCATATTTGAAGCAAGATTGGTATGTTTGAAGCACACTTTAAGAACTTTGTCATAAAGAATGACCCCAAGTCTAAGGTGAACCAGTGTGCCGAGGGACTGCGTGGCTGTTGGGTGAACAGTCACAAACACTGGCTGTCTGGAGGGCGAGCGGGGCGGCACCAGGCAGATGGACTCCCTAAAAGACATCCCTTGCCTCTTCCCTGGTATGGTAGCCCTTCCAGAGTGACCGAATATTTCCACTATCTATTGCAATGCTACCACGAGTTTTCTTTCAAACAAGAATCATCGCGGGAGCTACGGAGATCGTGCTCTGCCGACGATACCTTTGGCAAATAAAGCGAAAAAGTATGAATGCAGAAGGAGAGGTAGGGGAGAGAAGAGAAGAGAGAGAAGACGACGTGCTGGCAAGAGAAAATTCAGAAAGAAATCAGATAGGCTGTCACTGAAATATTTACGAATAGGATACTGGAATTGTTGAAGCGCCAACCAACGGGCAGCAGTTATAAAGAAAATCACCTTTGATTTTGACATCCTCATGATTCATGAGACAAATTTAACAGTGATTAGCAATATTAATTGTCCAGGCTACAAATGTTATAGTAATCCTTGTGGACCTGGCAGACGAGGGCAAGCTATGTATGTCAGACATACACTCCCGCACACATGGCTGGATATAAATTCCCACAATAATGAGGATATGTAATTGCAAGGGATTGCAGTGAATGTAAGCGATCAGGAATGGAAAGTCTACAATATGTATGCTCATGTAGACCACCTTCCTGAAGAGGGTAGTTGGGATTTCCTGATAGATTTGTCCGATGAACCTAACAATAGGTGTTTAATTGCTGGTGATTTCAATGCTAGGTCTAAGGAGTGGGGTAACATCACGGACATTAGACAGTGTATGGCCTTGAGTAGGACATTAATGAACGCAAACTTAACCATCTTGAATGATGGACGCGCGACAAGACTGGCAACTAAACCTGGGGAAACTGACGGTGTCATAGATCTAGCATTGATTTCTAATGCTGCCGCAACCTTTGCACGTTGGAATGTACTGGGATCACAGGAAAGTGATCATCTACCTTGTGTAGTCCTCATTGCCAAGGGGAAGGCAACCAGACACCGAAAGCCTAAACACACTTCTAAGTACCCTGCAGGCTCACATGACTGTAATAGTCCTCTACATATATTGCGTCAAAATGCCAGGAAAAAGACAGCTATAACACCTTTCACCAACCACCCTGGTGGAATGAGGATGTAGAAAAAGCATGGATAGAAAAGGAAAGAGCGACGAAAGAATGGAGGAAAGCACGAAAGAGAAATACATAGAATAATGGAGGGGTTGAAGAGATAAGGGAGAAAAAACAGAAAGTCACCAATAGGTTCAAGAGCGTCGCAATGGACACCAAGGATCAAGTGGGTACGGAAAAAACCTTACAGAAATTCTGGTCCTTACATCGACGAATGAATAAAAACAACAAAAGCCAACCCATTCCTAATATTCTGAGCTCCGTGGGAATAAGCCTGAAGACCGATGAAGAGAAAGGACGTGCATTATTCAGTCGGTATATCACTCAGACGGATAAAGGTGATAACGCTGCCCGTCAAGAGATTAAGAGTCGTGTACTGGAAAATGACATCAGAGGCGAGATATATTTTGACCTCATATCTGACTAGGACGTTATGTATACTTTAAAAGCAAGTAGAAACACTGCTCCGGATCCTGATTGTGTACAGTATCAACACATCAAGCAGCTTGATGACAGAGGCATTACGAATGTAGTGATGGATTTCAATACCAGTATAAAGAATGCTGAGGTGCCGGAAGACTGGCCACATAGCTACCCACGGCCACTTCCTAAACCTGGTAAAGACCCCACACTGCTTAGCAGCTATCGAATCATCACATTGCAGAATGTCTACGGCAAATTACTTGAGAAGATAGTGGCGAGACAATTACTGAACCACCTTGAAAATGCACACATCCTCCCTGATGGGCAGTTATAGAGAAACAAAAGTGTCATGGGGTAACGCTGGAAATATTGCGTACGATGTATATGAGGGTTTCCAGGGTAAACAAGAAACGGTGGCTGTTGCAATTGATCTAGAGGATGCTTACAACAGTGTTGACTTTGCAACCTTGACGGACTGTGTAAAGGAATGTGGTGTAAACCCATGGCTAACAAGGTGGATAACAGCTGCCTTAACTGAGAGAGCTGTTACATGTGAACGGTGATTGAGTTTTTGGGAAAGTAAAAGAGTGTCGAGAAATGGTTGGGAAAATATGAATGGATTTGTATGGAGGCTGTTTGTCTTGGTTGAACACACTATACGAACACTAAAGAAATGCAACAGCAACCACACCATCACGGCCACATACATTTCGCTTGGGAACATGGACATTAGAACCAATGCACATTTGCCCAGGATTACCCCAGGGTTCTCCGTTATCACCGGTGCTGTTTAACATCTATACAGCAAACATAGCTGAAATCCAACCAACAGGTTTGTGACGAACATTAACTTTTGCCGATGACTTGCTCATTTTCAGGACTGGCTAGATAGACATGAAATGGTTAAAAGTATAATAAATATTAGACAAACATAAAGGTATGTTTTCAGGCACTAGTAAGAAATAAAGAAGTAGAAAACTAGACAACAGAAAAACAGCAGACGTGAGTGGCTTACCCAGGACTCGAACCCAGGACCCTCCGTGCGACAACCCAGCCTAGCTATGCAAGCGAATCACACTATCCTCCCTGCCATCTAGGCATCACCAAAAAATTATGCTTCGATGTTGTTTAGTTTTCTACTTCTTTATTTCTTACGAGTGCCTGAAAACATACCTTTATGTTTGTCTAGCATTTATTTACTGTTTACAGGCCTCGGGTTTCCCTTCCTTATGTGTTTTAAAAGTATAATGAGACACTTCAAGCAGTTTCTAAATGGTGCGACGAAACCAGCTCCAAGGTCAATGTCACGAGTGTGTCGGTTTTAGAAATATTTGTCGAGTTTGACAATTTTAGTGAAATCGACAAGTAAGTGAACTGTCAGATTTATAGAGAAAACCACAGATAAATGTGTGAAAATAGGGTGATTGTATGACAACCTGGAAGGAGGGCTATTACAGCTATCTCTCTTGCCAAGCCCACACTCGCTTAGAGTCTTACGAATCACCCACTCTCTCTTCTTTCTCAAAGACAGATAGATAGAGAATATAGTTAATGTGTATGGAGAAAGGTCGTGAACAGCGTAGTAACAAAAGGTTAAAATTGATTAAATTCTTGAAAGTAGAAAATATGTATCAAATGTATCAGCACACCAACAAAAAGAAAATTCAGCAAAATCACAACACGTTAACAATTACAGAAACACATCAATGGAACAAAACCAACTATTTTGCCCCGATCCATAAACAACACCCAGAGATAAATCCTTCGGCTGTATGTGTATGATATAACGCTATCACAGTGTCTAAAGTCTCTATCCAGACTGAAGGAGTATACTAAATAAACTGGGGAAGAGCAAACGCTATCCTTGCGTAGCCTTCACAAATTACTAACACGATAAGCTGTAGGTTTATCTCTAGTCTTTCCACTGATAGCTAATACAGCGGGGTTTGTGACTGACCAGAAGTATACAAGACAAGGTCAAATTAGGAAACTGTCCATGCGCTATTATCCAGCGCTTGAAATAGTCCTGCGTGCTTGATGATTAAATCCGGTTGGGCTGGTTTGAACTTTATTGTGACTGAGCGCTCAGTTTAAGCACACAGTCAGATGCTTTCAATTCAGCTGGTGTAGATGAGCAAGATGATGTATTGGATGCCACTAACGCTCGGACTTGTATTAAATCGGCGAGTAGTAAACCACTACTGCACAATACGATTTCAGATTTGCTGTTGCTGGTTATACACTGCATGAGCTAAATTCTAGTTAGAGGGCTTATGTGAAGAGGGTTGCAATTTCAGTACGTTACGACAACTCGTGTAGTTCGTTGCTTACTGGAACCGTAAGGTCAAGGAGAATGTTACATTCCTTGACTGAGATCCCGCTGGAACAGTAGGGTACCCTGGAACCCCAGATGACGAGAATAAGGCAACACAAAGTGTAGTTTTGTGCCCACAACTGCCTGTCTCATTTGGCCATATACAGGCAGGAAAATTGTACGAGTGCACTGAACGAATAATCTCATCAAGTTATATTGTCTAAAAGAGACGCTAACCCAGCCACCTGGCATTGCATATTTTCGCAGGTGTTCGGTCGCTGTGCTTTTACAAGCGTAATCTCGAGTAACATAATATTATTCTAGAGTCTACATGAGAAGACAACAGACACAAGAAAGTCCACTGCATAAGACATTATATTATCTCTCGGCAGCCGACATAGAAAGTGACGGCTATCAAAGGCCGCTACCAAAGTCTAAGAACAAACAAGAGTTTCTCTCCCATAAAAGGAGATGAAAAGGGGAATACCAGCTATCAAAGGGTTATCTCGTTGCGCCGCTCAAGCTACCAACTTTAGTAAGACAGCGGTTCGTTTTTTCAAAGAATCTATTTCTCGCTCGTGGTCAAACACTGTTACCAGCGAATAGAGTTCCCCTAGTTTGACAGACTGCAGGTGCGTCTTAGGTAAGATTACCAAAATCGCCGGTCGCTGGCCACCAAGAATCGAGCGATGCATTTATAATGAGCAAGAAATGAAAAGAAAACCCCAGCCATGCTTCGGGGTGGGTGTCTGAGAGGGGAATAATAGGGTTGCTGAGGCCATTAGAACAATGTAAAGAAACGAAATACATATAGCCTGGGGAACCAGAAAAAATTTAGAAGAGAAAGGAGAAGGGGCGGATTGGAAAAGACAAATTATCAATCGTTTTGTCACAGTCAATCCCAACAAAGCCTGTGTGCTTTGATGCTCCTTGAATAACTCCATATTGAAAGTAGATCTTCCAGACATTACTCTCAGTGGACAGAAAATTGAAAGGCAGAACAGATTGAAATACCTTGGAGTAACATTCGATCGTGGGTTATCATATAAGCATGTAGTAAAGTACATCTGTGTGACACCCCGCTCAAATTTCCCCGCTTGAAAATTAACTAACGTACTCCTAAAATCTATTAATAACTACCGCATTTGAAATTTGTCTCAAGGCCACCGTAAAATCAACTGCCAACAATTTGACTAAAGAACTTGAATTCTGCTACTACACCAAGTTAAAAAGGTTACTACCCCCAAACACACACACCCCCCCGCCCCTAATATTTATTAACGAACGTCGTAAAAATTAACAACCAATCAGATTGTTACCTCGTTGTATAGTGACGATAAAAATTTTGGATGGAGTGAGAATAATGTCTAATATGTGTTATTAACAAAAATTAAATAATTTATTCCTCAAAAACTAAAGAGAATTAAAAGGAAAGAGATATCTGGAATTGTAGCGCTGATATTGATTAACATAATGCCATAAAGAATTCACATTAATAAAACTATCTTGACGTAGAAACATTTATTTTATTAATATTTTTAGTTCGGGAAAAAGCACAATTAATTACTTTAAAATTACACAGATGAAAACGGGGAGAAATAAATAAAGGAAACCTATAAGGGTAGATAGAGGACAGCTGGCCATTTAATAATCAATTTCGATATTAAAAATCGGTCTATAAATAACTGAAATATATAATATATAAATAAAATCAGACGAGCAAACACACTGAACAACGCTCAATGTTTATGGTCCAAAATTAGATAGTTTTTTTGATTGGCTGGTTGGAATTGATAACTTTTAACCCTGCTTGAATAAGTCCGCCATTTGAGAAAAACTTTAGCACAGACAGATTAAGAGCAGATGCACAGCGTTGGTGACAAATGCCTTTGCCATCTGAATGACACAGCAGTCTGGAATTGAGCCATTTACTGCTAGTCAATCCTGTGATTGTGTGATTATTCTTTACTTGCGGTAAGATAAATAAGTATTAGTATTTCATTAGCATGTAACTGGCCACAGATTGTGCGCCATATTTTGTTGTTCGACATTGCCAGTTGGAAGAGGTTACGACAACCTAAGTAGGAAGTGCCTAATCAGACTTAGAGGGAAGTGAAACTAATTTGTGTTTGAATATTGCCATAAAATCTTACGACTGTAAGTCCAGAGGCCACTAGCAATCTTCTGCAGTGCCACAGTGTTCTAATGACACATGAAAACATACCTAGGATGTTTGAACAAAAGATTTAACATTCACAAGAAGAAAATTGTATACCCCAGCTGATTTTAGGGAAGACAATCAATGCTTAAGGTGACAGGGGCGTTGCAGCCATATGGAAGAAGAATGTAAACACAGGACGGAGTGAAGTCAAAGAAAATAGGGTCTGGTGCAAATGGTTCGCACACGTGACTGACCCCCAGGTAATCTTAGTAGTGATTAGTTGTGGAATTGTTATAGTCAGCATATAAAAGGGAGGGAATATCCTTCTTTTTCAGTGTTATATTGCCTATTACTTAGTGGTGGCAGGAAACCTGGTGCAGGCAGACCTTGTGTACATTGAAGTCTCAGTAAAGCTGCATGCTGCATCAGTGGTCAGAAGACAACTCTTGTGTTGATCTTGCATAGTCTACAGTCATCCACCTCAGACAGGCTGTCAGGTCAAGTCCCTTTAAATGGGCATATGAGATCTCATCTTAACAATTTTCACAACCAGAACAGAAATTCCTGTGGGCGTGATGATACCAACAGACCCTCACATAATTGACTTTTGGTCAATCAGACTTAAATCAGGCTGTGGGATACACATACAGTGACACTTTAATATACCAGTTATGGACAAAGGGTCCTCTTTATTTATTTATATGTTGTAAATAAAATTTTCTTGATTTGAAAACATTCCTGTCCCAAAAGAATTGAGGTACAGGAAAATAAAAAAAATTGTAATATATTAATATAACTTTACCAACAGTCTTACTTACTTCACTTTTATTGAGTTAAGGTTATGTTTGACATTGTTCATACATCACAATAGATACATTACCCTAGACACTTGCCACACAACATCACAGATATTATTTTACGCAGAGTAATATCTTGGAGAGGTAGTGGATAGGGAACCGGAGAACATCATCATCATCAATTAGACTCAGGGAACTTACACAGCTGGACCTCACTTTGTTTACCCTTAGTGTAGTAACATCAATAACCTCTCACATACCACATATTGGGGTCCTGTCCGGGATTATTTTACCACCATAGACCAAGGTATCCCCATTGTTATAATATAATTAAAATTAATCATTTGTGGAAATTGGATGAGTTGTCATTGCCTATAGTTCAGTACTTTAGTCATATTTGTTTATTTATACTGTAAGATTAATAAATTTTGTATGAGAGAAAAGATGGCAGACATGGCCAAATTCAGATCTGCTACTGTGCAGATGGCAAAAGATCTTGGCATGAGTGGGGACCTTCTGATTCAGTAAGTTACTACTGAATGTGACAAATGCATTGATAGGGAAGAGAGGAGGTTAGCTGAAGAGAAAAGGTTACAATTAGAAGCAGATAAAGAAGAGAAAAGATTACAATTAGAAGCAGATAAAGAAGAGAAAAGATTAAAATTAGAGGCTGATAGGGAGGCTAGGAGATTAGAGGCTGATAGGGAGGCTGAAATCAAGAGATTGCAAGTAGAGGCTGAACAAGAAGAAAAGAGATTGCAAATGGAGGCAGAAGAAAAGAGATTGCAAAGTTAGGCAGAAGAAAAGAGATTGCAAAGGGAGGCTGAACAAGAAGAAAAGAGATTGAAAAGGGAGGTAGAAGAAAGGAGATTGCAGATGGAGGCAGACAAAGAAGAAAAGATATTACAAAGAGAACATGAATTAAGATTAAAAGAACTGGAACTTCAAGGACATGTTCCAGAAAATGGAAGCAGCCAATCTACCTCTGATACTACTGTAAGTCAGGGGGCCTCCAACTCAGCCATGAATTTCCACTTAGATCCGTTTGTAGAGAAAAAGGATGACATTGAGTCATTTTTAAATAGGTATGAGAGACTAGCTACAAATTATGGGTTAGAGAAGGAGAAGTGGAGTTTAAAACTATCTCAAGGACTTAGGGGATCATCTTATGAAGTGTTCTCAAAGTTGTGCAGAGAGGATCAGGAAGATTATGATCTTTTAAAACAGGCTCTATTATTTAGGTATGAGAAGAATGGGGAATTTTATAGGAAGAGATTTAGAACTGCTAAGCTACTGTCAGGGGAGACCTACCACCAATTCTCTGCCAGAATGGAAACCTATTTGGAGAAATGGACTGCTCTGGGGAAAACCCAAGATTTGAAGGAAGTGATTATGATAGAGCAACTGAGAGAGTCCATGGCTCCAGACCTGAGAAAATTTCTCATAGAACAAGGTGCAGAGAGGTTGGGGGAGGTTCTCAATGTTGCTGATAGATATTAGGCAGCCCAGTCAGAAGTAGCTGGAGCAAAAAGGAAACAAGCAGAAAGTAATAAAGCCCCACAAAACCAGAATAAATTTGAAAATAGAGATCAAGGTAATAGATTTAAACCCAACTATGATAGGCCAAGATTTGATCCTAGAGACAGAAACCCGCAAGTAAATGATAGGAAACCCTACAGACCAGAAGAAAAATGGTGTAAATATTGTAGGTTAAATAACCATAATACAAAAGACTGTAGGAAGAAAACCCCTCCACATTACGCTGCGTGCATTAAAACAGGACATAAGGGAAAGAAGGAACAACCTACTGGACAGCAGGAACCTCATCATCCCCCTGTATGTGAAGAAGTAGTATGCAATGGGGCCACTATTAAGTGCCTTTATGATACTGGATTGGATTTTGACTCAGTCGTGAGTTCTCACCCGGTGCACCCAGATCAATATACCACAGAAACAGTGGAGATACAAGGGGCAACTAAGGAAGTAGCAACCATGACACTTCCCATTGCAAGAATAAATGTAAAAACTCGCTATGTGGAAGGAGTGATTAGAGCAGTAGTGATAAACGAACCAATCTACCCTCTGATATTGGGGTGTAGATATGTGTTTTTGGGAAATCCCAAAAGACCAGTGATTATGGCAGCAGTACAGACCAGGTCACAGTCAAGGAAGGAGGAAGATAACCCAATAAATACTCATCCAGAAAAGATGAGGAAGGCACAGGCTGAGGATAGGTCACTAAAGCCGTGTTTCAGGAAACGCCCAAAAAGCCATACCCCTCCAAACAAAGGAGACTTTTATATGAAGGACAAGTTAATGTATAGGAAGGCTGGAACTGGATCAAATGGTCATAGACAGCTAGTACTTCCAACTTCATATAGGGAAATGGCGATGAAAAGATTACATGTTGTATCAGATGGTAGACATGAGAAAATTGGTACTGCCAGTCAAAGAGCTTCTGTGAGATTCTATTGGCCAGGCGTAGCTGCAGACATTGCCAAATTTGTGGAGGTCTGTGACCAATGCAACAAGGGAAAGCCCACACGTTGGGAAAATCATCAGGACCTACAAAAACACTGCGGTGAAAACAGGCCTGAAAATAACAGGAAAAATAAACATGATAAGGTAGACACGGTGGATAGGAAAACTCCTTTTCACACACAGTCTTCACATAAACCAGTTAGAATGGCCACTATGCGTATTGTACAAAAAAGTGACCTCAACCCAGTCCCACCCGACAATCCCTTGGTCGGAATTCCTGGAACTGGACGAAAATAGAAGAGAGGGAAGTCCCCTCAATTTGAAACTGAAACTGCGGGGAAACCCCAGTAGGAAAATTGGTAGCGGACGGTTGGTGTGTGATAGCAGATTAAAGGAAGAAATGTCACCACCACAATACTTCCAATTACATGAGCATTACAGGAATGGCACCGGCAACGTTGTTATTTGGCCGGCCCATAAAAGGTCCATTAGAAGCCTTATTGAGGACATGGACAGATGAGAAGGCAGAAGAGACTGTAACCTCATCATACAGTATGTGAACGAGCTGACCACTCGCTTAAAAACTGGCTGGAAACTAGCAAATGATAACCTAAGACAAGCCAGGAAGAAACATGCTGCATATTATAATAGGAAAGCGAAGGATAGGGAGCTTGCTGTGGGGGAGAAGGTGCTTCTTCTGTTACCCGGCAGCAGCAACAAACTTCAGATTGGATGGCAAGGTCCATACACAGTTCTAGAAAAGGTATCTAGAACTAACTACAAGATAGACAAGAAAGGAAAGGAAAAAGTCTATCATGTTAACCTTCTTAAGAAATATCATGATAGAAGAAACCTGGAAGGGGCACATTTAATGACCTTGGCCATAGCCACTGAGATGAAAAATGAACCTCTCACCTCTTACGAATACCCCCTAAAACCATGCGAAACTCCTGCACAGGTAAAAATCAGTAATCATCTGACAAAAGGGCAGAGGGAGAAGATTCAAAAGGTTCTGGAGAATCATACAGACGTGTTAACGGACAGACCGGGGCACACTAACTTGTTGGAATATGATATGAAATTACTAGACCCAACACCCATCTGTATGAGAGCCTATACTATCCCATTCGCAAAAGAGAAAGCTTTAAAAGAGGAGATAGATTATTTGTTACAAGAAGGGATTATTTCTCAAAGTGAATGTCCTTATAGCTCCAGTGTGGTATTGTTGAGGAAACCCTCTGGGGAACATAGACTGTGCATAGATTACAGGAAACTGAATGCTGTCACAGAAGGTCAGGTGGATCCATTACCTGATACTAACCAACTGTTTGCCAGATTGAATAAGGCAAAATATTTTTCCAAGGTAGATCTCAGTAAGGGATATTATCAGATTCCAGTGAAGCCTGAGATTCGACCTTATCTGACCTTTAGCACCTCGGAAGGGCACTATGAGTTCAACATGTTGCCGTTTGGATTGAAGAATGCTCCGAGTGTGTTTTCCAGAATGATGCGAAAACTATTGGATCCCCTGAAAAACCCATGTATTACGAATTTCATGGATGATATCCTCATCGCTACGGAAACTTTTGAGGAACACGTTGACTCTCTGAATATGTTATTTGACAGACTCAGAGAGGCAAACTTAACTGCTAGACCAACACAATGTTGTATTGGATGCAAGGAATTAGAATTCTTGGGACATACTGTACATCAGGGTAGCATGACCCCTGATCCTAAGAACCTGGAGAAATTGCAGAGGGCACCCAGACCACAGACTAAGAAGGATGTGAGATCCTTTGTCTCACTTTGTGGTTTTTACCAAAAGTATATTAAAAATTTTAACTCTGTGTGTGCTCCTCTGACGGATTTAACTTGTAAAGGGAAACCAGATAAAATAGAATGGTCAGCAGAATGTGAGTTGGCATATAATGAGTTAAAGCAAAAACTCACCAGTAAGCCCATATTGAAATTACCTGATTTGAGTCAGAAATTCGTGGTGAGAACGGACGCTAGTAATGTGGGATTGGGAGCCACATTGTTGCAAAGAGCATCTTCACCGGACGGGGAATTGAACCCAGTTGCTTATGCCAGCCGCAAATTAAACAGAGCGGAACAAAACTACTCAACCATAGAAAAAGAATGTTTGGCTTTAGTCTGGGCGATTAAGAAATTCCAGATCTATCTGTATAGTAGGCATTTCGTGGTCCAAAGCGACCATCAGCCCCTGGTTTTCCTTGCTCAGGCAAAGCATGGTAATGCACGATTCTTAAGGTGGTCACTTCTCATACAACCTTACTCGTTTACCATTGAGTATATTCCTGGATCACAGAACGTTGGGGCAGATTTCTTGAGTAGGCACCCACCTGCAGGAAACCAGGATCACACAAAGGCATATAGTTGTCAATTTGATCGGGATTGTACCACAGATCATAAAGCTGCACTAGTGGTGCAGGCTTTTAACAGGGGAGATATGTAGTAAAGTACATCTGTGTGACACCCCGCTCAAATTTCCCCGCTTGAAAATTAACTAACGTACTCCTAAAATTTATTAATAACTACCGCATTTGAAATTTGTCTCAAGGCCACAGTAACATCAACCACCAACAATTTGATTAAAGAATTTGAATTCTGCTACTACACCAAGTTAAAAAGGTTACTACCCCCAAACACACCCCACCCCGAATATTTATTAACGAACGTCGTAAAAATTAACAACCAATCGTATTGTTACCTCGTTGTATAGTGACGATAAAAATTTTGGTTGGAGTGAGAAAAATGTCTAATATGTGTTATTAAAAAAATTAAATAATTTATTCCTCAAAAACTAAAGAGAATTAAAAGGAAAGAGATATCTGGAATTGTAGCGCTGATATTGATTAACATAATGCCATAAATAATTCCCATTAATAAAACTATCTTGACGTAGAAACATTTATTTTATTAATATTTTCAGTTCGGGGAAAAGCACAATTAATTACTTAAAAATTGCACAAATGAAAACAGGGAGAAATAAATAAAGGAAACCTATAGGGGTAGACAGAAGACAGCTGGCCGTTTAATAATCAATTTTGATATTAAAAATCGGTCTATAAATAACTGAGATATGTAATATATAAATAAAATCAGACGAGCAAACACACTGAACAACGCTCAATGTTTATGGTCCAAAATTAGATAGTTTTTTTGATTGGCTGGTTGGAATTGTTAACTTTTAACCCTGCTTGAATAAGTCCGCCATTTGAGAAAAACTTTAGCACAGACAGATTAAGAGCAGATGCACAGCGTTGGTGACAAATGCCTTTGCCATCTGAATGACACAGCAGTCTGGAATTGAGCCATTTACTGCTAGTCAATCCTGTGATTGTGTGATTATTCTTTACTTGCGGTAAGATAAATAAGTATTAGTATTTCATTAGCATGTAACTGGCCACAGATTGTGCGCCATATTTTGTTGTTCGACATTGCCAGTTGGAAGAGGTTACGACAACCCAAGTAGGAAGTGCCTAAGCAGACTTAGAGGGAAGTGAAACTAATTTGTGTTTGAATATTGCCATAAATTCTTACGACTGTAAGTCCAGAGGCCACTAGCAATCTTCTGCAGTGCCACAGTGTTCTAATGACACATGAAAACATACCTAGGATGTTTGAACAAAAGATTTAACATTCACAAGAAGAAAATTGTATACCCCAGCTGATTTTAGGGAAGACAATGAATGCTTAAGGTGACAGGGGCGTTGCAGCCATATGGAAGAAGAATGTAAACACAGGACGGAGTGAAGTCAAAGAAAATAGGGTCTGGTGCAAATGGTTCGCACACGTGACTGACCCCCAGGTAATCTTAGTAGTGATTAGTTGTGGAATTGTTATAGTCAGCATATAAAAGGGAGGGAATATCCTTCTTTTTCAGGGTTGTATTGCCTATTACTTAGTGGTGGCAGGAAACCTGGTGCAGGCAGACCTTGTGTACATTGAAGCCTCAGTAAAGCTGCATGCTGCATCAGTGGTCAGAAGACAACTCTTGTGTTGATCTTGCATAGTCTACAGTCATCCACCTCAGACAGGCTGTCAGGTCAAGTCCCTTTAAATGGGCATATGAGATCTCATCTTAACAATTTTCACAACCAGAACAGAAATTCCTGTGGGCGTGATGATACCAACAGACCCTCACATAATTGACTTTTGGTCAATCAGACTTAAATCAGACTGTGGGATACACATACAGTGACACTTTAATATACCAGTTATGGACAAAGGGTCCTCTTTATTTATTTATATGTTGTAAATAAAATTTTCTTGATTTGAAAACATTCCTGTCCCAAAAGAACTGAGGTACAGGAAAATAAAAAAATTGTAATATATTCATATAACTTTACCAACAGTCTTACTTACTTCACTTTTATTGAGTTAAAGTTATGTTTGACATTGTTCATACATCACAATAGATACATTACCCTAGACACTTGCCACACAACATCACAGATATTATTTTACGCAGAGTAAGATCTTGGAGAGGTAGTGGATAGGGACCCGGAGAACATCATCATCATCAATTAGACTCGGGGAACTTACACAGCTGGACCTCACTTTGTTTACCCTTAGTGTAGTAACATCAATAACCTCTCACATACCACATATTGGGGTCCTGTCCGGGATTATTTTACCACCATAGACCAAGGTATCCCCATTGTTATAATATAATTAAAATTAATCATTTGTGGAAATTGGATGAGTTGTCATTGCCTATAGTTCAGTACTTTAGTCATATTTGTTTATTTATACTGTAAGATTAATAAATTTTGTATGAGAGAAAAGATGGCAGACATGGCCAAATTCAGATCTGCTACTGTGCAGATGGCAAAAGATCTTGGCATGAGTGGGGACCTTCTGATTCAGTAAGTTACTACTGAATGTGACAAATGCATTGATAGGGAAGAGAGGAGGTTAGCTGAAGAGAAAAGGTTACAATTAGAAGCAGATAAAGAAGAGAAAAGATTACAATTAGAAGCAGATAAAGAAGAGAAAAGATTAAAATTAGAGGCTGATAGGGAGGCTAGGAGATTAGAGGCTGATAGGGAGGCTGAAATCAAGAGATTGCAAGTAGAGGCTGAACAAGAAGAAAAGAGATTGCAAATGGAGGCAGAAGAAAAGAGATTGCAAAGTTAGGCAGAAGAAAAGAGATTGCAAAGGGAGGCTGAACAAGAAGAAAAGAGATTGAAAAGGGAGGTAGAAGAAAGGAGATTGCAGATGGAGGCAGACAAAGAAGAAAAGATATTACAAAGAGAACATGAATTAAGATTAAAAGAACTGGAACTTCAAGGACATGTTCCAGAAAATGGAAGCAGCCAATCTACCTCTGATACTACTGTAAGTCAGGGGGCCTCCAACTCAGCCATGAATTTCCACTTAGATCCGTTTGTAGAGAAAAAGGATGACATTGAGTCATTTTTAAATAGGTATGAGAGACTAGCTACAAATTATGGGTTAGAGAAGGAGAAGTGGAGTTTAAAACTATCTCAAGGACTTAGGGGATCATCTTATGAAGTGTTCTCAAAGTTGTGCAGAGAGGATCAGGAAGATTATGATCTTTTAAAACAGGCTCTATTATTTAGGTATGAGAAGAATGGGAAATTTTATAGGAAGAGATTTAGAACTGCTAAGCTACTGTCAGGGGAGACCTACCACCAATTCTCTGCCAGAATGGAAACCTATTTAGAGAAATGGACTGCTCTGGGGAAAACCCAAGATTTGAAGGAAGTGATTATGATAGAGCAACTGAGAGAGTCCATGGCTCCAGACCTGAGAAAATTTCTCATAGAACAAGGTGCAGAGAGGTTGGGGGAGGTTCTCAATGTTGCTGATAGATATTAGGCAGCCCAGTCAGAAGTAGCTGGAGCAAAAAGGAAACAAGCAGAAAGTAATAAAGCCCCACAAAACCAGAATAAATTTGAAAATAGAGATCAAGGTAATAGATTTAAACCCAACTATGATAGGCCAAGATTTGATCCTAGAGACAGAAACCCGCAAGTAAATGATAGGAAACCCTACAGACCAGAAGGAAAATGGTGTAAATATTGTAGGTTAAATAACCATAATACAAAAGACTGTAGGAAGAAAACCCCTCCACATTACGCTGCATGCATTAAAACAGGACATAAGGGAAAGAAGGAACAACCTACTGGACAGCAGGAACCTCATCATCCCCCTGTATGTGAAGAAGTAGTATGCAATGGGGCCACTATTAAGTGCCTTTATGATACTGGATTGGATTTTGACTCAGTCGTGAGTTCTCACCCGGTGCACCCAGATCAATATACCACAGAAACAGTGGAGATACAAGGGGCAACTAAGGAAGTAGCAACCATGACACTTCCCATTGCAAGAATAAATGTAAAAACTCGCTATGTGGAAGGAGTGATTAGAGCAGTAGTGATAAACAAACCAATCTACCCTCTGATATTGGGGTGTAGATATGTGTTTTTGGGAAATCCCAAAAGACCAGTGATTATGGCAGCAGTACAGACCAGGTCACAGTCAAGGAAGGAGGAAGATAACCCAATAAATACTCATCCAGAGGAGATGAGGAAGGCACAGGCTGAGGATAGGTCACTAAAGCCATGTTTCAGGAAACGCCCAAAAAGCCATACCCCTCCAAACAAAGGAGACTTTTATATGAAGGACAAGTTAATGTATAGGAAGGCTGGAACTGGATCAAATGGTCATAGACAGCTAGTACTTCCAACTTCATATAGGGAAATGGCGATGAAAAGATTACATGTTGTATCAGATGGTAGACATGAAAAAATTGGTACTGCCAGTCAAAGAGCTTCTGTGAGATTCTATTGGCCAGGCGTAGCTGCAGACATTGCCAAATTTGTGGAGGTCTGTGACCAATGCAACAAGGGAAAGCCCACACGTTGGGAAAATCATCAGGACCTACAAAAACAATACGGTGAAAACAGGCCTGAAAATAACAGGAAAAATAAACATGATAAGGTAGACACGTTGGATAGGAAAACTCCTTTTCACACACAGTCTTCACATAAACCAGTTAGAATGGCCACTATGCGTATTGTACAAAAAAGTGATCTCAACCCAGTCCCACCCGACAATCCCTTGGTCGGAATTCCTGGAACTGGACGAAAATAGAAGAGAGGGAAGTCCCCTCAATTTGAAACTGAAACTGCGGGGAAACCCCAGTAGGAAAATTGGTAGCGGACGGTTGGTGTGTGATAGCAGATTAAAGGGAGAAATGTCACCACCACAATACTTCCAATTACATGAGCATTACAGGAATGGCACCGGCAACGTTGTTATTTGGCCGGCCCATAAAAGGTCCATTAGAAGCCTTATTGAGGACATGGACAGATGAGAAGGCAGAAGAGACTGTAACCTCATCATACAGTATGTGAACGAGCTGACCACTCGCTTAAAAACTGGCTGGAAACTAGCAAATGATAACCTAAGACAAGCCAGGAAGAAACATGCTGCATATTATAATAGGAAAGCGAAGGATAGGGAGCTTGCTGTGGGGGAGAAGGTGCTTCTTCTGTTACCCGGCAGCAGCAACAAACTTCAGATTGGATGGCAAGGTCCATACACAGTTCTAGAAAAGGTATCTAGAACTAACTACAAGATAGACAAGAAAGGAAAGGAAAAAGTCTATCATGTTAACCTTCTTAAGAAATATCATGATAGAAGAAACCTGGAAGGGGCACATTTAATGACCTTGGCCATAGCCACTGAGATGAAAAATGAACCTCTCACCTCTTACGAATACCCCCTAAAACCATGCGAAACTCCTGCACAGGTAAAAATCAGTAATCATCTGACAAAAGGGCAGAGGGAGAAGATTCAAAAGGTTCTGGAGAATCATACAGACGTGTTAACGGACAGACCGGGGCACACTAACTTGTTGGAATATGATATGAAATTACTAGACCCAACACCCATCTGTATGAGAGCCTCTACTATCCCATTCGCAAAAGAGAAAGCTTTAAAAGAGGAGATAGATTATTTGTTACAAGAAGGGATTATTTCTCAAAGTGAATCTCCTTATAGCTCCAGTGTGGTATTGTTGAGGAAACCCTCTGGGGAACATAGACTGTGCATAGATTACAGGAAACTGAATGCTGTCACAGAAGGTCAGGTGGATCCATTACCTGATACTAACCAACTGTTTGCCAGATTGAATAAGGCAAAATATTTTTCCAAGGTAGATCTCAGTAAGGGATATTATCAGATTCCAGTGAAGCCTGAGATTCGACCTTATCTGGCCTTTAGCACCTCGGAAGGGCACTATGAGTTCAACATGTTGCCGTTTGGATTGAAGAATGCTCCGAGTGTGTTTTCCAGAATGATGCGAAAACTATTGGATCCCCTGAAAAACCCATGTATTACGAATTTCATGGATGATATCCTCATCGCTACGGAAACTTTTGAGGAACACGTTGACTCTCTGAATATGTTATTTGACAGACTCAGAGAGGCAAACTTAACTGCTAGACCAACAAAATGTTGTATTGGATGCAAGGAATTAGAATTCTTGGGACATACTGTACATCAGGGTAGCATGACCCCTGATCCTAAGAACCTGGAGAAATTGCAGAGGGCACCCAGACCACAGACTAAGAAGGATGTGAGATCCTTTGTCTCACTTTGTGGTTTTTACCAAAAGTATATTAAAAGTTTTAACTCTGTGTGTGCTCCTCTGACGGATTTAACTTGTAAAGGGAAACCAGATAAAATAGAATGGTCAGCAGAATGTGAGTTGGCATATAATGAGTTAAAGCAAAAACTCACCAGTAAGCCCATATTGAAATTACCTGATTTGAGTCAGAAATTCGTGGTGAGAACGGACGCTAGTAATGTGGGATTGGGAGCCACATTGTTGCAAAGAGCATCTTCACCGGACGGGGAATTGAACCCAGTTGCTTATGCCAGCCGCAAATTAAACAGAGCGGAACAAAACTACTCAACCATAGAAAAAGAATGTTTGGCTTTAGTCTGGGCGATTAAGAAATTCCAGATCTATCTGTATGGTAGGCATTTCGTGGTCCAAAGCGACCATCAGCCCCTGGTTTTCCTTGCTCAGGCAAAGCATGGTAATGCACGATTCTTAAGGTGGTCACTTCTCATACAACCTTACTCGTTTACCATTGAGTATATTCCTGGATCACAGAACGTTGGGGCAGATTTCTTGAGTAGGCACCCACCTGCAGGAAACCAGGATCACACAAAGGCATATAGTTGTCAATTTGATCGGGATTGTAACACAGATCATAAAGCTGCACTAGTGGTGCAGGCTTTTAACAGGGGAGATATGTAGTAAAGTACATCTGTGTGACACCCCGCTCAAATTTCCCCGCTTGAAAAATAACTAACGTACTCCTAAAATTTATTAATAACTACCGCATTTGAAATTTGTCTCAAGGCCACAGTAACATCAACCACCAACAATTTGATTAAAGAATTTGAATTCTGCTACTACACCAAGTTAAAAAGGTTACTACCCCCAAACACACCCCACCCCCAATATTTATTAACGAACGTCGTAAAAATTAACAACCAATCGGATTGTTACCTCGGTGTATTCATTCATTCATAACCCTCCACTCCCAAAGGAGCATAGGCCTTCAACAAACACATGCCAAGTCTTCCTGTCACGTGCCATCATCTCAATTTCTTTCCATGTTCTCCTCATCATTTTCACCTCTGTTTCCAACTCTCTTCTCCATGTACTTCTTGGTCTTCCTCTGCCTCTCTTGCCCTGGGGGTTCCAGAACAAGGACTGCCTTGTAATGCTATCAACAGGTTTCCTCAGTGTGTGTCCTATCCATCGCCATCGTCTTCTTCTCATCTCTTGTTCCACTGGCATTTGTCCAGTTCTTGTCATCAGTTCCACATTGGTAACCTTGTCATACCATTTTAATCCCTCTATTCTACGCAAGCACCCATTTATGAAAGTCTGTAGCTTTTTGGTTGTTGTCTTTGTTGTTCTCCATGTCTCCGAGCCATACAATAGGACTGACTTCACATTTGAGTTGAAGATTCTTATTTTCGTGTTGGATCCTATTTCTCTTGATCTCCATATATTTCCAAATGCAATGAAAGCTCCTCTTGCTTTTTGTATTCTTATTTTGATATCGCTGTCTGTCCCTCCAACTTTATCTATATTACTGCCAAGATATGTGTATGATTCTACATCTTGTATTGGCGTTTCTTCAAGTTCAACCCTGTTTTCATTACCTGCATTTATTCGCATTATTTTTGTCTTTTCCCTGTGTATTTTCAGACCCAATTGCTGTGACCTCTCATCGAGTGTTTCCAATTTGTCCTGCATCTGATTACGGTTATGGGACAGGAGAGCCAAATCATCAGCAAAATCCAGATCATCCAACTGCTTAGTCAGAGTCCACTGGATTCCATTTCTGTTGTGTGTTGTCGATGATCTCATAACCCAATCTATTGCCAGCAAGAAAAGAAATGGAGACAAGAGGCATCCCTGTCGCACTCCTGTTCTTATCCCAAATGGTTCTGTAAGCTGTCCTTCATGAAGAACTCTGCACGTCATGTCTTCATAGGTTTTCTTTATTAAATTAATGATCTTCAGGGGAACTCCATAATGCCTCATCAATTTCCAAAGTGATTCTCTGTCCACACTGTCAAATGCTTTTTCGTAATCCACAAATCCGATGTATAGTGGTGAATTCCATTCCAGACTTTGTTCAACTATTATTCTCAAAGTGGCTATCTGGTCTGTACATGATCTGTTTTGTCGAAAACCTGCTTGTTCATCTCTCAATTTCTTGTCTATGGACTCCTTTAATCTCTCAAGGATAATCCTGTTCAATACCTTTCCTGGCACTGATAGTAACATTATTCCTCTATAATTTGTGCACTCTTGTAGATTTCCCTTCTTAGGCAACTTAACCAGATATCCTTCCTTCCATTCTGCTGGTATCTCTTCTTTTTCCCAGACTTTACCAAGTAATTTATATAACATCTCTGTAGCCGTGTCGATATCTGCTTTGATGGCCTCTGCTGGAATGCCATCAGGTCCAGACGCTTTTCCATCTCTTAGAAGCTTTATGGCTTTCTTTATTTCTTCCTTCGTTGGTCTTTCACCGTTAATTTGTAGCTCTTCTTCTGCTGGCTGGATGTCCGGCGGGTTTTGTGGAGCTGGTCTATTGAGAAGGTCCCCAAAATATTCTGTCCACCTCTTCATTTGCTCTTGTATATTGCTGAGCAGTTTCCCATTCTTATCTTTTATGAGGCAACTTGTTTGCTTGTATTTCCCTGTTAGCTTCTTTGTGCTGCTATACAGTTCTCTCATATTTCCTTTGGCTGCAGCATCTTCTGCCTCTCTTGCCAACTCCTCAATATACTTCCTCTTGTCTCTTTTGATACTTCTTTTTACTTCTTTGTTTGCTTCTGTGTACACTTCTTGAGCCTTGGCTTTGGAACTTCTGGTTTTGCTTGTGTTTAACTCTGCTTTCTTGTTTTTTCTATCTTTTATCTTATTGATGGTTTCTGTTGTTATCCATGCTTTTTGTTGTCTTTCCCTTTTCCCCAGTATTTCTTCACATGTCTCCTTCCATACCGTTTTGACCTGCTGCCAATAGTCTTCTGTATTCTCTACATCTTCCAACTGTTGGAGCACTTGGAATTTGTTGGATACTGTGACCGCAAATTTGTCTCTTGTTTCTTGATTTCTTAGCTGTCCTACATTAAACTGTTGTCGATAATTTTGCATTGTTGCATATCTCTTGAGTTTCATTTTTACTTTGGCTATCAGAAGATGGTGATCTGATGCCACATCTGCTCCTCTATATACCTTTACATCCTGCAATGATGATCTAAACTTCTTCTTTATGCATATATGATCGATCTGATTTTCTGTTCTATGGTCTGGTGATATCCATGTTGCCTTGTGTATTCTCTTATGTGGAAACATGCTTCCTCCTATAGCCAGTTGATTTGAAGCACAGAAGTTTGCGAATAGTTCTCCATTTTCATTCATTACTCATAGCCCATGTTTTCCCATGACTTCTTCAAATCCGGTATTGACTGTACCTATCTTTGCATTCATGTCACCCATCAAAATTGTGATGTCTCTTCTTTTTACTTTATCCATAATTTCCTGTAGTTTAGTATAAAATGCTTCTTTCACAGACTCTTCTTTGTCATTAGTTTGTGCATAACATTGGATGACATTGACATGAATTTTCTTTTTAGCTGTTTTGAAAATAGCTGTTATTATTCTGGGTCCCACAGCTTCCCATTCAATGAGTGCTTTCTGTGCTTCTTTAGATAACATAAGAGCTACCCCTTCACTGTGGTGTGAACTTTCGTCTTCGTGTCCTGAGGACAGCACCAATTCACCTGTGATGAGTTTCTTCCTGTCTACCCCCTTCCACTTTGTTTCACACATTCCCAGAACCTCGATTTTGTATTCCCTCATTTCTGCTGCTACTTGTGCCACTTTCCCTTGTTCGTTCAATGTCCGAACATTCCAGGTGCCAAATCTGGAAGTTCTCCTAGAAGAAAGAAGGTTAGTCAGCAACACAGACTCCTTTCGGCTTTCTCTGTGTTGCATCATACGCCTCCCCGCGAGAGGACCTTCCCCTGTCTTGGATGGCTGTGTTTTATTTTCTTTATTTGACTTGTCCATATTTGTTGAAGTTTTTTGTGGTTTAAATTTTTTTACAGGATGGGGTAACCGGCCCCATGCCCAACCCTCCTTAGTCGCCTTCTACGACATGCTTGGCAGGGGACAGTGTTACTATTCTTTGCTCCCCTTTCGGGCCTCGGTAACACACGGGTGACCTCGTTGTATAGTGACGATAAAAATTTTGGTTGGAGTGAGAAAAATGTCTAATATGTGTTATTAAAAAAATTAAATAATTTATTCCTCAAAAACTAAAGAGAATTAAAAGGAAAGAGATATCTGGAATTGTAGCGCTGATATTGATTAACATAATGCCATAAATAATTCCCATTAATAAAACTATCTTGACGTAGAAACATTTATTTTATTAATATTTTCAGTTCGGGAAAAAGCACAATTAATTACTTAAAAATTGCACAAATGAAAACAGGGAGAAATAAATAAAGGAAACCTATAGGGGTAGACAGGGGACAGCTGGCCGTTTAATAATCAATTTTGATATTAAAAATCGGTCTATAAATAACTGAGATATGTAATATATAAATAAAATCAGACGAGCAAACACACTGAACAACGCTCAATGTTTATGGTCCAAAATTAGTTAGTTTTTTTGACGCGTCTTTTGATTGGCTGGTTGGAACTGATAACTTTTAACCCTGCTTGAATAAGTCCCCCATTTGAGAAAAACTTAAGCACAGACAGATTGAGAGCAGATGCAAAGCGTTGGTAACAAATGCCTTTGCCGTCTGGACGAAACAGCAGTCTGGAATTGAGCCATTTACTGCTAGTCAATCCTGTGATTGTGTGATTATTCTTTACTTGCGGTAAGATAAATAAGTATTAGTATTTCATTAGCATGTAACTGGCCACAGATTGTGCGCCATATTTTGTTGTTCGACATTGCCAGTTGGAAGAGGTTACGACAACCCAAGTAGGAAGTGCCTAAGCAGACTTAGAGGGAAGTGAAACTAATTTGTGTTTGAATATTGCCATAAATTCTTACGACTGTAAGTCCAGAGGCCACTAGCAATCTTCTGCAGTGCCACAGTGTTCTAATGACACATGAAAACATACCTAGGATGTTTGAACAAAAGATTTAACATTCACAAGAAGAAAATTGTATACCCCAGCTGATTTTAGGGAGGACAATCAATGCTTAAGGTGACAGGGGCGTTGCAGCCATATGGAAGAAGAATGTAAACACAGGACGGAGTGAAGTCAAAGAAAATAGGGTCTGGTGCAAATGGTTCGCACACGTGACTGACCCCCAGGTAATCTTAGTAGTGATAAGTTGTGGAATTGTTATAGCCAGCATATAAAAGGGAGGGAATATCCTTCTTTTCAGGGTTATATTGCCTATTACTTAGTGGTGGCAGGAAACCTGGTGCAGGCAGACATTGTGTACATTGAAGCCTCAGTAAAACTGCATGCTGCATCAGTGGTCAGAAGACAACTCTTGTGTTGACCTTGCATAGTCTACAGTCATCCACCTCAGACAGGCTGTCAGGTCAAGTCCCTTTAAATGGGCATATGAGATCTCATCTTAACAATTTTCACAACCAGAACATAAATTCCTGTGGGCGTGATGATACCAACAGACCCTCATATAATTGACTTTTGGTTATAGACAGTATTAAATCAGACTGTGGGATACACATACAGTGACACTTTAATATACCAGTTATGGACAAAGGGTCCTCTTTATTTATTTATATGTTGTAAATAAAATTTTCTTGATTTAAAAACATCCCTGTTCCAAAAGAATTGAGGTACAGGAAAATAAAAAAAATTGTAATATATTAATATAACTTTACCAACAGTCTTACTTACTTCACTTTTATTGAGTTAAAGTTATGTTTGACATTGTTCATACATCACAATAGATACATTACCCTAGACACTTGCCACACAACATCACAGAGATTATTTTACGCAGAGTGACATCTTACAGAGGTAGCGGATAGGGACCATGAGAACATCATCATTATCAATTAGACTCAGGGAACTTACACAGCTGGACCTCACTTTGTTTACCCTTAGTGTAGTAACATCAATAACCTCTCACATACCACAAAGCACCATGCTGATCACATCATACAGAAGTGCAAGAGTGGTCTGGCAGCCCTAAAAACAATGGCTACAGCGCACCTGGAGCAGAGACTACTGTTTCTCCTGTATCATCAGCTGGTCGTGTCTGTAATCTAGCATGGCATGGGAATACCCACGCTGTCAATATCACAATGTGAATGACTGGAACGCATTCAAAACGAAGAGATGCATATAGTCGTGGGCTGCACTCAAGATACCCCTATTGTGGTGATGTGGCACATGCTTGGATTGCTGTCAATTAGATCCAGATATACGATGGCCCGGGTAAAAGCATATATGCGTGTAACCACAGACAAAAGGCATCCCCTGCATGGGAACATAGCTGATACCAAAGGAGCGAGAATAAAGAGGGGGATGTCATGGATGGCGCAGGCGGAGGAGACTATTAGATAGGTGTTGCAAGGATGGACTGTGTGTTGCATGTAGTGATGAAGACTGGATACATGATGTCTATGGTCAACTCGACCGACACAGTGTTGTGTGTACATGGAGTGAGAGTGCAAGGTACGCGAATGATGGAATGTTCTGTGGAGTTGACAAGTTGACTGGACACTCACTCACTCATAGCTGGAAGTCAATGACATGACTACTGTTGACGTTTTCTTATAGTTTAATAGGGCGCACACTCCGACAACACGGTTTACAGTTACTTGAACAGGTTGACACACAAATCATTGTATACTTGAAAAAATGGGTGACAACTTCAAATTGGCATTCATATAGCATGTGAATACAATAAAACGATAGTAGGCAAGCATTCAATATTCTGGTTGTCTATGGTCTCATGCCTTAACTGATTAATCGCATCAGTTACTGCGAACAAATAATTATCAACAATGGTTCCCTATCAGAACCTCTTCTGGCTAAGTCTTTCAGGCCGTAAATTCAGCAGGCTCTTATGATGACAATCTTAAATAGACAAGGAGTGGACTTCAATATAATATAGGTCTTGGTATCGCCATCAGGTAATAAGGCATTCCTGTTCTCTGATCGATAATCCGAATAGACCGAAAGTGGGATCCAAAATGGCGCTGGCTTCAGTGAGTGTCGTTCACTCGAAAGATGTCTTAAATGAAAGTGAAGGCTCCGTTCATTACTCAAATAATATATTGGGCTTTCCATATCCCATGATAAATGTTGCATATGTCCAATGCATAGAGCTGCTAGTAGAAGAGTCGTCTAAATACAATCAATCAAATACATCGGCAGACAGTATGATGTCTGTATAGTTAGTTAGGCCTAAGGAAAGTTCAGTAAATGTTTCTGCTTTACCTTAAGTCCAGAAAAACCACTAGCAAATAACACACGCCATCCCTTGGCGTCAAGAATAACCGTTGGGGAGAATTACGGATATCATAGTCATACTGAGAAAATTTCTCCTTCCCCAGGATCAACCACAAAGACAAAATCTTCGGACTTTTCTTCGTCCATGCAGAACCCACCGTTCGCCATCACGGAAGCTTCTTGTCGACTCTCCAAATAAACGCATGCGCAGAAAAACCACTTGACCCCCAGAGTTCAACTCAAGAAGTAGGCCGACATAGACATTACAAAGATAATAAGATATAAGACCGATTCGCCTTAAATAGTCAAGGAATAAACATAGACTCGGGCCATAAACATTCTGGCCATACCAGAAACAAAACCGACGTAAATCCAGAATTCATACGCCAGGTTCGAGATTCAGGAAAAGCTAAACCATATAACGGGATATAACCTCAACCAATCACGGGTGGTGCCCCTTTGACTATCAAGTAAGTATTATTGATTCTCAAATAAATACTTTTCATCAGACAGATAGGACTGGTCTGTGTGGGTAGGGGTCAGACAAAAGCTGGTACCCTGTGTTGAGGATTGCTTCATGTCTGCAGCATGGCGCATTCCTCAAATGATTATATCTCCGCGACTGATGTCGATGATTGTTTCATGCTTACAGACATTTGGATTTGTCGACGATCCGAATGGCTGTATCATGGAACACCTCAAACGAATAGAGATATATCTCATCGACCGATGTCGATGATTGTTGCATGTGTGCAAGCATTTGAGTTTGGCCAACTCGGATTGCTGCACCGTGGAACATCGCAATTGAATATATATTAACGACGTAGTATGCATATCTCTATGCATGACGCGTATGTCTTTGTAAGGTCATTCGACGTGTGGGCTTCGGCCCCAACGGCAGCGTATGGCATGTGTGGCCATTGCCACTATAGATTCGACTTGTGGGTTTTGACCCGAACGGCAGTGTGTTTCAGAAGTGTGGCCATTGCCACTGATATTGTGTGGTACAACCACTTTTTAATTGTGTGGCTGGGAAGCCATTTGAGCAGTGTATTTCTTGAACCAAACGTAAGTCGTCGTATGAATAACGCAGTTTGCATAATTATGGCAGATTAGCCTGGCGTGGTATGCCAAAGGAACATTATGTTACTAGCAATAGTGTAAGTCTAGTATAGATGGATATTGTACAGCTAGCGGCAAGCGTAAGCCTAGTGTAACGGATATTAAACGACTAGCAGTAGACGTAAGCCTAGCATAATAAGTGTATTGCAAAAACTAGCAGGATAGTTAAGTCTAGTGCAACAGGCTATTGTATAAACTAGCGACGGGAGTAAGTCTAGTTAGCCTCTGAATTTATGCCAAAGGACATTGGCCGTTAAAAGGAACTGACCTCTAACCAGAACTCTAGATAGAGATTGTGAACATGTGCTTATGAAATAATGAGAACTCTTACAGATCGTATATGAATGTGATGTGACTTTTGTTCCCATGTAGTTGGTGTCTGCTCATGGTATGAAATTACTAATTAAATATTTTGAGTCGTCAAAATCACAGTCTTATCAACTATCGTATTCGGAGTTGAGTTAAATGCTATTCATCTTCAACTAATCATGACCAGTGATGATTAATGTCTTAACACGCTGCATCTCACACTGCCAATATAATCAATAAGACAAGAGACTAATACAGGTCAGTCAAGGGTCGAATATTTAATATGAAATACATTCAGCACAGAATGTATCACAAGGGTTAAGCAGACATTATCGATACCAACGAACAGTATTACGGAATCCTACAAAAGTGATAAGAACCCGAGGGACTTTGACTCTATAAACTGAATACGCATATAATAACTTGGTCATCCTCAAATACTAGAAGTCATCGAAGCACCCATAACACACGGGGGTCCCGAGAGCGCCCTTAACATACTGGTGTCAGAAAGTGTCTTGATTTCGTGAATACTGGATTCCCCCCTTCAAGTATCGAAGAAAGTCAAACTGATGATGAACGTTTAAATGCAAAATCATTCTTTCAAGCCTAACCGGCAACTGAAATGCGCAGGACAGAAAGTGACGTCACTACATCGATGCCGTCAACGTTAGCAGACAACATTGCCTGAGAATCCGAATTTTTCTTCCACCAAAGAGACTGATTCACGCAGATAGAACGGTAATCTTCCACTCGAGAACCTGAACCAGTGGAGAATGTATCTCTTCATCAAATTCATCTGAGGCTGCGACGCAGATCGATTGAAGAAACTACGTTCGAAGACCGAAGCAATACTTTCAAACGGTTCCCTGCTGCGAAGGTCAAGGTCTACCATCAATGGACTTCAGCTGTTGAAGACACTTGGATTAGAATTACATGCATTCATGTATTTCTCAGAGGGACAGCTAAACAGATAAGTTCTTGATTGTGCTTAGGCGCTTGAACATTATCATATTGTCCTTGCATTAGCTTTGGTCTACAGTTCATCATCACTTTACTTACTTTTTACTATCATCTGTGTTTCCCCATTCATGTTTATCCGTATATTTGTATACTCGTCGTGTTTAATATTGACTGGAATTTTCCCAGGAAAGCTTCAGTGAATGTTAACTTCTATTAGATTTACATGCTTATTTTGCTGACTGAGGATCTGACTGATTATATTTTTTCTTTTGAGTCAGGAAATAAATGTTTCTTCAGTTAGTATTATAACCATATTTTGTGTACTTAGCAGTTTCGTCAAGTGAATTACGTCCTCTTTATTTACATAACCTACTTTCAGTACTGTTGACAATTGTTGTCGTGTGTGATCTAAAACTTCTTTGTCTACACGTTTGTTTAAGACGACTTGTCTTGTTATATTTTTGTAATGTAAATTCTTTTCTTTCTTTTACTGATTACTGTTTATAAGTCTTCTTTATTTACTTTATAAGTGTAAAGTGTTGTTGTATAACTGAAAAATCATTTCATTGTAACTCATTTGATTGTTTTCACTGTCTTTGTCACATGTTCTTGGAACTTGTTTGTTATTGATTAATATATTCATGTACATATTATAGTGAGTTCTATAATCCTGGTGTATATTATAGACTATTGAAGGTACTCAGAAACCTATTATCATGTCTACACTACAGGAATTCATTGATATTGGAAAAAGTTATGGAAAATCAGGAGCGGAACTACAAAGTTTTGCAGATACAAAATATGATGAATATTTATCGCGTCTGGAAAGAATGGAACAGCGCGAAATGACTAAACGAGCTGATGAGCTTAGGAGGTTTGAATTAACCCAAGAAAGGGAATTGAAGGAAAAAGAAATATCCATGAAATTGGAATTAGAACGACTGACTATAGCTCAACAAGAAAAAGACAGAGAGCAGAAAGATAAAGAATTAGCTCAACAAGAAAAAGACAGAGAGCAGAAAGATAAAGAATTAGCTCAACAAGAAAAAGACAGAATTCGACAAGGAAAAAATGGAATTTGAGAAGGAAAGAATGGCACAACGAGATAAAGAAATGGAATTAAGGAGAATGGAACTTATGCAACTGGATCAAGCCCATAAAAATGCCATGGAAATGGAAACATTAAAACTTCATGCAGAAAAAGAAAAAGCTTTAGAATTAGCTAAAGTGCAGTCTGAACAGACTAAGACTGCGGCTGCTACAAATATTTTTTATCCTAAGTTAAAAATGCCACATTTTGACCAGACTCGCGATTGTGTTGACTCTTTCCTATCTAGATTCATCATCAAGGTCACAGCTCTGAACATACCCAAGGAAAGATGGAGCAGTCTTTTACTTGATTTTTTGACTGGTGACTCACTTAAATGTTTCATGAGTCTTGATGAGAAGAGCAGAAGCGATTTCGATGTCGTAAAAGAGGTATTACTAAGACGTTTCCAGTTAACTGAGTCTGGATTCAGAGATCGCTTTCATGCTGCAAAACCAAGCAAGGATGCAGATTTTGGTGAATTCATTGCATCTATTAAACATTTCCTTAGCAGATGGATTGATCTGTCTGGTATAAATAAAACATATGAAGGTGTTATAGATCTCATGCTGCGAGATAAAGTTTTATCCGCATGCAGCACTGAATTAGAAGCATTTTTACAGGAAAGACATCCTAATTCTATCGATGAGTATGAAAAACTCGGAAGACAGTATCAGACCGCACATCAGAATAAAGATCTTCATAGATCGACTATTCGAGATCCTATGCCTGTGTGTGCGGCACAACATGATCACAGACCTCGATCGAAGAGCTTTGATGGACGTTGTCGTTCAGATTATTATCAATCCGACAGAGGTTTTTATAACTTCCGTCGTCATCGCTCTCCTTCGAATTCATATCGACGAGGTTATAGAGGATATTCACCTCATGATCGTGGGTATCACAGAGGCAGGGATTATGATGGTTCACATCAAAAAGGATATTATAAACAGAGATCATCTTATGGTAGAGATGCCAGGAAGGATGACTCTACTGATTTTTATTATAGCAATAAAAAGTCAGTCAATAATAACAAAGGTAATGCCAGATCTCCGTCGAGAGACAAAAATAAACAGAGACATGCAAATAGTTGCAGTGTTAAAAAGGAGAAAGGTAATGATGATAATGATCATGCGAACGCATGTATGGTAATGAATGATACATGTTATGAGTGTCAGTCGAAAGACAGATTAAAGTCTACAATTACACTTGATTGTGGCCATTGTATGCCAACAATGTCGGCATGTGTAAATGTCGGTTATCTTACATTTCATCCCGGAATATTGGAGGGTAAGGTAGTAAGAGTTTTGCGGGACACTGGGTCTTCAACGATAGGCATAAAGCACTCGCTTATCGAGCCCTCTGCTTTTACAGGCAAATCAGTTAAGTGTGTCACATTTGGTGGGAATATAGAAACTTTCCCTGTGGCACGAGTATACATTGATACTCCTTTTTACACAGGCACTGTCTATGCCTGCGGCTTGAGAGCACCCATAACTGAAATTATAATAGGAAACATACCAGGAGTTAAAGATTGCACTCCTGAGGAGATTGCAATGTGGGTTGAATCTCACCCACAGGTGGCAAATGCTGTTGTAACGAGAGCACAACAGTTAGCTACGGATATGGCTACACCACCTCTTCCTATAATAGATACAATTATGTCTCAAGTTGGCACTGTTTCACCTTCTGTTTTTGCAGAAAAACAGAAGAGTGACCCAACTTTACAAGGATTGTTTAGCCGAGCAGAACAAAAAACTATTAAATACACAAGAGGGGCTAAACAATGGTTCAAGATAAAGAAATCAATACTCACTAGATATTATGATGATGGCAAAACAATTATACATCAAGTGATAGTACCTAAAGAATACAGACCATTGGTCCTACAAACAGGTCATGACTCCCCTATGGCAGGGCATATGGGGATCAAAAGAACATTGTTTCGTGTTACGTCACAATTTTATTGGCCTGGGGTTAATAAAGATACAAAGTTATACTGCAAATCATGTACAACATGCCAAGGTATAGCACGTAAGGGCAGGTTCCATACGGCACCCTTACAGATTACAGACGTGCCTGAGAGACCTTTCAAAAAGATTGCAGTAGATATAGTGGGTCCGTTATCAATTGTTTCAAATAATGGATTTCGTTATATTTTAACTTGCGTAGATCTTTGCACGCGTTGGCCAGAGGCCATACCGTTGAAAACCATCACAACTGCATCCGTGTCTGATGCATTATTTTCGATATTTTGTCGAATCGGTTTTCCGGAAGATATATTGTCAGATCAAGGATCACAATTTACTTCCAACATCATGAGGGATTTAGAATCCATGTTATCGGTTCACCACTCGTTTTGTAGTGCGTATAGGCCCCAATCAAACGGTGTGTGCGAGCGCTACAATAGCACTCTAAAACAGATGTTATCTAAGATAACTGAAGAATGCCCTCGTGAATGGGACAGGCTTCTGCCGGCGGCCCTGTTTGCTTTTCGTGAAGTGCCCCACGAAAGCACGGGGTGGTCTCCGTTCGAATTGGTTTATGGTTCGAATCCTCGCGGACCAATGATGATACTCAAGGATTTGTTGATTGGAGCACAGTTGATACAGCCACTCGAAACAGCTACGAGTTAGTTATTGATCTCCGACAACGAATCATCGATGCGTGCACTTATGCATCCCAGAGTATTAAATCAGCCACTCAACGATCACGATTATTACATAATCAAAAGAGAATATTAAGATCATTCAAACCAGGGGAAAAAGTTTGGTTGTTGCTACCTCATAACGATAACAAATTACTGATATCATGGCAAGGTCCATTTGATGTTATCAAACAAGTCACAGATGTTGACTACTCGGTAAACGTTAGAGGTAAAATCAAAACTTTCCATGTCAACATGCTAAAATTAGCAGTTGAAAGACCACAGGAATTAATTCCTGTTATTAACTCTATTGATGATTCTTCACATCATACTGCTTCTTTTGCAGTTGTTCATGAAGAAGATACCACTTTGTCTATCCCTTTACAATTCCAACTACCTTCTTTGCAATCATCGGAATCTTGGAAAGACGTGACTATTTCTTCGTCACTATCTTCGTCACAACAAGATCAAGTTCGGGATATTCTCATTTCTTTCAATGATGTTCTCACCGACCTTCCAGGTCAGACATCGCTTATATCCCATGATATTACTCTTACTGATTATAAACCTATCAAACTTAGACCCTATCCTATATCTTTACACCACAAAGATAGGGTAGAGAAAGAGTTAAAGGAGATGATACGTTTAGGTGTGATATCTCCTTCGGAATCACCATATGCATTCCCAATGGTGATTGTTAAAAAGAAGGATGATTCTTTACGTATTTGTATTGATTTTAGGCGATTGAACAAAATTACAATCACAGATGGTGAGCCTATGCCACTTTTAGATGATCTTTTGTCTGAATTATCTAATGCTACTTTCTTTAGCAAACTAGATCTCTCTAAAGGCTACTGGCAAATTCCTCTTGCCGAAAATGCCAAACCTTACACAGCTTTCACAACTCCTTTTGGGCTCTACCAATGGAATTATATGTGTTTTGGGTTGGTAAATGCGCCAGCGACGTTTGTGCGCATGATGCGCCGCCTTCTTGGCGATCGTAAAGATGTCATCACGTACATCGATGACATCTGCCTCTTTCATGACTCGTGGGAAGACCATATTGATGGTTTAACTTCCCTTCTACATACGTTACGTATGCATGGTTTGACTGTGCGACCTTCAAAGGTCCAAATTGGTTGTCAGGAAATTTCTTTTCTTGGTCACCGAATAGGTAACCACAAACTGTATCCTGACGACAATACAGTCAAAAGAATTCTTGAGATTTCTACCCCTTCAACTAAGAAACAAGTTAGAAGCCTTTTAGGCCTGATAAACTATTACCATAAGTTCATTCCGCATTTCGCACAACTATCTACACCTTTGTCCGCACTGTTGACCAAAGGTAGTCCTAATAAGGTACGTTGGGACAAAGATTGCGAAAGCGCTTTGGTAACAATTAAGAAATTATTTAGCAATGCACCTATTTTGTTATTACCGAATATACGTATTCCATTCATTCTGCAATCAGATGCCTCGAGCTACTCCATGGGTGGCTGTTTGCTGCAATGTTACAAGGAAACACTCCATCCATGTTTCTATGTGTCGAGGAAACTGACTCCGGCTGAACAAAAGTATGCGACAGGTGAACGTGAGCTCCTGTCCATCGTCTGGTGCCTGGAGAAGCTAGCAAGATACCTCATCGGCACGCATTTTTTTATCATGACAGACCATAGTCCTCTTACTTACATAACAGCTAGGACAATGCGTAACGCTAGAATACACCGATGGTACTTGTTGATTCAAGAATTTTCATTTACGATTCTGCCCATTGCTGGATCAGACAATAACTTGGCAGATCTTTTATCGCGCAACTTCTCTGAGAAGAAATTGAATTAACTCTTTAGTCACCATGTTGACAAGTGCTATTATTAATGTTATAACATTTAATGTGTCTACTTAATGATTATGATGTTTATATGTAAGTAGTACTAATATTGATATGTTCGGGAGACGAGCGTCTTCTCCATCACTATCATCCGTGCCACAAGTGTCACGTTTGGAAGTGAGGGGGATGATGTTGAGGATTGCTTCATGTCTGCAGCATGGCGCATTCCTCAAATGATTATATCTCCGCGACTGATGTCGATGATTGTTTCATGCTTACAGACATTTGGATTTGTCGACGATCCGAATGGCTGTATCATGGAACACCTCAAACGAATAGAGATATATCTCATCGACCGATGTCGATGATTGTTGCATGTGTGCAAGCATTTGAGTTTGGCCAACTCGGATTGCTGCACCGTGAAACATCGCAATTGAATATATATTAACGACGTAGTATGCATATCTCTATGCATGACGCGTATGTCTTTGTAAGGTCATTCGACGTGTGGGCTTCGGCCCCAACGGCAGCGTATGGCATGTGTGGCCATTGCCACTATAGATTCGACTTGTGGGTTTTGACCCGAACAGCAGTGTGTTTCAGAAGTGTGGCCATTGCTACTGATATTGTGTGGTACAACCACTTTTTAATTGTGTGGCTGGGAAGCCATTTGAGCAGTGTATTTCTTGAACCAAACGTAAGTCGTCGTATGAATAACGCAGTTTGCATAATTATGGCAGATTAGCCTGGCGTGGTATGCCAAAGGAACATTATGTTACTAGCAATAGTGTAAGTCTAGTATAGATGGATATTGTACAGCTAGCGGCAAGCGTAAGCCTAGTGTAATGGATATTAAACGACTAGCAGTAGACGTAAGCCTAGCATAATAAGTGTATTGCAAAAACTAGCAGGATAGTTAAGTCTAGTGCAACAGGCTATTGTATAAACTAGCGACGGGAGTAAGTCTAGTTAGCCTCTGAATTTATGCCAAAGGACATTGGCCGTTAAAAGGAACTGACCTCTAACCAGAACTCTAGATAGAGATTGTGAACATGTGCTTATGAAATAATGAGAACTCTTACAGATCGTATATGAATGTGATGTGACTTTTGTTCCCATGTAGTTGGTGTCTGCTCATGGTATGAAATTACTAATTAAATATTTTGAGTCGTCAAAATCACAGTCTTATCAACTATCGTATTCGGAGTTGAGTTAAATGCTATTCATCTTCAACTAATCATGACCAGTGATGATTAATGTCTTAAAACGCTGCATCTCACACTGCCAATATAATCAATAAGACAAGAGACTCATACAGGTCAGTCAAGGGTCGAATATTTAATATGAAATACATTCAGCACAGAATGTATCACAAGGGTTAAGCAGACATTATCGATACCAACGAACAGTATTACGGAATCCTACAAAAGTGATAAGAACCCGAGGGACTTTGACTCTATAAACTGAATACGCATATAATAACTTGGTCATCCACAAATACTAGAAGTCATCGAAGCACCCATAACACACGGGGGTCCCGAGAGCGCCCTTAACACCCTGGTCCTCCAGGTTGGGGGTTTTAGCATAGGGCTGACACCCCTGTCTATGTAAAAAAATAATGAAGTTACGGAAACAACATCAAATGAACTGGCAGACGCTGGAGCTGGGTTGGTCATGTCCTCAGAAGAGACCCCGATGCCATCACAAGAACAGCTATGCTTTGGACCCCTGAAGGAAAGCGAAAGAGAGGCCAACCAAAGACAACTTGGCGGAGGACTGTGGAGGCTGAGATGCAAAGAATGAACCAGAGTTGGGGCACTGTACGAAGGATGGCCACCGACCGTGCAAAGTGGAATCAATTTGTTGTTGCCCTACAAGACGCCACTAGGCGTGATGGCCACTGACTGCTTTGACGGTCGGTGGTTAAGGATCGAAGAAGAAGAAGATCAGACAGATAGATATTACTTTATATTTGTATGCCTACCAAAAGAATCTGTGCATAACAGACTATCACACAAAAGAATCTGTTCGCAACAGACTACCACACCCCCCACTAAAAAAAATGAAAATCATTTTATTTTCATCTGAGAGCAACAAACAATAGGCTCACACCGCACGAATAATGCGCATATGAGTAATATCAGCAATTTATAACGCCAAATTAAGGCAAAGTCGAAGTATAGATCGACAGGTGAGAATATACCTCAACATCTCAGAGAAAGTATTTCTCTAAGTATAAATATTTCCAGGGAGGTGTCACCAACGTATACTACAATACTGGCAATGACACAATGCATACAATAATTTCAATCACAATTTCATATTAAGTACCATAAGTTCATGATTGACAACAAGAAAAATCATCAAAGGACTAGCGGTGAAAAAAAAAAATTAATGAACCGCTAAATGTTTATACAATCACTATATCATATATTACAAATGTGTACATATTTTGATATAGAAAAGAACTGTTGTAGAGTTAGACACATTAAGAAGTCCAAGATTTAACAGTTAGGTGGAATCATGTGGGCATCTAGACAGAATGTCTGCCATCACATTTTCTGAGCCACGGATAGCTCGGACCGAGAAATGAAAAGGCTGAAGAGCAATGGCGTATCGGGTTGATCTCGAGCTCTTCAAGTTTTTACTTTGAATAGCTGTAAGAGCTTTCTGGTCAGTTTCCACTATGAAATGCTCGCCAAGAAAGAATCTTTGAAGTTTGAGAATTGACCAAACCATTGCCAACAATTCACGGTCTAAAACCGAGTAATTCCTTTCTGCCGCATTAAGTTTTCGTGAAATATACATTACAGGATGCAGAGTTTCAGAGTACTCTTGCATTAGTGCCGCTCCAATCCCAGTGGATGAAGCGTCACTACGAAGAACAAATGTCTTATCTGTAGTAGGTAACATTAAGATAGGTGGAGTTGAAAACAAAGTTTTAATCTTATCCAAAGAGGATTGGCATTCCTGAGAACAGTGGACCATATTAGGAGACCCTTTCTTTAGTAGTGAAGAAAGAGGTGCCATGATAGAGAATAGATTCGGAATGAATCGTCCATAAAATTGTATAAGACCTAAGAGACTTCGCACTTGCTTTTTAGTCTTAGGAATAGAAATGTTAAGTATCTTAGTGGTATTATGGTCCTCTGTCTTTAGGAGACCGTGACCGACGCGGTGACCTAGGAACGAAATTTCGCTAAAACCAATATAGGCTTTAGAGGGTTTCGCTGTCAATTTATGCTCGCGTAGAGTAGACATTAATTCATATAATCCCAAATAGTGATCTTCCCATGTATCACTGAAAAGACAGATGTCGTCCAAGTATGCTATGACATCTGAACGATAAGATAGGATTCGACGCATCATGCGTACGAATGTAGCTGGGGCGTTCATAAAACCGAAAGGCATGAAATTGCATTGAAACAGACCCCTAGGTGTAGAAAAAGCAGTAAAAGGTTTGACACGTTCAGTTAAAGGTACTTGCCAATATCCTTTTGACAAATCAAGTTTAGTGAAGAAATGAGATTTAGAAAGCCTAGTAAATAACTCTTCTAATAAAGGCATAGGTTCTGCATCGAACTTTGTAACCTGATTCAATTTGCGATAATCAACGCAAAGACGTATGTTACTGTCTTTTTTCCTAACAATAACCATCGGCGAAGAATATGCTGAAGTGGATGGTTCAATTATTTTTAATTCTATCATCTCATCCAACTCTTTCTCGACCTGTGCTTGAAAATGGATAGGTATAGGATATGGTCTGACCCTAATAGGATTATGGTCAGTTAGAATAATGTCATGTTCAATGACATTGGTGTGCCCAGGAATGTCAATAAGGACATCCTGAAATGTTTGTAACATAGAAGAAACTTGTCTCTGTTCCTCTAGAGATAAATTAGGAGAAACAGTAACGTTGTTTCATGATTCACTAGAATGAAGTGAAATCACTGGAAGAGGAAGATTTACATCCGAGAAACTTGTTTCCTCATCCTGTATTACTGACAGGGATGAGTAATGACCATGTGGTACTGGAGAATCGTCCGTTGCCTGGAAAATAGGCAGCAAATAATCCGGACGTTCATGGAATTCCGTAAGCATGTTGATGTGGAAGGTTTTATGCTTCCCATCAATATCGACAATATAGTTAACATCGGACATTTTCGAAATTATATCGAACGGACCTTTCCATGAGATTAAAAGTCTGTTTTCCCTACAAGGTAGCAAAACAAATGCTTTGTCTCCAGGACAAAGTTGTCGTAAGGTTCTCTTCTTATTGGCAAATTGCCTTGCCTTCTGTTTGGCAAATTCAGAAGAAGAAGTTGCTAATTTGCATGCTTCGATAATGTTTTGCCTAAGCGCAATGACATATTCGTAAGAAAATTTTGTGTCATTGTTAATATTATCAGCAGTTATGAGATCATGAAGCAAAGACATAGGGCCGCGTGGTCGCGCGCCAAAGACAAGTTCAAAGGGAGAAAATCCTGTATGTTCATTGGGGACCTCTCTGTACGCAAAGAGAGCCGCGGACAAAACCCTATCCCAATCTTGAGGATGATCCTCAGTTATCTTTCCTAGTAAGTTTTTGAGTGTTCTGTTTAGACGTTCGACCATCCCATTAGACATAGGGTGATAGATACTACTCAAAGATCTTTCTATCTGCAGAGTAGACATTACTTGAGACATGGTATCCGATATTAGTTGGGTGCCATGGTCTGATAATATTTCTCCGGGGAATCCCAGACGAGAAAATATGAGCCACAGAGCGTCTGCAATATCAGCAGTGGAAATGCTCTTTAGAGGGATAGCCTCTGGCCAACGTGTGCACATGTCAACACACGTTAAAATAAACTGATGTCCTCTGGCAGACTTGATCTTAAATGGACCAATAATGTCTATTGCCATTTTATGAAACGGCCGAATAGGGATGTCTGCAGCCTGAATAGGTGCAGCATGGCGTGGACCTTTGGATTTGACTTCTTGACATACCTTACAAGATCGGCAATAAATCCGTATGTCTTTGTTTACAAAAGGCCAAAAGAAAGCCGCAAGAACTCTTGACTTAGTATGGGAAAAACCCATATGTCCAGCACACTGAGAGTCATGAGCGTGCTGCAAAATTTTAACTCTCATATTCTTGGGCACAAGAATCTGAGAATGCATGGACGTAGTAGAGTCTTGGACTATACGCACAAGTACGCCATTCTTCATTGTAATCCAAGATTTTCGATTTGTATCTTTATTTGGATCACCTTTTGTTGCAAGAGTGAATAATTTCTTTAGAGTGGGATCATCTTCTTGCTGTTTTATAAACGAGTCACGAGAAATTACCAAGGGATCATCTTGGTTATGCACTGCATTATCTTCAGTAGATGAAGTTTGAGGCATATTAAGAGCCTGAGCTCTAGTGACTACAGCGTTAGCAGTTTGCATATTTTGATTTTCCCAAGCAGCAATTTGTTGTGGAGTGCATTCTTTGACTCCGTGAATACGACCGATGATGAGATCAGCGATCGGATTCGGCAGAAGACATGCGTGCACATCTCCCGTAAAGAAAGGAGTAGCAATATTGATGATAGCAGTAGAGTATTTCTCTAAGGTGCCGCCAAATGTTACACATTTGACTACTTTGCCTGCGGCACGGGAAGGATCTATGAGTGACTGCCTAACACCAATGGTGGTGCATCCAGAATCAAAAAGAATTGAGACTGGGCTATCATTTACTAGACCTTTATGTAAGACAAGAGACCCTCTTCCATCATGCGTGACTGACGCAGGAAGAGGGTGACCACAACTTAAAGTGGACACCGTAGTTGGTTCGAATAATGTTTTGCATTGGGGGCATTGAGATGCTCTCCCAAAATCAAAAGCAGAACATGCCATATTATTAGAGTTTTTATTCTCATTAGTCTGGTTACAGGCTTCATGGGACTCTTGCTGTGCAGAGTTTGCCTGATAATGTGATTTATGTCTTCTGTATTGAGATCTACCTCGATTATTATTGCCTCTACAACTATTATTGTTTCCTCTATTGTAACCCCTATTTGGGTTTGAGTCATAGTTCTCATGGTTACAATTATCATGTTCATTATAATGAGTATCTCTGTAATTATGGTTTTGTTGTCTCCATGACAGATAAATTGGGCTGTTCCTATAATGACATCCCCTGCGAAAATTCTTATAATTTTGGCAACCCCTGTATCGAGAGCTGTCGCCTCGTCTCCAGTTCTTCGAAGAAGAACCCTGAAATGATTGATTACCTTGATTTTGATAACTATTATGGTTACCCTTTTTATCAAACCTGTTTTGTGGTCCTTGAAACTTGTGTGAGTAATTAGGATTGTATGGTGTTGCTGAAGCAACTGGTATACTTTCCTTAACCTTAGCGTTGCTAAGAGCTACGTCAGGGTGTGCAGTGACATATTGGGTACAATATTCTTCCATTTGTTTTAGTGTTTTGGGTTTACGCTCATGTAGGAATTCAAGGAATGGTTAATTTACACATGACATAATCTTGTCTCTGAGCAACAAGTCCATAAGAGCTTCATATGTTTTTTCTGTCTTGGACAGCTCAATCCAACATGTAAATGTAAGACGTGCTTTTGCAATGAATTCTGAGAATTCTACCCCTGTTTCAGGTACCATTGTCTTAAACAAAAGACGGTAACCTTCCTCTGTCAACTGATATTTTTTTATCAAGGCTGCTCTGATAACATCATAATTATCCTGGTCAGCCTCTTCTACCAAGCTTAAACTAGTCAGAGAATCACCTTTCAGTATCTCTGATAACTGATTAGCATATTGAGATCTATCCACATTATGAGTTCGACAAGAACGTTCAAATCTATCTAGCCAAAATGTTACATCGTCACTGGATGGATTAAATGCTGGTAGCTTGACCTTATAAATAAAAGGTTTACCACTATTACCAGATGACTAATTAACATTACTCATATTTGTCAATTTCAATTTTTCTAACTCAAATGCTAAAAGTTTTTCCTTATGTTGCATTTTTCACTCCTCTGCTTCTAGTCTTTTATTTTCAGCCTCAGCTTCTCTTTGTAATCTTTTTTCTTCAGATTCTCTCTGTAATCTTTTTTCTTCAGTCTCAGCTTCTCTTTTTTGTTTTTCCATTTCCATCTGGAATCTCTTTTCCTCCACCTGCATCTGCAATTTCTTTTGTTCAGCTTCTAATCTTTTCTCCTCAGCTTTTTGTTCAATATCCAATTTTTGTGCTTTGTCATATTGACTGATAGCAAACTCTTCCAACTTATCACCAGTCTTGCCTAGGGATTTCCCTTGCTCAATAAAGTAGTCTAAAGTCGACATAATGTTTAACAATATGTGACTAGTTACCTGAAATAATAATGCAATTTATTTCAAAGTAAATGAAAGCAAGTTTTAATAAACTTGAAGAACCAGCTCCCTTTATCCCAATATCTGTGGGAGACAAGCCTTTAGTAAGGTCTTGTATAATAATGCCACCAGTTTATTCTATAGCACAATTACACTACACAGCTAATAGTGTATGATCAAATATACCTATAAATAGCATATGTCAACCAACAACATAAACAAAGGACAATCAAGAAAGACAATATGAAAACATTCGCAGAAATCAAATGAATCAAATAGTGAAACTTAAAGAAAAAAATATCACAGAGCCTGTGATGATAACTGCGAAAAAATAAACAAAACAAATGACGTCACAGTGTATAAATATAAAGTTGTATATAACTAAATGAAAGAAAGGGGAGGCGAACAGATACAAACAAATTTAATCAAAACTAAACTACCGGGTAAAAGGTGACCCCAGTTGAAAGTATATTCAAGGGAGAAGAGTGGAGTAAGTCAGATGAGAGCTGGATAAACTTCCAGAAAGTCATCATCAGCCTTGGTAGAGAATGCAGAACTTGGGCCTATGGGAGAGCAGAGCTGGAAAATGATCAGCTTATAAATGATAATGCTGAAGCTTGATGATGCCATTGTCTACACTGATGGGCTGTAATATGTGGTAATAAATCAGGGTGAGGCTTCTCTGTTAGAGTAAAGGGCAGAACCGTCGCTGAACATAGCGGAGCTTACATGATAACAACCTCCAGCATGAGAATGGAGGTAGAGGCAGTTACTGCTGCCTTAAGATGGCTATCTGAGACTTTATTAACAAAGGCAGTTATTGTATCAGACTCACAATCCATGCTTCGAAAGGTCTAAAATGGTTGGCTTCGACATGAATGGAAAACCTCAATAAAAGCATTGACTCTTCAAGAACTGATATGGATCTACTGTCCTGGTCATGCCGGGGTATGTGGAAAGAAAGAGCTGACAGATTAGCTTCAAGAGCACCCAAAAAAGGTACGTTGGCCATGGATAAGGAAGAAATACCGAGGGCAATTCACGTTCGTCTATTAGAGAATGACGCTGCAATCGATGAATCATCAAGGCTAAGACTGCTGGAATTTGGCATCAAACGTAAGACCAGCAGGGATGGACGTATGACAGGACGCATCCGCCGTGTATACAACCAGTGCACAACAGGAACAATTAGCATTCATACTCTTCAACATTTGCTGCGGGAGACTGAGCACCTATGGGTTTGACCGAAGTGCAATGACGTCAATTCTGATTAACATTAACATAAACTTTCATTGTTAAAACATGAAGTCACGAAGCAATTTACAAATATTTATGTCGTAAAATTCGTCGTAGAATTTTACCACTTGGATTCTTGGGTATTTCATCAATAAATTGAACTCCGCCCCTAAGTCTCTTTGTGTGGGTAACTCTTCCTGTTAAAAATTAAAAACAAAAACATTCTTGTAATAATTTTTTTCATTTTATCCTGCTGGTTTCATTTGTCTTTTTTCTATTTCATCATCTTTTAACATCTCCTCCTACATCATCTTCTGGTTTATTTTCCTTAATTCATCTAGCTATAGCCCTGCATCTTTTTTCTAGATTTTTTCCTTTCTTTTTATCGCTCTGAATTTGGCTTCTCAATGTCATTCATCTTTTTATTCTCCTCTTCTGTGATATCTTCTTCCTTAGTTCTCCTTCAACAAAACAACACTACTCTCTGTCTCTTCACTTCTATTCCTTCCTACTACTGATCATGGTCACCACCGCACTTGCAGTGTAAACAAACTGATACGTTCTATTATTGTTATAAAGATAAGAGTACCATCACAATTGTATATTATATAAATACTAGGATCTCCGCCTAGGCAGGTCCCAAGCCCGGCTGAAAAAAATTCAGGATGGATTCTGATTGACCTGAATGCTTTATGCATCTAAGCAAGTAGCGTGTAAAACCGTGAATTAGCCAGACGGCATGCATGGAAGTCGTAAGGATGTGACCACTCCACCTTGCAAAGATACTAAAGGACAATCCCCTGTTTGCATTAAATTCTGATTACAAGAAATTACAGAGAGGAACAGGACTCATCTTAAAGACGATGAACTGGTTGGATTACAAACTACACTTATGTATGGATCATGGAACATTAGTATTAACAGGAAAGAAGAGGAGCTGGTGGAAGAGATGAGGAAAGCAAAATTAGAAATCCTAGCTCTGATGGAAACTAAGAAAACGGGACACGGGGTTATGGATCTCGATGCCTCATGCTGCTCTACATTAGGATCACCACAACCGAAAGAGCGAAAGGGGGCGTGGATTGTATTGTGGCTAAAAACCAAACAGATAGTATCAAGAATGGCTACTTTGTCTTAGGGCACATTATGGTGCTAAAGCTAAAAGGAGAAATCATAGTCAACCTTGCTATCGTGTATCGGCCAAATGAAGATAAGCGAGCAGAAGTCAAAGAAGAACTCTTCGAGCTGCTTCAACAGACAGTGGACGACTGCCTGCATGAAATTATCCTCCTCTGAGATGTCAATGCTAGAGTTGGAAATGACTATACTAGATGAGTACATTTCTTTTTCCTTAGTTGTTTTCATGCAGGTGTGAAAGAGAGTGTGGTAGTTTTTATATTGTGTCTTTCACTTGATTTGTTCTTTTTCCAGGTTGTGCCACCTCGCACGTTATTATTATTTTTTTTGCTGTGGTATTGATTTATTGTTTAATAAACTATAAAATGTACACTGGATCAGTTTATCTTTAACTATACTGTACTTGTATGCTTTGACTGTATAATGGTGTCGGTGGATAACTTAGTGTAACCTTATCTTCTTTCTGGTAGTCAGAGGTGGTGAGACAGTAGCTAGTAAATACGTCACAAGTGGCGAGGGAGAGTCAATCTAGGTTCTCACCTTGAAGCTATAAGTCTCACCCTTCCACATTCACTGTAATTCTCATCTAAATCTATCTTCTCAGACTTTCTCAAAACTGGTGTCTTGTCTCTGTACTCAAACAGACTCTAATTAAAGCCACTTTGTGACAACTACCACTGATCTAAGACAGGGTGATATCCTGTCACCTTATCTTTTCATACTCCTCCTGGACAATGTCATCAAAGCATGTAAGGAGAGGACAAGACAGTATTCAGTAGAGTACTGGAAGATGAGATATGTTTGTATTTCAGAGCTATTATTTGCCGATGATGTTGCTCTGACTGCTAAATCAGAGACAAATCTTCAATCCAACCTGCAAGTCTGGAAGGAAGAGCTGGAGAAGAGAGGGATGGCCATCAGCAGCTCCAAAACATTAACCATAGTGATATCACAAGGGGAAAAGAAGGCATTAGATTATGCTGGGAGAACTGGTCCTAGAACAGGTCAATCACTTTAAATACCTTGGAGCTGTCATACACCAGAAAAGAGGCATCAAAGAAGAGTTGTTTACTCAAAGAGCAGTAGCTGGGAGACCGTTTCAGTCCATAAATTGAAGATCCCTCAGTACAATAGAAACTGGCAAGAGGATGAAGATGGTTGTATACCATTCCACCTATATTCCAGTCTTGACTTATGGATGCGAGTCATGGGCAATGACTACAACCCACAAAAGCCAGCTCCAACATCAGACAATCCCTGAAGGACCGAGGACTAGACTGGAACCAGGCCAGGAGGAAGACAGCTGATAGGATAGTATGGCGCTTTCTCTGGCAAACCTCTATATCCCAGGATAGAATAGGAAGACTAAGTAATAAAGTAATAAATACTAAGTATTTACTAAGGTAAATGCTAAGACTTAGACTCAACATTTCTACACACCTTCAACAAATTTGATGATTTCTTCTTCTGATATATCAGATCCTGGCTTCTTAACTACAAAAGCTTTAGGTAGTTCACCGGCAATATCATCAGGGACCCCAATAACTGCCACGTCCTGAACATTGGGGAGACCCAGCAGAATTGCTTCAAGCTCTGCTGGAGCAACCTGAAACAAAATTTTACTTATCAATTAAATGACATAACCCACACAAGGCAGCTCAAAACCTCAGAAGTATCTGAGGAAGGTGGTTGGAAGAAGAGAAATGGTTTGCATCCAGATAATATGTCATGGCCACAAAACCCAATCCTTGTTGATCCAATTACTATAGTTTGGCCGTGTCTGCAGAATTCTAGAAGATCAGCTACCTTGACAAATATGGGAAACCAAGAGTCAGAGATCCAGACCGACACAGAGCTCACTGGGAGGACAACATCAGACAATCTCTGTAGGACCGAGGACAAGATTGGAATCAGGCCAAGAGAAAGACAGCCGATATGATATTATGGCGCTCTCAGGCAAATCTCTACACCCCAGGGTAGAAGAGACTAAGTAAGTAAGTAATTAAATAACATAACCAATCCAACAATATAAAACAGAGTTCTAATATCTTGGCCGTAGGCTTATAACATATGAGGGATTTTAACATATGAGGGATTATAACATATGAGGGATTATAACATATGAAGGATTATAAAGAGATGAGCAAGTAAGCTGGTAAAACATCATCATCATTTCCTTTGTGCTCCTTATGGAACATGGGAGCCTCCACTGCAGCTTGTCCACAGAAGCCTGCATCAAGCAATCACATGATCTTTTAGCTGTGGTTTCTGTGGCAATTTATTTTAGATGAGGAAGATGCTAGCCCCATGCACAACCTCATATTGGTCACCTTTTACAACAAACCGATGCATACTACAAGCTGCAAAAGAAACCATTCCCAAAGGATGCCGGCGTAACTACATACCATACTGGTCCAGCACACTCCAAGAACGTCAGGAAGCTATGGACAGGGCTAGAAAGGAGGCAGAGTCTCAGCCTTCGCTTGAAACTCACAACAAATGGAAAAAGGCTGTAGCAGAGTTTCAGAGAACACAGCTAGAAGAAAAACGGAAAAGCTGGAGAACTAAAACGGCATTGCTGAACCTTGAGAAAGACGGCAGGAAACTTTGGAGATTAGTCAAGTCTCTAAATGAAGAGCGTTCCTCACCTAGGCAGACTATCACATTGGATGAAGGTGGCAAACTTTTCAGAGGAAAACAAGCTGCAGACTTGTTTGCTAGAAGATACAGTTCAGAAAGCAACTTACCCATTAACATAGATCATCAGAGAGAGATAAGAAAAGAAATACTGGCAACCATGGGACAGACAGATACTCCTGCCCCAATGAGGGAACCCATCACACTAGGAGAACTACAGAAGGCTATTTCCAAGCTTAAGTTTCAAAAGTCACCCGGCCCAGACAAAATCAGCAACGAAATGCTAGTAAATCTGAGCTCAGCAGCAAAGACAAAACTGCTTGAGATATTCAACCACAGCTGGTTGAAAGGAACGGTACCCCAAGTATGGAGAGAAGCCATCACAATACCCATACTAAAGAAAGGGAAATGTAAGACCGAGGCTGCAAGTTACCGGCCAATCAGTCTCACAAGCTGTGTTGGGAAGACTATGGAGCGAATAGTCAACCACAGATTGAAATGGTATTTAGAGTCTGAGCAGATCCTGGTGCCGGAACAAGCTGGATTTAGAGAATGCTACAGTATAGAAGACCAAGTTACTTACTTGTCTCAAGCAATAGAAGATGCCTTCCAGGAGAAGAAAAAGGTCCTAACGATCTGGGTCGACTTCAAGCAGGCCTTTGACAAGGTGTGGAAAGATGGCCTCATTGCAAAACTTAGGAGAAGTGGAATCCAAGGCAACATGATGAAATGGATCCAGTCATACTTGCATAACAGGAGAACTAGAGTCACTCTTGACGGTCTGCAGAGCAGAAAAGTGTTGCTCCATCAGGGGGTACCTCAAGGAGGAGTAATTTCCCCAACACTCTTCCTTGTTTACATCAATGACCTGGTGAAAGATCTCCCTGCAGGAGTTAAAGCTGCCTTATATGCAGATGACCTAGTACTCTGGTGCGCTGATGAAAATGTCACCACAGCAAATTATAGAATGCAGCGGGCAGCAGACATGCTAGTGTCATGGGCAGAGAAATGGCTTATCACAATAAACACAGACAAAACCTCCACAACACTGTTCTCCCTCGCCCCCAAGGACAAATCAGCTAACATACACCTAGGGACAACCGTGATCAAGGAAGAAAGCTACCCCACCTATCTTGGGGTGACATTTGACCAAAGGCTTACATGGAATAAGCATATTGAAAATGCAGAAGGAAAGGCCCGAAGACGACTAGGCATACTCAGAAAATTAGCAGGTACCAACTGGGGAGCAAATGAACGAAATCTAAAGAAGATTTATAATGGAGTAATAAGACCACACTTAGAGTTTAGCTCAGCAGCATGGTCATCAGCTGCTAACTCACATCTGCAGTCTTTGGACAAGGTGCAAAATCAAGCTCTCAGGCTCATTACAGGAGCCATGAAAACTACACCAATAACAGAGATGCAGAAGGTTGCTGGATTACAGACATTGTCCCATAGAAGAGACACAAAAACCATGATCCAGATGGAAAAGTACAACAGTATGCCAATGCACCCAATGAAGGCAAGACTAGATGATCTGGCATTGGGACGTCTAAAGCGTAGCAGCTTTGTGCATCGGGGGAAAAGACTTATAAGACAGCATCAAGAAGACCTATCCATGAAGACAACACCACTGAAGCCCACCCTATACCCTGTACCATGGGAGCAGGCCAGCAGTGCCCTCCAAATTAATACATCAGTCAGTGGTCTCACAAGTGGATGTGAGTATAATGATCTGCAAAAACGAACTGCTACATTGAGTATGATCCAAGAAAGCTATCCCGATCAATCATGGATACATGCCTATACAGATGGATCAGCAACTAATGCTGTTAGGAATGGAGGTGCCGGTATCTTTATCTCATATCCTGACAACCACTATGAGACTAGGCACATTCCCACTGGTAAATTCTGTTCCAACTATACAGCTGAGGTTCAAGCTCTAGAGCAAGCTGCAAATATGATTTATAACACCAACTCTGACTGCCACCAGGTAGTCATCCTCACAGATGCACTGTCTGTCCTGCAAGCTCTCAAGGGTGGTAAACTCCCGCATCTGAGAAATGAACTAAACAAGGTAGCTGCCAAAAAGAGAACCATACTTCAGTGGGTACCATCTCATTGTGGTGTACCCGGAAATGAAAAGGCAGATAAACTTGCAAAAAAGGGAGGAGAATGTGAACAAGAAGATAATGAAGTCACATACTTTGAGAAAAAGAGAGCTATCCAGACTATCAGAAGAGAACAGAACCAACCCAAAGACGACTATCACACTCTCGACCGGCAGGGACAGATAACTATTTTTCGACTCAGGACAGGGCATAACAAACTGAATAAACACATGCACAAGCTACGATTGTCTGCTTCACCACTGTGCACATGTGGATTAAACGAACAAACTGCTGAGCATGTTCTACAGAACTGTCCTCTGTATGACCAGTGTGGTAATGTGGGATGTTATAAATATTTATAGGGGACTTAGTGTACTGACTGAGATCAGCTGTGAAGGTATCTGTATCTAATGAGTGTGGTGTATTACAGATGACCTTACTTGCTACCACATTTTTACCTCAGTCAGAATTATTCTGGAATATTGTGATGACTACGTTAAATGTCTAGGGTTATGTAAATGATGAGGTGTAAGTCACAACAACAACAGACAGATAAACAATTTAATTTATTCCACAACACTTTACAACACTGTGACACTCACACACATTTAACACTCTATAAGACTATCTTAAATGAGTCAATGGTAAAGTTTCAAATATATATGTATTAATTACTTTCACTAATAGATATCCTGATTCAACTACACAGTGAACCAGGAATCACAATCAAATGTAATCACAATTTATATGTACATAATTTATAAATATGAACCTTGTAGTGACATATTTTATTAGTATTATCCTATGTGTGTCAGTTGTGTAGTAGTACTATGAGGTAATACTGGTTTTGTTTTTCAAGCTATGTTGTTATTTGTCATCATGACTTCAAGTGTTTGTTTATCTTGGAAATAGTATGGGGAAAAGTTCACAGTTCCTATCAATTGAAACAATTTATTGTCCCTCTGTTTTACTATAATGTCAATTTTAGAGGGGGACACATAATGTTGAGCTCCTCTGGCCACAGAAGCTTATCTTTCGTGATGGCGGCAGAAAAAGACTCCTCTGCTCGATAGCTTCCCTGTGTTCTGGAGACACCTCACTGGTCGCTATCTGGACCCAGGAGTATGCTGTCAGCCTCTAGATTCAGCAAAGCTCAGACCAGGTGCTGCTCAATAACTTTAGGACCACGGTCCCTGAAACAAGAAGGTTGTACCTCCTATTTCAGAACTAATTTATAATTTATTTCCAGACTGAACACAATACATAACAAACACTGAGTTCAGAGCGGTAGGCCAACTGCTATCTTCATCTGAAACAATTTACACCAGTATACTCCTCCCTAATGGTTACTACGCCTCTGCAATTCCAGCATTAGTTCTTTCTAGTCAATAAGATAGGTGTTCGTGTACTGTTTGGCAATTCCATGCAGTTTTACTTTTCTCCGACACCTCCTGTTGAGGTTGGAGCAATATTTAAGCCTTGCTTCATGTTTGCCACTGAACCACACACATATACAGACATAAATTATCAATTTACATTCAATTTTCATTAAAAAGATATTGAATATATCAAGCTTACCACAATTCATGGAAATAATACACAGATACGTTGACTGGCAATGAATATGGCACAAACTCCGATCTGCCTTGTCCCAGACTTTTATTCCGAAAAATATGATCTGGCTCTCAACGCACTGTTTCTGAGTAAGTTTATTTTAACATGTGGCACTGAACTGACGCTCCTAATTGCCTATATTGGCGGGTCTAACCAATCGGGCCATGTTTACACAGCTTTTCAAAAAAAGTACTCCTACTCACGTTTCCCTAACAACAAAGAATTAGTATTTGTAGCCCGACTAATCGTGTTTAGCCTTACATTTACTTCTATCCAATCAAATAGGATTTTACATGGTGGCCCATTTCCCGTAAAATAGTGGTTCCAAAACATGCCACTGTGCGATTATTATTTGGTGTTGTCTGACACCCTCACTATTTTCTTTTGGCTATAATTTGTTAATTCCTAGACTATTTGCGTAACACTTAACATATTCTTTGTCAGCAAGTCCTAAGGAACCCAACTATATAAATTTTATGGGGCTAAGGGGCTGCGTTCAAAATATGCATTTTCTTCTACCACCCGTTCACTTCGATACGATGTGGTGTCTGGGTACTGTCAGGCTTTCAAACGTAAATGTTGCATGCATATTTTGACGCACATATTACAAAAATCGATATGGCTATTTAATATGGAAAAAAATATAGACATTCATTCATTTGTGTATGAAAATGCTGTCTATGGTAAAAGCGAGAGAATCCATGTTTGATTCACACTTTTGATTATAGGAGTAATCGTTCTTGATATTGATCCGGCGCATGGATTGCTCTTACGTTTGTACTTATTTTTTAGGGCCAGAAAATATATTAATTTGCTTATTATGTTTATGGCCTGAATTCATATGTATTACATATTATTAGTACAAGTAGAATCAGTCCTATATTGTATATTTTGGATGGGTAGGCGGGACTAGATTCTTATTATTCCGGTCTAGCGGAAGTATGAGTTGTCTTGACAAGTCGTGATGAGTTCCGATGTACCGTGATAATGGCGGGTACGCATTTTTCAAAGGGCTGGTAGATTCTTAAGGAAATACGATTCATGGAGTGGTTTTCTTCTAAAGGAGATGGTATCTCTACTATAGTTTATGTTAGAGACTCTCCTAAGGTACGGTACAATGTATAATTCGGACTCCATGTATTGCCAGACCCTATTTTGATGATCTCATGTCGATTCGACCTAGATGGAACATTGTGCTTCGTATCGCTAGGGTCGTGTTTTGTATCGACGAAGATGACAGACTTTCCTGCAGCGGTTATGGCTACGTGAATTAACCTGATCACCGTAGAGCTGTATGGAAACATTTATGAAATCATTTATATACCCATTATAAATTAACTCTGGCTTATATTCTCCTTCCTATGAATGAGTGAACGACAACTCAGGGAGGCAGCCATGTTAGATTTCGGTCATCATATGTTTTGATCACTGCCAAGAGAACAGATTATTGATCCTATTATCGGACAGTGACAGGGAGATCTCAATCTTGCTAGAAACCCCCTCTTTCGTGGTTTCATAATATATGCTACAAACTATGGACGTCAAATAACTTTAGTTATTTACCGATCTGCCTTCACTGACGCGTTTAGTCAGATAGGGGGATGCGGCCATAATATATCATGACATTGAACTTTTGATGTACTGCCCATTATTTCTGAATGTGTCATGACTTCAGATCTGCTATGTATACCTACAAATTGATATGTCAACATACCATGATGTACTCGTATGTCCCAGTGTGTACGTCTGAATAAATTGAGTAAACAAAGATTCCAGCAGTCTGCATTGGTGCCTTATAGACACAAGTGTATGAGTGGTTATATTGGTCAGCACACGAACAGTACACCATTCGCGGTAATCACACTCTACACTTTTACTTCATACATACACCATCCTGCGTCGGTTGGAGTGACCAAGTTTAGGGCCTGCTTCCCCTGGAGCCTTTGCCTTCCCTAACTCAGGACTAGGGTGAGTTACCCATTTACAGCTGGGTAGACTGGAGCATGCCTGATCTCAACAACACACCACTCTTCCTTACAGAGCATACAGACTGACACTTTACAGAGTGGAAAGAAGAAAAGAAACTTTACAGTAAACCAGTATAATGTCATGTTTCCTAATAAGCGTTTTTCAGGTTTTTTAAACCTAACTCTCGTATGGGTAGTGTTTTTTATCACTGTCCATTTGAAAAAAGTTAGTGCTTCTGGCCTTACGCGCAGGATGGCATTAATTTTGTATCGCGAGACGCGTGTTAGCGTTGCATGCGTTCCTGCTTTCAGCCCTCCCTCTCTTTCTATCCTAAGTCCATCTGTCCTTTCGTTTATGGTAACGTAGTGTAATTAATGCTAGTATTAATTTGGTCATTAATCAGCCTGCGTATCTCAAGGCTTTTCTTAGAAATGCAGCACACGTTTTATTGTAGAAAGCGTGTATTGATGCAGTAGGCTTTACTATCAACGTGAAAGCGTGAGAATATGCAGACGAAGCATAAAAAGGGGGATCTCGAGTACCGTCATTGTGACAGCACTGTTCTTTACCATTCTTCTTTCCTTTTATTGAATTTATTCGTTAGGCTTTACATTTACTTTTTAATTTATATATGTGGATTTAGAATGTTTCACGACAACCAGTTAAGAAAGATATAGTGGCCCAATGACGCAACACTAAACTCAAAGCTATATGGAGTTAAAGAGGAACTTAAAACAACAGTCGAATTCATCATGAGAACTCGTCTGACGGTGTAATCATCAAAGATGCGATCGCAAGAAGAAGAAGAACAACAACAAACAGTAATTCAATTTTTGCTTCGTCTCTTCATAGACCCCTGAGTCCTACACAGGGCAACTCTGTTAAACATAAGGGGAAATAATTATGTGCTCTTTCTGCTGCATGTCCTGATGACAGCACTAATTCTCCTGTGGTTATTTCATTCCTTTCCATTCCATACTGATTCTGTGTAGTCAAACTTAACATGACTTATGGTCACTGTGCCATGAAAGAATTGAGAGGCTCTTTTAATCAGTGTTCAATTTAGCTTTCACTATGCAATGTGTCATATTAGTCATCTTTTACAACATGCCTGAGAGAGGAGTAGTCAAAATTCTGTCATGATCTCCTCAGAGATCCCTGGGAAATAGAAGGAGCTTCATCACAGTTGTCCATTATTATTCTTACCTGAGAACCCTTATACTTGATTAGTTCTTTTAATCTGTCCTCAATAAATACAAGTCCGTTTTTGTTGAAATAGCCAATATCACCTGCAAAAATGGTAGAGCAAGGTCAATTAGCATAGTTAAAAATATTCAGTGGATTATTTTTTTTTTAATTAGACAAAAAAGATAAGACGTCTTTCTACAACCAAGGACAAACTGAGTTGTGGCTACAAGGCCTTCATTTGTAATTTTATTTATTTGTTCATGTTTCTCACTTAACTATCTTGCTTTCGTTCCTTTCTGGTTTTGTCTTTGTCCTTTATGAAGGCCTTGTAGCCACAATGTAGTTTTCCCTTTGTCATAGTAGGGCACATTACCTGTTTTTTATCCTCCATTAACTCACCTGTTTACCACCACCTTACTGCAGTCCACCTCATTTTCTTATAAAATATATTCAGAACTACAAATTCAGGACTACAAATTCAGGACTACAAATTCAGAACTAAAAATTCAAAACTACAAATTCAGAACTAAAAATTCACAACTACAAACAACAATAATTATTAACTCTCTGACCTGTGTTCAGCTCAGAAAATAAAACAAATGGAGCTCTAATATCTAGGCAGAAAACTTTGTTCACTTGCACCTACTACGTTGACATCATTCACATAGGCATAAACAGAGATATGATTTTACACAAGAACCATTTGAAGTTCTATATCCTCCTGCCATAAACAATTTTGTGTTCTATATGCTCCTGCTATGAACTTTTGAGTTCTATATCGCTATGAACCATTTTATGTTCTATATCACCCTGCCATGAACTATTTTATGTTGTATATCACCCTACCATGGAACTATTTTATGTTCTATATCACCCTGCCATGAACCATTTTATGTTCTTTATCACATTGCCATGAACCATTTTATGTTCTATATCATCCTACCATGAACCATTTTATGTTCTATATCACCCTACCATGAACAATTTTATGTTCTATATCACCCTGCCATGAACCATATTGTCCTATATCACCCTGCCATCAACCATTTTATGTTGTATATCACCCTACCATGGAACTATTTTGTGTACTATATCACCCTGCCATGAACCATTTTATGTTCTATATCACCCTACCATGACCCATTTATGTTCTATATCACCCTACCATGACCCATTTTAAGTTCTATATCACACTACCATGAACCATTTTATGTTCTATTTCACCCTGCCATGAACCATTTTGTCCTATATCACCATGCCATCAACCATTTTATGTTCTATATCACCCTGCCATGAACCATTTTGTCCTATATCACCCTGCCATCAACCATTTTATGTCCTATATCACCCTGCCATCAACCATTTTATGTCCTATATCACCCTGCCATCAACCATTTTATGTACTATATCACCCTGCTATGATCAATTTTATGTTCTCTATCACCTTGCCATGAACCATTTATATCACCCTACCATGAACCATTATGAGTTCTACATCACTCTGCCATGAACCATTTGTCATGATATTGTGATAGGGTAGTGATCTAAGGGACACGATCGTAAGAAATAATGGTGAGTACAGCACTGAAGAGTTAAAGTCTAATGGGGTAGTTTTCACTGTAGAAAATTAAAGTAGAATAAACAGGTCACGTGATCTGCTTGACAGCTCGGTGACAAGGTCTATAAATAGGAGTGTGAGAATGATAAGAGCCTCTTCCTTTCCACAATGTAATCATGCAAGCTCCTATGCCATGTAATAGAAGAAGACGTAGAGCCAAGTCAACTTTCTCACAACTTATGATAAAGTTGTGATCTGTGGTGTTCAGAAAATGTGTATCAGAAAGCTTAAATGTACAAGAAGGTAGAACCAAGTAATGATGGTCAGCAGAAATTGCTATTTGACTGGTATGTAGATGATTTGAGTAAGATTAGATGAAACTCGACGACTGTACTTCCACGTGGAATTTGTGAAACGTGAAGTTTAAAGGAAAGCCACATATTTATGTATACCTTGTAGCGGTATGGCAGCTTGTGTACCCTGACAATCCCCAGAGCTATGCCAGTGGGAGTTTTACTCCTGGTAGGTTCAACCATGCTGGACTGGTCTGCGTGGGTAGGGGTCAGACAAAAGCTGGTACCCTGGTCCTCCAGGTTGGGGGTTTTAGCACAGGGCCGACACCCCTGTCTGTGTAAAAAATCACAATAAATGAAAATACTTTGATGCGGGACGGACATCCAGAGTCTCAGGCTCGTATGACTGACAGTGGTGAAAGCCGAAAGGAAGCCACTGGCATGAAAACGGATGCCCAGACCGCAAAACACGAAACCAGAATTGGTTTTTGGAATGTCAGAACTATGAACGAGGCAGGAAAGCTGAGACAGATTACAGCAGAGATGAGGAATTACAAACTACATATCCTGGGAATAAGCGAGAGCAGATGGACAGGGATGGGGAGAATAAAAACAGCTACAGGGGAAACAGTACTTTATTCTGGTAGAGAGGACGGTCAGCACAACGAAGGTGTAGCCATTATCCTTAAGAAAGGAATGGAAAGGTCTCTACTGGAATGGAAACCCATTAACAACAGACTAATAAGAGCAAGACTGAGAGGGAGATTCACCAACACCACAATTATACAATGTTATGCACCAACAAATGACAGCGACGAAGAGATCAAGGACGAGTTCTATCAACAGGTACAAAAGGAAATGGAAACTGTACCCAGGTACGATCTTATTATAGTAATGGGAGACCTAAATGCGAAAGTTGGAACACACAATAATTATAACGAAAGAGTAATGGGGAAATGCGGCAGTGGAACAGTAAATGAGAATGGGGACAAATTAATAAGCTTCTGCAGTATTAACAACCTGGTCATCGGAGGAACACTTTTTCAACACAAAGAAGTGCACAAGTTAACATGGGAATCACCAAACGGACGAGACAAAAACCAGATAGATCACATAATGATCAATGGCAGATGGAGACATGCACTACAAGACGTGAAAGTAAGAAGAGGCGCAGATGTGGGAAGTGATCATCACCTAGTAGTAGCAAGACTGAAGGTGAAACTCAGAGCTGCTGGACCAGTTGCAGTCAAACAGAAAAGATACAACATCACGAAACTTAAGGACCCCCTCACCAGAAAAGCGTTTGTGGTCGACGTAAAGAGACGATATCTGATTACCAAAAGCCAGGAAAGAACAGAGACTGACGATGTGGACCAGAAATTCAACACCATCTCAACAATGTATAAAGAAAGCAGCAAGTCATGCTTGGGATTCCAGGAAAGAAAGAGCCAAGACTGGATAACACCAGAAACGCTAAACACCATAGCGAAGAGAAAGGAAATGAAAAGGAAGAAAACAGAAGCTAAGTCTCCCAGGTTAAAGGCAATATATAGTGAACAGTACAGTCAGCTGGACAAGGAAGTAAAACGTCAAACCCGTGCTAACAAAAGGACATTTCTGGATGACCTTGCAAGACAGGCAGAAGAGGCAGCACTGAGAAATGAACAAAGCACAGTTTATAAAATAACTAAAGCTATCAGTGGAAAACGAGGTGCAAACAACATAACGTTAGTAAGAGACAAGCAAGGAAATCTCATCACCACAGCACAGGGGCAGGAAACAAGGTGGGCAGAGCACTTCAGAGAAACACTGAATAAGGAACCACCAGAGACTCAGCTGAATGTTCCTGAGGCTGAAAGTGACTTAGACGTAAATACAGACATTCCACGAAAAGAAGAAATTATCACAGCTATCAAAGGGCTAAAAAATGGAAAAGCGCCTGGTCACGACAATCTGAATGCTGAGCTATTCAAGACAGACCCTGAACTAGCAGCAGAACTATTAGAACCACTATTTGCACAAGTCTGGGAAACTGAGACAACACCAACAGAGTGGAGTAAAGGAACAATTGTCAAATTGCCCAAGAAGGGCGACCTTGCAGACTGCAACAACTGGAGAGGAATTACCCTCCTCTCAGTTCCCAGCAAAATACTAGGCAGGATAATCATCCAGAGAATTTCAAAAGCAGTTGACCATAAACTGAGGAAAGAACAAGCGGGCTTCAGAAAGAACAGAAGATGTGCAGATCATATATTTGCCCTCAGGAACATTATAGAGCAGTGCTCAGAATGGCAGAGACAGCTGTACATTAACTTTGTTGATTTTGAAAAGGCTTTCGACAGCATACACAGGGACAGCCTATGGAAAATTCTGAGGGCTTATGGAATTCCCAGCCGCATTGTTTCCATTATAAAAAGCCTCTATTCTAACTTTACGTGCAGTGTTGGATCGAGTAATGTAACTTTCGAAGTGAAAACAGGAGTACGACAGGGATGCCCCTTATCAACAACATTATTTTTGACAGTCATAGATTGGGTGATGCGCCAGACAACAGAGGGCAGTCCAAGAGGAATTAGATGGACAATGTTTTCTACACTGGAAGATTTGGAATATGCAGATGACATTGCACTGCTCGCGCATTCACACCAACGCATTCAAGACAAAACTGATAGACTGAATAAGTATGGCCAGCAGGTTGGCCTGAACATCAATCTGAAGAAGACGGAGGTCATGACACTAAATGTGGGCAATCCTGAGCCAATAACAGTAAGGAACCAGAAGTTAGAACAGACAGACACATTTACTTACCTAGGAAGCATAGTAACACCTGACGGCGGAACAAGCAAGGACATTAACAACAGAATGAATAAAGCGAGAACAGCCTTTGCTATTCTCAACAACATTTGGAAGTCTTCCCAGTACAGCACAAACACCAAATTAAGACTGTATGAGAGCTGCGTACTTTCTGTGCTTCTCTATGGTGCAGAATGTTGGAGAGTAACAGAGAAGGAAATGTCGAAACTGTCCTCCTTCCACACAATCTGCCTAAGGAAAATTCTCCGAATCTTTTGGCCAAACACCATCAGCAACCAAGAACTACTTATTCGGAGTAACCAGGAGGACATGCACACCATCATAGCTGGCAGACGCTGGAGTTGGGTTGGCCATGTCCTCAGAAGGGACCCTGATACCATCGCAAGAACAGCTATGCTATGGACCCCCGAGGGAAAGCGAAAGAGAGGCCGACCAAAAACAACTTGGCGGAGAACTGTGGAAGCTGAGATGCAAAGAATGAACCACAGTTGGGGCACTGTACGAAGGATGGCCGCCGACCGAGCAAAGTGGAATCAATTTGTTGCTGCCCTACAAGACGCCACCAGGCGTGATGGCCGCTGACTGCTTTGACGGTTGGCGGTTATGGATCAAAGAAGAAGAAGACATATTTATGGGCCAGTGACTTTTTGTGGGAAGATTACGATGTGTCACTATAACAGAAACCGCACTAGTCTTGGTAAAATTCTGATTGCCTGGTAGAGTACGAGTAAGTTCATAACCACAGCTGCTGTAAAGAGCTAGATACCAACAAGATGGAAAAGACAGAGTAAGAATCTAATGACTTCCATGACGAAACAGAAATAGCAGAGATGTACGTTTTCAGAATGATCACGTTTTGGAGTGAATGTTTGAAATTACAAGTGTCTGACAAGCTGTTATGCCTTGCTAAAGAGATTTCAACTTAACTTGTAAATACGTTCGCAGTTGTCCAAAATGAAGAATGAAAAACAACCAGACAGCGTTTATCACTTAAGAGCTCATATGTCTGTTGAGTTCATCATTGTTCGTTGGTCAAGAGTTAATTGAAATGACAGAATATACACACGTCAGGGGTCATGAAAACCTGGGACACTATTTTAACGTGTGGCACAGCCAGTGCACTGCCATAACATATGACATTCCCACAAACCATTTTTTTAAATATATAATACCACATCATGAATCATTTTTTAGAACTACCACTCTTAGCAGTGACAACAACAACCTGTATGCAGCCAGCCATCAGGTTCAATCATCTCTTCTGTGGCTTTCTGGTTCTTGTAGTATCCTTTCATAACTTGAGGGCCCTTCACACAGTATTCACCTTCTTCACCAGGCCCCAGTGTTCTGTTTGTCTCTAAATCCACAATCTGTACAGATGTAAAACAAGGACACTCTGTTCTGTGGTACATCTTAATTCAAATTACTAAAAATTAGTTTTATAATGAATGTATTTTACATCTATCTTCTTCTCTGATCCTTAGCCGCCAAATGTCAAAGCAGTCAGTGGCCATCACACTTGGTGGCGTCTTGTAATGCAGCAACAAACTGCTTCCACTTTTGCTTGGTCGGCGGCCATCCTTCATACAGTGCCCCAGCTCTGGTTCATTCTTTGCATCTCTATCTCCACAGTTCTCCGCCAAGTTGTTTTTGGTCCTCTCTTTTGCTTTCCTTCAGGGGTCCATAGCATAGCTGTTCTTGTGATGGCATCAGGGTTTCTTCTGAGGATGTGGCCAACCCTACTCCAGAGTCTGCCAGCTATGATGGTGTGCATGTCCTCTTGGTTGCTTCGAGGAAACAGTTCTTCATTGGTGATGGTATTCGGCCATTAGATTGGGAGAATTTTCCTTAGGCAAATTGTGTGGAAAGAGGACAATTTTGACATTTCCTTCTCAGTTACTCTCCAGCATTCCGCATTACAGAGAAGCACAGAAAGTACACAGCTCTTATATAATCTTAATTTGGTGTTTGTGCTGCATTGTGAGGACGTCCAGATGTTTTTTAGACTAGCATTCAGTCGTTGATGTCTTTTCCTTGTTCCGTCATCTGGTTTTACATCTATATACATGAATAAATACTGTAGAAAACAGGTTATAAACAGTGGTTTCTGTTAAATCATTTACTCTTCCACTCCTTTTGAAGCACAGAGCCACCACTAAAGCTGGTCTTCTGGAAGCCTGCACAAAGCATTCACATGCTTGTGCAGTGGTAGTTTCTTTGCTAATTTGTTTTACATGATAAGGTTGCCAGTCCCATGCAACACCTTGTATTAGTTAACTTGTACAGTAAACCTAGGATGCAGCAGTCTCGTTCTTTCTTTGTCTCCCCAGAGTCCCCTGGGAATTACACTTGGCTTTACATCTATATACTTGTATACACTTGTCGGTTGTTTTGTTTTTTGTTGTTTTTTTAGGCAAGACAAACAGAACTCGTCACCGCATCTCATAAAAAAGCTGATACAAGTATAGTAAGTCTCTAACACTTCCCTCTTCTACAGCAGTTTCTGCTATGGGACAACCTTTACATGAACAACTGCTGATAAAAATAGGTTAAATACAGAGGTTTATGTTTAATATTGCTTTTACAATATTATCCTGCATCAAAATTGGCAAAAACTGTGTGACATTATATGTGGACAACCCATTCTCTACAACACTGTTAAACACCAAGTCTATCTGAAGTTTACTAACCAGACAGTTCCTCAACTACTTACCTTCCCTTTAGCGTTTGCTACTAAGTGACCAACAGAACCAGCGGTGGACGTAAAGTCACAATTACAAACGGGAGACAACTCTGTCATTCCATAAGCTGATTTGAAAAGGGAGACAATCAGTAACACGGCTCAATAAGTAAGAATTTAAGAAATTTAAGCTTGAACACTGATAGTACAAATACAGAAATATGCAACAGGTTATTCTGATTGTTTCCACACAAGCTCAACCTTTGCTAACCCAAGACCCATGTCTTCGCCTGAATTAAAACATCTGAGTTTCATAATAATAGTTATATTATGCTATCACGCAGCATCAATCGTGTCTCAGCGGAAAAGGGACAAAGAAATTAATAAAAACTGGAGGGAGCAGGTTAATAAAACTAACAGGTGACTTAACATGAATAATATATTTAAAATTATCATCATCATCAACACCCTTCAGCTCAGAGAGGAGCACAGGTCTTCATGTCTGTCTCCAGTTCTCTTCTCCATGTGTTGCTTGGTCTCTCTCTACCTCCCTTTCACTGGGGATTCCAGACCAAGGACTGCCTGGTAATGCTATCAACTGGTTTCCTTAATGTGTGTCCTATCCATCTCCAACGTCTTCTTCTCATCTCTTGTTCGTCTGGTTCTTGTCAGCAGTTCCACATTAGTGACCTTGTCATAGCACTTCAATCCTTCTATTCTACACAAGCACACATTTATAAAAATCTTTCAACTTATCAGCCATTATACTGTAAGAACTGAAGAGATGTTTTGAAATCAGTTACATTCTATTTCAATGGGTTATCCATGCAGAAAGCAGCATTATAATTTGGCTATAACTGGGATTTTCTTATAACTTTCCACTCCACAAATCCATCAACATATCCAATTTTAAATAACTGTTATTCCATGGACAGCTAAAAAAGTGTAATGAAGATGACATGAAAGAAGCCTGTACCTAAAGGAAGCTTAATGCTCAATTCAGAAGAAAGCAATGTAATATAATGTAAAGCTGTTATATATTTTATTGCATTAGGAAAGACTGAAGGTAAAATAGAGAATGATAAAGAGAGAAGATACTGAACACTTTGACATCACGGCATAGAAGAAAAAAAATCAACAACAGAACTGATAAACAGTAATGGAAACAGGATGTTTTGGAGACTCATGATCATAAACGCCACCAGGAAGGGTAATTGAAGAAGAAATAGTAACTGTTTCCCACAACAGACTTGGCTCAGTGTAGTTCCCACAGGTCTTTGATGATAAAATAAAGAACACCGCACACTGCTCCGTCAGGAATATCATACAAGGTGACCAATATCCAGTTGTGTTTGAGGCTGGTAGCCTCATCATGTAAAACAGATTGCTGCAGAAACCATCACTGCCACAGCACATGAATGCTTTCGTGTATGCTTCCTGCTACAGGACTAGCTGCAGTGGTGGCTCCTTGCTCCATAGGGAGTAAGAAGGGAGAAAATGCTGCTCAGGAAAATAAAGAGTAATGAACAAATAAATTGATGAATGTATGAATTGATGACTCAATGGATTAATGATAAAATTGATGAATGAATGAACTGATGAATGAATGGATTAAGGAATAAATCATGAATGAATTAACTGATGATTTAATGGATTGATTAATGAATGGATTAAAGAAAAAACTGATGAATGAATGGATTAATGACTGAATGGATTAAAGAATAAATTGATGAATGAATTGATGATTGAATGACAGGTGAATGAATGGATTAAAGAATATTATTGATGAATGAATGGATTTAAAAATAAATTGATGAATGAATGAATTGGTGAATGTATGAATTGATGAAAGGTTTAATGAATAAACTGATGAATGAATGTACTCAAGAATAAATTGATGAATGAATGTATTAAAGAATAAATTGATGAATAAATGAACTAATAAATAAATGAACTGATGAATGAATGAATTGATGAATAAACGAATTGATGAATGAATGAATAGATGAATAGATTAAAGAAAGAACTGATGAATGCATGAATTGATGAATGAACAGATTAACTCTTTCTCCGCAATTATTTTCCATCCTATGCCGTAATTTTAATTCGTTATAGACTAAAAACAACACTGAGAGAGTTGTTTCGGCACGGGTGTCAAATCTGACCAAGGCTCTGAGCGTTGTTCCGGAATCAAAGAGTTAATGAATGAATGAATCTATGAATTAAAGAATGAAATGATGAATGAATGGATTAAAGAATTAACTGATGAATGCATGAATTGATGAATGAATGGATTAACTCTTTGACTCCACAATTATTTTCCACCCTGTGCCATAATTTTAATTTGTTATAGACTAAAAACAACGCTCAGAGAGTTGTTTTGGAACGGGTGTCAAATCTAACCAATGCTCTGAGCGTTGTTCCGGAGTGAAAGAGTTAATGAATGAAAATGAATTTATGAATGAATTGATGAATGAATGAACTGATGAATGAATGAATGAACTGATGAATGAATGAATTAAAGAATTAATTGATGAATGAGTTGATGAATGTAGGAATGAATGAATTGATGAATGAATGAACTGATGAATGAATTAAAAAATTAATTGATGAATGAGTTGATGAATGCAGGAATGAATGAATTGATGAATGAATGAATTGATAAACACATGAATGAATGAATTCATGAATGAATAAAGTGATGAATGCATGAATTAACTGATAAATGAATTGATGAATGAATGAATTGATAAATGAATGAATGAATTGATGAATTAACTGATGAATGCATGAATGAAAGAATACATTTATGAATGAATGAATGGATAAATGAGAAACATGATGAATGAATGAATTGATGAATGAATGGATGAATGAATTGATGAATGCATGAGTGAATAAATGAATTGATGAATGCATGAATTAATGAGTGAATACATAACTTATTTTCATGAAGCAAACACATACCTTGGTTAACCGTCACACCATGCTTGAACCGCTCCAAAAATTCATTAGTGATATCAGTTCCTAGTGGTGCTGCTCCACAGATAATGTTCCGGAGGGATGTGAGATCATATTTCGAAATGAGTGGGTGTTTAGTTAGGAACACCATTAATGGAGGAACCAAATGAGCGATTGTAATCTGGTGATTATATTCAAATACTATTCAGGCATTTTCCCAGCTAATCAAGATATCCGCACATACTACATAAATAAAATAAACAACAGCAGATACACATATATTAGGGTATATCATTTTTCACAAAAAGAGGGCAGTACAAGAAAAAAACAATGGACAGAACAAGAAAAAGGGGACAGTGAAAGTAAAAAATAAAATAAAAATTAATTAAATAAAATATTAATGTCAATCATTTAATCATTATTAAAATGACTAGAGCTAGTTGAAAACCTTAGAAAGATATAAATCATCATCATAACCCTCCACTCCCAAAGGAGCATAGGCCTTCAACAAACACATGCCAAGTCCTCCTGTCACGTGCCATCATCTCAAGTTCTTTCCACGTTCTCCTCATCATTTTCACCTCTGTTTCCAGCTCTCTTCTCCATGTGCTTCTTGGTCTACCTCTGCCTCTCTTGCCCTGGGGGTTCCAGAACAAGGACTGCCTTGTAATGCTATCAGCAGGTTTCCTCAGTGTGTGTCCTATCCATCGCCATCGTCTTCTTCTCATCTCTTGTTCTACTGGCACTTATCTAGTTCTTGTCATCAGTTCCACGTTGGTAACCTTGTCATACCATTTTAATTCCTCTATTCTACGCAAGCACCCATTTATGAAAGTCTGTAGCTTTTTGGTTGTTGTCTTTGTTGTTCTCCATGTCTCAGAGCCATACAATAGGACTGACTTCACATTTGAGTTGAAGATTCTTATTTTTGTGTTGGATCTGATTTCTCTTGATCTCCATATATTTCTCCAATGCAATGAAAGCTCCTCTTGCCTTTTGTATTCTTATTCAGAAATGGAATCCAGTGGACTCTGACTAAGCAGTTGAATGATCTAGATTTTGCTGATGACTTGGCTCTTCTGTCCCATAACCGTAATCAGATGCAGGACAAATTGAAAACACTCGACGAGAGGTCACAGCAATTGGGTCTGAAAATAAACAGGGAAAAGACAAAAATAATGAGAATAAATGCAGGTAATGATAACAGGGTTGAACTTGAAGAAACACCAATACAAGATGTAGTATTGTACACATATCTTGGCAGCAATATAGACAAAGTTGGAGGGACAGACAGCGATATCAAAATAAAAGATATAAATAGTCCTTTAATATGTATTTTTTAAAAATCTGCCATTGTTTTTAGGGCTGTTAGACCGCATTAGCACTTCTTATGGTTTGGTCAACATGATATTTGTATGACAGCCTGGAATCAAACATCACACATAAATATTTCAGCTTGTCCTGCCTTACAATGTTCCACCAATTGAGAGTAGAAAGGTCACTATGGGGTTTTTCAAGAAGTACCACAGCCCACTGGCCTTTTTTTTTTTTCAATTTTCAGTTCAAATGTTAAGTCAGTCCTATAGTATGACTACAAAGCATGGACAACAACAAAAACAACAAAGAAAAAGTTACAGACTTTCATAAATTGGAACTTGCGTAGAATAGAAGGATTGAAATGGCATGAAAAGGTTACCAATGTGCAACTGATGACAAGAACCAGACACGTACCAGTGGAACAAGAGATTTGAAGAAGATGCTGGTGATGGATGGGGAAACCCATTGAGGAAAAATGTTGATTGCATTATCAGGCCCTTGCTCTAGAATTCTCAGGGTAAGAGAAGAAGACTGCCATCGATGGTGCCTGCAACTTGTAGTCGTATGGCAGCTTGTGTATCCTGACAAGCCCAAGAGCCATGTCAGTTAGAGTTTTACTCCTAGCAGGTTCTACCAAGCTGGACAGGTCTGCGCAGGTAGGGGTCAGACAAAAAGCTGCTTCCCTGGTCCTCCAGGTTGGGGGTTTTAGCACAGGGTAGACACCCCTGCCTATGTAAAAAATCACAACTGTTATGGAAATTGCAACAAATGAATGAACTTTGCTGCGGGATGGACATCCGGACTCTTGAGGTTCGTATGGCTGCCAGTGATGAAAGCCGAAAGGAAACCACTGACACGAAAACATATATCCTGACTGCTAAACACAAAACCAGAATTGGATTTTGGAATGTAAGAAGAATGGGCCAGGGAAACTGAGGCAGGTTATAATGGAAATGAAAAAACTACAGACTTCACATACTAGGAATAAGTGGGAGTAGATGGATTGAGGCAGGAAGAGTAAAAACAGCACCAGGGGAAACAGAAGCGGACAGCACAAGACCTGGGAAGAGAGGATGGCCAATATAGTGAAGGTATAGCCATTATCCTGAAGAAGGGCATAGAAAGATCACTAATGGAATAGAAGTCAATCAACAACAGATTGATTAGAGCGACACTGAGAGGGAGATTCACTAACATCACCATAATACAATGCTATGCACCAACAAATGACAGTGACAAAGAGGACAAGGATGTGTTTTACCAACAATTACAAAAAGAAATGGAATGTACACCCAGATGTGATCTTATCACAGTAACTGGAGATTTCAATGCTAAGGTTGGAATACATAATACATATAACGTAAGAGTAATAGGAAGACACAGCAGTGGAATACCAAATGAAAATGGTGATAAATTAATAGGATTTTGTGGCACTAACACAAAGAACACTTTTGGTAGAACACTTTTTTCTACACAAGATAATTCACAAATTAATGTGGGAGTCACCAAATGGTCGTGACAGAAATCAGATAGACCACATAATAATCAGCGGCAGATGGAGGCATTCTCTGCAAGATGTGAAAGTAAGAAGAGGTGCAGATGTGGGAAGTGATCACCACCTAGTACACCAAGAATAAAGATGAAGATCAGAACTGCTGGGCCAAAAGTAACAAAATATAAAAGATTTGACATCAGTAAATTGAACGACCCCCTCACGAGAAAAGCATTTGTATCTGATCTAAAGACACACCATCAAACTGCCAAGAGCCAGGAAGAAACAGCAGTTTAAAATGTTGACCAAAAATTCAGCACAATTTCAACAGTATATAAAGCAGCAAAACTTGCTTGGGATTCCAGGAAAGGAAAATACAAGATTGGATAACACCAGAAACATTGAAAACCATTGGGTTGAGAAAATAAATCAAAAGAAAGAAAACAGAAGCAAAGTCCCCTAGACTGAAGGAAATATACAGTACAGTCAGATGAGCAAGGAGATAAAAACCCGAGCTGACAAAAGGAAATTCATAGTAAACCTTGCAAGTTAGGCAGAAGGAGCAGCACTGAGGAATGAACAAATCATGGTGTACAAAGTAACAAAAGCAATCAGTGGAAAACGGGGCACAAACAACATTACATTAGTTAGTGACAAGAGCAGAAATCTCATCACCACAGAACAGGGGCAAGAAGCAAGATGGGCAGAACACTTCAGAGAAACACTAAATAAAGCACCACCAGAGTCAAAATTGAACATTCAAGAGGCTGAAAATGATCTGTTAAATACATATAGATATTCCATATAGGGAAGAAATCATCACAGCCATCAAAGGATTGAAGAACAGATAAGCTCCAGGCCATGACAACCTAAATGCAGAGCTATTTAAAACAGATCCTGTATTATTGACAGAGTTATTAGAACTACTTTTTGGACAAATCTGACAAACAGAAACAACACCAGTGGAGTGAACAAAAGAACAATTGTTAAACTGCCAAAAACATGGTGACCAAACTGACTGCAACAACTGGAAAGGAATTACTCTCTTATCAGTTCCCAGTTAATATTGGGCAAAATAATTATTCAAAGAATTTCAAAAGCACTAGACCATAAACTGAGGAAGGAACAAGCAGGATTCAGAAGAAACAGACAATGTGCAGATCATATATTCACCCTCAGGAACATAATAGAGCAGTGTTCAGAATGGCAGAGGCAGATGTACAGTATATAAATTTTGTTGACTTTGAAAAGGCAATTGACAGCATACAAAAAATACTGAGGGCTTATGGAGTACCTAAGTGCATGGTCTCCATCATTAAAAGCCTGTATGCTAATTTTACACGTAATTTTAGGCAGAGCAACCTAACTTTTGAGGTAAAAACAGGAGTGTGGCAGAAATGCCACTTATCAACCACTCTGTTTTTTAACTGCCACAGACTGGGTGGTGTGCCAGACTACAGCTAATGCCCTTAAAAGAATAAGATGGACAGCATTTACTACACTGCAGAATCTAGAATATGCAGATGACATTGCACTATTTGCACACACATGCCCACACATCCAAGAAAAATCAGTCAGCCTGAATAAACACAGCCAACAGGTGGGACTAAACATTAATCTCAAAAAGGCAGAAGTCATGACACTAAATGTAAGAAATCCAGAACCTACAAAAATAAGGGACCAAGAGCTGGAAAATACCAACACATTGACATACTTAGGAAGCATAGTAACACCAGATGGCAGAACAAGCATAGTAACACCAGATGGCAGAACAAGCATAGTAACACCAGATGGCAGAACAAGCATAGTAACACCAGATGGCAGAACAAGCATAGTAACACCAGATGGCAGAACAAGCATAGTAACACCAGATGGCAGAACAAGCATAGTAACACCAGATGGCAGAACAAGCAAAGACATCAGTAGCCGAATGAATAAAGCCAGAAAAGCCTTCGCCAACCTAAACAACATCTGGAAATCCTCCCAGTACAGTAAAAACACTAAATTTAAAATATGAGAGCTGCGTAATTTTTGTACTTCTGTATGGTGCAGAATGCTGGAGAGTAACAGAAAAGGAAATGTCCTAATTCTTTGAATTTTCTGGCCAAACACCATCACCAACCAAAAACTGCTAACTTGGAGCCACCAAGAAGACATGCCCAACATCCTCGGATGAGACCCTGACACTATCACCAGACCTGCCATGCCTTGGACTCCAGAAGGAAAGCAAAAGCAAGGACGGCCAAAAGCCACATGGCAGTGAACTGTGGAGGCAGAGATGCCAAGCATGAACCACAGCTGTGGCACCACATGAAGGATGGCTATCGACCAAGCAAAGTGAAGACAGTTTGCTGCCTACAAGACGCCACCAGGCGTGATGGCCACTGACTGCTTTGTCAGTTGCCAGCCAATGACCAAAGAAGAAAAAGAAGAGGCAGATTGAAGAACACATGAAAAAGAGACAGAAATAACAACTATGAAAACAAGGAAACCTTGAGATGATGGCGTGCAACAGGACTTGACATGCGTTTGTTGATGGCCTATGCTCCCTACAGAAGTAAGGGGTATATACTGTAATTTTGACTAAGACATGGTAGAATATATTGAATATAATAATCTCAGTGGTGAAGAAAAATAATTTAGAAACAAAGAAGCTTATTTATTAATTAAAATTAATGAACCATATCATCATCACCCTTTAGCTCCCCAAGGGGCCTAGGCCTTCAACAAACATGTCAAGTCCTTTTTGTCACGTGCCATCAGCTCAAAGTCTTTTCATGTCTTCCTCAACCCTTTCGTCTCTGTCTTCAGTTCCCTTCTCCATGTATTCTTTGGTCCCCTCTACCTCTCTTATAAACAAATTTCCTCATATCACTTTTTTTTTAAAATATGATGGATGACAGTAGATGACAACAACAAAATAGCAGGACAACACAATTTTTTAATAAAACTATAAGATATATAATATGTACTCGTATTCTTACCTGTCTGTCCTGAAGACACCTGAGAAAGGACTCAGGCTCAAATTTTGGCAGGTAACAGACTCCGGCCCCCCCAAGTAGTGTAGAGAATTGCGCCACAATCATGCCATAAATGTGGTACAGTGGCAACATTCCTATACAGCGATCTTCTATGGTCACAGGTGCACTTGATCTGCAAATTTATAACATATGGAGGTGCTTATTCTAAATGCTTTTCTTCTACTTCTTCGTTCATCCTCAGACTTCTACATTAATGACTTTAATAAAGGCAGTAGTCAGCTCAAGGTTCCTGACATCTCCAAACAGTTTTTCGTGGAGAGAAGTGGGTTGTTTCCATATGCCACTCCGTTCACTGTTGTAAGTTGGGTTGGAACTGGAGCAGATGTTTGGCTGTTATGGGGCTGGTGCCACAGGAGCAGAGATCTGTTGGACCAATCCTGTACTTGTGATATAGATGTAATGTTATGATGTATGTATATAAGCATTACCTCGTCATCTACACAAGCACACACATGTTTCAGAAAGCACTCAGTAAAAGCATGTTCAGTTCGTAGCCATGTTTATTTACAGAATATCGTACATGTCAAGATTCGCATTATATTACAATGTGTGGTTCGTACTTTAATGTATTCATATTACATCCCCCCTTTTTTGAAAAAAAAATGTGTGCAAACATTTCCAACGAAATGTTTCATGTGAGAAAAGATAAGTATGTGTAATGCTCAGTGTGAGTATATATGTCACTGTCTGTATCGGCTGGGAGGTGTCACTGTACGGCCAGAACGAGTGGTGTAAAGTGCTGGTGGTTCTGCGGAAGTCCCTGGTTTAGCTTGAGTTGGTTGTGATTTCGGCCTTGGCGCTTGTTGGTTTTGTGGGGCACCAAAGTCTGGAGTTACTGCATTGTCTGTTGAAAGCATGGGAATTCTCTGTTCTGTTGTATTCTGTGGGATTTCTCTTATGTCCACTCTGTTTCGCCTCAGGAGGTTGCTGCTGCTGTCTGGTCTTAAAGTATAGCTCCTGGGTTCAGGGTTTCTGGAAATGATTGTTGCTTTTGACCATGTGTCATTGTTGTGGTTGTAGGTAGTCACATGCTGACCAGGATATAATGGTGGTAAGTCTTTAGCACATTTGTCATAGTTGGATTTCTGAACTTGCTGACGATGCTGAAATTGATCATATGTGCTGTCTCTATGTTGTGGACGGAAGTGGACCTTAGATGGTAGGAGGTCTTTATTCTTCTATCAAACATAAGTTCTGCTGGACTGTCGATCTTACTGTCTACCGGTGTTGTTCTCCATCTCAAGAGTGCTAGGTGTACATCCTCTGTTCTTGTTTTCTTCATGATTGACTTGATAGTTTGTATCTGTCTCTCAATGAAACCATTAGATTTAGGGTATCTAGGTGATGATGTTGTGTGTTTGATCTTCCAGTCCTTAGTGAAGTTTCTGTATGCTTGACCTGAGAAATGTGGACCGTTGTCTGATCTAATTTCATCTGGGATGCCAAACATGCTGCAATACTTCTTTGTAATGTCTGCAATAACAGCTGATGGTGAGGGTTGTGGAAGTTTCTCAATGATGGGAAATTTGCTGTAGTAATCAGCAATAATAAGATAGTCATTATTGTCGATTGAGAAAATATCAGTTCCTATAATGCTCCAAGGGCTCAATGGTATGGCTGATGGTATGAGAGGTTCTCTGCACTGCCTATTTGCATGTTCTTGGCAAATTGAACAGTTTTTACATAGTGTTTCTATGTCCTTGTTTATCTGTGGCCAGTAAACATCTTTCTTTGCTCTCAGTTGTGTCTTCACAATACCAAGGTGACTATTATGGAGCTGTTTAAGGATGATATCGCGTTGTGTTTCTGGTACAACAATGCGATCTCCTTTAAGGATCAGACCATCTTCGATGCTTAACTCGTCCCTCATCGAGTAGTATGGACGGATGTGTGTTGGAACTTCCCTGATAGAGCTTGGCCATCCATGGTATATCAGTTCTTTGAGAGAGTTAAGGATAGGATCTCTCATTGTGTCTTCTCTGATGTGTTCAAGCCGATTATCGCTAAACTTGACAAAATCAACTTTGATGTTTGGGGTAAGATCTGCTGTCTTGTTGGGGTTTGGTAGTCTGCTGAGAGCATCTGCAAGACCTATATCCTCTTTAATGTTGTTAATAGTTACCACACTCAGCTTTTCGCACATTGGTAAACCCAAAATTGCAGGTCCTTCAACATCTACCAAGTAAAATGTTGACAATGTCCATTCAGAGCCTCTGTATGAACATTCAAGTGTTACTGCTCCAAAACAGTCTATACTTGTTCCATTGTAAGCTCTTAGCTTTGTCCTGCCACTCCTACTTTTTACATCCCTTGTGGGAAATCCTTGCTCATCCACCTTGTCAGGCATGATCTGTCTGAATATTCTTAAGGGTAGAGTGTTACCTTGGGCACCTGTGTCTATCTTGAACCGAATATATCTTTCTTTGTGCCTTTTAATTCCTGGTATTCGGAATTGTACCTTGCAGAAAGCCTGCGTTCTCTTTGGTTCATTACTGAAAGTTAGTATCTTCACAGTATCAAAAGTGGAAGGATCACTTTCTTCACTGGAGTCAAGGTCCTCAGTCATCATAGAGTGTGTTTGTTTTGACGACTTTCTGCTGTGAAGTTTGTGTTGAGCACTGTCTTGTTTCCTCTTGAAACATAATTTTATCCAGTGGCCCCTCTTTCTGCAGTAATGACATGTAGAGTCTTTAGCTGGACAGTGGTTTTGTATGTGGTTTAGGCCACAACATTTACACATAGCACCTCTGCTTGTGTTGTGTTTTTCTTGTTGCTTCGAACCAGTTGCTTTGTTTTGTTTGGGTTTATAGCTTTTTACTGCATCCACCTGGGCTGTTACTGTACCTTGCTGAATTTGTTTAATGTTTAGTGCTTGTGCCTCGTGTTTCCTGCCTTCATCCAGAAGTTGTTGTAAAGTTAGTGTATCACTCTGGCTCAGTAGCCATTTCTGGAACTCTGGCATTGGTGTGCTAAGAAGGATCTGTTCAATAATTCGCTCTTTTTCTTCTTCTTTGCTAAATTTACATACACTTGTTTTCTCCTTGATGCGAGTTAAGAAATCATCTAAACTTTCATCAGGTTTCTGTCGCAGGTGGTGGAGTTCTAATCTTGCCGCTCTAAAGTTTGTGTGCTTTATGATCAGACGTTTTTCAAATTCGTCCAATATGGCTACGGGGTCGGTCGCTGACTCAACAGGCATGGCAGTAGCAAAACTGTTGTAAATTTTCAAACCTTCATCGTCCAATGCTTCTAGGATATATGGAGTTAAGGTTTGTCCTTCCAGACCAGTGGTCTTGGAATATAGATCTATGCGTTGGCGCCATAACAAGAAAACTTCACTCTTATCATCTTGACCGGCAAATCTCATTTGCGGTGCGCTGCGGTAATGTTTAGCTGCCATTGTTGACCTCGATGACGAAAATTAGCCGAATAAACTGTACTCACGTGTTATCGTGTAGCTGTTTTGCGTCAGTCCGGTATCGACCGCTGCCACCATGTAATGTTATGATGTATGTATATAAGCATTACCTCGTCATCTACACAAGCACACACATGTTTCAGAAAGCACTCAGTAAAAGCATGTTCAGTTCGTAGCCATGTTTATTTACAGAATATCGTACATGTCAAGATTCGCATTATATTACAATGTGTGGTTCGTACTTTAATGTATTCATATTACAATAGATGGTACCTCAACCTATTATGACCGCTGCACAAGCAGAAAATGATGACCTGGTCTCGCCTAGATAGCTGGTGATAAGCATCATCTTTTATGTGACATACCATAATAGCAAGTACAGGCTGGAACTTGGTTGGCCATGTCTTCTGCAAAGACCCCAAAACCATCACCAGAAGTGCTTTGCTATTAGAAGGAAGACAAAAGAGAGGCTGAATAAAAACAACTTGGTGAAAAGCCATGGAGGTTAAGATGGAAAAACATAAACCAGAGTTAAGGCACCCCAAGGGGGGTGGCCACAATCCAAGCAAAGAGGAGAGAGTTTGCTTACCGAAAAAGTAGCAAGTAAGTAAGTAAGGCTAATCCAAGTTTTCCAATCTTTTTATTTTCCATTTTGACTTAAAATGCACTATAGTTCGCTTCTTTAAAATAACTCATCTGAAAGTATCTTAAAACTGGCAATATTTAAAATATGAATGTACCTAGATACAATCTTTAAATAACAGAAAATTACACGTTAGAAACATTAAGGCAGTGAATATTCAGTGTTAAAATTCCTTGATTTTTAGTTAGTTTTGCTTCTACATGTTTATTTTTGTAGAAGCAAGTGTTTGTCAAATGCACAAAGAATAATTATTTCTCTTTAAAACTATAATTTACCAGACCACATGTGCCCTAATATAAATGATGGACCTTGTGTCTAGGTTGAATGAAGCGTGCCTTGCCAAAATGAGGCAATTTGAAAAAAATATTTATCTGTCCTCTTTTTCTTTGACAATTTAAAAAAAAAAAAACAGAGACATCAGAATGCCCTTCAACTTTTACTTACATAATTTGCATGCAGTTAGCCAAACAGTTGTAATGGGTCAACATGACACCTTTAGGAAGTCCTGTAGTTCCACTGGAGTAAGGGAGGGCATATACATCCTCCAGTGGATTGATGTACACATCAGGGAATGATCTGCCATCATCATCCAGCAACTTTTGAAATGGCTGGAAGCCAGGGGATTCTCCAAACACAAAGAGATTCTGCATTAACGAACAAAAAGCAGACAAAGAATTAAAATCATTGTGCAGGATTAATTCATGTGTTAAGTCTTGATAAACACTCAATTGCGAGGTGCCAGGATAAAAACCTGATGGCGGCACACTCCAGCCTACCAAGCTGGAAATGGGTAACTGACTTTATGCTAGAGTTACTCCAGCCAACATGAAAACGGCTAAATGAATACTCCAAACAACTTCAAAGAGGATTGGCTGAACCGATGGGCAAAAGGGTCTACTGGCCACACTTTGTATAAAGAAATGACCAAGCCCACTAAAAAGGACAACATCAACAAACTACGACGTGTGGAGCAGAGCACAATCTTTCAGCTTAGATTAGAACACACCAGACTCAACAAGCACTTAAACAAATTAAACCCCACACATGAGCCTAGTTGCTGTAACTGTACCCATCCATATGAGACAGTTCAGCATGTGCTGCTGACCTGCCCAGGACTCTCCATAGAAAGAAGAAAGCTGTTGCCCGTGTTACCCAACAATTACAAATACTCTATACAGCACCACTCAACAGCTACAGAACACATACACATTCTTCAACTTGACACTGGCTGTGAAAGGACAACAAGCTCAATAGCCCTAGTTAATCAACAACAACAACTCTTGACTTAGGGAAGACAAAGGCAGCAAGGAAGGGAAATGGTCCCCCCCCCCCCACCTCATAAAGCTAGACCTAGTATAGTGTAGTCTCTAACACTTCACTCCCCAACAACAGTATCTGCTATGGGACTACCGTTACCTTTGACCTTCATTAACACTATATTCTGCCTGTGGGTACCCAGCCATGTATCACCCTTCAGCTCCCCCAAGGAGCACAGGGCTTCATCAAACTTATGCCCAGTCTTCCTGTAGTGTGCCATCAGCTCAAGGTCATCCCATGTCTTCTTCATTCTTTTCATATCTGTCTCCAGTTCTCTTCTCCATGCTTCTCTTCTGTCTTCCTCTATATTTCTTACCCTGGGATTCTAAAACACGGACTGCCTCATAATACTACCAACAGGTTTCACCAGTGTCTGGTTTTCATCATTAGTTTCCCATTAGTGATCTTGTCATACCATTTAAATCCTTGTAACCCTTTTATCCAGCCACAAATCTGCATTAAAGATGTTAATAACAATACAAAACAGCATTCATTTTATAGAATTCTGATTACTTAGTTTTGCTCAGTTGACCCCTATGACCATTCGTTTTTTTTCTTTTCACCTAATATCTTTTGGAACTTTGAACACATTTCCTCCACATGGACTTGGCTGGCATGTACCAGCTCTGTTTATTTCAGGTCTTTCTAGCTGCTCCAACTCCTATTTGGTTTCTCTTCCCATTTCCATAAACTCCCTTTTCCTTTGTTTTCCTCAGACATGCCACATGCATATCTGTCAACCTCCTAAGATGAAAACCTGTACCTTAGCCCAGTAAAAACCTCCACAAACACTCAAAAAACCTTTCGCAAAAAATATATTAATATATTATACGCAATACAGTTTTTAAATGACATATGACATATATGAATAAATTAACATTTGAAACAGTACGATATAAAACATACTAATAAAGTCTCATGCTGTTCTTTAGGCTACGTGTATTAGAAATGGTGTGAGTGAAAATAATTTAAAATGTGCTTTACATCCCTTAAAATTAACCCAGCATTCATAACATGGTGATGTTTGTGTTAGTTTTGTAAAATGCACCAGAAAATCAATAACTATAACAGATATCAGATTATAACTATAACTGTGGTGATAATATACATCGGCCCTATATATAATAATATAATAAAAATGAAGAACTGCCATGTTTAAAAGCAAAAATATCCTAGTAGTTGAAAATTGATATGCTCTGAGAATGCACAGCACTACAATTATTTCAATGAAAAAAATGGTATTAATTATGCTAGTTCTTAAATTAAGGAATTCATTCTTCGCATAACAACATATGTGGTTACTACCATGACCTCTGACACTATCTACCAGATTTCATTTCTTTGAATTAGGCTAACTGTTATTTGATAGATGAATTATTTCAAATAGGTCTAACGATCATAGGAGGGGGGGGGGACCTAACACTAATTTATAAAATTTTTATTAAAAGTTTGTACACCAGTGGTAATAGATCTCCGTTTTACTGAATATAAAAAATAAAGTAACAAATCTCGGCCGCTGTACGGATTTACGGTTTAAATGAAGGGCCAATTGTTTGATACAGCCTTAAAAAAGAATTCAGAAACGCAGTAAAAAGGGATAAGGGTTAGGCTTAGGAATCCTAAACCTAACTGTAATCCTAAACCCTATCGACATCGGTGGCTTATTTGTATGACATCTAAGATCACGATCCACGGTCTCTCATTTAAGCCAGATTGACTCTAGAAACAGAAAAGCTTAAGCCTATGCGAACACATTTTTTTTTCTAGTTATGTATACATAATATTATTTTATCAGACGTTAATTTATCGGAAATATATAAAAGTGCAAGATATAACTGGAAAGATTAAGACAGCGATAAAAAATACAACAAAGCAAAACAACAGCAATATTTAATCATATTATAAGCACAATACCAAATGCTTAGCTTTTTTGAAAATAGTGTCTAGGGGTGGTCGCAAGCGTTGTTGATAATAGATAACTTTAAAAATACATCTTGTCACGCTGAGAGCCCAAAATTTTCAAACTTAACTGCTGAATTGTTGGATATAAAAGGATTGGATTGGTTGCTGGGAGAGACCTCATTTTAAAAACAGACGGAGAGAAATCCCGGGATTTAATTAAAAATGGTTTTAAAAAATCCTGTGTTAGAAAATATTTTTTTTTTGCTGTAAATAAAAAAGTAGCACATTTTTTTTCTTCTTCGAGAAAATAAAAATAAAATTTGAAAATTTTTTTCTCCATTTTTGTTCTTCGAGGATATCTGCACAATGCGTTCAGTGTTAAAAGTATTAAAAAAGTACATTGTACGGCCAAAATGTACAACTTGGCAGGTATGCACATGACAGCATCTGTTTATATCATTCATCATCATTTCATTTTTTGCTCCTTAAGGAGCATGGAGTCATCACGGCAGCTGGTTGCCTTGCAAGAAGCCTGCAACAAATCATTCATGTACTCTTGCAGTGGTGGTTTCTGCAGTAATCTGTTCTATTTGATGAGGTTGCCCGTCCCATGCACAGCCTCACATTTTTCACCTATTACGACATGCCTGACGGAGCAGTAGTCTTATTTTTTCTTAGTCTCCTCAGAGACCTCCCCCGGGGAATTACAAGGTAGCACCTGTTTATATGCCTTGTCAATATAAGTCAACTGTCTCTATATGTGACCTCTTAGTGTTCAGCTTTAAAACATGAACTACAGATTACAGATAAGTGAACAAAATAATTTTACCTTAAATATTTACAGCATATAAATTAAAGAAGAAGGAGGAGCAACAGGGGTAAGAAGGAGTGGATAGGGAGGAGGGTGAGGAGGGGGAAAAAGGAGAAGGAGGAGGAAAAGAAGAATGAGGAGGATGATGATGATGGTGGTTATGATGATGATCATGATAGTTATGATGATAAAAAACTTTATATAATTTCAGATTAATTCAATCTCAACTAACGCTAGTTTGGGTTTATCACAATTGAGAATTAAAAGGTTTTTTTTTTTTAAATCTGTGGGGGTTATTTTCACAGTTTTGTCTGGTGTAATAGATTTTATTTTTTTTAAAAACGCTCACACACAATAGGAGTTTTAACTGTCATACATTAACACAGTGACAGCAAGCATAACTCATCATGTTGTGACATGGATGCCACAGGGAAATAGAAAGAATAGAAGGGTAACAAATATAAGAAGAAATGATAATATCATGACAAAAAAAAAAAAGAACTGACAATGTTTTTTAGAGCTCTTTATGTTTACATATGCTGATCTGCTAACCTTTATTTGATTTGGGAATTCTGGATCCACCAAGGCTTCTCTGATAACCGGTGCTAAGGCTGGAGCTGCTGCCAACACTACAGCTTCAGAATGGTTCAGTTGTGTAGCCAGTTCTCCTGCAACAGGATACACTCACCATATAACAAAACAAAAAAACCTCTTTCTTGCACTACTGATTCATTCACTGCTTTTCACTTCCCTGTGCAGCCGAGACCTTCAACAAATGCACTCTAAGTCTTCCTACCCTGTGCCATCCCTTTGTGGTCTGTCCATGTCTTCTTTATCCCTTTCATGCCCGTCTTCAGTTCCCTTCTCTATGTTTTTTAATCTCCCTCTAATTCTCTTACAGTGGGGATTCCAGAAAAGAGCCTGCCTTGCAATGCTAGCAACTGGTTTTTCTCATTGCGTGTCATATATAATGCAAGCATCTTCTCCTCACATCTTGTTACACTGGCATTTCTTGCACTATGACAGAAGCAAAAGTTAGGTAGATCAACATGTTTACCTGTAATGGTGATGTTTGTGGCTATATACAGGGTGATCGAGAAGTCCCTTCGCAGTGGGTTCAGTGCTTTAATAATATGAATGTTACACGTTGATACAGTACAACAGTATTAGTTTAATTGACTTTAATTAGATTTACTTTACAGCAAGTGTTGGAAGCATCTTCCGTCATTCTCCAGACACAAAGCAACTCTTCTTGACTTGTTTTCAAAAACGTCAATGAGAAAAGTGCGCTCCTTGACGGTTAGCATACTGACGCAGTCAGTGACACACAAAGCACTACAGTGCTAATGTCTTCCACCCGTGAGAAATACTGCGCATGTTGTGACGACTGGCCCAATCTTCTCTTCTTTTTTTTTAAATTTACGAGACGCCATTTTTTTCTCATCTTCAATGCATGGTCGAGAAGCCGGTAAAATCACAGGAAATTCCGCCACTGATAACAATTCTAGCGTCTAATACTATTTTTAGAATAACGTCATTGTTGACCTGACCTCGGTAGCTTGAAACATGTTTTAATTTATGATTGACTACTTAAAAGTAGGTAGAACCAGTTTATGCCACATTAGGAACCCCCCCCCCCCCCACGTGACTTTTAACGTTAATGATTGGAGCGTCTATATGATGCCAAAGTCACGTGATGCACGCTTTGGGTCACGTGCCCAAGCGAAAATCACCCGCCAAAAGTGCTCCAAACACGCCATTTTTCATTGCACCCAGGCAAACGAGAAAGCTAGACCTAATCTAAGACCGTGGCGAATTCAGGCGTTAAAGCACTGTGAAGTCAAGTGTTTAAATTGCTGATTTAGACTACAATCTCTGAGTAGGTAAGTGAAATATCGCTAGAAAGTAGTAATGTGATAAAATGTGTAGTATAGTACCTTGCAAAATCGACGCAGTGATTGGTACGAACTGGGTTTACTTTATTCATTTTCGCTTTACGATCACATCTAGCCACATGTGATCGGGTGTATTTTATGATCCCACAGGATGAGATTGTACAAAGTGTTATTAACTTTAACTGGAATATATATATATTAATTTCCCTATTAATTCATTGTATTCGACCCGACGCTTAGACAAGAGGAACTTAATATTAACAATAATGTTGACAGACCGTGACGTATATTCATTATAATTTACATGACGATTCGACCAGAGATAAAGTGTTGTGATAATGCCGTCAGACAATTATATAAGACTGGTGTCCGACAATTATATGGTAATTCATCATAATTGACATGATGATTAGGCTAGAGGCACAGAACTAGAATACTGTCGCCGACATTTCTATGATAATTTGGTGGGTTTAACGGACCTTTATAATAATTCGTGTTACCATGACGATAAATCAGTACTAAAAAATTATATTACTGCCACTTGGGCAGAGAAATATAATAAGAAAGGGGGGAAACTTGATTTTAATATTAGGCTCTAGACATATGATGTTAGAGACTAAAATCTGATATGACTGGCAGATGGATGGCTTAGGGAAAGATGGCTTTTTAAAGCTAGGAAATTAATGAAACCATATTTGTCTTCAGTCTATGGTGGAGCCTTGCACGACAGTCCAATCTCAGAGAAGAATACGGAGTCGAGCACAGTGAAGGCAGATCCGAACAATTCAAGACCTACCTGGTGCAACATCATAAGGAGACAGGACAACCAACCACGCTTCACTATCAGCCAGGGGCTGAAAAGATAAATCCTCTGAAAATGGAACTCACCATGTCTGTCACAGTATATATGTTCGACAAAATATTATGTTGGTCACGCTGAAGAGTGACAACCCTGATACGAATTTCAAACCCGTTTTGGTCATGTGACCTGGACGGAAGTGCGCACGAATTCTGGCGCTAAACTTTAGTTGAGTTTCTGGCCATCGACCAGGAGAGGTCGCTTTATCGTTCCCTGTCAGCATTTTGCTGGGATACTGGATGCCATAGTTGTTCATTGAGGGTGCTTGTCATTTATTCATGTGGTCAAGATTAGTTTACATATTTTCTAGAACGGTGGTGTAGTTTCTAGCAACATTTTTCGTAGACCATTGATGAGAAGTTATTTGTATTTAAGTATGGCTTTATTAGAATGCAGAACTTAGTGTTACGCACAGATTTTTCTGAGGCAATATATGTATTTACCTGTCTTGATTGTACACTTTAATTTTGTAATCCAAGGTGCATAACTCTTGATTAGCGGAGGTTACATTTTACAATTGTTGTTACCTTCTCTTGTGTCTTAACCTGACCGTCGGTTTATTATTAGACCCATGTCTGGTTGTTTCCTTATATGGCTAGAATATGTCATCTGTTCTTGGAATGTTTGTAACCTGAGTTGAGGTTTATTCTCTGACCATATAAGGCTCGTTATGATCTGAAAGCTGCTTGGTATGTGTCCAACATCGGCCATTTGAGTTGAACTCAGGGGTCAAGCGCTTCTGCGCAGGTGTCGAATTTAAGTTTGCTTAAGAAGGACTTCCGTTCCAGGAGTCGAAGAAGAGTGCTGATCAGAGTGAGACGCATTTTCAGCGTCCGTGATCATTTGTCGGGGAATATGAATGTCCTCTCGAGTTTTTAGTTTATCTAAAGATGATTTTCCGCTTTGTGATTCTAAGCGCCTGGAGGCGTGTGAGTTGTGGTGATTATTTCGGAAGAAAGGTAATTGCTCTTCGTGATATTATTTGTCGCCAGTTGTTATGATTGACATTTTGTAGGCTACTTGCTAACTTTCCCCACTGGGCGGGAAAGAGTCTACTGCCTTAAGAAGTTACAGCTCACGAATCACCCTGTCTTCTATGCACCGGGTTGATGCATACCCCAAGGGCTATCTGTTGGTTGAACTCTGTGCTCCGGTTGTATCACGTCACCTTTGCTATTAAAGGAACTTAGAGGACATTGCCTGATGTACTCCAGAAGATATGTCTGTCTTGCTGGGGTCAGAAAGGGAGAGTTGGTTTACTCCCCTACATCTATCTATCTCGGCTGTAGTAGAAAAGGATGATGGTTTTCAGCACCTGATTATATCTACAGTCGTTTATGATGTATTGATACCAATTATATTATTCACCATTGCTATGCTATATGTCGTCAAGATCGTACTGACTTTGTATATGCTGATGAACGTATACTGTCCTGTGTCGTGAATAAATGCATGAAACGTCACCAGCTGTTACCATTACTGACTTTCCTCGTTGTGAGTCAAATTGACGTCCTGGTGACCTATAATAATAAATTCTTTAAGCGCCAAACACGGCGCATAAGGCAGAAACCAGTGCTCTCCAGGTTGTTCGTTGTGACGCCACTCCTCTTAGCTCTTGCACATTATTTAGGCCCAACGTTCTTCCTTCTCTTATTATTGTTCTTCTGAGTGTTTCTTTTGGTCTTCCTTTTTTCCGCTTACCCTCAGGAACCCAAGTGAGCGCCTGTAGTGGTATTCTGTTGTTTTGCATTCGTAGGACATGACCGATATATGACCATCGTCTTTTCCTTATATAGTCGGAGACATATTTCTGCCTAGAGTCTTCTCTTATTTGTCGATTAGTCTTGAATTCTTTCCAACTGATGTTCATGAGTTTTCTAAGACATTTGTTCTCGAATGTATTCAGCTTGTTCTCCAATGATTTTGTTATTTTCCAACTCTCACAGCCGTATGTTAACACTGAGATAACATTTGAATTAAACAGACGAAGCTTGGTATGTATATTCAATGATCGTAATTTCCAAATGTTAGATAATCTATTGAAGGCGCTAGCTGCCAAAGCAATTCTAGTATGGATTTCTCTTGTTGTGTCACCATCCTGAGTCATTTTACTGCCTAAATAATTGAAACTTTCAACTTTCTGTAGTTTTTCCCCGTTCAAGATGATATCAAAGGTCTCGTTAGAAAAGTTCATAGCTTTAGTTTTAGAGGCATTTATTTGGAGACCAATTTTAACCGAGAGATGACACAAATTATTTATTGCTTCTTGGGATTGTCTTGGTGTTGAACTTAAGAATGCTACATCATCTGCGAAATCCAGGTCCCCCAGGAATTTTCCATTTGTCCATTTTATACCCAATTGTTCATTGTGGGTATAGTTTCTCATAACCCAATCAATAGCTATTCCAAAAAGTAGTGGTGACATAATACAGCCTTGTTTCACCCCTGTTTCTACTGTAAACCATTCTGTATTCCCTTTATTTGTTCTAACACAACATCTTGCATTGTCATATAGCGCTTTGATTATATTCACATATTTTGTTGGAAAACCATAGATTGTAAGTATCTTCCACAATGATGGGCGGTGTAGACTATCAAAGGATTTTAGATATTATAAATGAAGTATGGAGAGAAGAACAACCACCACAACAATGGAAAGACAGTATTATTGTAAAGTTACCGAAGAAAGGTGATCTATCAGACTGTAATAACTGGCGGGGGATATCTCTATTATCAGTACCTGGAAAATTATTATGTTGCATGATGTTAGAAAGACTTAAATTGCATGCTGACGAAAAGATCAGAGAAGAACAAGCGGGTGTCAGGCCGAAACGATCATGTATTGATCAAATATTCACACTAAGAACAATTATAGAAGAATCAGTGGAAAGGCAATCGCCACTTATTATCACCTTCGTCGATTTTCAAAAAGCCTTTGATAGTCTACACCGCCCATCATTGTGGAAGATACTTACAATCTATGGTTTTCCAACAAAATATGTGAATATAATCAAAGCGCTATATGACAATGCAAGATGTTGTGTTAGAACAAATAAAGGGAATACAGAATGGTTTACAGTAGAAACAGGGGTGAAACAAGGCTGTATTATGTCACCACTACTTTTTGGAATAGCTATTGATTGGGTTATGAGAAACTATACCCACAATGAACAATTGGGTATAAAATGGACAAATGGAAAATTCCTGGGGGACCTGGATTTCGCAGATGATGTAGCATTCTTAAGTTCAACACCAAGACAATCCCAAGAAGCAATAAATAATTTGTGTCATCTCTCGGTTAAAATTGGTCTCCAAATAAATGCCTCTAAAACTAAAGCTATGAACTTTTCTAACGAGACCTTTGATATCATCTTGAACGGGGAAAAACTACAGAAAGTTGAAAGTTTCAATTATTTAGGCAGTAAAATGACTCAGGATGGTGACACAACAAGAGAAATCCATACTAGAATTGCTTTGGCAGCTAGCGCCTTCAATAGATTATCTAACATTTGGAAATTACGATCATTGAATATACATACCAAGCTTCGTCTGTTTAATTCAAATGTTATCTCAGTGTTAACATACGGCTGTGAGAGTTGGAAAATAACAAAATCATTGGAGAACAAGCTGAATACATTCGAGAACAAATGTCTTAGAAAACTCATGAACATCAGTTGGAAAGAATTCAAGACTAATCGACAAATAAGAGAAGACTCTAGGCAGAAATATGTCTCCGACTATATAAGGAAAAGACGATGGTCATATATCGGTCATGTCCTACGAATGCAAAACAACAGAATACCACTACAGGCGCTCACTTGGGTTCCTGAGGGTAAGCGGAAAAAAGGAAGACCAAAAGAAACACTCAGAAGAACAATAATAAGAGAAGGAAGAACGTTGGGCCTAAATAATGTGCAAGAGCTAAGAGGAGTGGCGTCACAACGAACAACCTGGAGAGCACTGGTTTCTGCCTTATGCGCCGTGTTTGGCGCTTAAAGAATTTATTATTATTATTATTGACCTCTGTACTGTAGTCCTGTGTGGACCTTCATGTTCTATCAACACATCAGACAACCTACCAGACACGAGACACCCTTCCATACAGCCTTCTACATCCCCTGGTGTCTACAGAAGTATATTACCACCACACTTTGGTGACTACAAGATATCACACCAACATTTTGTGGCCAATTCTACTCCTACCTTTTGGGTGGCCAATATTACTTAATACATTTTTGGTGGACATTAATCACCACTGCTACCCTGTGGTGGACTACAACAATAATACTTCAACACTTAGCCAGTGAGCGAAAATCACTGTGTTGTTCACTCAGTATGACATACCCGCGAGATTTTGATAATTATAGATTGAGTTGTTGATTATTGCAAGTGATATTAGCATTTCTGTTGCATTGTATTGCATATGTATTTTTAGCCGTGTGTGGCTTCATTGTGTGCATGATTATTAAAGGGAACTTAACCTGTTGCAGGTGTTATGGTGTATTTATGTCAGCTATTGCATACTGTGGTCGTATCCTTAGATAATGAGCCAGAGAGTATAGATTATCATATGTTAAATCCACAGTGTGAATAGTCTTTGTTGACTGACATCTGGAGGCGTCGTCCGATTTTGTGAGGTGAGCCTAAAGGCCGTGGGCCTGTATTTTGTAATATTTAATTCCCAGCTAGCTAACATCTGTATGGCTCGTCTTTTCTGTGGGCCTTGGGGCCAGTGGTTTTTCAGTATTTTATAATATTTGATAGCAAGGCCGTAGAGCCTGTGTTTGCTATATACAGGCCAGTAAGAATTGTGCACACAGAGTATTAGAAGTTTGCAGCCGTGCTGGCGCCTTCTTATTTATTATTAAGTCCCGATAGTGAGGTATCGGTCATACAGTGTTAAGTCAGTATGGTTGTCAGTCAGTCAGTTGTGTAACGTAGGCGGTCAAGTGTGACGCGTCACGATACGTAACCCAGTTTTGTTTTCACAGTCACAGTGTACGGGTATTGTTTTCAAGTTCAGTGAGTTTTGGACAGTAGGTTTTTCGGTGTGTTACAAGGTATTTTTGGTACTACAGTCACGGTTCAAGGTTAGTTTCACAGCGTAGTGTGGTCGCCTTTGTCATTTCAGGTGGTGGTATTGATCCAGGTGGATCAGCGGAGTTTGAGGTGTTGGTACCATCTAGTTAGATTGTCTCAGACGGCAAGTGGAGTGTCATATGGGAGATAGCTTGGTCAACCTCGGTATAGGGTGGAAGGAGATTGGTGTTAGGAAGTTGTAGATGATAAGAGGTTGATAGGGTGATTGATTCCTCCTCAGGTCATCAGGTTGGACATCTTGTCTTGACCTTACTACACTGATGTGCCCAACCAGGGATGAAAGTCAACGCCTCTGACGTGACCTGACTACATTGATGTGCCCAACCAGGGGTGAAAGTCAACGCCTCTGACGTGACCTGACTATACTGATGTGCCCGGCAGGGGTGAATACTTATGTGCAATGAAGCCTGCTGACCTGTGGGGGTCCAGTATACGTTACCTTGAAGACTGCTGTGATCTTGGAGTACACATTCGGTGATCTATTGTGGACAGTGCTATATTATGATCAAATAGAACAGTTCGTATTCATCGATATTTATGCAGTACCGTGCCTGGTGACAGTAGTGTTTATACTGACAGACAGACTGTCAAGAGAAGCCTGATTTCTTGGACTTATATGTTTTTTCGTTTGGATGTACAAGTGTGGAGTCTTGTTTGTGCTGTTTTCATTATTCATCACCAGTGTTGAGGAAGTTTCTGGATCAAGCGCCGCTGGACCGTCAGTTAACTTTTTGTTCGTAATTTTTGTATGCTATGTTGTATGATTGTTTCTTATTTGTTTTTTCTTCTTTCTCTAAATTCTAAATTTTCTGTTCTGTCTATGAATCTGATCTTTTGGAGTAGGATAGTCATGTTTCTTTATCTGCTTCTTGAATTTTGCTTATTGATTTGTTGTTGTTGTTTTCCTTTCCGGTTGCTCTATTCTTTGTCTCCCTACTTTCCTTGTAGAACTTAGTTTTGATGTTTAGATGGCAGTAGTTAGTTAGGTGGAATCTTACACTCTATCTCTTATTTCGTGGGGTCTTTGGCATTATTTGAAGTGGAAAGTTTTGAGATGTTGTTTTGATATTATTAGTTATATGCTATTTAGTTTATTTTGACTGGAGTGGTTTGGTGGTACCCAGTGAAGGAGATAGCTCTCAGCACTTCATTGTTGAGTGTAGTTGTTGTTTAGTGTAGTGTGTAATTTTGTATTTGTGTGTACAAGGGAGGAAGGGTGGTGAGTTTAATGCATTCTTGGCCTACTTGTGGGAAAAGATTGGATTAGACCGATTCTTTATAGGGTGTGGCTGTGTATGTTTTGTGGTGGAGGAAGGCAGACGGATTCCCTGCGACTGCTCTGCTTAAATTCCAAGCCCTGTTTGTGTTAGGCGTATTCGTGTAGTTTGTATTTACATTGTCGTGTACATTCAGTAATTCTTTTGTTGTGTTTAAGTGGTTTATTCTCTTGTTCCATCTTGCTATCTTGTAAATACGTTTACAGGTATCCCTTGTTTTCGTTCGTGCGCAGTCATGCACTGTATATATTAATCTACCTCTGCTCTTCTTGGTCTATCATCTTGTCCCTCATGACTGGAATTTGTTTTTGTAGTGTGGTGTATATGTGTTTCTTTCATCTGTGTAGTGCTCATTTTGCCATAAGTAACACTTACATTACAGAGATTATTAAGACTAGTAGTAAGTGAAGTATTATCTGAGTATAGCACCAGTGTCGGTGCCAGTAAAAGACTTTGAAGTAAAACCTGATTTGTGACTAAGTTGGTATAATAGTGTCATAGCAGCAGAAAGTTTCATCAGTTGTTATTATACAACTGTCGACTATTGTAAGTTTGTTTGAGTGTATCTCAGAGACTAAGTGGTCAGAAAGATCAAATTTTCACAGTGATGAGACAGTAGCCAAGTGGCAAAGTAAAACTATATACTATAAGAGATAAAGATTGATGATGTGTATACAGTGAGAGGTGAGGTATTACGATACTTACATACATACATATATATATATATATATATATATATATATATATATATATATATATATATATATATATATATATATATATATATTGGAGTAGTAATATCAATATTTATTGTTATTATTGCATATTTTGGTAACCAGAGAGTTATCTGGTGATATAGTGAGATACATACGACTGAATAATGGTACAGAAAAGTTATAGCAAGAGATAATAGTGAGCATTCTGAGTGTACATCATAGACCTACAGGCTTTCATTTAGATTGGGAAAGAATGTGGGTACACTGGCAAAGAATTAAATGACAATGCCAAAGCTGAATTTTATTCAGCTGAAAACCAAAAAGCTCTGGAGAAGGAAAAGAAAGAGAAGGAAGCGAAGGAAGAGAAGGAGAGGATTGAGAAACAGAATGCTCTAAGAGATGCTTGAGCTGAAAAGCTAGAGCTAAAAAGGAAAGATTTTGAATTACAAGAAAGGAAGATGAAAGAAGAAAATGAGTGGAAACAGAGAGAGTTCGAATTGAAAGAAAAGAAGTTGAGAGAAGATAGAGAATTAAAAGAAAAGAAGTTGAGAGAAGATAGGAATTTGAAGAAAAGAAGATAGAGCGAGAATTGCAAGAAAAGAAGATAGAGAGAGAGTTAGAGTTAGAGAAATAGAGAATGAGAATAGCTCTGGAAGAGAAGATGATGGATAAGGAAATACAATTGAAGAAATTGGAAGTGAGTGCGAGTGGTCAGAACTCGACTCCTAGAGGGGCTCATCGTCCCTTTAGGCTGCATCTGCCAAATTTTAATGATAAAATTGACAGTTTAGATTTTTTCCTTGAAAGATTCGAGGCCGAATGCGTGGCCTAAAAGGCTGACAGAGATCAATGGCCATCTCTGTTATCGACGCTGCTAGTGGGGCCTGCGATGGAGACTTTTTATAGCCTCCCGCTAGATGAAAGGGCCAATTACGACAGAGTAAAGGAGAGGTTGCTCCAGAAGTTCCGTCTGACTGCTGACAGCTACCGGACGTGTTTTAAAAACGCAATGCCAGGTGCAGACCAAGACTTCGAGGACTTTACCTCGAAGATAAAACTTCGTTCAATAGATGGATTGAGATGGATGGGATAAACAAGGACTATAATGGCTTGCGAGATTTGATGCTACAGGACAAAGTTCTGTCCTCATGTTCTACTGAGTTGGTGGCATTGCTCCAAGAGCGCCAGCCAAAAGACATTGATTCTATGGCCCAATTGGGGTACCATTATGTATCCTTGCCCACCCGGGCAAACCCATTCAGAAGTCAGGACTGCCAGAAGACATAGTTGCCGGTGTCGGCAAAGTTCTGCGCCATCCTTGGCGAAATCAGTCAGGCAATATAGACAGGGGCCAAGAGCAGAAGTATGAGAGGCCCGCCAGTCCCTATCAGCCGCGTAGAGGTAGCTATAGGAATTTTCGATCTCATAGGAATGGTCGGCCGAGGTGGCAGAACCGAAAATATGATAGTTATAGCGACGGAGGGGAGCGCCAAATGCGAAAGCAGGTACGCTTCGAAGACTCTCAGGACGAAGACCGGTTTTGGTATAAAGCAAAAAATTCCAAGCAGAGGAGTGTTTCCTCAGAGAGTCGATCTTCCGACTCAGATGCGAGGTCTTCGTCATCGAAAAGCTCCACGCGATGAGAAGAAGAAGGAGCGCATGTGTTCCAGTTGTGGTGGCAAGAATCATTGCGCTGACAGGTGCCCCACCCCAATAGAACATGCGAATTCCGCGTTTGTGTTGAACACAATTAATAGTGAAGACTGTGCGGGGTGTCGCCCTCTGTTCCACGCGAACGAGAGGGTAGTGCTTCAATGCGGGCATGCAGCATGATGTCTGTCAGCAGTCCATGAGACTGGCAAGGTGATCCTCCATGAAGGCAAGGTGGAGAATAGACCATTCTGGGTGTTGAGGGACACCGGATGTACCACGATTAGGGTGCATCAATCGTGCATCGACGACTCCTGCCTTACAGGCAAAACGGTAAAGTGCACCACATTCGGGGGCAAAGTGGAGGCTTACCCCCAAGCATGTATTAATGTGGACACTCCGTTCCTATCTGGGAGAGTGAACGCGTTCGTCCTTGAGGATCCGATTGCCGATTTAATCGTCGGAAATGTACGGGGAGTGCATAGTGCCGTGGGTGCGGCTGGAGCAGAGGCTCAGCATCCCCAAACTCCCAAGGGGGATGACCAGAAGGTACATGGTAGACGCGGTTCGCGGCAAGTAACAAATGACATGAGTAGGAGCAGTATGAACTTATACGAGGGTCCGAAAGCTAATGATCGCACAGTTTGGATGCGTAACGTTCCCCTGAGTGCTAGTTGGCGCACACTCAGAAGGGTGTTTGATGAGGTCGCGCCGGTTAGATTTGTGGAGGTACTGTCGTTGCGCGACAATACCAAAATGGCACGGGTGACTTTTGCGAATAGTTGGGGTGTGTTGAGGATTGTTTCGGGGTTTGCAAGCTTGTGAATGTAGGCCTCATTCGCATGGTTGCACCTCGAGACACCTCAATTGAATTAATACTGGAAATCGCGCAAATCGAGGTATGACGCGTCACGCCTAGTAACCGCAGTTCACGTGTGGCCTGCGGGCATGATGGCAGTGTTTCAAATGTATGGCATTGCCACTTATAGAAAGTGTCTCAAAGGTGTGGCGTAGCCACTTACTCAAGTGTAGAACCGTTTGTGTTCTGGCTGGGAAGCCAATAGGAATATGTAAGTCTATGTATGGCCATAGTGCCATCCGGCAGTGTTTCAAAGGTGTGGCAGAGCCACTTATGGAATGTGTATAATATATGTGGCATGGCCACTGATTAAGAATATGTATAAAGTGGTATACCCACTGTGAATTATAAATAGCGTAGAAATCCGTGTAGATTATGCTGGGAAAGCTAATCAAGTCAAAAGTATAGGACCAGAGTGTCTAAAGGATAATCGCGAATAGCGTAGGATACGTTTCGCAAGGATATTATATTTATGGCAGTTAAAGCCTGGCTAGGAAAGCCAAAGTATTGAATAAGTGGACATAGACAGAATACGTGAATATGAAATAAGGATATCATTTCGTAATGATAATAATTCTACTAAACGGATTTGAAAGAGTTGGTTGCAGACTCAAGGACGCTATAGAATTAACGGTTAACGCAGACGTGCAATGTCTATAGGATGAACAATGAGTAGATCCTAAAAAACTATGTTTTAATGCTATTATTAGTTGTGTGAAATCGTTCTGTATTCATTTGGAAAAAGGACATGTATTAAATATTCAGTCGTCAATGGAACTTGTTTTAATTGCCTGAATTATTCAAGTTTACTAATGTGCTGTGACTGTTGAGATAACCCTTGCAAGGTCAGTACAGACTATCACATTATTTACAAGATTACTCATAAAATAATACAACACTGCTGGAGAATTAATACGAAGTAATGAACGACACTGAATTAAATAATAATATTGAATCACACAATAACGGCTCTAAATCTGCAATTGAACTGTAAGCCGAAATGATAGAGATGAATATAATACCTAAAGAATTATTGAAGAGCAACCAAATAACTCACGTCCAACGGGCTTCTAATATCTGGTGATAGAAGCGGCCCGTAACAGGGTGCGCATAAGGCAGTTAGGCAGAAGCATATGTCCTTGCTTCAGAACCATCTGCTAATAGTCCAGCAATAGCTAGGGTTAGATTTCAGGTTCGTGTTCAGTAAGATGTTTCGGTTGATGCGAACCGAACCGTAGAGTCTGACTCACGCCCCCAGTTCTATTCTCATATCAGTATGAGAATTTTGTAAACTTGTAATGATGATGTAATGCCTTGCAAATCATGTTTATGCTATAATATGTCATGCTTTACAATGTATGTCAGTCGAAAGTTGTTGCCAGCAGAAACTAAATACTCTACAATTGAGAGAGAGAGTGCCTTGCGATTGTCTGGGTGGTGTCTAAGCTGACATGATACCTTGTTGGGAGCGCATTTTTTTCCCTCCAAACAGATCACAAACTGCTGCTACTTTTGCAGTCGGCTAAATCCACCAGTGTTAAGTTGACACGCTGGGCATTATTGCTGCAACAATTCAACTTTACTTTTTTACCTATTCAGGGAATACATAATATCGTAGCGGATGTCTTGTCCAGGTTATGAAGTTGGTGTGGGACAGGAGCATCCGTAGAGAGTATTTACTGTGATTATGGAAGAAATGTATTATAATCATTAGAGTTGATGTGTATGAAGATGTATTATGTTATATGATTTATGTGTCAGGACGACATAAAGGCAATATGGATAAAGTTATACTCAACGTAGGTATAAATCATGTTATAAGTATATTTTCAGGGTGTAGACAGGTTGTTTATACTATGAGATTATGTCTTATTATTGATACTTAGATATGTATAAATAATATGTAATAGATGTTGTGTTTTGATAGACCAGGTTTGGACAGTCGTTGTTATTTTTCACGACTACCTGTACCTGGGATGGTGGGGTTCATTCTCATATTGTCTGTAGTACTTTGCATGAGAAGGCATGAACGACAATGGTGTTGGACAACTTTGGCATTCTTGAGGTATATCAGGAAGTGCCGTCTCGGCATTTTGTTCGCCCATACTCTGAAAGGGGTTATGCGTGACTCCTCCAATGGAAGAAAACTTCGTTTTCTTTCTTAAGGGGGGGGGGGGGGGGGGAAGGGGATGTCACAGTACATATGTTCGACAAAATATTAAGTTGGTCACGCTGAAGAGTGACAACCCTGATACGAATTTCAAACCCGTTTTGGTCATGTGAACTGGACAGAAGTGCGCACGAATTCTGGCGCTAAACTTTAGTTGAGTTTCTGGGCATCAACCAGGAGAGGTCACTTTGTCCCTGTCAGCATTTTGCTGGGATATTGGATGCCATAGTTGTTCATTGAGGGTGCTTGTCATTTATTCATGTGGTCAAGATTAGTTTACATATTTTCTAGAACGGTGGTGTAGTTTCTAGCAACATTTTTCGTAGACCATTGATGAGAAGTCATTTGTATTTAAGTATGGCTTTATTAGAATGCAGAACTTAGCCGGTGAGCGAAAGTCATTGTGTTGTTCACTCAGTATGACATACCTGCGAGTTTTTTATAATGATAGATTGAGTTGTTGATTATTGCAAGTGATATTGGCATTTCTGTTGCACTGTATTGCATATGTATTTCTAGCCGTGTGTGGCTTCATTATATGCATGATTATTAAAGGGAACTTAACCTGTTGCAGGTGTTATGGTATATTTATGTCAGCTATTGCATACTGTGGTCATATCCTTAGATAATGAGCCAGAGAGTATAGATTATCATATGTTAAATCCACAGTGTGAATAGTCTTTGTTGACTGACAATGTCAATGCCATATCTTTAGCCAGCCATGATGAAAAATACTTGAATTGTGAGACGCATATTACATACAGCAGACACTAATTCCATCGACAATACTATCATTCACCATCCATTCATTTTAATTTTAATAAACCAATTGGGTGTATATACTGTACCTCATGCCTTGTTCCTTCTATTAGATGTTACATATTGTCTGATGTTTATCTTCCTTTATAAGGGAGGGGGGGGGGCTCATAAAATATAATATAATCCCAGTATAATTAAGGATAATCATAATAAATAACTGAGAAGGGGACTACGCTAGCGAGAGACCAAATATCTCCTTAAAAACTTTTCCAGACCTGTCTAGTCAGGAGAATTTACACTCTTTGTCTCCCTTCAGTGGTGGAGAAACCCAACAGGATTTCTTGAGCCAAATCTTCCTCGGGGTGATCCAGGAAAACTTCACTTTCACAATCATATCTATTATTTACTCTAAAATAAATTCTTATCCTTCCTACGCTACGCCACACATGTATTATGGTGAGCGGATGCGCAGAACTACGACAGTACAACCACTGCGGAGGGACCTGCTGTAAAGTAAATATAATAAGTCAATTAAAATAATACTATTTACTGTATCGTAACATATTACAATCATATTATTAAAGCATTGAACCCACTGCGGAGAGACTTCTCGATCACCCTGTATATATTGGAAGAGGGGGGACATAGAGGGCTCTGTTTGTCCCAGGCTCCACATTTAATAGCTGGCCTCAAACTTAGACCTGTTATTGACCTTTGCCCCGTGTGGTTTCCAGGGGTCTCTGATGAAACAAAGAAAGAATAGAACTACTGCCAACTCAGGCATGTCGTACAAGGTGACTAATATAAGGTTGTGAATGGGGCTGTCAACCTCATTGTGTAAAAACAAACTCCCACAGAAACCATGTGAATGGTTGGTGCAGACTTCCTGCAAGGGGAGCAGCTGCTGTGGTGGCTCCATTCTCCACAAGGAGCACAAAAGAGAATAATGATTTACCTTGAATATTTCCTCACTCTGTTAATATCTCAGAGGTTTCACAGTTTTCTTTATGTGATACACATTTCTATAAAGTATCTCGTTCTTAAATGATGAACTGGAGAGAAGTGGACAATTTTTTATTAAAGTCACAGCATCAACAGTTGCTAATACAGGTAGATTGTTAGCACCTGAAAGATGAATACTTCTTCAAGAGGCATGTCTACTAATGAATATGACCAACTCTTTGGACAACTTCCTCTCCCTAAAAGTGATTATCTCATTTGTTCATATGATGTTAAACTACCATCTATATTCTCATGCTGATTGAAGGCCAATCTATATTATCATCTCATCTGTTTGTATGATGTTAAAATAAAGTCTATGTTCTCACAGTGAATGAAGGCCAATCTATATTATCAACTCATTTGTTTATATGATGTTAAACTACCAACTATATTCTCATGCTGATTGAAGACTAATCTATATTATCATCTCATCTGTTTGTGTGAAGTTAAACTAAAGTCTATGTTCTCACAGTGAATGAAGGCCAATCTATATTATCAACTCATTTGTTCATATGATGTCAAACTGCCATCTATATCCTCACAGTGATTGAAGACTAATCTATAATAATATCTCATTTATATGATGTTCAATTACCATCTATATTCTCACATTGATTGAAGACCGGTCTATATTATCATCTCATTTATTTATATTATGTTAAAATACCATCTATATCCTCACAGTGATTGAAGACCAATCTATAGGCAAAATAGGAAGAAAAGTTGCAGAGGAATCAAAAGATCCATCATCATTACGTGTAATATCTAGTGACATTGATGATCAATGTCTGTTTTGAACTCGCCATTATTTTCAAATATCCAGTTTTTCTAACCTACTTGTCATTCAATCTAAGGTCTTCCTCTGGTTTCTTTGCCTTTAATACATCCTGCTGTCATCAAGCTTTCCAGAGCATGTGTTAAATGGTTCCTTCACTTTTCTTTTGGCAGCTTTTTTCTTCTGTATCTCCTCTTTTCTCTTTTGATGCTTCTGCTTCTTTGCTTCTATGTATACTTCAGAACTCTGGTAAATGTAGCCCCTAAATTTCTTCTGAATGGATGAGAATAAGTCTTGTTATTGTTGCAATTGTTGTTTTTGATCCTGTGGTGCTTGGGCTCTCACCTTTCAGCCCAATGCCATGTAGTGATCTCACCTGGAGCTGGCACAGTACATTTCTGGCTTTTACCCGGGGTGGGTAGAAAAAAAACCACAGGCAACCTAACATCGCAAAGCTATGATGATGAGAATGAATCTTAAAAGAACAAAGATCTTAAGTCGTTTTGTGAGGCAAACAGCCACATTTTTAAACTTCTGTTAGGATGAACCACAAACAATAATTTTCAAATTTGGTAGAAGGTAAAGGTAGTCTTATAGCAGAGTTGAACATTTCTCATCCTTTATACAAAAGTTCATCACATTAAGAATGTTCAACTCAAATGTTTATGTCAGTGTTATTGCTTAACTCTGAAACATGGAGAACAACAAAAACAACAACCAAGAAGTAACAGACTTACTAAATGAGTGATTGCATAGAACAGAACAATTGAAATGGTATGACAAGTTCACTGTCACAGTATATATGTTCGACAAAATATTAAGTTGGTTACGCTGAGAGTGGCAACATTGAGATAATAAAAAAACCCGTTTGGTCAGTTGACTGGAAAGGAAGTGGGCACAAATTCTGGCGCAAAAAGTTAGTTAACTTTCTGGTCATCGACCGGGATAGGTCGTTTTGTTCCCTGTCAGCTTTTGCTGAAGAGAGTTTGCCATTGTGGTTCTGATTTAGTGCTTGCCTTTTCTTCATGCGATCTTTGGATGGTAGTGCTTTATGCTAGAAAAAATACATTAAGTGAGTTTTGCAAATAGGTGGGGTGCGCGTGCTGCTGTAAGGTGGAAGCACATGTCGTTGCTTCACAACCACCTGCTGATAGTCCAGCAATAGTAGGGTTAGGTTTCAGGTTCATGTTCAGTAAGGTGTTTTGGTTGATGTGAACCGAACCTTAGAGTCTGACTCACGCCCCCAGTTCTATTCTGATATCAATATAAGGATTTTGTAAACTTGTAATGATTATGTAATGCTTTGCAATGCATGTTTATGCTGTATTATGGTATGCTTTGTAGTGTATGCAATTAGGTGCCACGGTGTCTAAGCTGGCACGATACCTGTTAGGAGCGCATTTTTGTTGTTGCTCCAAACAGATCACAAACCACTGCTATTTTTGCAGTTGGCTAAATCCACCAGTGCTAAGTTGACACGCTGGGCATTATTGCTGCAGCAATTCAACTTTACTATTTTACCAATTCAGGGGGTACATAACATTGTAGCGGATGTCCTGTCCAGGTTATGAGCTTGGTGTGAGACAGGAGCATCCGTAGAGAGTATTTACATTGGTTTATGGAAGAAATGTATTACAATCGTTAGAATTGATGTTTATGAAAATGTATTACAGTATGCGATTTATGTGTCATGATGCCATAAAGGCAATATGGATAAAGTTATACTCAACGTATGGGTAAATCATGTTATAATTAAGGCATATTTTCAGGGTGCAGAAAGGATTGTTTATACTATGAGATTATGTCTTATTATTAATGCTTAGATATGAATAACTAATATGTAACATATGTTGTGTTTGATAGACCAGGTTTGGACAGTCGTCGTTATTTTTCACGACTACCAAGTACCTGGGGTGGATTAGTTCATGCTCATATTGTGTTTAGTACTTAAAGTGAGAAGGTATGAATGACAATGGTGTTGGACAACTTTGGCACTCTCTAGGTAGATGAGGAGGTGCCGGTCCGTCATGTTGTTCGTCCATACTCTGAAGGGGGTTGGGCGTGACTCCTCCGGTGGAAGAAAACTTCGTTTTCTTTCTTAAGGGTGGGGGGAGGGGGGTTGGATGTCACAGTATATATGTTCGACAAAATATTAAGTTGGTTACGCTGAGAGTGGCAACATTGAGATAATTAAAAACCTGTTTGGTCAGTTGACTGGACAGGAAGTGGGCACAAATTCTGGCGCAAAAAGTTAGTTGACTTTCTGGTCATCGACCGGGATAGGTCGTTTTGTTCCCTGTCAGCATTTTGCTGAAGAGAGTTTGCCATTGTGGTTCTGATTTAGTGCTTGCCTTTTCTTCATGCGATCTTTGGATGGTAGTGCTTTATGCTAGAGTGTTAATGTATTTTTTCTAGCGATATTTCTTAAGACTGGTGGTGTTGAGTCATTTATGATCTAGTGTTGCCTAATCTCAGTACATAACTTTCGCCGGTGAGCGAAACTCATTGTGATGTCCATTCAGGATGGCCATACCTGTGGGTATGATACTTATTTATTAATTTGCTAGTAATGCAAGCTGTATTGGCATGTGTGGTCAGTATATTTCATTTGTATTATGAGCCGTGTGGGGCTTCATTGTGTGCAGTGCATTATTAAAAGGGAACGTACCTGTTAACGGTGTTATAGTTATTTATTGTCAGCTATCTTGTGCTGTGGTCGTATCCTTAGATGATGAGCCAATGATTAGATGATTGTCATGTGTTAAAATCCACAGTATAAGTAGTTGTCTGACAGTCACAAATGTGAAAATGATGACATAGAACCAGATAAGTGCCACTGGAACAAGACACACTATTGGACACACAGTGAAGAAACCTGTTGACAGCATTTCCAGCTCTGGAATCCTCAGGGTAATAGAAGCAGAGTATACTGAAAAACACATAGAGAAGAGAACTGGAGACAGTAATTAAAATAATGAAGAAGATCTTGAGCTGATGGCATGTGACAGGAGGACTTGGCATATGCTCCTTGGGGAGGTAAAGTGTAATGAATGAAGATGAAGGTACTGACTTGCTGTGAAAGCTGGATTTGCCGGTGAGACCCATATTCCATTGGCAGCACAGGCTAGCATGAGAACTGTGATTTCAACAGTATTTGGGGAGAAGATCACAAGTACATCTCCCTTGCTGTAGCCTAATTTATGCAGAGCACTGGCTACCCTAATGGACTTTTCCTTCAGCTGACCATATGTGTACTGCCTCCCTGTCAAGAAGTCTTCCTGTTTAATTGAAAGCATAATATTTAACTGAGCACTTTCAGATGTAGTGGAATGCACTGCATTATTACAAACAAAATATATCACGTATATTTTTTGCAGTTTGAAGTATATATATATATATATATATATATATATATATATATATATATATATATATATATATATGTTTGCAGACTAAAACCAAAATAAATTGCTATTCATATTGCTACTGAGTTAGTTCTTTTAAAAAAGATTTTTAAAAATTTAACTATTATCATTATCATCATTATAGTCACATCCAATTTTTTATCCTTATGAAGTTTTAGAGCAACCACTAAAGCTGGCCTTGATGCAAGAAGCCTGCATCAAAATATTCATGTGCTCTTGCAATCAGTTTTACAAAGTAAGGTTGCTAGCCCCGAATTAGTAACTTTATACAACATGCTTGAGAGACCTCCAGGTGTGACACACAGCGATTAAACTATTATGACAACTTAATAAATACTACCACCAAATGTTACCACTTTTTAAGCCAGATGTGACAACGACATCAAATTCAGTTGTTTTGTTACCAACGTGTAACAGTGCTGTACTATCTACTATAGTTCACAGATGTGGAAAATGACAAAAATACTGTATGAAAAAACAGCTAACATTTGTAAATAGCTGTCTCTGGTGTATTCTCAATATTAAATAAGAGAAAATAGATAAGAAAGTGTAATACTTAAATGATAGGTAACTCTATACAGAGCGATACAACAGGAGGCAATCTGATCATCAGAAGGGGCCCGCCCGCCGATCAAGTGTTTTGGCCCCTTAATCTCCTTTACACTCTATGGGGGGTGGGTCCACTTGGGTCATGACTCCCAAGTGTCAGCCTCCTGTTGTCTTGTGCAGAGAATTGAACCCACTCCACCTTGGTTGCAGCTTTCAAATTCACTCCTATTTTCTGCCAGGTGGAGGCAATCGTGAAAGTAACCCTTAGGTTGAAAAAAATTACTGTCCCGAGTTCCATAGCCTGTTGCGGTTGTTCCACAGCCAGCACGATGATCTTTCCGCAGTTTCGCTGAGCCTCTTAAATGCCCTGGTTCCCGACTGTCCCCTCAATCCCAATAGTTTCAGTAGATCATACACTGAGGCAGCCACGAAATCCTCTTGCACCCACCTCAACAGCCATGACCCTTGCAGTGAACACACTGTGTCTCAAGTCCGTGGCCAGATCATTATACTTGGCCACTTTGAACGAGTGTTGCTCGTCCAGTCTGGATTCAAATGGCACAGTCAGCTCAATCATTATAATCTGGTGCGATGATGAGGAATGCAGAACTATATCTGGCCGTCTTCGAGATCTTCTGATACTCTCTGGATATGCCCCTAGCCCAGGTAGGTCTACTGCCATCTCCCAGTCATCTGCATAGTCAAGAAGGGATGGTAAACTGCTACTTGATTTACTTGGTTTGGGGTGTGCTGACTTTCCTGCTCTCAGAAAGTATGTATTTGCGGTTCTTTGGTCTTTGCTGTTCGCCTTCACCCTTGCCAAGTTTATTGTAGTAGCCAGCTCATTTAGTACTTTGTTGTGGCGCCATGTATATCGCCCTTATCCTAATGACACCCTGCAAGCTGACAACACGTGTTCAAGTGTCTGCCTTTCATGGCACAGGGGGCACCAAGCATCATCATACTTTCCTCATCTCACAAGGTTTGCAGACGATGGCAGGAGGTCATACATCAATCTGATAATGAAGCTGAGTCTAAGAGGTGCCGTATGCCACATATCATTCCATGTAAAGAACCTTTGCAGGGCTCCTTCCCATGTAGTCCATTGGCCTTGTTGGGCCTGCTGCACTGCTTTTTGCATCCTATCATTCTCAGCTCCTCGTATCTCATGAATTAACATGTATCTGTGTTCCCTGTTTGACACCTTGGACCACTAGCATGTATTCATCTTTATGTATCCGAATACCTGCCTCAGCTTGAGCGACTCGTGGGTTTATCTAGAGATAAACTAAACACAAACGTGCACAGAAAAAAAGTGAGACAGAAAGGGTGTCTGCATGTGAACAAGAGCCAACAACAGACAGAAAGAAATAAAAAGGGAAAGAAGATAAGCAAGAAGGAGTTATTGCTTACACCAGCTATATTGTTCCGGAACTGGTCACACTTGTCAAAAATGAACTCATGGAAAGGGACATTAGTTGGAATGTCAAGGTCAGGGATGGGACTATTGATTATGTTGTCTGAAAGAAAATCAGAAACTGCAGTTGTTGTTGCTGTTGTGGACATGAGCCGCCTTGAATTCCTTGCAGGTGCTTGTTGATAACAGCGAAGACTGTTGGAAAATCTTGTCAGATACATGCATGTCAAGGAAGAGTGGCATCTTGGTGTGGTAATTTGCTGGGAGACCAGCCTTATAAGCTTGTGATATAGTGTATGCCGCATGGTGTCCGAAATCTAAAAACACTGTTGGAGACAAATGAAATATTATATATTAAATACTGATAGTGGGTTCAGGTACAGACAAGTAACTGAAGACTAAATGGGTAATCAAACAAAAGATATGTGGCTAAACGAGCAGTGGGGGAAAATAATACAACAGAATATTAATGCTCAGATTAGAGAACTATGTGACACAACAATGCACGTCATATAATGCAATTAGTGTTTGATGTTAACGCTGGCTTGGCCATGTTTGCCGCAGAGAAGATGGTTGCATCCCTAAAGATATCTTCTAGGGACAATTGGCAGATGGCAAAAGAACAGTCAAGTGACCGCAGCTGAGGTTCAAAGATGTGTGCAAGAGAGAGAGGCATGAAGACACTGGATATAAATCCAGCAGCCTGGGAGGATGAAGCCGCCGATCGTACCAAGTGGCTACGCTCCTTACGGCATCACCTCAGATTGGGCAAAAGGAAGCTCTCACAACAAGCAGAAGAGAAAAGAACACATCGAAAGGAACACAACGCAAAAAAAGCACCTCAGGGCTATCTCCTCAGGGGCGCATTCTCATAGTCAGTCATGACTGGGGGAGGGGGGGGGGGCTGCAACTACTACTAACATGGATGATAGTGATAATTCTTCTTCGAGTGCTCTCACACAACCATGTCTATTATTGTGATTTCATAATTCGCTTTTTAAGTTTCAAGTACAGGTAGGTGATTAAAAATTTAAGCTTACCGTATATGTTTAATCAAGACCATGTGGAGTAACATCCACATGGGGGAGGGGTCAATCGAAAGTGGAAAGAGGTGGACATGGGGGAGGGGAGGGTAAAAAACTGCCAGAATGTTATGGACGTCTTTTATGGATGGCCCCAAAGCAAAGTAAAGTCTCTCCTATTTGATACACTTCATGAAACACTGAAGGAAAACAACGTTGCTTGTTATGGAGTTCCAACTGAAGTGAACAAACACGACTCTGGCAAAATGACTGAAATAATCATTCTGTATTTTGACTGGAAAGTTGGTGAGTACAACTTAATGAAGGTGCAGAACACACCAAATAAGGCAACATAAGAAAATTTCAGTATATCTAACTGAACGTCTTGTTTCCAGGCGCCACTGATAGAAAAGTAGATCGTTAAAAAAAAAATAAGAAAGTAAAATGGAACGCTGAACCAGTGGTAATCCCAAAAGATAGACATTCTCCCTACTGTGCCTGAATTTACGAGTCATCATCATAACCCTCCACTCCCAAAGGAGCATAGGCCTTCAACAAACACGTGCCAAGTCCTCCTGTCACGTGCCATCATCTCAAGTTCTTTCCACGTTCTCCTCATCATTTTCACCTCTGTTTCCAGCTCTCTTCTTCATGTGCTTCTTGGTCTACCTCTGCCTCTCTTGCCCTGGGGGTTCCAGAACAAGGACTGCCTTGTAATGCTATCAACAGGTTTCCTCAGTGTGTCCTATCCATCGCCATCGTCTTCTTCTCATCTCTTGTTCCACTGGCACTTGTCTAGTTCTTGTCATCAGTTCCACGTTGGTAACCTTGTCATATCATTTTAAACCCTCTATTCTACGCAAGCACCCATTTATGAAAGTCTGTAGCTGTTTGGTTGTTGTCTTTGTTGTTCTCCATGTCTCAGAGCCATACAATAGGACTGACTTCACATTTGAGTTGAAGATTCTTATTTTCGTGTTGGATCCGATTTCTCTTGATCTCCATATATTTCCCAGTGCAATGAAGGCTTCTCTTGCCTTTTGTATTCTTATTTTGATATCGCTGTCTGTCCCTCCAACTTTATCTATATTACTGTCAAGATATGTGTACGATTCTACATCTTGTATTGGTGTTTCTTCAAGTTCAACCCTGTTATCATTACCTGCATTTATTCTCATTATTTTTGTCTTTTCCCTGTGTATTTTCAGACCCAATTGCCGTGACCTCTCATCCAGTGTTTTCAATTTGTCCTGCATCTGATTATGGTTATGGGACAGAAGAGCCAAGTCAGCAGCAAAATCCAGATCATCCAACTGCTTAGTCAGAGTCCACTGGATTCCATTTCTGTTGTGTGTTGTCGATGATCTCATAACCCAGTCTATTGCTAGTAAGAAAAGAAATGGAGACAAGAGGCATCCCTGTCGCACTCCTGTTCTTATCCCAAACGGTTCTGTAAGTTGTCCTTCGTGAAGAACTCTGCATGTCATGTCTTCATATGTTTTCTTTATTAAATTAATGATCTTCAGGGGAACTCCATAATGCCTCATCAATTTCCAAAGTGATTCTCTGTCTACACTGTCAAATGCCTTTTCGTAGTCCACAAATCCGATGTATAGTGGTGAATTCCATTCCAGAGTTTGTTCAACTATTATTCTCAAAGTGGATATCTGGTCTGTACATGATCTGTTTTGTCGAAAACCTGCTTGTTCATCTCTCAGTTTCTTGTCTATGGACTCTTTTAATCTCTCTAGGATAATCCTGTTCAATACTTTTCCTGCCACTGATAATAATATTATTCCTCTATAATTTGTGCACTCTTGTAAATTTCCCTTCTTAGGCAACTTAAGAGTTTTGTTGCTGAGTGTGAATATAGTGTAGACTGTCTTACTCGTGTTGATCACCATTTTCCAGAAGCTGCAGTATGTTGTTAGAGCAGCCAGTGCACGGTTTAGTTTCTTTTGCAGTTGCAAATGGGACTTCCCTTCTGCCCAAAAGACTAGGTCATCAGCAAACAGTGCGCTGGGTAATTCAAGGTAGTCTGCCAGATCGTTTATGTATATGAGCCATAGTTCCGACCCGAACTAACTCATTGTTAATATGAAAATGCTCAACAGCTATTAATCAAGTGCGGGTCCACCTAGCACACAACCAACGCAGAAATAACCCTTCGCGTTTTAAATTACATCCATAAAGAAAATCACTGTATAAAAATCACAATTGGCAACTTTGAGTTCTTGGCATGGTCCAAAACTCAACTAACCATCCGAAAAACTGAAAACAAGTTAACAAAGAAATCTTCAAGACTGTCATTATAAAAATTATACTTGACCCTACCTAAATTCAATTAACCACTATTAAACGCGAATATGTAAAACCTCGTATTATCAAGCCTAGAACGCAAACTGTGATGGAAGGCATGGTCCCTGGAAAAAGGGGAAGGGGTCGACCTAGACGACGGTGGACCCAGGACATCACAGAGAGTCTGAACTTGTCTTTGGCTGATGCAGGTCGACTTGCCCAGAATCGTGATGCGTTCAGAGCAGCTGTAATGGAGACAACGTTCTGGAAAAAATACGTCACATGATGATGAAGTTATTGATGACGTCATTTTGTCACATAGCCTCTTATCGACATTTTAAAATGAAGCCTTCCAGACAGTTACAGGAAATAATACGAGACCTGAAATCTCTAAACAAAATTAAATATACCCTCGAATAAAAGGTTTTACCATTTGGCTATCATAGAAACTTGTGTAGTAACTGTGACGTAAATATGACATAGACATAACTAGTGGACTATCCATCTTAACTAGTGGCTTTGCCAATGAAACTGATTATCTCAAAGGATATCCGGTAGACTGACAAATCAAAGTAACTTCCCCCAACAGTCTTAGAAACCAGTTTGGGAGATATGGACCGCCCAAGCCCTTAACAGTAGAGTTGACCGCCACGATTTATTGATAGCTTCATGAAGAGAATAGCTTCCAGTGAAGAGAATAATGGCTAACCCGACCCCTGGCCCTATAACACGTTCATTCTCTAAAGCAACGGATAGGTTTTCAAGGTTCTGAATACAGAACATATTTGGTAGTCAGTATGACCTATTCCTCAGGTGGGTAAATCTCGATTTAGTATTTCGACCTCGATACATAATAGACAAGAATATAAATGTACATTAGTCTGTCAAGAATTGGAGACATGAAATTTATGAGACACTTCTTATTGAAGAATGTATGCTACATGAATGAATGAAAATGGAGGCACATTTAAACTACAGTTGTACATCAGGAGGAACCTAAATAAAAGCATTGATTTATATATTACGGACTTTGCTTCACTGCAGATAGAAATTGTTGATCTAGGAACTATTGAGAGTAGTGCCATTACTACTACATGAGCTACTTCAAATTCAAAATCTAAACCGAACCTGGAACCCGTACAAATGGCTCAAGTAAAGTAACATCTCTGGAGGTTTATCCAGTGAACACGAACTTGATATATGAACACGAACTTGATATATGCACACGAACTTGATATGTGAACACAAACTTGATATATGAACGAGAACTTGATATATGAACGCAAACTTGATATATAAACATAAACTTGATAGGTCCTATACTACCTAAGACAGAATAACGTCGAAAATGCTTCCTAATCTGTCCTTTATTCTTTCAACGGAGAATAGCTCCTAAATTACTGGTCACAAATATACATTGGCACAACACCAGCTTCTTAGTTGGTGTGTCAATGTAACCCGCATTCTTACTTATACAAATACACCTATCATTCTGTTCCGATCTTCTCTAATATTTTCCGACGGAATATTCATTTATATGAAAAGAAAGATAAAATAATAAAACAGAACCTCAACCAGTTTTCCAAATACTATCTATGTGATTACGGGCACACGTTGTTGTAGTACACGTGTAACTTCCGTGTAAACAATGGAAGAGATCATGACAGTAATGTCACATGTCACTGGTAGATGCAGCAAGTATACGAGAAATGATAGAGGGGAGATATTAAGAGACTAGGCAAGAACAAATAACGTGATAATAGGCAGTGGCGGAATTCGAAAGTTTATTTTCGTGCTCAATTATTCAGGCGGGATACCCCAGTTCGTCTTAAAAATTATTCCAAACCCCCCCCCCCCCCCCCCGCGCCCCCCCCCCCCCCCCCACACACACATACAAACACACACATAAGCAATTTCTTTAAAACGTGTTCAAAATGATATTGAGCATATTGCTTAAAAAGTGAATAAGCATATTTCAAACAAAGTATTTTAAAATAGACGTAAATTTAAAACAAACAAACACCAAAAGAAGCTTAGAAACACATGATGAAAGAAACTATACTGGAAGAACTAGAAGATGCGATAAGGTAACTGAAGAAAAAGAAATCTCCGAGAGAAGATGGATCAAACACGAAATGTAAAACACTTTGGAACACCACATAAAAAGAAACTTCTGAAAATCATAATTGTAAGCTGGAAAGAAAGTGGCGCCATAAATACGAAAATGATCAGTTAAGACTTCAGTACCGGTACTACCAAAGAAATGTTAGAGTGTGACGCTTGTGAACTCTTGAAGATTTAAGTGTATATTTTATCTTCAACCTGTTCTAGACGTCCATGGTGGTTTTATTACAATTAAAAACACTATAAATGCTAAAAACGGAGACTAAATAATATTATTTTGACGTACACAAGTAAGACAATTCCAGAGTCAGCACTGCCCTAACGTCTATTAAGAAGCAAATTATTTTTTTTTTAAACGTACGCCCGCTATTACTCGAGGCGAGAATCTCCTTTTAGTACATCTGAGACTGATTTTTACGTGAGTATCCTTTTTTTTTCCCCCTGTACAATGACAGGTGTCCACTCGCTATTCAGGCAGATACTCACCGTCTTCGGAGGGTACCCATTAGAGCTGGGTCGGCCCAGGAGCCGCCAGTCCCTGGTCGACGACACTGCTTCAAATGTCTTCGCCAGGGCTCGAATTAATCCAGTCCAAGTGCCGGTCGACGATACTCGTTCAAATGTCCTCGCCCGGGCTTGAACCTGGATCACCCGATAGCCAACGCAGTGTGGTAACCATTAACCAGCGCGGCTCCTTAGAGAAGCTAATGATTATTATTATTATAAAATAATGAAAATCCACATATAGCAAGTAATTTGCACGAAGTTATTTCGTACAAAAGTGTTTTAGTCCTGCGAATGCCAGGAATGCAGTAACATGCTTTGAATTTCACGTTTTGTATTTTAAAGCAACATCGGCTGATATTTGCTGAAACAGCTAATACCTTTAACATGGCATGTTACAAGATTTATTACTTCTGGGTCAGTCCAAAGGGCTTGAAAATTAAAGTATCGACTTTTTAATAAGCGGCTAACTACCATCGGAAAGACTGGGGCAAGAAAGGGGCAGAGAAAGACAGTGAGAGGAAATGATGGACTGATAACATGACAGGGGGAAAAAAACCACGAACATTGGTCATCAGTGGCACCAGTGACAAGGGAGGTGAGTTGCGGGGAGAAATGATTGCCTATGCCACAGAGTATGGCACTTTATGGTGATGATGTTTCACAATGTACGATTATGTATAATGCATCTGACGATTAAAAAGTCATCGGGTTCCAGGATCGAAAAATGGTAGCGTCACGCTTCAGTCCACTCAGCTGTAATTGGGTACCTGACTCTGCTCTTGAGTTAGAGAAGGCAAAGGCAACGCGAAAGGGAACATTCTACAAACTAAGTCAGCGATTCAATAGAGTTGTGACACAGTGGATCATATCGCTTTGCAATATCTCTGGCAATAAATAGGCTGACAGATTGGCAAAAGAAGGTGGAAAGCTAACTCAGCCTAATAAAAGCGTAACTTATGAAGAGGCCAAGTTTTATCAGAACCAGATACAGAAATAAGTGGGTAGCAAATCATCTAGACCATTTAAAAAAATGTTGCATCGTTTATGCAGGGCGCGACCCGCTCAACCTAGTCGTCTATTTTAGGGCGCATGTCCAAATATAAAAAACCTTTAGGACTGATGACCAGAAAAACGATGCACAGTACCTGCTTAACAGAAGTGAACAAGTGGTTATCTTCAGACTCCGCATAGGCTACAACAGATTGAGATACCATCTATTCAACAAGCTAAAGATAGGAACTACCGATGAGTGTAACTGTGGCACCGATAAAATGACAACTTAACATCTGCTGCAAAAGTTATGAAGAACAAAGAAAGCGTCTATGGCCGTCACCAGAATCACTGCTGGAAAAACTCAATGAAGATGTCACATAAATATAGGGTCGATCTCTTTTCCTCACCGGCAGTATTTAGTTACATTTTTTTGTGTAGTAAATTTCTGTGGTCGCCCTTTTCTTTCTCTACTATCAAGCAGATATTTTGTACTTTCAAATCATCTTACACTCCTCTCAGTGATAATTCGTCATCAACCCAGATGGGCCAGTTAGCGACCGAGCCTTGGGTTTACCTAAGGCGTGCCGGCCGATAAACTACTGTGGACAGATTACAGACACGCACTTATCAGTCGGACAGACCTGAGCGAAAATGTTGTAATAGTCCGAGCAGATGTAAGAAGTTATTTGTAAACATTGCCGAGAGAGGATCGGATGTTTTCATTCCATATTTGGGAGACATGACCTCTGCAGTAACGCGCAAAAATTTCCATGAAGAAATAATTTGAATTACCCCACAAAACACCCATGTTTGATAGGATTGGCAGAGATTCGGAATGAAGGCACAACACGCCTTCCGATTGGAGCCCTGCTTGACATCGTAAAAAACAACTGCGGGGGAAGACAGGCAATATAACTGTTGCGCACAGATTCCTTTGTGTGGTAGTCTGTGACGCACAGATTACTGTTGGTAAGCATACAAATGTAAAGTTATATCTATTTGTCTGATGAAAAGTATTTATTTGAGAATCAAAATACTTTCTTGATAATTTACGGGACAGAACCCTGATTGGTCGATGTTAGATTCGGTTATATGGGTTATCTTCTCTTGTGTCTCAACCTGGCGTATGAATACTAGATTTACGTCAGTTTGCTTCTGGTATGGCCAGAAACAGATTGGTCTTGCTTAGAATGTTTATGGCCCGAGTTTATATTTATTCCTTGACTATTTAAGGTGATTCGGTCTTATATCTTTGTATCTTTGTAATGTCTATGTCGGCCTATTTTTTGAGCTGAACTCTGGGGTCAGAGGCATTTCTGCGCATGCGTCGATTTGGTGTCGACGAGAGGTTTCCGTGATGGCGAACTGTGTTTTTGCTCGGACGAAGAAAAGTCCGAAGATTTTGTCATGGTGGTTGATCCTTGGGGAAGGAGAAGTTTTCTCAGTATGACTATAATGTCCGTAATTCCCCGCAACAGTTATTCTTGACGCCAAGGGATGGCGTGTGCTATTTGCTAGTGTTTTTCTGGACTTAAGGTAAAGCAGAAACATTTACTGAACTTGCCTTAGGCCTAACTATATGCAGACGCTATACTGTCTGCCGGTGTATTTGCTTGATTGTGCTTAGACGACTCTTCTACTAGCAGCACTATGCATTGGACATATGCAACATTTATCATGGGATATGGAAAGCCCAATATATTATTTGAGTAATTAACGGAGCCTTCACTTACGTTTAAGACATCTTCAGAGTGAGCGACGCTCACTGGAACTAGCGCCATTTTGGATCCCACTTTCGGTCTATTCGGATTACCGATCAGAGAACAGGATTGCCTTATTACCTGATGGCGATACCCAGACCTATATGATATTGAAATCCACTCCTTGTCTATTTAAGATTGTCGTCATGAGAGTCGGCTGAATTTACGGCTTGAAAGACTTAGCTAGAAGAAGGTTCTGACAGTGAACCATTGTTGATGATTATGTATTCACATTAACTGATGCGATTAATCAGTTAAGGCATGAGACGATAGACAACCAGAATATTGAATGCTTGTCTACTATCGTTCTATTGTATTCACCTGCTACATGAATGTCCATTTGATGTTGTCACCCATTTTTCAAGTATACGATGATTTTTGTGCCAACCTGTTCCAGTGACTGTAACTGGGTTGTCGGAGTGTGCGTCCCATTAAATTATAAGAAAACGTCAACAGTAGTCTATGTCATTGACTTCCAGCTATGAGTGAGTGAGTGTGCAGTCTACTTGTCAACTCACAGAACATTCCATCCATTCGCGTACCTTGCACTCTCACTCCAGATAAACATTGCCTTTGCTAGCGCCTCAACACTTGGCGAGCAAGGTGACCTAGATACACAACACTGCGTCGGTCGAGTTGACCATTTTCCAACATTCGTCCAGTCTTCATTATTACGAGTATATCCTTGCAACACTGGAGATACCCTAACTATGCAACACACCTTCATCATTACAACACTGACAAGGGGTTTGCTACACTGGTGGCCAGATTTCTGGGTCTAACCTTCGCAGTGGACAAGATTTAGAAGTCAACTACTGATTGTTGCTTGATGCCTGATACGACACACCAGCAGTACAAGTCTACAATACGTCAGCATTGTTTTTCACGTGACCTATCAAGCGTACACAGTAACTAGGTCAGCGCTTGTCGAACAGACATTGTTGACATTGTACAGACATCATTACACAGCAGGTTAGGATCGAATATTTAAATGTGTTAGCAAAAAGTACAGTGCAGCCGAATTGAGAAGTCCTACTTATTATAGCGATAGGAAATATCAACGGTGGATCTTCATGCACTGCTCCTTGTTGAACTTTGTAATAGTTAAGGCCAGGATAAATTATTAATTAATTGTCAGTACTATTGTGTGATAATAACTGAGCCTTGTTCGCAACACATTACATTCCATTATATGATGTAAATATATTTATGTTTAAATGTTTACATGTAATATTGTTGTGTATTTGTCTGCGGGTTCGGTTGGGTAGGTGACTATTATAAGAGATACCACGTCATAGAGGTCTTATAATAGCGTTCAGTAGGAGCAATTTTCTTAATTGAAAATTTGCATGCAACATTTGTTGCTATTTTTGTTAGTTGTGATGACCTGTACAATCATTGTTTTTGTAATATTTTTCTGTTTTTCAGTTTTGTTTTGATTTGTTTGTATTTGTAGGTCTCCTCTTTCCTTTTATTTAGTTCTATACAACTTTATATTTATACACTGTGACGTCATTTGTGTTGTTTATTTCCTCGCAGTTGTCATCACAGGTTCTGTGATAATTTTCTTCAGTTTTTCTATTTATCTTATTTGATTTCTGCGAATGTTTTCGTATTGTCTTTCTTTTTTGTCCTTTGTTTATGTTGTTGGTTGACATATGCTATATAAGGTATATTTGATTATACACTATGTGTAGTGCACTTGTGGTATAGAATAAACTGATAGTTTATTATTAGCATTATTATTATTATACAAGTGAGTATACAAGACCTTACTAAAGGCTTGTCTCCCACTGAAATTGGGATAAATTGTGAGCTAATTATTCAAGTTTATTAAAACTTGCGTTCATTATCTTTTTCAGGTAACTAGTCACATATTGTTAAACATTATGGCGACTTTAGACTTCTTTATTGAGCAAGGGAAAGCCCTTAAAGTACCTCCTGAGGAGTTGAGAGTTTTTGCTACGACTGAATATGCCAAGGCATTGAAGTCGGAAGAAAAAAGAATGAAAGCAGAAGCTGAACAAAAGAAAATAGAGGCTGAGAATACAACATTGCAGATGCAGGCAGGTGAAAGGAAATTCATGTTGCAAATGGAAAAAGAAAAGAGAGAGACTGAGGAGAAAAGATTAGAAAAACAAGCTGAGGAGAAAAGATTAGAAAGAGAAGCTGAGGCTGAAGAAAAAAGATTACAAAGAGAAACCGAACAGAAAAGATTAGACAGAGAATCAGAAGAAAGAAAGATTCAAATGCAGCTAAACAAAGAGGCGGAGGAGAGAAAAGCAAAAATGGAACATGAGGAAAAACTCTTATCATTTGAGTTAGAAAAATTAAAATTGACAAATATGAGTAATCAGTCATCTGGTAGTAATGGTAAACCTTTTATTTATAAGGTCAAACAATCAGCATTTAATCCGTCCAGTGACGATATAACATTTTGGCTGGATAGGTTTGAACGTTCTTGTCGAACTCATAATGCGGATAGATCACAATATGCTAATCAGTTGTCAGAGATAATGAGAGGTGACTCTCTGACTAGTTTAAGCTTGGTAGAAGAGGCTGACCAGGATAATTATGATGTTATCAGAGCAGCCGTATTAAAAAAATATCAATTGACAGAGGAAGGTTACCGTCTTCAGTTTAAGACAATGGTACCTGAAACAGGGGTAGAATTCTCAGAATTCATTGCAAAGGCACGTCTTACATTTACACGTTGGATTGAGCTGTCCAAAACAGAAAAGACATATGAAGCCCTTATGGACTTGTTGCTCAGAGACAAGATTATGTCATGTGTAAATAAATCATTCCTTGAATTCCTACATGAGCGTAAACCCAAAACTCTAAAACAAATGGAAGAATATTGTACCCAATATGTCACTGCACACCCTGACGTAACTATTAGGAACGCTAAGGTTAAGGAAAGTATGCCAGTTGCTTCAGCAACACCATACAATCCTAATTACTCACACAAATTTCAAGGACCACAAAACAAGTTTGATAAAAAGGGTAACCATAATAATTATCAAAAACAAGGTAATCAATCATTTCAAGATTCTTCTTCGAGGAACTGGAGACGAGGCGACAGCCCTCGATACAGGGGTTGCGACAATTATAGAAATTTCCGCAGAGGAAGTCATTATAGGAACTATCCAAGTTATCTGTCATGGAGACAACAAGACCATAATTACAGAGATACTCATTATAATGAACATAATAATTGTAACCATGAGAACTATGACTCAAACCCAAATAGGGGTTACAATAGAGGAAACAATAATAATTGGAGAGGCAATAATAATCGAGGTAGATCTCAATACAGAGGACATAAATCACATTATCAGGCAAACTCTGCACATCAAGCGTCCCATGAAGCCTGTAACCAGACTAATGAGAATAAAAACTCTAATAATATGGCATGTTCTGCTTTTCTTCTTCTTCTTCTTCGTTCGCCCTGAAAAGGACGGTGGTTGCGTTGTGTCTGTTTACAACGTAGCTGTGATATCTGCACCTTTCGGTCGACACATTCGACTTCTGCACGGCATTTTTTAGGACCGGGTTTGCCTTCCCATTTCGATCCACACTCGCTCAGCCAGCCTGCACAGCTGCAGACTGTTTCCAGGACCACCACGTGGAGGTGGAGTGCGGTCTTGACCAGCTCTGGTTCGCTGGTCCTGACGCAGGCAGTCAAGCTATGAGTCGCTGACTGCGGTCTCTATTGCTGCGTCTTGAGGTCCCATGTTCTGCTTTTGATTTTGGGAGATCATCTCAATGCCCCCAATGCAAAACATTATTCGAACCAACTACGGTGTCTACTTTAAGTTGTGGTCACCCTCTCCCGGCTCTTCCTGCGTCAGTCGCGCATGATGGAAGAGGATCTCTTGTCTTACATAAAGGTCTAGTAAATGATAGCCCAGTCTCAATTCTTTTTGATTCTGGATGCACCACCATTGGTGTTAGGCAGTCACTCGTAGATCCTTCCCGTGCCACAGGCAAAGTAGTCAAATGTGTAACATTTGGCGGCACCTTAGAGAAGGACTCTACTGCTATCATCAATATTGCTACTCCTTTCTTTACGGGAGATGTGCACGCATGTCTTCTGCCGAATCCGATCGCTGATCTCATCATCGGTCGTATTCACGGAGTCAAAGAATGCACTCCGCAACAAATTGCTGCTTGGGAAAATCAAAATATCCAAACTGCTAATGCAGTAGTCACAAGAGCACAAGCTCTCAATATGCCTCAAACTTCATCTACTGAAGATGCTGAAGTGCATAACCAAGATGATTCCTTGGTAATTTCTCGTGACTCATTTATAAAACAGCAAGAAGATGATCCCACTCTAAAGAAATTCTTCACTCTTGCAACAAAAGGTGATCCAAATAAAGATACAAATCGAAAATCTTGGATTACAATGAAGAATGGCGTACTTGTGCGTATGGTCCAAGACTCTACTAAGTCCATGCATTCTCAGATTCTTGTACCCAAGAATATGAGGGTTAAAGTTTTGCAGCACGCTCATGACTCTCAGTGTGCTGGACATATGGGTTTTTCCCGTACTAAGTCAAGAGTTCTTGCGGCTTTCTTTTGGCCTTTCGTAAACAAAGACATACAGATTTATTGCCGATCTTGTAAGGTATGTCAAGAAGTCAAATCCAAAGGTCCACGCCATGCTGCACCTATTCAGGCTGCAGATATTCCTATTCGGCCTTATGAACGCCCCAGCTACATTCGTACGCATGATGCGTGGAATCCTATCTCATCGTTCAGATGTCATTGCGTACTTGGACGACATCTGTCTTTTCAGTGATACTTGGGAAGATCACTATTTGGGGTTAGGTGAATTACTGTCTACCTTACGCGAGCATAAGTTGACAGCGAAACCCTCTAAAGCCTGTATTGGTTGTAGCGAAATTTCTTTCATAGGTCACCGTGTCGGTCATGGTTTCCTAAAGACAGAGGACCATAATACCAGTAAAATACTTAACATCTCTATTCCTAAGACTAAAAAGCAAGTGAGAAATCTATTAGGTCTTATACAATTTTATGGACGATTTATTCAGAATCTATCCTCTATCATGGCACCTCTTTCTTCGTTACTAAAGAAAGGGTCTCCTAATATGGTCCACTGGTCTCAGGAATGCCAATCCTCTTTGGATAAGATTAAAACTTTGTTTTCAACTTCACCTATTTTAGTGTTACCTACTACAGATAAGACATTTGTCCTTCGTAGTGACGCTTCATCCACTGGGATTGGAGCGGCACTAATGCAAGAGTACTCTGAAACTCTTCATCCTGTAATGTATATCTCACGAAAACTTAATGCGGCAGAAAGGAATTACTCGGTTTTAGACCGTGAACTTTTGGCGATGGTTTGGTCAATTCTCAAACTTCAAAGATTCCTTCTTGGCGAGCATTTCATAGTGGAAACTGACCAGAAAGCTCTTACAGCTATTCAAAGTAAAAACTTGAAGAGCTCGAGATCAACTCGATACGCCATTGCTCTTCAACCTTTTCATTTCTCGGTGCGAGCTATCCGTGGCTCAGAAAATGTGATGGCAGACATTTTGTCTAGATGCCCTCATGATTCCACCTAACTGTTAAATCTTGGACTTCCTAATATGTCTAACTTTACAACAGTTTTTTTTTTTCTATATCAAAATATGTACACATTTGTAATATATGATATAGTGATTGTATAAACATTTAGCTGTTCACTAATTTTTATTCACCGCTAGTCCTTTGATGATTTTTCTTTTGTCAATCATGAACTTATGGTACTTAATATGAAATTGTGATTGAAATTATTGTATGCATTGTGTCATTGCCAGTATTGTAGTATGCGTTGGTGACACCTCCCTGGAAATGTTTATACTTAGAGAAATACTTTCTCTGAGATGTTGAGGTATATTCTCACCTGTCGATCTATATTTCGACTTTGCCTCAATTTGGCGTAATAAATTGCTGATATTTCTCATCTGCGCATTATTCGTGCGTTGTGAGCCTATTTTATGCTGCTCTCAGACGAAAAAAAAAAAATGATTTTCATTTGTTTTCCCGGGGGGTTTGGTAGTCTGTTGCGAACAGATTCTTTTGTGTGGTAGTCTGTGACGCACAGATTACTGTTGGTAAGCATACAAATGTAAAGTAATATCTATTTGTCTGATGAAAAGTATTTATTTGAGAATCAAAATACTTTTTTGATAATTTACGGGACAGAACCCTGATTGGTCGGTGTTAGATTCGGTTATATGGGTATCTTCTCTTGTGTCTCAACCTGGCGTATGAATACTAGATTTACGTCAGTTTGCTTCTGGTAGGGCCAGAAACAGATTGGTCTTGCTTAGAATGTTTATGGCCCGAGTTTATATTTATTCCTTGACTATTTAAGGTGATTCGGTCTTATATCTTTGTATCTTTGTAATGTCTATGTCGGCCTATTTTTTGAGCTGAACTCTGGGGTCAGAGGCATTTCTGCGCATGTGTCGATTTGGTGTCGACAAGAGGTTTCCGTGATGGCGAACTGTGTTTTTGCTCGGACGAAGAAAAGTCCGAAGATTTTGTCATGGTGGTTGATCCTTGGGGAAGGAGAAGTTTTCTCAGTATGACTATAATGTCCGTAATTCCCCCCAACAGTTATTCTTGACGCCAAGGGATGGCGTGTGCTATTTGCTAGTGTTTTTCTGGACTTAAGGTAAAGCAGAAACATTTACTGAACTTGCCTTAGGCCTAACTATATGCAGACGTTATACTGTCTGTCGGTGTATTTGCTTGATTGTGCTTAGACGACTCTTCTACTAGCAGCCCTATGCATTGGACATATGCAACATTTATCATGGGATATGGAAAGCCCAATATATTATTTGAGTAATGAACGGAGCCTTCACTTACGTTTAAGACATCTTCAGAGTGAGCGACGCTCACTGGAACTAGCGCCATTTTGGATCCCACTTTCGGTCTATTCGGATTACCGATCAGAGAACAGGATTGCCTTATTACCTGATGGCGATACCCAGACCTATATGATATTGAAGTCCACTCCTTGTCTATTTAAGATTGTCGTCATGAGAGTCGGCTGAATTTACGGCTTGAAAGACTTAGCTAGAAGAAGGTTCTGACAGTGAACCATTGTTGATGATTATGTATTCACATTAACTGATGCGATTAATCAGTTAAGGCATGAGACGATAGACAACCAGAATATTGAATGCTTGCCTACTATCGTTCTATTGTATTCACCTGCTACATGAATGTCCATTTGATGTTGTCACCCATTTTTCAAGTATACGATGATTTTTGTGCCAACCTGTTCCAGTGACTGTAACTGGGTTGTCGGAGTGTGCGTCCCATTAAATTATAAGAAAACGTCAACAGTAGTCTATGTCATTGACTTCCAGCTATGAGTGAGTGAGTGTCCAGTCTACTTGTCAACTCACAGAACATTCCATCCATTCGCGTACCTTGCACTCTCACTCCAGATAAACATTGCCTTTGCTAGCGCCTCAACACTTGGCGAGCAAGGTGACCTAGATACACAACACTGCGTCGGTCGAGTTGACCATTTTCCAACATTCGTCCAGTCTTCATTATTACGAGTATATCCTTGCAACACTGGAGATACCCTAACTATGCAACACACCTTCATCATTACAACACTGACAAGGGGTTTGCTACACTGGTGGCCAGATTTCTGGGTCTAACCTTCGCAGTGGACAAGATTTAGAAGTCAACTACTGATTGTTGCTTGATGCCTGATACGACACACCAGCAGTACAAGTCTACAATACGTCAGCATTGTTTTTCACGTGACCTATCAAGCGTACACAGTAACTAGGTCAGCGCTTGTCGAACAGACATTGTTGACATTGTACAGACATCATTACACAGCAGGTTAGGATCGAATATTTAAATGTGTTAGCAAAAAGTACAGTGCAGCCGAATTGAGAAGTCCTACTTATTATAGCGATAGGAAATATCAACGGTGGATCTTCATGCACTGCTCCTTGTTGAACTTTGTAATAGTTAAGGCCAGGATAAATTATTAATTAATTGTCAGTACTATTGTGTGATAATAACTGAGCCTTGTTCGCAACACATTACATTCCATTATATGATGTAAATATATTTATGTTTAAATGTTTACATGTAATATTGTTGTGTATTTGTCTGCGGGTTCGGTTGGGTAGGTGACTATTATAAGAGATACCACGTCATAGAGGTCTTATAATAGCGTTCAGTAGGAGCAATTTTCTTAATTGAAAATTTGCATGCAACATTTGTTGCTATTTTTGTTAGTTGTGATGACCTGTACAATCATTGTTTTTGTAATATTTTTCTGTTTTTCAGTTTTGTTTTGATTTGTTTGTATTTGTAGGTCTCCTCTTTCCTTTTATTTAGTTCTATACAACTTTATATTTATACACTGTGACGTCATTTGTGTTGTTTATTTCCTCGCAGTTGTCATCACAGGTTCTGTGATAATTTTCTTCAGTTTTTCTATTTATCTTATTTGATTTCTGCGAATGTTTTCGTATTGTCTTTCTTTTTTGTCCTTTGTTTATGTTGTTGGTTGACATATGCTATATAAGGTATATTTGATTATACACTATGTGTAGTGCACTTGTGGTATAGAATAAACTGATAGTTTATTATTAGCATTATTATTATTATACAAGTGAGTATACAAGACCTTACTAAAGGCTTGTCTCCCACTGAAATTGGGATAAATTGTGAGCTAATTATTCAAGTTTATTAAAACTTGCGTTCATTATCTTTTTCAGGTAACTAGTCACATATTGTTAAACATTATGGCGACTTTAGACTTCTTTATTGAGCAAGGGAAAGCCCTTAAAGTACCTCCTGAGGAGTTGAGAGTTTTTGCTACGACTGAATATGCCAAGGCATTGAAGTCGGAAGAAAAAAGAATGAAAGCAGAAGCTGAACAAAAGAAAATAGAGGCTGAGAATACAACATTGCAGATGCAGGCAGGTGAAAGGAAATTCATGTTGCAAATGGAAAAAGAAAAGAGAGAGACTGAGGAGAAAAGATTAGAAAAACAAGCTGAGGAGAAAAGATTAGAAAGAGAAGCTGAGGCTGAAGAAAAAAGATTACAAAGAGAAACCGAACAGAAAAGATTAGACAGAGAATCAGAAGAAAGAAAGATTCAAATGCAGCTAAACAAAGAGGCGGAGGAGAGAAAAGCAAAAATGGAACATGAGGAAAAACTCTTATCATTTGAGTTAGAAAAATTAAAATTGACAAATATGAGTAATCAGTCATCTGGTAGTAATGGTAAACCTTTTATTTATAAGGTCAAACAATCAGCATTTAATCCGTCCAGTGACGATATAACATTTTGGCTGGATAGGTTTGAACGTTCTTGTCGAACTCATAATGCGGATAGATCACAATATGCTAATCAGTTGTCAGAGATAATGAGAGGTGACTCTCTGACTAGTTTAAGCTTGGTAGAAGAGGCTGACCAGGATAATTATGATGTTATCAGAGCAGCCGTATTAAAAAAATATCAATTGACAGAGGAAGGTTACCGTCTTCAGTTTAAGACAATGGTACCTGAAACAGGGGTAGAATTCTCAGAATTCATTGCAAAGGCACGTCTTACATTTACACGTTGGATTGAGCTGTCCAAAACAGAAAAGACATATGAAGCCCTTATGGACTTGCTGCTCAGAGACAAGATTATGTCATGTGTAAATAAATCATTCCTTGAATTCCTACATGAGCGTAAACCCAAAACTCTAAAACAAATGGAAGAATATTGTACCCAATATGTCACTGCACACCCTGACGTAACTATTAGGAACGCTAAGGTTAAGGAAAGTATGCCAGTTGCTTCAGCAACACCATACAATCCTAATTACTCACACAAATTTCAAGGACCACAAAACAAGTTTGATAAAAAGGGTAACCATAATAATTATCAAAAACAAGGTAATCAATCATTTCAAGATTCTTCTTCGAGGAACTGGAGACGAGGCGACAGCCCTCGATACAGGGGTTGCGACAATTATAGAAATTTCCGCAGAGGAAGTCATTATAGGAACTATCCAAGTTATCTGTCATGGAGACAACAAGACCATAATTACAGAGATACTCATTATAATGAACATAATAATTGTAACCATGAGAACTATGACTCAAACCCAAATAGGGGTTACAATAGAGGAAACAATAATAATTGGAGAGGCAATAATAATCGAGGTAGATCTCAATACAGAGGACATAAATCACATTATCAGGCAAACTCTGCACATCAAGCGTCCCATGAAGCCTGTAACCAGACTAATGAGAATAAAAACTCTAATAATATGGCATGTTCTGCTTTTCTTCTTCTTCTTCTTCGTTCGCCCTGAAAAGGACGGTGGTTGCGTTGTGTCTGTTTACAACGTAGCTGTGATATCTGCACCTTTCGGTCGACACATTCGACTTCTGCACGGCATTTTTTAGGACCGGGTTTGCCTTCCCATTTCGATCCACACTCGCTCAGCCAGCCTGCACAGCTGCAGACTGTTTCCAGGACCACCACGTGGAGGTGGAGTGCGGTCTTGACCAGCTCTGGTTCGCTGGTCCTGACGCAGGCAGTCAAGCTATGAGTCGCTGACTGCGGTCTCTATTGCTGCGTCTTGAGGTCCCATGTTCTGCTTTTGATTTTGGGAGATCATCTCAATGCCCCCAATGCAAAACATTATTCGAACCAACTACGGTGTCTACTTTAAGTTGTGGTCACCCTCTCCCGGCTCTTCCTGCGTCAGTCGCGCATGATGGAAGAGGATCTCTTGTCTTACATAAAGGTCTAGTAAATGATAGCCCAGTCTCAATTCTTTTTGATTCTGGATGCACCACCATTGGTGTTAGGCAGTCACTCGTAGATCCTTCCCGTGCCACAGGCAAAGTAGTCAAATGTGTAACATTTGGCGGCACCTTAGAGAAGGACTCTACTGCTATCATCAATATTGCTACTCCTTTCTTTACGGGAGATGTGCACGCATGTCTTCTGCCGAATCCGATCGCTGATCTCATCATCGGTCGTATTCACGGAGTCAAAGAATGCACTCCGCAACAAATTGCTGCTTGGGAAAATCAAAATATCCAAACTGCTAATGCAGTAGTCACAAGAGCACAAGCTCTCAATATGCCTCAAACTTCATCTACTGAAGATGCTGAAGTGCATAACCAAGATGATTCCTTGGTAATTTCTCGTGACTCATTTATAAAACAGCAAGAAGATGATCCCACTCTAAAGAAATTCTTCACTCTTGCAACAAAAGGTGATCCAAATAAAGATACAAATCGAAAATCTTGGATTACAATGAAGAATGGCGTACTTGTGCGTATGGTCCAAGACTCTACTAAGTCCATGCATTCTCAGATTCTTGTACCCAAGAATATGAGGGTTAAAGTTTTGCAGCACGCTCATGACTCTCAGTGTGCTGGACATATGGGTTTTTCCCGTACTAAGTCAAGAGTTCTTGCGGCTTTCTTTTGGCCTTTCGTAAACAAAGACATACAGATTTATTGCCGATCTTGTAAGGTATGTCAAGAAGTCAAATCCAAAGGTCCACGCCATGCTGCACCTATTCAGGCTGCAGATATTCCTATTCGGCCTTATGAACGCCCCAGCTACATTCGTACGCATGATGCGTGGAATCCTATCTCATCGTTCAGATGTCATTGCGTACTTGGACGACATCTGTCTTTTCAGTGATACTTGGGAAGATCACTATTTGGGGTTAGGTGAATTACTGTCTACCTTACGCGAGCATAAGTTGACAGCGAAACCCTCTAAAGCCTGTATTGGTTGTAGCGAAATTTCTTTCATAGGTCACCGTGTCGGTCATGGTTTCCTAAAGACAGAGGACCATAATACCAGTAAAATACTTAACATCTCTATTCCTAAGACTAAAAAGCAAGTGAGAAATCTATTAGGTCTTATACAATTTTATGGACGATTTATTCAGAATCTATCCTCTATCATGGCACCTCTTTCTTCGTTACTAAAGAAAGGGTCTCCTAATATGGTCCACTGGTCTCAGGAATGCCAATCCTCTTTGGATAAGATTAAAACTTTGTTTTCAACTTCACCTATTTTAGTGTTACCTACTACAGATAAGACATTTGTCCTTCGTAGTGACGCTTCATCCACTGGGATTGGAGCGGCACTAATGCAAGAGTACTCTGAAACTCTTCATCCTGTAATGTATATCTCACGAAAACTTAATGCGGCAGAAAGGAATTACTCGGTTTTAGACCGTGAACTTTTGGCGATGGTTTGGTCAATTCTCAAACTTCAAAGATTCCTTCTTGGCGAGCATTTCATAGTGGAAACTGACCAGAAAGCTCTTACAGCTATTCAAAGTAAAAACTTGAAGAGCTCGAGATCAACTCGATACGCCATTGCTCTTCAACCTTTTCATTTCTCGGTGCGAGCTATCCGTGGCTCAGAAAATGTGATGGCAGACATTTTGTCTAGATGCCCTCATGATTCCACCTAACTGTTAAATCTTGGACTTCCTAATATGTCTAACTTTACAACAGTTTTTTTTTTTCTATATCAAAATATGTACACATTTGTAATATATGATATAGTGATTGTATAAACATTTAGCTGTTCACTAATTTTTATTCACCGCTAGTCCTTTGATGATTTTTCTTTTGTCAATCATGAACTTATGGTACTTAATATGAAATTGTGATTGAAATTATTGTATGCATTGTGTCATTGCCAGTATTGTAGTATGCGTTGGTGACACCTCCCTGGAAATGTTTATACTTAGAGAAATACTTTCTCTGAGATGTTGAGGTATATTCTCACCTGTCGATCTATATTTCGACTTTGCCTCAATTTGGCGTAATAAATTGCTGATATTTCTCATCTGCGCATTATTCGTGCGTTGTGAGCCTATTTTATGCTGCTCTCAGACGAAAAAAAAAAATGATTTTCATTTGTTTTCCCGGGGGGTTTGGTAGTCTGTTGCGAACAGATTCTTTTGTGTGGTAGTCTGTGACGCACAGATTACTGTTGGTAAGCATACAAATGTAAAGTAATATCTATTTGTCTGATGAAAAGTATTTATTTGAGAATCAAAATACTTTTTTGATAATTTACGGGACAGAACCCTGATTGGTCGGTGTTAGATTCGGTTATATGGGTATCTTCTCTTGTGTCTCAACCTGGCGTATGAATACTAGATTTACGTCAGTTTGCTTCTGGTAGGGCCAGAAACAGATTGGTCTTGCTTAGAATGTTTATGGCCCGAGTTTATATTTATTCCTTGACTATTTAAGGTGATTCGGTCTTATATCTTTGTATCTTTGTAATGTCTATGTCGGCCTATTTTTTGAGCTGAACTCTGGGGTCAGAGGCATTTCTGCGCATGTGTCGATTTGGTGTCGACAAGAGGTTTCCGTGATGGCGAACTGTGTTTTTGCTCGGACGAAGAAAAGTCCGAAGATTTTGTCATGGTGGTTGATCCTTGGGGAAGGAGAAGTTTTCTCAGTATGACTATAATGTCCGTAATTCCCCCCAACAGTTATTCTTGACGCCAAGGGATGGCGTGTGCTATTTGCTAGTGTTTTTCTGGACTTAAGGTAAAGCAGAAACATTTACTGAACTTGCCTTAGGCCTAACTATATGCAGACGTTATACTGTCTGTCGGTGTATTTGCTTGATTGTGCTTAGACGACTCTTCTACTAGCAGCCCTATGCATTGGACATATGCAACATTTATCATGGGATATGGAAAGCCCAATATATTATTTGAGTAATGAACGGAGCCTTCACTTACGTTTAAGACATCTTCAGAGTGAGCGACGCTCACTGGAACTAGCGCCATTTTGGATCCCACTTTCGGTCTATTCGGATTACCGATCAGAGAACAGGATTGCCTTATTACCTGATGGCGATACCCAGACCTATAAGATATTGAAGTCCACTCCTTGTCTATTTAAGATTGTCGTCATGAGAGTCGGCTGAATTTACGGCTTGAAAGACTTAGCTAGAAGAAGGTTCTGACAGTGAACCATTGTTGATGATTATGTATTCACATTAACTGATGCGATTAATCAGTTAAGGCATGAGACGATAGACAACCAGAATATTGAATGCTTGCCTACTATCGTTCTATTGTATTCACCTGCTACATGAATGTCCATTTGATGTTGTCACCCATTTTTCAAGTATACGATGATTTTTGTGCCAACCTGTTCCAGTGACTGTAACTGGGTTGTCGGAGTGTGCGTCCCATTAAATTATAAGAAAACGTCAACAGTAGTCTATGTCATTGACTTCCAGCTATGAGTGAGTGAGTGTCCAGTCTACTTGTCAACACACAGAACATTCCATCCATTCGCGTACCATGCACTCTCACTCCAGATAAACATTGCCTTTGCTAGCGCCTCAACACTTGGCGAGCAAGGTGACCTAGATACACAACACTGCGTCGGTCGAGTTGACCATTTTCCAACATTCGTCCAGTCTTCATTATTACGAGTATATCCTTGCAACAATGGAGATACCCTAACTATGCATCACACCTTCATCATTACAACACCGACAAGGGGAGTGCTACAATAACCTGACACACTAGCCAGGATAGAACACTGTGAAAATTCACTCGCGCCAAGAAGACAACCAGTCCTTGCCAGAGTAAAGACTAAACGCAGCTTTCATTTATCAAACCGGGCCTTCTTTGAGCATTCTCGGGACTAAAAAGCCCAGGAAAAACTCTACCATTTTAACATGGAAAACCGGAATCTGAGGGAACTGAAACACATGGCAAAGTGGGAACTTATTGTTAAAGTAGCAACAGCCCAGACCGAGTTTAAGAGGCCTCTACAGGTGCCTTTATTTCTCTGATCCAGCAGTCTGTGAGCCTAAAGATTGGCGTATGTTGTACATTTTGAATTCCATATTTTTTTCATTATTAACAATTGAACTAATACGTGAATATTAGTATGTGAAAATTGCAAGTGGACATCAAAGTCATTTGAGGCTGGCAACCTCAGCATATAGAATGATGATTTCATGAACCGCCAGGGCTGGTGACTGCGTTATTGCGAGCTTCTTATAAAGAACCAAAAGCAGAGGTAGTCCCAAGTTCTATTTGGAGCAGGGAGGGAATGATGAAAGATATGATGTTCGTACTTGTTATTTTATTAACTTTTTCAACCAGTGTAAATGTAAAACATATTCATTCTAAATGTAATGAAAGTTTCAACCTTTTCAACCAGTGTAAATGTAAAATATATTCACTCTAAATGTAATGAAAGTTTACAACCTTTTCAACCGATGTAAATGTAAACATATTCAAACTATATTGTTAACATTTTCAACTAAAGTTAAATATAAAACTATTCATTTTAAATGTAAAGATAGTTTTTCGCCCACTGGGATTAAGATTAATTCTCAGAGAGGGTAAAAATTCTGAAGATAGATGAGATGGTGAAATAGGAAGATGGGGAAAAATAAGTATGTGTCAGGAAACTCAATACTCAGAAGGTATTCCTTTCTCTTCTTTTGCCATACTAGTTGGTGGTACCAGGTGAGTGTACTATTTCTGGAACAAGTGAGTCGACGCTAGACACCATCATCAGACGGGTCTTAGAGACGCGGGACCAGCTTTGCAGTTACTCCCTGATTCTACATGGAACGTGCTGCAACTCTTAATCTTGACCAGGAACGTGAGCAATCCAGTCACCTATCTGCAAAGAACCAAAACACCAGCGGGAGCAGAAACCTCACTGGCAGCTAAGTAGTCAAATAAAAGTGCCACGTGAAACTTCCCCTTATATAATTCCCCATTAACATCATTTGATGATGACCAATTTTGTTAAAGAATATTCAATTTTTAATAACTGTTAACACCTAAGTGATTATTAAATGTGTTATTTTATCTATCCAAATTTAAAGTTGATTTAATCATTTTGAATGTGTTGTATCCGTATGTCTCAGACAATTTCTTAAATATACTCATTCAGAGCTACTAAATAATAATAAGAGGAAATTCGCTGAATTAACTCAGCTGGGGGCTTGAACGAGCTTCGAATTATAAGATAACCATATCCTTCACAAAAGTAGTCGGCAGATACTAGAGTTAAAGTGCTCAGCCAATGCAGCATTGTTCTCGCTTTTCTGAATATCTTGTGAAAACTCCCTTGAGGTAGAAGCATCGTTATCCTTCTATCTACAACTCTGCCAAGAGTAATCCTGTGCGAAGGTAGACACCTTTGAGATCCACATCAGTTACTCTTGAGTTTTTGCCACTGTAGGACCACTACTACAGAGCTAAGGAGAGGCAACCCGTGACAGAAGATACCAACAAACTCAAGACCACTGTTTTCTTTAAACTTATTTACGTTCATGACTGAAATTGTACGAATAAGATGATGATATGTGGACGACCCCATTTACCTAATGCAAAGTCTGCTATATGGCTACCATTACCCCTTATTTTTTAACTTCATCCGTGCCGCTAAATCAAAGCAGTTAGTAAAAAAAAAGTACAGATCAGCTTGAGTTTTTACAGGAACAAACGTGCCAATTTTGTCGCCCAAAATACCTTTTTCAAACCAAACAAAAATAAGCATAACATTAGCAGAAGTAGATATAACAAACGACTAACAAATATAAGTTATCTGAATTGACAGCTTGGTTACCGGATTTGTGGACGTATGAAGCGTAAATTACCCTATAAATTAAACTCGGCTAGGTGTGTGTATAGGGTCATATTTTTTATCTGACTAAACTTCGGTTGTAAAAAGATTATTTGGAACACTACCGACACCTTCGCTTACTTACCATGTCAATGCACAATCTCTGTGACAGTATTGCAACACTGTCACGATTACAATAGATAAATATGGAAATGAATGCAAACCATAGTCCCAGCGTTTACAATCACTGTCTTCACTAATCGCATTTATAAAGTGCCGTCTGTGTTTTGTTTTTTCTACACCACACACGTTATTTATTACACAGCGTACAAGTAACTCGGCAAGATTTCTGTTTGATTTTTTTTTTCTCTCTGTGCCTTTCACTTGACCGTTTTTCGTTGTTTGCTTTGTCTTGAAAAGCCTTTGTTAACTAACACGGTGTGCAGGTTTCGTACTACTGTTCATTCGCTTAATTCACAGATTCGCTGGGCAGGTCATGTAGTCCGCTTGCCAGACCATCGACTGCCAAAAATGCTCTTTTATGGTGAGATGCAGAAGGGTAAACGCTCTCATAGTGGCCAAAAGATGCGCTTCAAAGACACGCTTAAGACTTCATTGAAAACCGTTGGCATAAACCCTGACACATGGGAAGCTGCAGCGCAAGACCGAACCGCTTGGCGCGCATCTCTTCGTAAAGGTGCAGCGGCATGCGAATCATCCAGAAAAGCAGCAGCGGAACAGCGGAGACAAGCTAGAAAAGACCGTGTAATAAAACCTTCACATGAAGCAAACATTCCCTGCCCACACTGTCCGAGATCTTTCCAGGCCCGCATCGGGCTCATCAGTCACCTTTGTACCCATAGACTAACCTTAACATATTCCTAATAATTGGATGAACGGAGTGGTCTTCATCACCCGTGATGGACGAACAACAACAATGTGCTTATAATTGTATGTTCCATGTCACGTATCATTTAACCCGCAGTAAAACAGTGCTTTTGTTTGGTATGCTCTTAACGTCGCTTTTTATTATTATTTTATTATTTAAAGAGGGGTAAAGGTAGTCCCCATAGCAGACACTGCGGTAGAGAAGTGTTAAAGACTTCATTATAATAGGTCCAGCTTCGAGAGATGAAGTGACATGTCCACTTCATCCCTGCTTTTGCCTCCCATAACACAAAAGCAGAGTCAGGTACCCATTTACAGTTGAGTGGGCTGTAACGTGACGCTACCGTGTTTCGAACCCGGCACCCTAGCCACGAAAGGCCAGCACTGTAACCACTCTGCCAAATCTAACACCTTTTATTACACCGTGTACAGTAATTCGAACAGTTGTCTATTTGTTTGCTGTTTTTCTGTACTATTCACTTGAACGTTTTGTCTCGAGCAAAGCCATTGTTAACTAACAGGATAATCTGGATCCGTTAACACTCTTATACTTTTATGTTCCATGTTAAGTATAATTTTAACCGCAATAAAACAGTGCTTCTATCTGGTCTACTCTACACACGAGTTTTATTACACAGTGTAAATTAATTCGAACAGCTTTCTGTTTGGTTTGTCTGTGCAATTCACTTTAGAGTTGTTCCTGTTTCCTACGTCTTGGGCAAGGCTTTTGTTAACTCACACGCTGATGGTTTTATTATTGTGGATCCGCAAGACTACAACTCACAAGGGCCAACTCCAAATCTCAAAAATGTTGTATCTGAGCTAGGTGGTTGAAGTAACAAGAAGAGACATGATCCGCAACCAGACGCTATGTCATGCCATCAAAACCCTACAGTTCCAAGTGGAACAGTCCCAATTACGATGATTTGAACAATTCTGCAGAATGGGAGAATATCGGTTACAGTGTCAAATATGGGAATTCAAGAGCCAGGGATCCGGATGTCTAGAACTATCCCCCCCCCCCTCCCCCAGAGTTCGCTGGGAGGACAACATTAGACAATCTGTGAAGGACTGGGGATAGATTGGAGCCAGGCCAAGAGGAAAGCAGCCAATAGCACGGCGGAGACATTTCTATGGTAAACCTCTACACCCCAGGGTAGAAGATGAACGACTACGTAAGTAAGTAGAATCCACCAGACTGCCAATTCTCTTGTTATTTTTATATTCAGTGTTATGCATAATTATAACTGCAGTAAAACTTGATCTAATTGGTCTACAGCAGGGCTTCTAAACCTTTTAGAGGTCCCACACCCTTTTACAGCATATTAAGAACCTTCGCACTCCATTATCTACTCATCGTCATGTGATGTATTCTTTCCAGAACGTTGTCTCCACTACAGCTGCTCATCACGATTCTGGGCAAGTCGACCTGCATCAGCCAAAGACAAGTTCAGACTCTCTGTGATGTTGGGTCCGCCATCGTCTAGGTCGACCCCTTCCCTTTTTTCCAGGGACCTCATTATCTACTAGTTAGCAAAAAATGACAGAAATACGAAAACAATTTTAAAGTATGTTCTGAGGAAATGTCATTTATAAAACATAACTTAAGTTCAGTATCTAATTCAAATTGTCACTGTTCTGTTTTGTACAAACACATTTGAGTTCCGTGTATTATATTGTGTTTATGAAGCTTCGCCTTCTAAAATATCTAACTTGCCTCTAACCCCCAAATGTTGGGTCTTGCACCTCCAGGGGTGTATGCAACCCTGGTTAAGAAACACTAGCCTACAACTAAAGGGGGACTGAAAAGTAAATCACTATTCTTTAAAGTTTGATATCCTGACTTGTATCCACTGGATGTACATGAAACAAATGTCAAAACAACCAGCAATAAATGACATTTGATAAATTAGTTAGTTTTGTTGGTTTTTTTGTTTTTAAATCCCAGAAACAAAATAAAATAAAATAAAAATGGCAAAAAAAACTGACGTCACAAGATATCGTGAAAATTGTTACCCGCTGTGAAATCACATGTTGTACATGCGGCATTCTTACTCTGAATTATAATGTTAATGCGATATAGCATATTATGTAATGTAATTGCGTTTAACTCTTTATTTTGATGTTTATTTCTGTCACATAATTGGTCGTTCTATTTTGCGTATTCTCTCTCTCTCTCTCTCTCTCTCTCTCTCTCTCTTTCTCTCTCTCTGCCATTATCTATTCACTTCTCATTTTTGAGAAGTTTACATTTTTAGACTTCGATTCGTGTCAGGCCACGGCGCCATTGACCAACCTTAAGGATTAATTGTAATCGACTGAGTGATTGCACAAAATTGATTTCAGGCGTGAATTGTTTGTTTACGATTGCACAACCTACGTCCGTACAGGCTGGTCAATCGGGATGTGCCGCTTCAGTGTTAATACAAGCGACTAACAGTGTCTGATAAGTGATGCAATCCCTTCCCTCGATGTTCCCTGTGATGATACTTAAAAGATAATATCAATCTGACGAGACATTTGAAGAGTGAACTTGTAAATGCGATAATAGACGGAAGCTGGCATACCATATATGAGGATTATAAACACTACATTTCTTGGTGCGATTGTTATGTAGGAATTTACGCTTTTGCATGCTATTGGCTTGGCTTTTGAAATGTAAAAATGCTACATTTATGATTGGAGCCTTGTCATATATGAGCAATCTGGATGTGGGCCGAATGCTGCCTTATAATTTAGCGGCTTTTGAGTTTACCGCACTGTGAAACTCAACTCATCAAGAAGACAGCCAGACAAGCCCGAGTAGGAAATAGGATCAGGACTCCACTTTGTTGTTGTTGTTTAACTAGGCCTGCTGAGCTTCTCGCTCTTTAGCACGCAATATCAAGTTGAAGACTCCTTGGTTTTATCTACACTGTAGATCTAGGCTTTTCCTGTCGCTTTTCTGCCATTCCGAAACGTGTTGAGTTGAAGTCATGAGTTCCAGTTCCACCAGCTTGACTTACATTTAAAGCATCGTCACATCTGGTCCCAAGCTAGGAGTAAGAAGTTTGTGGCATTCTGTACATTTCCCGCCATCCAAAGGTTCTCTCCAACTATGCAGAGCTAAAATACTGTACTCTGGTTCTATGCTCTCCCAAATAATTGTAACGTCCTGCACAGAGCCACGTCTCAGCTTTTAATGACTATCACTGGGTCCATAGTGAGATCCTTCTACATGCAGTGAACCAAGTCAAAGCCAAAGAATTATGCCTGGGGCTCAAGTAACTTCTCCATGCTTAATGTGCATTGCTGGGTTCTCAACAAATGTTAATACAGGGGGAATCCCTGCAAGTGTGAGGATGATTTCAAGAGTCAATGACGATGTAATTAGCCTCACAGACATAGGTTCACTTCGACGTACGTATACTGTAGCATTGTGTATAGCTGGTGGTCATATAAGGATGACTCCAGATATGCCTTCATGCATGGATTCCACTTTAAAGGACCGGACAACGTCTTTGAGCATCTTGTGGACTTGTATCCCATGAAAACTCTAATTTCATTTATACGGAATCCTAGGAACCTGAACACTAAGTCATAGTGGGATTCTGTTTGCAAAGTAATACCCCAGACAACATGTAAGAGACATCTTCAACAAAATGCCTTAACTTTTTCTCTGAGCCAGAAGTCGGTATTCCCAAAAGTGATTTTGGGGTAAGTTGTACATGTTATAATTCTATATTTTTCATTTATTAACATATGAAAATTGCTAGTGGATGTCCAAGTCATACGAGGCTGGCAACCTCAGCATATAGAATGATGATTTCATGAACCACCACTGCAAGAGCTGGTGATTGCTTTATGCGGGTTTCTCATAGAGAACCAAAAGCAGAGGTAGTAACAAGTTCCATACAGAGCAGGGAGTAGATGATGACATAAATGATGTACATGCTTATTATATTAACATTTTTAACCAGTGCAGATGTAAATGTAAACATGTTCAATACAAATGCAATGGATGTTTTCAGTTCACTGGGATTAATATTAATGCTCAGAGAGGGTAAAGTTCTGAGGCAGATGGGATGGTGGAATGAAAAAGGGAGACACCTGATTTTGTGTCAGGAAACCCAAAACTCAGGAGGGTATTTGTTTCTCTCTTATTTCATGATACTAGTCGGTGGTACCAATTGATAGTGCTATCTTTGGAACAAGTGAGTGGCATATGTGGCCTGCAGTCAAAGCTAGACACCTACATGAGACAGGTCTTAACAGACACTGGACCATCTTCGCAATTACCCCACGATATTACGAGGGAAGTGTTGCAGCTACCAGACTTAACCAGTGACGAGAGTGAACCAGTCCATAACCTGCAAAGAACAAGCATCGGCTGGAGCAGAAAGCAACAGACATTTTACTGGCAGCTAAATACATATGCAAAGCTGCCAAGTGAACACTCTATTTTCAAACCAGAAAGCATTTTTTCATATCAGAAAAGCACCGGTGAAGAAATTTTAAAAGACAATCTAAATTCACCCTATCCTTATTTATTTTAAAATTTTTAATGATAATTGACTATTAAATTTTGTTATCAGTAAATATACAAATTTATAGTTGATTTAGTCATTTTGAGTGAACTGCACCCGTATGTCTCAGTCATTTTAAATACTTATAAAGGAGCTATCTACACTTGCAATTAATATTTTACTGAGTTAAATCAGTTAGGGGCTTGAACGAGCTAATATACAGAATAATTCTTCATAAAAGGCGGCGGGCAGATACAAAGTTAACAATTGCTCAGTCCAATTCAGCATATTTGTTGATTTCTGAATTATCTTATCTACATTCCCTCGAGATAGAAACATAATCCTCCTTCTGTCTACAACTCTGCCAGGAGTAATCTTGAGCGAAGGTAGATACCTTTGAAGACCCTCATTAGATACTCTAGGTTTTGGCTATTGTTGGACCATCACTGCAGAGCAAGGGGAGTAAATCCCGTGACAATTTCATATAAATTTGTTAGACAGGAGTAAAGAAATAATAATTTAGAAGTAGGAAGTGACTTGTCAATGACCTTCTAACGTAAGATTTTTACTACACAATGAAACATAATTCGACAAGTTTTCTTCTCTGTAAGCTATTCGTCAAGGACGAGCCAGCAGGACTACTGATTCGGGGCGCCAAGGCTCAAGGACACCAAAAGTACTTTCTACTACACAGTGTAAATTAGTTATTAGTTCAAATATATATATGTATGTATATGCATGGGTGTTACGGTATATTTATGTATATTACATGTGGGCCTCGGTTGGATTTGTTACCAGTTTAAATTTACGCGCTAACATATTTATCTTAAGTCAACATAATGTATTGTACACTGTAAAGTATAGTTAGTGAACGCGATTATGTGTAGACGTCACTATTAATAGGATGACGTAGTAAGGCGCTGCACTAGGCAGGCAACGGTCCTTCTTGACCTTTCGTCATGTAAACCCGTCCAAGTAAGACGTGGATTATTATTGCTCCCAACGTTATTGAATTTTACAGTCTTCCTACGTGGCTAATAATTAAACGAAGGTCACCACTTAATTCTACTGATGCAGTGTTTGAGCATCCGATAATGATGTGTATGTTCCTTATCAAGAAGGAAATTCAGGGAGTAATATTATAAATATTTTCATCGCCAGCTGTCAGTTGTCACTACACCGATGTTCCGTCATTACACCATTGCTAGTGTATAGGCTGTCATGCGACGATGCATTATTGACTGTAGGAGACTGCCTTAATGTATGTATTGAATTACTGCCATGCATTCATGTGATGTCCGTCATTAAATATGTTTGTAAGTGGACCCAGCCACGAGAATAGTTGTTAACTTTATTCAAGGTTGACACATGTATATTGTTTTACACTCACGTCATTCAAATAACAACTCAACACGATTACTCTACCACTCTTCGCAACCCCAACGACACACAACAACATGGTGGCTGGTATGGGGAACGATGTTGTCCAGAAAATTACAACAAATTAACAAGAAGAAACTGGGAAAAAGATTATTTCAAATAATTAAAAAGAAAAGAACTGTTCCTGTCGATTGAAAATGTACGTCAGATTCAGCGAACGGCGAATGCGCAATTGATGTCATGAGAACGCCCTGACGATTTCCAACAAAAATGTCCGGTCGTTTGAAGCCTGCTATCAATTAGTAACGTTTTCAAATTTCCAGTGGCCTTACTGGATCAATAAACTACTCATACGAGGCCTAGAACATGATTCAAGTCACCAGTCTAGTTCATGTCGTTGCCTATGGAGCATACGAGTATCTACGAAGATGTTTTTCGGCTGCGAGTTAAGTACCATTTATTGGGCTTCACAATTTTTAGCCAGTTTTGTCCTGTAGGCAATCCTTCTCGCTTATATATATATTTGTCATGCATGTTTTATGTATTTATATGTATATTTATTGTGTATATTCGTGGGCGGTTGGGAAGGTTGATCTGACAAACGAGGTTCATCTTGAAGCTTATTCGGGCTCTTGTCAGATGTTGTATAGGATTTCGATTGTGAGTTTCAATTGAGCGATAATTCCGGTTCAGTGACAATAATCTTGCTGAAGTTCTGATCGCTACTTGTTCCTTACAATAGTTTCTGTTTAGTTGTTACGTGTTGTATCTACTTACTTACTTAGTCGTTCCCCTTCTACCGTGAGGTGTAGAGGTTTGGAAGAGAGAGCGCCAGACTATCCTATCGGCTGTCTTCCTCCTGGCCTGGTTCCATTCTAGACCTCGGTCCTTCAAAGATTGTCTAATGTTATCCTCCCAGCGGACTCTGGGTCGTCCTCGGGGTCTGGATCCTTGGCTCTTTGTTTCCCATGCTTGTCGTGGTATCCGATCTTCTCCCATTCTGCAGACATGGCCAAACTATCTTAATTGGGACTGTTCTACTTGGGTCTGCAGGGGTAGGATTTAAGGCCTTGACGTATCGTCTGGTTGCGTACCATGTCTCTTCTTGTTACTTCAACCACCTTCCTCAGATACCTCATTTCTGAGGTTTGGATCTGGCTTTTATGGGTTGTAGTCATTGCCCATGACTCGCATCCATATGTCAAGACTGGGACATAGGTGGAGCGGTATACAGCCATCTTCGTTTTCTTACCAACCTCTCTCTTGCTGAAAAATCCTCGATTTATGGCCTGAAAAAGTCTCCCAGCTGCTGCTTTTCGATTGGCCAACTCTTCTTTGATGCCTCCCTTTCGGTCTATAATAGCTCCGAGGTATTTAAAGTGGTCGACCTGCCCCAGGACCTGTTCTCCCAGATTAATCTGATGTCTTCTTTCTTCTCGTGATATCACCATGGATTTTGTTTTAGAGCTGCTTATGACCATCCCTCTCTTCTCCAGCTCTTCCTTCCAGACTTGCAGGTTGGATTGGAGATGTGCCTCTGATTTAGCAATCAGGACAACATCATCAGCAAATGCCTGCTCCGAAATACAGACCTGTCTCATCTTCCAGTACCCCACTGAATACTTTCTTGTTCTCTCCTTACATGCCTTGATGACATCGTCCATAAGGAGCATGAAGAGGTAAGGTGATAGGATATCACCTTGTCTTACACCAGTGGTGGTCCTGAACTCTTCTGACTTATGGTTTGCTGTCCTCACATAATTTCTGCAAGACTTGTAGAAGCTCTGTATAGCATGAATCAGAGGTGCTGGAATATTCTTCCTTGCCAAACAGTCCCAAAGTTTGTTCCAGGGGACCCTGTCAAACGCCTTTTCCAGATCTTTGAAACAAAGATGCATCTCACTCTTTGTGGTGAAGTGGGATGTTATAAATATTTATAGGGGACTTAGTGTACTGACTGAGATCAGCTGTGAAGGTATATATATCTAATAAGAGTAGTGTATTATATATAACCTTACTTGCTACCACATATCTATATATCTCAGTCAGAATTATTCTGGAATAGTGTGATGACTACGTTATGTGTCTAGGGTATGTGTATGATGAAGTGTAAGTCACAACAACAGACAGATAAACAATTTAATTTAATCCACTACTCTTAACAACACTGTGACACTCACATACATATAACACTCTATGAGAATATCTTAAAGAAGTCACTCGTAACTTTTCAAATAACAATATGTATTCAGTGCTGTCAATAATGTATTTGTGTCCTGATTCAAATACAAAGGAACCAGGAATCACAATCAATTTTAGTTACAAGTATATGTACAGACTTTATCAATATGAATATTGTAGTGACATATATTATTAAAAATATCCTATGTGTGTCAGTTGTGTAGTGGTAATATGAGGTAATACTGGTTTTGTTTTGTTCAAGCTCTGTTGGTATTTGTCATCATGACTTCAATAGTTTGTCTTTTGGGACTATTATTGGAGATGTTCTCAGTTCCTGATATTAAGACAAGTAAATTTCCCTCTTAATGTTAATTTTACAAAGTCATTTCAAGATGAGGGGACATAATGTTGAGCTCAGCTGGCCAAGTTAGCTTATCTGGCGTGATGGCGGCAGGAAAGGACTCCTCTGCTCGAATTCTCCTCTGGGCTCTGGAGACACCTCACTGATAGCTAAAAGGACCAAGGAGTATGCTGTCCGACACTGGATTCAGCAAAGCTCTGACCAGGTGCTGCTCAGTACCATCAAGACCACTGTCCCTGAAATCAAGAAGGATGTACCTTCTACTTCATAACTAACTTAAACTCTCTTGTTACACTGATCACAACACAGCACAAACATTGAGTTCAGAGCATTAGGCCAACTGTCAGCTTCATTTGAAATACTTTATTCCAGTATTACCCTTCTTAATGGTTACTACGCCTCTGCACTTCCAGCATTATTTCTTTCTAGTCAATCATCTAGGTGTCAGTGTACTATTTGGCCATTCCATGCCGTTTTACTTCCCTCCGACACCCTCTGTTCAGGCTGGAGCATTATAGGCTTTATCTCTTGTTTGCCACTGAACTACACATATATATACAGGCATAAATTAACAATTTACATTCAATTTTCATTAAAAGATACTGAATGGTTCAAGCTTACTACAATTTCATGGAAATAAACACAGATACGTTGATTAGCAATGAATTCTGGCACAATTACTGGCACAAATTTCCATCTGCTTATGTTCCAGGCTTTTATTTTAGCAAAATTGTGAGCTGGCTTCAACGCACTGATGCTTTATCAAGCTTATTTAAACAAGTGGTTTCGAACTAACGCTCCCAAGTGATTATATCCAGCGAGTCTTGCCAATGAGGCCCCGTTTCGACAAGTGTTTGAAAAAATGTTACCTTTCCCCGTTTCCCCTAACAACGAAAGATAGTATTTATAGTCCGACCAATCGTGGTTAGGCTTTCATTTGTTGCGCTCCAATCAATTGGGAGTTTACATGGTAGGCTATTTATGTAACGTAAGGTTTTTTCAAACACGTTATATAAAAAAAATTTTATGAGCAGAAATGATTCCATGCTGTCAGGCATCCTCACTATTTTATTTTGGGTATAATTTATTAATTCCTGGACTATTTGCGTAACGTTTTACATATTATTTGTCAGCAAGCCCTAAGGAACCCAAATATACCAATTTGAAAGAGCTACGTGGCTGCGTTCAAAATATGTATTTTCTACCTCCTGTTTCGAAGATGTGCTGTCTGGGTACTGTTATGTTTTCAACCGTAAACCCATCTAATGTTGTCTTTCCTAATAAGAGTTTTTTATGATTTATAAACCTAACTCTGGGAAAGGGTAGTGTATTTTATCACTGTCCGTCTGAAAAACAATTAGTGCATGTAGACTTACACGCGTGATGGCAGCATTTGTGTATCGCGCGACGCGTGTTGCATGCGTTCCTGATTTTCAGCCCTCCCCTCTCTCTTTATCCTTTTGTCCATCTGTTCGTTCGTTTTGGTAACGTAATGTAGAAAAAGACATGAATGGAATTTAAAATTTAGGTCAACTTGCATATTTCAAGGTTTTTCTTAGAAAGGCAGCACATTTTATTGTGTGTTTGGGAAACGCGTGTATGTTGCAGAAGGCCTTTAATGTCAACGTGAAACGTTACAATTTGCTTACGCAGTAGAAAACAAGGGGATTTCGAGTACAGTCATTGTGACAGCACTGTTCTTTACCATTCTTCTTCCTTTATTATTTATATGTATTTATTAGGCTTTATATTTACTTGATAATTTATATATGTGGATTAGAATATTCCACGACACTCTTATACTCAAGGGCCTTTTTACTCAGCTGTCTGAGTGTGAAGATTAGGTCTTAAGTACTTCGGTTTGCTCGGAATCCGCACTGGACCTCATCCAATTGTGGCTCAGCTAGGCGTCGAAGTCTCTGCTCTAGGATTCTAGAGTAGATTTTACCAGGGACGCTGAGAAGGGATATGACTCTATGGTTTCCACACTGCCGATTGTCACCCTTTTTGAAAATTGATGTTCTGATGGCAATCTCCCAATCCTTTGGTATGGTCTTGTTGTACCACGCTGCCTGTAAAACCCTTAAGAGTAGTAGGTCGCCTGATGCTCCCATGTACTTAACCATTTCTGGTGTTATACCATCATGCCCTGCTGCTTTGCCCATCTTGATTTTCTCCAGTGCTGCCTTCAGTTCTTCCATCTTTATGTCATCTTCACCATCATTGGTTTTCTCTTCTGTGCTAGTGTTTAACATTTCTGATGCTTCACCATGCTCACCATCCAGGAGTTCTGAGAAATATTCTTTCCATCTTTCCATTACGTCCTTCGGGGCAGTAAGCAAATTGCCTTGCTTGTCCTTTATAAATTTGAGTGGGCATTGTTTTTCCTTCCTCATGTTCTTTAGGGTCTTATAGAACAATTTCTGGTTTTCTTGTGCATCTTTTTCTAGCTTTTCTCCAAATTCTTCCCAGGACTTCTGTTTTGCTGCTAGCACTTTGTTCTTTGCTTCTGTTCTGAGTGTCACATATTCTCTATATTTTTCCATTTGTCCTGTTGTGTTTTTAGCTCCTAAGTATTGTTTCCATGCCATTTTCTTCTCTCTTATTTTCTCTTTGACTTCCTCTGTCAACCAAGGTGTCCTCTTTCTCCTGTTCCCAAGTCGGACTTCACCGCATGCTTCTGCAGCAGCTGTCTTTATGATATCCTTGAATTTAATCCAGATGGTTTCCAAGTCAACAGGTCGTTCTTCTGTGTTGCTCACCGCTGCAGCAATAAGCCCCTGATATCTGGTCTTAATTTCTGACTCTCTCAGCTTGTAGGTCTTAATGCTCATTTCTCCTGCTCGTTTACTTGGTTTCTTGCGTGATGTTGGGCAGTTCCTAGGCTGAGCAACTCTTTCAGTTGTTCTTTTGATTGTTAGCAGGTAGTGATCACTTCCAATCTCTGGCCCCCTCCAGACTCTAGCATCTCGGACATATTTGAATGAGCTTCTCCGAACAATGGCATAGTCGATCACTGACTTCTCATTTTTTGTTGGTTCACATCTAGTGTATGCATGTATGCGCTTATGGGGGAACTTTGTATTTGTAATGATCAGATTCTGCTCACTGCAGAATCTAAGGAGTCGCTTTCCATTGTCATTGAGAGTATCTTCTCCATATCTTCCGATAACTTCACCCCATCTAGCATGGTCATTTCCAACTCTGGCATTAAAATCTCCGAGCATGATAACTTCATCTAGGCAGTCATCCACTGTCCTTTGAAGCAGCTCGAAGAATTCCTCCTTGACCTCTGCTCTCTCATCCTCATTTGGCCCATACACTATGACCAGGTTGACTATGGTTTCTCCTTCTTTTAGTTTAACAACCATAATGCGCTCCGAGACAAAGTTCCATCCCTTGATACTATCTTTTTGATTTTGGGCCACAATGCAACCCACGCCCCCTTTAGCTCTTTCAGATATGGGTACACCACTGTAGAGCAGCGTGTTGCCATCGAGATCCATGACTCCTTGTCCTTTTTTCTTTGTTTCCGTTATAGCCAGGATTTCTAGTTTTGCTTTCCTCATCTCTTCCACCAGCTCCTCTTCCTTCCCATTTATACTTCTTGTGTTCCAAGTTCCATAAGTCGTAGTCCGTTCCAGTTCGTCGCCTTTAGAATCAGTCCTGTTTTCTCTCTTGTATTGCTCGTAATCGTGATTTAAAGCAAACAGGTGATTGGCCTGTTGTGCCTTTGCATGGTGGAGGGGCTGCCTCCTTACGGCCTCCATGCAGGCCGCCCTCCTCCTTTTTCATCCGGGCTTGGGACCGGCATAGGCGGAGTTACGTGTTGTATCTATATATTGTATTCTCTTTGTACTTAGGTTTATTTTGTTTATTTACGTCATATGTTCGTCATATATTGTAAATCTAATATGACTATCGTTTCGTTTAAAAAAAACAAAATGTCAGCTGTTGGGTTCTGCCTGTAATGTCTATTTTTAGATTTTTGTGCGGTAGTTCGACCTAACTTCAGTTTTCGTAGATTTTGTCATTTTTTGTAGAATTTTATTCAGTTTTATAAAACGTTTTGCTGTTTGTACTTCGATCTGTGGTGTGATATTTTTTTGTATAATTCTTTTGTTTACTAATTCTTTTCTATTTTCTTTACTAACCTTTCATTACATGATATTAATATTAATTAAATAAATATTTATGACAAATATTCTATGACTGCAATAATTGCATTGCATTGCACTAGTAGGCCATTAGCCATTAGTTAATTAGCCTGAGTAAGGCATAGTATTCTAAAATATTAGTAAAAAAATATGTTTTGGGCTTACAAATAATTTGTAAAGCAACTTGCCAGTTATCTGGTTGACTAAGTGAGTACCTTAGTTATTTAACATGGCGACTTTAGAAACTTTTATGAAGATTGGAAAAGAATTTGCGTACAAAGGGGAGACAGTTAGAGACTTTGCCATGGCTGAACTAGCCAAAGCCAAACAAGAGGAAGCTGAGAAAAAACTTGAGTTAACTGCACAAGAAGCTAAGGATGAAATAAGACGTAATGAAGAGGAGAAAAAAATGCAACAGGAAGAGAGGTTAATGCTTCTTGAAATTAAAAACTCAACTTGCAAATAATAGCAATAATAGTGACTCATAAACTTCTTCTTCAACAGGGCATACTAGAGGCAATGATAAATTGAAATTACCAATATTTAACCAAAATATTGATGACTTAACATGCTACCTTTCAAGATTTCAAGATGTATGTGAAGCAAATAAACTTTATAAATCCTTATGGGTTATAAAACTCACGGAATTTTTGGTTGGGGAGCCAATGGCCGCCATTGATTCTATGGGTGAGGCAGTTAGGAAAAACTATGAAGCTGCTAGGGTGTTACTGTTGAAACGTTTTCAACTTAATGAAGAAGATTATAGAGTAAAATTCAAAACAATGATTCCAGATTCAAGCAAAGATTTCTCTGAATTTATTGCTGCAATAAGGATTACTTTTAATAGATGGATCGAACTTTTGGGTATTGAGAAATCCTATGATAAGCTTGTAAATTTAATGCTCAGGGATAAAGTGTTATCCTCAGTAAGCAAACCATTTTGGTCGTTCTTACAGGAATGAAAACCACCAACTTTATCTGCTCTAGAAGAAATAGCAGTCCAATTCTGCACTGCACATCCCGGATCATGCATTGCAAACATTCAGTTAAGAGAAGCTTTACCACTTGCTTCGGTTGCAATTTGGGATAATAACAATAGAGCAAGATCTCAAAGTCTAGACAGAAATTTTGTACATAAAAGAAATAATGACAACAATTATTATAGAAATAATAACTTTAACAAGCATGATAATTTCAGTAGAGGTCGACAACAGGTTAGATACCAGTCACCTCAATATAGGAATAATAGCAATTTTCAACAGTGATCAAACTGGAAGAAACAAGGTAATTTCATTCCTCAAAACAATAATACTTGGGGTAATAAAAATCAATATTATAAAAACAGGAATAATAGTCAAAATGGCAGACATCAAAATGATTCTGTTGATCGCCAAAGACAGCGATCTCATTCACGTGGACCACAGAGGTTCGTACATAATGTAGGGGTGGCACTGACTAGCAGTGTACCCTTGGGTAGTCAAGACTCTAATAACCAGGTACATTCGTCTGCATGTTGTTCATTTGACTTAGATGTGGCAAATAGTTGCCCAAAATGCCTAACTATTTTCAGAAGGACAGCACTACAGTTCTGAAGTGTGGACACCCTCTCCCAGCTGTTAGTCTCTCCGCTAATGATGGTACAGGGACTTTGATATTTAACAGAGGATTGGTCAATGGTACTATGGTATCAGTTTTGAGGGATTCAGGGTCTACAACCATCGGCATTAGACAGTCACTGGTCCACCCTAGCTGTTCTACTGGTAAAAGTGTGAAGTGTATTACATTCGGTGGGACAATTGAATACTATCCCACTGCCATAATTGATGTACATACACCTTTCTTTTCAGGCAAAGTTAATGTATGTTTATTACAGAATCCAGTAGCTGACCTTACAGTTGGTCGTATTCATGGGAGTAAAGACTGCACACCAGAGGAAATTGAGGATTGGGAAAGAAAAAATTTGTTGATTGAAAATGCAGTTACGACACGAGCCCAAGCTCAAGCTTTGGAGAATGAATACTTGTATAATTCATAGCCTGACACAGTTACTCAGACTGACACTGAAGTCCAGCCAGTGATAGATAGAGTGTCTTTCGCCACAAAACAAAGAGAAGATAACTCCTTAAAAATTTTTTTGCTTTGGTCAAAAATAATGATTATCTTGGTTTCAATGCCATTCGTAAACATTGGTTTACTATTAAAAATGACATTTTACTTAGAAACTCTATGGATCATTCTAATGTCAAACAGCAGGTAATGGTTCCTCTTGCTTTGAGGCCGTATATCTTAAGACATGCGCATGACTCAGACTGCGCGGGTCATATTAGATACACTCGTACTTGTTCTAGAGTGCTGTCTTCATTCTTTTGGCCAAGTGTTTCCCGGGACGTATCGTTATACGTACGTTCATGCGTTACCTGCAAGGAAGTCAAGTCTCGAGGAGCGTTCCATAATGCTCCAATCCAGGCATGTGACATATCGGTCCGTCCTTTTGACAAGATGGTCATTGACATTATTAGTCCTCTACTACCTTCTGCCAGAGGTCACAGGTTTGTCCTCACGTGCATTGATTTGTGCACTCGATGGCCACAAGCCATCCCTTTAAAGCAAAGCTCTACATCTGACGTAGCGGATGCACTTCTTCTGATCTTTTCGAGAATAGGTTTTCCTAGGAAACTACTTTCAGATCATGGGTCTCAATTTGTCTCTGACACCACACGTCTATTATGAAGACTCTTAATATAGGTAGAAGTCTCAGTAGCATATATCACCCCGTGAGCAATGGTTCAGTGGAGAGGCTCAACAGAACTCTCAAACAACTTTTGCACAAGGTTACAATTAAGTATCCTCAAGATTGGGACCGTGTCCTACCAGCTGTGCTGTTTGCATATCGAGAGGTGCCGCATGAACAGATCGGCTTCTCTCCCTTTAAGCTCGTTTTTGGTGCTCCACCAAGGGGTCCAATGGGTCTAATTAAAGATCTACTTGTTGACTCTGAGATGACTCAGGAAACACAGTCATCCTATGAGTACGTTATCAACTTGCGTAAAAAATTGTCGACGCTTGTCAGTTGGCTACAGCTTCGTCAGAGGCTGCCAAATATAAATCACGTCTGTTTCAAAATAAAAATAGGCGTCTACGTCAACTGTTTCCGGGTGACTAAGCTTTTGTGTTGCTTCCTCGGAAGGATAATAAGTTATTCATTGCATGGAATGGTCCATTTCAAGTGATAGATAGGATTTCTGATGTTGACTACATTTTAGATGTTAAGGGTCATAAGAAAATCTTTCATATTAATATGCTTAAGGAGTTTTATACTCGTCCTGAGCATTTACAAGCTTTTTTTCATGATCTTGATGACAATGTAGTTACTTCTTGTCATTATTCGAGTCTATCGGTGATACAGGAGGGGGAATCTTCTTTTCCTGATATTCACATGTCATTTCCTTTACCTGCTCTAAATGCTACAGAATCTTGGCGAGATGTATCTATTTCTCCTTCTTTAACCTCACAACAACATCAACAGATCTCTAATCTTGTAGAATCTTTTTCTGATGTTCTGACTGATTTGCCTGGTCGAACGTCAGTGATCTGTCACGATATCATCCTCACAGATGATATACCTATTCGTCTACGTCCTTATCCAATTCCTATTCATTACCAGAGTAAGACAGCTCATGAACTTGAACAAATGATAAGTTTAGGGATTATCGAGAATAGCATCTCTCCATATTCCTCTCCACTTATCATTGTACGAAAAAAATAACAACATTAGATTATGTGTGGATTATAGAAAATTAAATGCTAAGACGATTTCTGATAGTGAACCACATCCACTTATTGACGACTTACTTACTCGTCTAGCTACAGCTACTTTATTCACTAAAATAGATCTCACAAAGGGATATTGGCAGATTCCATTAACGGATCAAGCCAAACATCTTACTGCGTTTTCGACTCCACGTGGTTTATACCAGTGGTACGTCATGCCTTTTGGGCTTATGAACGCACCCGCAACATTTATTCGCATGATGCAGAAAATATTGGGACATAGATCAGATATCATTACGTACATCGACGATATCTGCTTGTTTAGTTCATCGTTTGAAGAACATGTCGTAGGGCTTAGTTCCTTATTGGATACTTTACGATTGCATTCTTTGACTGCAAGACCTACGAAAGTCCAAATTGCATTTAAGGAAATTACTTTCCTTGGTCATACCATTGGTTCAGGTCGTATTCAGACCAAACCTCAGAATGTTTTAAAAATTCTTAATTTATCTATCCTTAATACTAAGAAACAGGTTCGAAGTTTGTTAGGCTTAGTCCAATATTACAGTAGATTTATTCCCAACTTGTCTACTATAACTTCTGTATTGTCCTCTCTCTTGCGCAAAGGCATGCCTACAAATATAAGGTGGTCTAATGATTGTAATATCGCGTTTCAGAAAATATTAGACATTTTTTCTAAACCTCCTATTTTGAGGTTACCAGATATTACTAAAATTTATATTCTTTGCACAGATGCGAGTAACTTCGGCTTGGTCGCTAGTCTTCTTCAAGACCATGATGGAGTGTTGCACCCCACATTATTCATTTCAAGAAAGCTTACCGAAACTGAGAAAAAGTATTCGGTCATAGATAAGTAGCTGCTTGCAGTGGTCTGGTCGATTCAGAAACTAGAGCGATTTTTGCTGGGCGCACCATTCGTCATCCAGACTGACCAGAAAGCTGTGGCTACTCTCCGACGCGCCAATCACAAAAGTCCAAAGTTTGCGAGATTTTCCATTCTACTACAGCCTTTCAACTTTACGATTGAATCAATTCCAGGGTCAGAGAATGTTGTGGCTGACTCCTTATCTCACAACCCGTCTTCAACAAACACTGACGTGTTATTATGCAAGTAACATATACTACTTACATGACTGTGCTTATCGAACGTCCTGTTCCTTGGTTCATGCACAGCACGTGGTTGACTCTTCCTATGACATCATTATTTAATATTGCGATTAACATTGTCAAAGTATACTAACGTTTGATTATCGATTTTGCACAAAGCTGGACAGGTCACATTTTTCGCCTTGTGTTTTGTAACCTTGACTTCTAAAGATGGATTTGACTATTGATCCCATCTCATATTTGCTACTCTTCAAAGGTACAAGATATCACGTTCAAAATACAACTATTCAATGGTACAGAATACTACGTTCTAAGAAAATATTTGCAACTTTTCAAAGGTACGGGATACCGCGTTCAAGATATACTTAGTCCAAGTAATTTACGATGATGCACTATGGCATTCTACACTGCACACATTTGATTTGATAACTTCCACGTTCGTACCCCATGTCTGTTGGGACTTATTAGACTATTGTCTCAATGATTATTTATAGTTCGTCCGGAACTACGACGAGTTAATTCAACTTACTTTGATGGCCGAAGTTGCTACTTCATATTTACGGTGATGGACTTTGGATTGTGTCCATAGAAATCTGCCACTTGATTTGGGGCATTCTACCTGCACGACTCTATCTAACGGTTCCTGGACTAGTTGATACGTACACCGTCCATGGTGTCTAATTACTTCTAAGGATTCAATAAATCGAAAATAACATTGATCACTCGTGCATGGAACTCTGTATTTCTCAGGATTGTTCAACGAGACATTATTATGAACTTCATACCATTGAACATTAATTATTTTAGATTAATATTAGATGACATTGATTAATGATATTTAGAATGTTCATTTCTTAGTTTACTTTAATTATTAATATAGTTATAGGTACTAATTATATGATACTTGTTGGATATTAATTGCCTTTACTATAGGAATTAGTTTCAGGTTTGTTAAGGGTTAGGTATATTGTTGCTGTCATTTTCGACGGAGTCATATGTCAAGTTATTTGTCGTATGATTTTTCACCCTAGTCAAAGGTAAATAATTGTGTCTTTACCTTGCGGTGTCAGGTTGATTAGGGGTTGTCTTCCCTGTTGGTTTATCTTTTAGGATTTGACCTGTATGAAGATAGGGTCAAAGGTAAACAGTTCGGGCTTGTGCCCATGCGCAGGTTTTAAGCGCGAGTTGAATAGACTTCCGTGAGGCCGTGATGTGTCCTGGCTTCTGAGGGACGAATGTCCATTGTGTTTTCGGGGAAAATCTTCAAAGTGACTGCGTTGGCAGGTCTCCCCAGTGAATCTCTGTGCGTCGGAATGACGACAGAGTTCCTTATTGTGTTCTGAGGATTCGGTTCCAGGTAATACCGACCTTTTTCCATTATTACGCTTTCGGTGGCAGAACATGTTAAAGGATTACCTAGTCTGTGAACTACAGCTCACCGGTCCTACATTTCAGAACTTATATTTTTGTGCTCAAGGTAGCCTTCCAAGACTATTAGTCTTTATATTATCCAGAAGTCCAGTGACGAAGTTATATTGTGGGAACTGCAGATTGGCGGTATTTATGTCTACATGAGCATTACTGCAGGGTTGATTTTAACCTGCTTAGAAGAAGTACACAGATGACGTCATAACGAGGCCTGTGTTAAGGCTAATATATTACAGCCGGATAATGTGCAATTGGCGGGGAATGCCAAGTTGTACCTGTATGTCAAAGTGATTAAGGTATCTGACACGTTTAGTCAGAGATACCAAAGCGGCATTACGAACTGTCATCGAAGAACATTATTATTGACCATGTACGAATATTGGAATGTTTACCAGCCCTTTTTCGATGCCTGATGTATACCTAACGATTTCCGGTCAGCATGACCTTGTTTACACTGACTGTTCATGTTGATGCTATGTGTGTTGTCGTCAATAAATGTTTTGAAACGTGCCAGCAGTGTTCAAGCATCCTTGACTACTGCATGTGAGTGTATGGGTTGCATTACATAACATATACGAGCCTAAATACATTCGCGCCTTCATTCGCACCCACACTCGGCTCATCATACGCCAGCACTACACAACTAGCAACATGATGTTTACTGTCTTGTGCAAGTGATCACCTACAGAACGAAAAGGACAGTTACATATATACTTCATTGTTTATTTTCCTTGATACATGCTATCCACCATTACTTTCTTGTCTAATTTACCCTAGCTACACTCTTTACTTATTACTTCTTTACTATTTCTTTACTTTTGTGTTTGTCTCTCAATATTTTCGTTTCTTATTACTTCGCTTTGCTAATTTTGTGATAATACCATAGTAGTTTAATTAAGTAACTTTATTTCTTTAACATTACCTACACGTAGTTATATTTCATTACTTTGATTGATTAACTGCAATATCACATTACTTTGCAAATATTTAGTTCACATATCTATTCATTAATTATGTTAATTATACTTTACTTTATTGACTGCTGACGATTCTTTTCGTTAATTAACGTAATATTTATTACATGTATGACTTACTATGATAGTGATAACGACCTTAGACACTGTTTTATTTTAAATATCTCTGGCCGTATGTCGTAAATTTTTTCGCGTTCCGAATTTTGATTCGATTAATTGCGTTGATATATTCAACGATATTATGATAAAAAATTAATATAATTAATTTTTTAACCCGGTCGGGCGGAGAAACTGTTACTGTATATTTATGTATATTACATGTGGGCTTCGGTTGGATTTGTTACCAGTTTAAATTTACGCGCTAACATATTTATCTTAAGTCAACATGATGTATTGTACACTGTAAAGTATAGTTAGTGAACGCGATTATATGTAGACGTCACTAATAATAGGATGGCGTAGTAAGGCGCTGCACTAGACAGGCAACGGTCCTTCTTGACCTTTCGTCATGTAAACCCGTCCAAGTAAGACGTGGATTATTATTGCTCCCAACGTTATTGAATTTTACAGTCTTCCTACGTGGCTAATAATTAAACGAAGGTCACCACTTAATTCTACTGATGCAGTGTTTGAGCATCCGATAATGATGTGTATGTTCCTTATCAAGAAGGAAATTCAGGGAGTAATATTATAAATATTTTCATCGCCAGCTGTCAGTTGTCACTACACAGATGTTCCGTCATTACACCATTGCTAGTGTATAGGCTGTCATGCGACGATGCATTATTGACTGTAGGAGACTGCCTTAATGTATGTATTGAATTACTGCCATGCATTCATGTGATGTCCGTCATTAAATATGTTTGTAAGTGGACCCAGCCTCGAGAATAGTTGTTAACTTTATTCAAGGTTGACACATGTATATTGTTTTACACTCACGTCATTCAAATAACAACTCAACACGATTACTCTACCACTCTTCGCAACCCCAACGACACACAACAATGGGGCAAATGTATACTTAGAGCTAGAGGAAGACTGTCATGTAAGCCATAATTGTGAATTATTATTAATATTCAACACTAATGACAACCAGCTGTATATTCAAAACAGTAAAAGTACAGTGCCCACTGCAAAATGTATGGTAATGAGAAGGCAGATAGACTTGCAATAGCAGGAGGAAGAAAAATTCCAAACTGAAGACAGGGTAAATATATGCAGATGCCAAATGAATAATTAAAAAATAATAATAACTTTACAGAAAATGGCGTAAGGCACACTCTGATAATGCAGAATTATACCATGCATTACCAAGAAGATATCAAGTGATAATTTTCAGACTGAAAACCAGCCATTGCAGATTCACATACCAACTGTACAACAAACTTGAAATCGGACAGACAGATATCGGTCTAGGTTGAATGAAACGTGCATCGCCACAGAAAGTTAAAAATCTCAAGGAAAGCAAAAATAAATAACTAGACTTTGATCCACTGTCACTGAACGTCAGCTTTTGGTGACCTTAATGCCATTATGTGGTAACCAAAAATTAAATAAATATAAATATGTTAGCAATGGTGCTTGTACTCGATTTTTTCTTACCTGTTTCTTGTTGTAGTAAATCTTCACCGTAAAACTTCAAGTACCGCTAACACAACCTGCTGAAGCTTTTAAACTAGTGCATGCGCCTTGTGGCAAGAACTTTCTCTACGTCATTCGACAGACATCTGTAGCAAAGCCTTGACCTACTGTGTGACGAGAATTCAGTAGCGGACCACTTCGGCTATAAACCTCGTGACTCGTTTAGAAAAAAACCAACTGAAGTCGTAGGTACAACTGTCTAACGCATTACGCAGATCTGTATACAGTACATTACCTACGAAGCATAGGCACTATAACAATGAAATCACAATTACGTTAATAACACGTAAAAGTGTAGTGGGTCAAGTAGAACCATTGTTAATGTATAAATCTTACTGCTACACACAACCCATCAAGAACTGATAAAAATGTATGTATTTGTTTAGCAATATGCATCATCACACCTCAGATAAAGTTAAACTTTTGTCTTCCCGCCCCTCCCCCCACACCTTTTTTCCAACGAGCTTGGAGCGGGCACCATTGACCTGAAAATGGAAAGCTAAGATAGCAGAATGAATTCTGATTTTACTGTACTATTACCTGGTTCCACTGAGAGACATTGCGCAGCATATTACACGACAAATTGTTCTCTCTCTCTCTCTCTCTCTCTCTCTCTCTCTCTCTCTCTCTCTCTCTCTCTCTCTCTCACGGACTTAAAATATTTGGCACCAAGGTCGGATCTATCCTTTGGTACGCCTATAAATAAACACACAGCAGAATAGATTATGCTTGCAAACAGAGCCGGTGCTATCATTACACCAACTAGGCAGCCCCCTAGGGAGCAGACCTCAGAGGGGCACAGTACTGACCTTTGAGGGGCACAGTTTTATACAGATTCCTTTTTTTAACCCATGTAAAAAATGCTACTGGCGATTTATATTTTTTAATTTTCAGATAAATGCAACAACAGTGCTATGGAATATAATTAGTAATAAAGTCTTTTAAAAAATGTCTATATTCTGTGTTTTATTTATCATTTTTATGCGCTGTTTTATTTTTGGTTTTTGAAATTTTGTGATATTTATGTTTAAGAAAAAAAAATCTCTTATTCTTCTTAGTTGGCAACATGTGTTGTTCACGTGCCATTTTTTTCTTTTGTGTGCCCACAATGCCCACTATTTAAATTTGGTGTCATTGATACCGTTGAGTGTTGTCTGGAAGCAACTAGTTTCTTCAGTTTGATTCAACAGATCTACATTTATTTCTCTGCATCGACTCAGCAGTGGCAAATTTCTAACTAGCCATGCATCAGACTTACGCATGTTAAGCTATTTAGTGAAACAAGATGGGAGAGTCGGATCGATGCTTTGAAACTACAAGCATATCATGTTTGTAATATATATGATGCTTAAATAGAGAGCTTTGAGACACAAGCCTACAAGTTTCACCTGAAAATACTTCCCGAAATGAAGCTAAGGCCCTAGATGATGCAATTTGTAAGTTCAAGTTTGTGGTATCCCTCGTTACATTGTACAGCATACTTTTTGAAATCAATCTGACAAGCAAGGTACTACAAAATAAGGAAGCTGATTTAAATTCAGCTACAAGCCAGTTGCAAGTGACCAAGAATTACCTTGTGCACTAGAGGTGTTATGAGGGTTTTCAACAAGTTTTGATAAATACTACTGAGATTGCAAAGATGATAGAGATTCCGCCAAACTTTGAGACAGAACTAGAAAGAAACAGCAGTTTGAGCATGGGCCCAAGAAGAGGCACCGCAAGAACCAAAACAGAAATTCAAAGTAGATTTCTAATATGCTGTCTTAGACATGGCCATACAATCTGTTGGAGAGAGATTCCAACAGCTACAATAATATAATTCCCTATTTGGTTTCCTGTATGATGTATACAGTATCAACAAAAAATATACTAAAGATGTACTTAAGGCCTGGAGGAATTTGAAAAAATCATTGTTCCCCCCTTTCTTGCTTTGCAGTAGTGGGCCAACAGTGGCTAAAACCTATAGTATCTAATGTGAGTCTTCAAAGGTGTCTACCTTCGCACAAGATTACTCTTGGCAGAGTTGTAGAAAGAAAGTGATGCTTCTACCTCGATGGAGTCTTCACATGATATTTCAGAAGTCAAGAACAAAGCTGAATTAGTCTGAGCAAGCTAATTTTTTATCTTCTTCTTCCTCGTTCGTCCTGAAAAGGACGTTGGTTGCGTTGTGTCCGTTTACAGTGAAGCTGCGGTATTTGCGCCTTTCGGACGACACATCCGACTTCCGCACGGCATTTTTTGGGCCGGGTTTGCCTTCCCTCTTCGATCCTTACTCCTCAGCCAGACTGCAGTGATGCAGCCTGTTTCCAGGACCATCACGTGGAGGTGGAGTAGGGTCTTGGTCAGCTCTGGTTCGCTGACCCTGACGCAGGCAGTCAAGCTATGGGTCGCTTACTGTATTCCTCACTTTTGATGCGTCTTGGGTCCCAACTTTTTATCTGACCCACCGCCACCGTGAAGATGTATAAAAATTGTATGTTTTGGTTCGTTCAATACCCCAGCTAATTTAACTCAGCGAAATTCCTTTTATTAGTTATATATATATATATATATATATATATATATATATATATATATATATATATATATATATATATATATATATATATATATATATATATATATATATAACCAAATATAGCCAAATATGTTAAGTCCCTGAGAGAGAGAGAGAGAGAGAGAGAGAGAGAGAGAGAGAGAGAGAGAGAGAGAGAGAGAGAGAGAGAGAGAGAACAATTTGTCGTGTAATATATATATATATTTATTTATTTATGAATATATACTAGAGGTTCTGGATCATACATATCCCCTTCTTTCTGTAATGATTAATTCAACTATGAATTTGTCAAAATCAACATATACAAATTTAATGATCAATTAATTTGAAACAAATGTCAATAAATATAACTGGTGATTATGAAAAATAATTAGGTTTCTTCACCGACAAGTTTTTAGGCTTGGTGAATTTAGAAAAATAAAGTTCGGTTGTTTTGTTGGCCTGTTAAAATTGTAACTTGCCAAAATGTTGTAGTGCCGATGCTGCTCCTCCGTAGATTCGTCTCTGTGGTAAGGGGCACGTTTCCAGATCAGTTCAAGAAGTAACATCTCCGGGTCAAGGCAAGATCCCTCAAGTGTTGATCTCAAGCTTCGAACCACAGTTTAGTAGTCCAGTAACTGGTCTCTCCGGACCGTACCACAATTAGTCGGGTCGCCTCGTACTGCTACCACAAACTAAATAATTGAGAAAGCTTAGACTTCTTGCTCAGTAGAATAGTCTTGGCAACTTAACACAGATGCCTCGAGTACACGTCTGTGGTATTATTTCTTTTTCAGAATCCTTCTGTGACTTGTGAGTGGTCCAGTAGAATTCCGTGTTCCATACTAATGTTGGCGAGTTTTCAACTGATGTACAGAGATACTCTTAATACTTGTTGTCGTTGTCCTATAAATTCAGAATCCAACTCTATTCTGTTCTGTGGCAAGGTCCGAGCTGTCTACTTTGACGTTTTCAGGAATGCAGGGCCGTATGTCAAACGTTTCCTACGTTATATCGTCAGTTTCCGGCCCACGCTTCCACCTGGCGATTTCTGACAAACTTCCAATCAGCGCGGTTGGTTTTTGGCGCCTCAAAAGCGAGCCTCTACATTGAAAGTACATATTATGAAAACTTTCCGTCATATAGCATTCTTTATGACTCATGCGTTTGAAAATGTCAAACAGTCATCCTCCGTATTTGGAGTTCCTACATCCGACAATTCTTGGTAATGTTTATGTTGCGCACAGATTTTGCTGTGTTGATAATATGCTTATATTTGCCAAATATTTGTATACATTAATTTTGTGGATTCCTTATCAAAGGGGCATAACTCATGTTTCTCTGAGGTGGTATTTTACAGTAGTTGTTACCTTCTCTTGTTTCTTTACCTGGCGATCTATTTTTAGAAACGGTGTCTGGTTGCCTGTCCATATATGTCCATGTATAGTCAGTTTTTCTTGGAATGTTGGCAACTAGAGTCGATGCTTATCCCCTGTCCATATAAGGCTCGATGGTCAGTCTTGGTCTTGGTATTTGTTCACATCCCCTATCTGAGTTTCGCTCAGAAGGTCTTGCGTTTAATACGCATGCGTCTAGTTTTGGGATGTTTAAGAAAGACTTCCGTTTGCGAGTCGAGCAGGAAACTGTGTTAGGGTCAGGACGTGTGATTCGTTTCGACCCGAGTTTCATATCATGGGGAAGGAAGTCCTCTGTGTGTTGACTGAAATGTCTACAGTATATTTCCCCATATTGTGTTTTCTAAACGTCTAGGAGACGGATTCTGTTGTGGTGTTTTTTCGGAAGAAAAGATAATTGCTCTTGTAACATTTCTATTGATAGCCAGCTTTAGACTGACATTTTGTTTCCCTGCTTGCTGACGTTTTCCGCTGGGCGGGAAAGAGTTCTTTGTTATTAGAAATGCAACTCACGAATCACCATGACATTGATACCGGGTTGGTTTTATGCCCGATGAACATTGAAGATGTACTTTGTATTCCGCTATGCCGGCGGTATCACCTTGAGCACGGTTTGATAAAGGAATACCACAGAGGCCATTGTGAACTGTATTCAGGGCTCGCCATGATGCGGCCTGCTGTAGTCAAAGAAATGTATCTGACTTATTGATGTCGGAGTAAGGCGAAACTAAGCCTATATATATATATATATATATAGAAGACCCGTTCCAATGCGGGGTTATTTCTGTGTAGCTGAATCAAGAGATGCAGATTGATGGCAGAGCTATGTGACAGACAGCTTGCCTATGATTTACAAGTATTTATGCCAGCTACATTCTTCGCCATTTCTATGCTGTAATGTCGTCAAGTATTGTCAACTGACTATTTATATTATGATGAGCGTCCATTGTTTTGTATCGTCAATAAATCCATGAAACGTCAGCTATTGTCCACATTACTGACTCCTACATGTGGTTGTGTGGATGGGCTGTGACCTGTCAGAACCTTTATACGCATTCGCACCCATCTATTGATGTCTACTCATCTACACATCACACCAACCACACACTTCTTGAAGCACTACATATCTCAAGCGCCTACACACTTGAGAGTGAGTTTGTGTTACACCTTGCCAGTACCTCAATGCCTGGTGACCTATATCAGTCACAACATTGTCTCCAGGTTGACCTGACACTCACTCACCTACGCAGCACTTTTCACCTTCGATACCTGAGCCAAGACCTGTATTATGATGGTGGCCTACATCACTACGAAGAATAACACTGTAACAGCCTACAACAGGACGGTCATTCATTGACATTATCTTCGTACAATCTATTTATACCTCGCAACATGTATGGTGGCCAAACTACACTTTAACCTACTGCCCATTACATTATACGGTATCCAGTGTGAACCTTCTACGTCAAGAACACCCTGTTACAAATAGCCTGTTACAGTTTACATTATAACTTCTTACATTTTTCCTGATCATAACCAGGTTGTCCGGAAGTTTCCTTACATCATTCTTCCAAAAGTCTTCTAAGATTGCTTTTATCTATAATCACCTAACCCTGCTATCGAGTCGGAAGTAATTATAAAATTTTAAGCAAACATTTCATGCTCGCATCTACCTGTAGTCAATGTGTTATTGATACGTTTTAGGGACTCAATTAATCTCTCATGGATGGGCGATACGATTGTCTGGCCCTGTCATTATCGACGCGTGAAACGTAAACAATGCCGGTAGGGAAAAATAAGGTGCTAACAATTGAGTAATGCACCTAATTCAGTACGCACAACAAATGTAGGTCAATACTGCCGGAGAGGAAAGGAGAGCGCACAAATTATGTCACATTGATGTACAATGGGAACAAAGATATTCATGCTGAAGATCTGTGTTGTGAACATATAGCAATAGCTCGAAGACTTCCAAAGTCTATGCCGCCAAATGATTACTTCTGTTCATACTGCAAAAAAAAAAACTGGATTTTGTATCTAATGTTTTTGTTGCTCTAAGGATTCTTCTCACACTTCTAGTGTCAGTGGCAAGTGGTGAACGCAGTTTCTCAAAGCTCAAACTTATAAAAACTTACATTCGCTCAACGATGTTGCAAAAGAGACTAGTTGGCTTGGCACCTATATCAGCTGAACATGACTAAGCATCAACACTTGAACTGAAGGAATTGGTGACAAAATCTGCAATAGAAAAGGCACGCAAAGTGAAGTTATGATGTGCCTCAAAATTGAAACTGTTAAAAGATTTAAGTTTTAACATCACAGTTCACTAGATTACTCAAAATTGTTGTGTGTTAAAACATTTTCTTTTGTATTTGAGAAAGATAATCAACTATCATTGCATTACGTATTCTTGCAATTTAAAATATATTTAGTAGTTTAAAGTTTTGTGCTTTTCATTTTTCTTCTACAAGACATCTGTTTTTGAAAATTGGAGTTGGCAATTGCTTTGGGGGCGTTCAAGTAGGGCGCAAAATAGTCTGGCACCGGCACTGCTTGCAAGTAGATTTTTAAACTGGTATAATAGTGTCCGATGGCACCTTACCCGTTCCCAACTGTCACCCAGGGCGGACCGCCCCTCGCTCTTCCCTTAATACGCCACTGCCCTCCCTTTCCCCCCCCCCCTCTCTCTCTCTCTCTACACTTTTATTTGCAATAGTTAACAACTCCCTTGTGGACGACTGATATTAATATTACAATCTCCGCTGAAATATTGGACGACTTTTATAATCTTTAACTGGTTTAAATTGTTTTAATTATTATTTCTTTTTTAAATATAATGTTATATGCACTTTAAAATAATTGCAGACTAAATAAACTGTACTCTTGGTTAAAATTAGGTTTAAAGAATAAAACAAACTCAAGTTACCATCATCCTGACAACAGTTCAATGAGATCAACGACACATACGTTTAGCAAGTTGAAAGAGGGAATAGGGGTTAGTTTTTAAAGCAAGATTTCTTAACCTTTTAATTTTTGTGTGCGTGCCATGAACTCCTTTGATTTGTAGTGGTTTTTGATGTTATTGTATGGTTGTTATGTTACCTAGTGTACTGGATGAGGTCAGCTGTGAAGGCTCCTGAGATAAAAGTTTATGTGAGTTACAGAAGGCCTTTCTGCTACCACTTACGACCTCAAACAGACCTATTCTACTATTATGAATGTTAGCTACGTTAAAAGTCTAGGGTACTGAATGGTGATGTGTAGGTGATAACATACACAGACACACACATGTAAATACTAAGTCTAATAATAATACTAATAATAAACTCTATGATAAACTGAACTAACACTGGTTTTTAGAATTTAAGTTTGAAAATTTTTTTAATTTATTAGTCCTGAACCAATGTTTTTCTTTTGGTCAGGACATATGAAACAATATGTATTTATCAATCAAATTGCATATATATATTTAATAATCAAATGAAATTTTTGTACATAGATATGTTCTTACATTGGTTAATATTAATAATATCTACAATGTCCTGGGAAAACTAGCACTGGATGTTTAGTTGGGGTGGCGTCATCATGCCCAATCTATGTTTACAAAGTTCATTGTCCTTGACATATGGACTGATATTAGTGTTTATATAACAAGATTTTATTTCTTTATTGATGGTGGACCACAGTGGGCTGATCACCCGCTTGCCAGTCACTCTGATTACGGAAACAACAATTAATTTTGTTGTTGTACCTATAAACGCCACTAGGCGTAACGGAACAACAATTAATTTCTTGTTGCCCTAAGACGCCACTAGGCGTTTTGGCCACGGACTGCTTTGTCGGTCAGTGGCTAAGGATGGAAGAAGAAGAAGAATTGATGGTGGACACAGTTGATGAATCTGCAGCAGGCCAGGTTTGCACTTAACTGGCCTGTGACGATGTAGTACAGAATTCTGGTGGCCCACTCCTCTCAGTAGCTGGAGTAAAATGTTAGGCTGCACAGGCATCCGCTCTTGTACTTCTACAAAAGCATCTGGCACAATCGTAGTGCCAGATCAGAAACTCTGAAACCAAAATGTGTGCCATGTGTCAACACTCTATTTACTGCACCACTCTTACACACCACATTACAGCAAAACAACATTACACAGATTGGGTCAGATCTCTCTGACCAACTTAGCACATCTCACTCAGTTGTTATCAAATAGTACCAGTTTCCCAAGACTGCATTGCATCCGAAATATGTTCAATAGTTTCCTCTTCCATTCAATAAGGTGGGTGATATGTTCCCACTGATCTCAAATATAGATCCGCCTTCCATAGTCTTAGATAGGTTTTCATATATTATGTGTTTGTCTCTAGGCCCTGGACTCCTGCTGGGGACCTAGAGTAAGCACTCACTTGTCGTAATAATTTTTCATGATATGGCAGTATCAATCACTCAAAATATTAAAATAAACCAGATAAATGCTTTTTCCCTTACCACAATTCAGAATTGAGAACACAGTTACTTAGTACTAGCAAAACTCAGCTGAGCTGCTGGCTAGATTAGGGCGTCCCACTGATTTTTATTTAATATTTCCTGGAAATCACCAGTAACGAACTGTGTCAATGGACAGTCTTCTATAAAATGGCACAAGCGAGCGTCTGTCTTTCAGTACTATAAAAACTTCTGTCCAATCAACGGACTTCCCCTCTAACTTTTTCAAATATTCAAAATATAAATGTCCAATTTCAGTCCAGTCTCAGTCTAGTATGTAGTATTTTCCTGTCGGTCTGTCCGTCTCAACTTGGCTTTTCCCAAAATTAAACTTGTTTTTGGACGAAACTACAAGAAAAAACTACACAAATTTTTGTCTCCCCCTACTTCTAAGATCCTATGCTAGTTATTTTTAGCTACTATCCTCCGACTTTGCCACTAGTTCGACGCAGTTTGTTTTTTGCATTCTTAGGCTCAAGGACGCCAAAATGTAACTTTAGTGAAAATATGTACAAAAAACTGTTCGCTAGTCTGTATTGAACAATACGGTCTTTCGTCAATATCTTCCGTGTTATCTGTCCATCTGTGTAATTAAAAGTATATTATTTCTCTGCTAATTGAGGCTCTTGAAATGTGGATATATAGAAGAATGGGGCGTATCTCATGGAAAGAGATGAAAACAAATAAGGAGGTCCTAGAAAATCTAGGTATGAAAAGAGAACTAATGAGGGAGGTCAAAGTTCGACAGCTAAAATACTTTGGCCACATAAAAAGGCATAACACCTTGCAGAAGACCATAACAGAAGGGAGAGTTGAAGGCAAACGTGCAAGGGGAAGACAGCGCTATAAGTGGGAAGACAACATCAAGAGATGGACAGGAAAGAGTCTATCAGAGTGCACCATCAAGACAAGAGACAGAAGACGTTGGAGATCCATTACAGCCAACCTTCGTTGTGGAGATGGCAACTGATGATGATGATGATGATGATTTCTCTGCTCAAGATGGGCTATCAAACTAGCTAGTTTTTATTTTCATAAACTTATTATTAAGAAAAAACCTACTTTTCTCAAGGTTAGTTTTGAAATTTGTTTTTGAACCTTCGTGTACGGCGTTTGCCGCTATATTCAAATTAAAACGACCAATTACGGTAAAACGTCTAAGATACGTTTGTTTCTAATAAGAACTAAGGTCTTTTTTTTTTGTCCATTTCCTTAAATTGTGTCAACTAGTGGCGTAATTTTTTCCTTTAAAACTACAAATTGCGTCTCTTTTTTTTTTAGCATTTAGATTCAAACACGTGTTCCGACCGTCATATTTTTTCTTTTATCTCCGTTTCCCTCCCGTCTAAAAGGGTAAACTGTTTTGTCTGCATGTTCCAACTAGTTAGTTTCAATGGCGCTAGGAAACGCTGGCGTAGGCGAGAATGTATCCTCGTATCTTACGTATAATTTTATCCCTACATGTTATCTTACCCGTTATCTTTATAATTGGAGGAATTTTAACGTTGCATCACTGTAATTTTCACCACACATCTCCCCACCTGAGAACATGCACTAATGCAAGTTCCAAAACCAGTGATACACATAGATAAAATTAACTCCTCCCGCCTGCCAACTATTCTAATTTTGATCACAGGGGTGCCTACTGAGGAAATCTGCACCGACATTCAGTGACCCCGGGATATATTCAATATTAAACTGATAAGGTTGCAACAATAAAGACCATCTTAACAATCTTGCATTTTCATGCTTGGCCTGAGATAAGAACACAAGTGGCTGGTGATCTGTCTAGACCACAAAAGTCCTACCATACAGATAGATTTGGAACTTTTTTATTGCCCAGATTAACGCTAAACATTCTTTTTCGCTTGTGGAATATCCTTGCTCCGCTTTGTTTAACTTGTGGCTTGCATAAGCGACTGGGTTCAGTTCCACATTGGGTGAAGAGGACCTTTGCAACAGAGCCGCCCCCAGGCCTACATTACTTGCATCTGTTCTCACCACAAAGTCCTGAGTCAAATCAGGCAATTTGAGAATAGGCTTGCTAGTGAGTTTTTCCTTTAACTCTTGAAATGCCAATTCACATTGCGCGGACCAAACAATTTTATCTGGATTTCCCTTGCGAGTCAGATCAGTCAGAGGAGCACATATAGAGTTAAAATTTTTGATATATTTTTGGTAAAACCCACATAACGACACGAATGATCGCACGTCTTTTTTTGTTTGTGGTCTAGGTGCTCTCTGCAGTTTTTCCAAGTTCTTGGGGTCAGGGGTCATGTTACCCTGATATACAGTATGTCCCAAGAATTCCAACTCTTTGCATCCAATACAACATTTTGTTGGTCTAGCAGTTAAGTTCGCTTCTCTGAGCCTATCAAATAACATATTCAGAGAGTTAATGTGTTCTTCAAATGTTTCTGTGGCGACGAGAATATCATCCATGAAATTTGTGATACATGGATTATTCAAGGGATCCAACAATTTGCGCATCATCCTAGAAAATACACTCGGAGCATTTTTCAATCCGAATGGTAGCATGTTGAATTCATAATGTCCTTCCGAGGTGCTAAAAGCTAAATAAGGTCTAACTTCAGGCTTCACTGGAATCTGGTAATAGCCTTTACTAAGATCCACCTTTGAAAAGTATTTTGCCTTGTTCAGTCTGGCAAATAACTGTTTTGTGTCTGGTAATGGATCCACTTGTCCTTCTGTGACAGCATTCAGTTTCCTTTAATCTATGCACAGTCTGTGTTCCCCAGACGGTTTTCTCAACAAAACGACACTAGAACTAAAAGATGATTCACTGTGCGAAATAATCCCTTCTTTCAACAAATAATCTATTTCCTCTTTCAATGCCTTCTCCTTCGCAAACGGAACAGAATAGGCTCTCATACAGATTGGGTTTGAGTCTACCAGCTTCATGTCATACTGTAGCAAATTTGTATGTCCTGGTTTATCTGTTAATACATCTGTATGTTCCTCCAGAACCTGTTGAACTCTCTCCCTCTGATTTTTAGTCAGGTGCTTACTGACTTTTACCTGTGCGGCTGTCTCAGGGATGTAATGGGTATTCATGTGAGGTGAGTGGTTCCTTTTTCATTTTAGTTGCGATAGCCAAGGTCAGTAAGGGGGTGCTTTCCTGGAGTGGTCTGTCCAGATACTTCTTTAAAAGGTTTACATGATATATCTTCTCCTTCCCCTTTTTGTCAATTTTATAGTTTGTTCTAGACACCTTCTCTAGAACCGTATATGGACCTTGCCATCCAATTTGCAACTTATTCTGGCTGCCGGGTAGTAGAAGAAGCACCTTCTCTCCCACAGCTAATTCTCTGTCCTTTGCTTTCCTATTAAAATACGCTGCATGTTTCTTCCTGGCTTGTCTCAAATTATCATTTGCCAGTTTCCATCCAGCTTTCAGACGAGTGGTCAGCTCGTTCACATATTGATATGATGAGGTAACAGTCTCTTCTGCTTTCTCATCTGTCCAGGTCCTTAATAATGCTACATCTGGACTTTTAATTTTTCATACTTATTTTTCATGGCACCCGTCGGGTCCTTTCCATTAGAAGCCTTATAGTGAGGACTTTTCTTCCTAGAATCATCACTCACAAATCGACCACTACCAATTTTTTTCTTGGGGTTGTCTCCCCACTTTAGATTACTTATGAGAGATCTTCGCTCTCTTTTAGGTTCCTCCAGTTTATATAAGGCTGACCGAGGGATTGTCAGCTTATTCTGGGGTAAAATTACTCTTTGTACTCGTCGCATAGTGGCCATGTTAATACATTCAAGTGAAGACTGGGTGTGAAAAGGGGGCTCCCATTCCACATTGTCTACTTTATGATAAATATTTTTCCTTCCAGGCCTAAGTTTGCCCCGTGGCGTTTCTAGGTCCTGCACATTTTTTCCCTTCGTGGGTGTTCCCTCATGAAATATGCCACATGCTTCTACAAAGTTCTCAATATCGACATTTACGTCGGGCCAATAGTATTTTCGAGCAACCTTTTGGCAGATGGTACCTACTTTCTCATGGTCACCATCTTTTCCAACATGTAAGCTCCTTATTAAGTTTGCCCTATATACCTTGGGAAGAACCAACTGTCCGTGACCAGTGGATCTAGTTCCTGTCTTCCTGTATAATTCTTTGTTCTTCATAAAGTACTCTCCCATGCTTGGAGGTGTGTGGCATTTGGGCAATTTTTTAAAACATGGCTTGAGTGTCCTATCCTCAGCCTGCGCCTTCCTCATCTCTTCTGGATGAGCATTTATAGGTTCACCTTCTTCCTCCTTTTTCTGTGACCTGGTCTGCACTGTCGCCATGATCACAGGTCTCTCGGGATTCCCCAAGAAGACGTATCTACACCCCAATATCAGAGGGTAGATTGGTTCATCTATCACTGCTGCTCTGATTTCTCCTTCCACATAGCGAGTTTTCACCGTTATCCTTGCGATGGGAAGTGTCATGAGTGGTATGTCCTTAGTCGCCCCTTGTATTTCCACTGTTTCTGTGGTATACTGACTTGGGTCCACTAGGCTAGACTTCACAACTGAATCATAATCCAAACCTGTATCATATAGGCACCTTATGGTGACCCCATTACAAATAACATCCTCACAAACTGGGGGGTGATAAGGTTCCTGCTGTCCATTAGGATTAACCTTTAATCTTTGGTTCCCCGATTTCATTGCAGCAATGTTTGAAGGTTTCCTTTTACAAAATTCGGTGTTATGGTTGTCTTTCTTACACCATTTGCACCATCTCTTTCCTTGGTTAAAAGGTTTTCTTTCATTAAATTTTTGGTCATTGAACTGTGAGTTTCTATCACGATAATCATTTCTTGGCCTATCAAAATTTGTCCTGCCTTTATTACCTTGTTCTCTGGTATCAAATTTACTAAATTGCTGTGGAGCTTTAAAATTTTCTATGTGCTTCTTTTTAGTACCACTTACCTCTGCCTGGGCTGCCTGATACCTCTCAGCGACATTCAAAACCTCCCCCAACCTCTCTGCACCTTGTTCCATGAGAAATTTTCTCAGGTCTGGAGCCATGGACTCTCTTAATTGCTCTATCATGATCATCTCTTTGAGATCTTGGGTCTTCCCCAGAGCAGTCCATTTCTCCAAATAGGTTTCCAGTCTGGCAGAGAATTGGTGGTATGTCTCCCCAGACAAAAGTTTGGCATTTCTAAACTTCTTACGATAAAATTCACCATTCTTTTCATATCTCAATAACAAAGCCTGCTTTAGCATGTCATAATTGTCTTGGTCGTCTCTATTCATCTTAGCAAAAACTTCATAAGAAGTACCTCTAAGCCCTTGGGATAACTTAAAACTCCACCTCTCTCTCTCTAACCCATACGTAGTAGCTAATAGTTCAAATCTACTGAGGTACCCCTCGATGTCATCGTCTTTCTCAACAAAATGGTCTAAATGAAACCCCATAGCTGAGGTTGAGGCTCCCTGACTAGGCGTAGCATCTGAGGCAAAAGGGCTGGCACCATTTTCAGGAGCATGGCCTTGTAATTCCAGCTCCCTTAGTCGTAATTCGTGCTCCCTTTGCAATCTTCTATCTTCTACCTCCCTTTCAGCCTTTTTTTCTTCTAATTGGAGCCTTTTAATCTCCCTATCTGCCTCCAATGCCTTAGCCTCTTTGTCAGCCTCAATCTGCAGCCTCTTAAGTTCTTTATCAGCCTCAATTTGTAACCTCTTCTCTTCAGCTAACCTCCTATCTTCCCTTTCCATATACTTGTCACATTCTGAAGTTACATACTGAATTAAAACTTGACCCTCCATGTTCATCTCCTTCGCCGTCAGCACAGCAGCCGATCTAAATTTTGCTAGATCTGCCATACTAAATCACACAATTTAACAATAACTAAGGTAAACAACAAAGTGTAATGACCAAGGTAATATATTAATTAATTAATCACCACTGGCTGTGAAGAGTCATCAACTTTTACTTTCCACTTTTTATTTTAAGGGACACTTTTAAATTTATTTCCTTATGCCCCCAATAGTTTAATTCCCGGACCAGGAGACCCTAATATCTTTAATAAATTTAAATCCCGGACGAGCCCCCAATATTTGTAGTGGTTTTTGATGTTATTGTATGATTGTTATGTTACCTAGTGTACTGGATGAGGTCAGCTGTGAAGGCTCCTGAGATAAAAGTTTATGTGAGTTACAGAAGGCCTTTCTGCTACCACTTACGACCTCAAACAGACCTATTCTACTATTATGAATGTTAGCTACGTTAAAAGTCTAGGGTACTGAATGGTGATGTGTAGGTGATAACATACACAGACACACACATGTAAATACTAAGTCTAATAATAATACTAATAATAAACTCTATGATAAACTGAACTAACACTGGTTTTTAGAATTTAAGTTTGAAAATTTTTTTAATTTATTAATCCTGAACCAATGTTTTTCTTTTGGTCAGGACATATGAAACAGTATGTATTTATCAATCAAATTGCATATATATATTTAATAATCAAATGAAATTTTTGTACATAGATATATTCTTACATTGGTTAATATTAATAATATCTACAATGTCCTGGGAAAACTAGCACTGGATGTTTAGTTGGGGTGGCGTCATTGTCGCAAAATTGGTTTCAAGCCATTGCAAACGGGTTCATATAGATTTATAAACCCGTCAACGATCGATTGACCGCTTTCAAAATGGCGGCGTATCAGCGAAATGTGTATCAGACAGAGGAAATCGCCAAGGATAAATAAAAGCAGAAGGGAATCATTATGAAAAGGATTTTACATTTTAGTACGGGGAAGGATTGTGAATAACTGCATATAAGAAGGAACGGTAGGAAGTTCTCATTTACGGAGATTTATGCGTATTTCGGCTGCCCACAGTTACGCTAAAAGCGTGTAACCCACTGCTGTTCTAAATATTAAAATCAACAAATAACAGTTTGGGAATTTACATGGATAGGAAGATAGAGTTTTATCAGCTGTATAAAACTAGATAAGATGGAACAATATGGATATTATATATGCCGAGAATGAGAAAGGCAAAATTTCAGTCGACGCACAGATCGGCTGAAATCACTGTTCGGGAAGGATTTTTCAGGCTAGGTTTAAGCTGTGACGTCGGTACCCTCCGATACGTCCGCGCTATCGTATATAAAGCGTAGCGGTAAACTGAGACACAGACAACGAAAGAGGTTTGAGACAGACTGGAGGCAGAGTTTCGCCACTACCCATGAATTGTGAGCGGATCGCCAGAAACATTTTTAAGTCCAGTATCTGAAGTCTGAGGGTTCCATGAAATAACTCAAACCAGACTGTCCAGTATCAGAAGCCTGTGTCGTTCATCCGAGGCAATCCCACAAAAGTGCAGGACCCCAAAGAGTGAACTTCAACTGGTCATTGGCATCCCTACTGTTGGGCCTACCAAGTCGGATATCAGCAAAGGACAGTTCAGTTTCAGCAGTAGTAAGTTGGAAAGATAAGTGTCCTGTTTGACACTGACCACCTATACATGTGAAACAGCCAATAGTTCAAAACAATAATTAACCATACAGAAACTCAGTCAACTGATGACAGTTATCCTTAAATTCAAAGGACTAATAACAGTGATTTCAGTAACTTGATTATTTAAGATCTTGAAGTCTAAACAGACAATAATAGTGATTGTGTGAATACTTTTATATATATTATATATATATTAATATATATTATATATATAATATATATTATATATATATATATTATATATAGTATATTATATATATATATATATATATATATATATAATATATTATATATATATATATATTATATATATATATGCTCTTTCCAACTAGTAGAAATAGAATATTAGTGTAATTATTAAACTATTTAAACTGTACCTGAGGATTTATTCACTTCTTCCATTTTGTGGGTTCAGTGAATGTACATTTTACTTATCCCCTAGAATATAAGTAATCATAAGATAGTCACAGGGAGGAGACACCTTAAATCCTGGTACTACTTCTTACCAACTGGGCCAGGGTTTTCACAGTCTGACTATTTTTATGATAACAATACACCAGTGCTTATTTCTAAGACTGGGGTATTACTTGTAAGGTCAGAACTCTTTACTGGCATACTCTTACATAATAAATAATTTTAAATAACCTCCCGCTACAGTCATCATGCCCAATCTATGTTTACGAAGTTCATTGTTGTAGTGAAATTGACAGAGATACAACGGTAAAATACATCCAAAGATAACATTTAAGGATAAAAACATAATGCGTAGGCTGCGAATAGTACATGATCGCCTAGACCGCGGGTCATCATCCTCCATAATAATTGACTTGCTAGACAGGAGGGGAACGGCGGATCAAAAAGGAAAAAAATATGACTGGAAAGATTGCGTGAGACTAGAAAGGCTAAGGAGACGCTATTGGGGGGGAAACGGAGAAAAGTCACGTTTCCCAAGTTGACATAAAAAGTAAGCAACTCGACAGAAGGGACCATAGATATGTTACGCCACAGTCATTTATTGGACGCTTTTGCGATACCAAGCCCTGATTTGAATTCAGCGGCTAAACGCAGATGTTAGGAATATTACAAAAATTAAAAAGTACTTTTTTCTTAATATTAATGTTAGGAATATAAAAATTAGCTGGCCGGATGGCCTATTCTGAGCAGTGAACTAATATGTTCTTAATTTTACAGACGGATAGATAATATTGAAGATAATGACAAAAGACAGTGTTGTTCACATCATCGACAGACTGTATTGAATCTAAAAGTGTCGCTATTTTGCACAAAAAAAACACGACCTCGAGACGCAGGTGTTCAAATCTACTTGGTATGGAGGAGAGGGGATATTGTGGTGGCTGTGTCTAAAAATAACTTTTAACGACAAAATTTTGGAGGGGAGAGAAAGGTTGGTTCAAAATTCAAGTACATTTTGTAGAAACACAAGTAGAGACGGACAGACTAACAGATAAACATCCATACTTGACTGAAGCATGACTGAAATGACTTTAGTGTAGGAAATTTGAAATTCAAATAAACCTAGGCAGTGATTGGCCACAGACAAGCATATTGTCGGCGCTTAGACGCGGATTTGGGGTCATTTCTCAATAGTTGTTCAGTGATAGACACAGATTTTAAAGTGTGGTGATTTCCATATGAAAGAAAGTGTAAGAAAGTTAGGGACGCCATACTATAGCCAGCAGCTCAGCTGAGTTTTGCTAGCAATTCTGTGTTATTTATTCATAATCTGGTAAGATTGAAATTATTTCCTTATATATTTTGAATATTGTTTCATGTTCGAGTGATTTGATACTGCCATATCGAAATCTAGCCTTACAAACAAGTAGGGATTTGCTCTAGACCCCCCGCCCTAGTCAGGGTCTAGGGACCAACAATGTACATAAACTCCAGCAAGGAGTTAGGCAAGACAGATCAAGTGTTGAGAATAATGAAACATATTACCTATCCTCTTTTAGGGCAGACAACTAATAAATATTTTTCAGAATCTATAGTCTGGGAGGATCTATCTGATGTAAACCCACCATGGTAAATGTGCTGTTTGGTCAGAGAGATCTGACCTGTCTGTATGATGTGGTTGTTGTGTCAGTGTTGTGTCCAGACGTGGGTAGAGAATAGATTTTGACACATGGCCCATACTTTGATTGCAGAGCTGCGAGTTTCTGTTGTCAACAAGCAGTGTCTATTCAGTTGGTGACTTTACTCGAGTGTATCTGTGCAGTACTTGTGACAGAGACCACCATTATTGCCCGCCAGCACGGAGAGGTGGGACCACAAGATTTCAGCACCAGAGCTACAACTACAAGATGAGTGAGCCTCTGGTCTGCTGGACATTCACAACACCGTTTAGTTACTAATACCCCCCATAAAAATTCCCACCATTTTCTGGACACTGTGTAGTCAATATAGACAGGTGTGATGAGGCCACCCCAACAGCACAAACATTAACTATCCTCCCAAGTAGATGACTACTAGAAAATTTTAATAAAACTAACTAGTATAGTACATATATATGTACACTATTGCATTTATGATATAATATTCCATGCATTTCTTTTCATAATCTCTAAATCCTTTTAAGTTCTGGTCAACCTAAAAAATTGACCAGAACAAAATAAATGTAATATAATTCTATCAAAAAATTTTACACTATTGAGTTAGTTCAGTGTGTTGTAACATTTATTAATATTATTAGTCTTGTTAAATATCTGTGGGTATATCTATAACCTATTACACCACACTACATATCATAACCCTAGACACTTTACGTAGCCACATTCATTAAAAAAAATTAAGTGTGAGGTCGTAGTGGTAGCAAGAAAGGCCTTCTGACAATTCTCAACTACATTTTATCTCAGGAGCCTTCACAGCTGGCCTCATACAATTACATTTAGTAATATCACCATCAACACCACTACATAAATTGGGGTCTTGTCCAGGGATAATTAGCCCAACAGTAATATTAGGATCTCCTGGTGGGAGAAATAAAAGTAGGGAAATAAATTGTAAAATTCCCTTTAAAATTAAAAGTGTCCCTGCAGATAAAAGTTGGTGAATCTTCACAGCCAGTAATAATTAATTAGTTAACTGGTTAGTTAGAATTAGTTAGACTATAGTCATAAGAAGTACTTAGTGTATTTACTGGTTAGAGATTTATCTTGTATATTATTATATTGTCAAAAAAGTATGGCGGAGCTGGCAAAATTTAGATCAGCTGCTGTGCTCACCGCGAAGGAGATGGGAATGGATGGTCAAATTTTAATTCAATATGTAACGGCTGAATGTGATAAATATATTGAAAGGGAAGATAGAAAGTTAGCTGAAGAAAAGAGGTTACAAATTGAGGCTGAGATTAAGAGGCTGCAGATTGAGGCAGAAGAAAAACGACAGCAAAGGGAGGCAGAAGAAAAACGACAGCAAAGGGAGGCAGAAGAAAAAAGGTTGACTGCCGAAAGGGAGGCAGAAGATAGAAGGTTGCAGAGGGAGCACGAATTACGACTAAGGGAGCTGGAATTACAAGGCCCGGCTCCTGAAAATGGTGCCAGCCCTTTTGCCTCAGATGCTACGCCCAGTCTGAGAGCCTCAAACTCAGCTATGGGGTTTCATTTAGACCATTTTGTTGAAAAAGACGATGACATAGAGGGGTACCTAGGACGTTTTGAGTTATTAGCTACTACATATGGGTTAGAGAGAGAGAGGTGGAGCTTAAAGCTATCACAGGGATTGAGAGGTACTTCTTATGAAGTATTTGCCAAAATGAACAGGGAAGACCAAGACAATTATGACATGTTAAAGCAGGCTTTGTTATTAAGGTACGAGAAGAATGGTGAATTTTATCGTAAGAAATTTAGAAATGCCAAACTGTTGTCTGGGGAGACATACCACCAATTCTCTGCTAGACTAGAAACCTATTTGGAGAAATGGACGGCTCTGGGGAAGACCCAAGATCTTAAGGAAATGATCATGATTGAGCAATTGAGAGAGTCCATGGCTCCAGACATGAGAAAATTTCTCATGGAACAAGGTGCAGAGAAGTTGGGGGAAATTTTAAATGTTGCTGAGAGGTATCAGGCAGCCCAGGCAGAGGTAAGTGGTGCTAAAAAGAAGCACATAGACAATTTTAAAGCTCCACAGCAATTTAATAAATTTGATAATAGAGAGCAGGGAAATAAAGGTAGGACAAACTTTGAGCGGCCAAGAAATGACTATCGCGACAGAAACTCACAGTTCAATGACCAAAAGTTCAATGAAAGAAAACCGTTGAACCAAGGAAAAAGATGGTGTAAATGGTGCAAGAAGGATAACCATAACACCGAATTTTGTAGAAGGAAACCTTCAAACATTGCTGCAATGAAGTCGGGGACGCAAAGATTAAAGGTTAATCCTAAGGGACAACAGGAACCTTATCACCCCCCAGTTTGTGAGGATGTTATTTGTAATGGGGTCACCATAGGTGCCTTTATGATACAGGTTTGGATTATGATTCAGTTGTGAAGTCTAGCCTAGTGGACCCAAGTCAGTATACCACAGAAACAGTGGAAATACAAGGGGCGACTAAGGACATACCACTCATGACACTTCCCATCGCAAGTGATAACGGTGAAAACTCGCTATGTGGAAGGAGAAATCAGAGCAGCAGTGATAGATGAACCAATCTACCCTCTGATATTGGGGTGTAGATACGTCTTCTTGGGGAATCCCGAGAAACCTGTGATCATGGCGACA